>JANHMN010000002.1:176504023-176631781 GCA_030674055.1 Rhabdomys pumilio | reverse complement strand
AAAAAAAAAAAAAAAAAAAAAAAAAAAAAAAAAAAAAAAAAAAGAAGTATCTGACATCATTGTCCACAGCAATTACAGTCACTAAACTGGAATGTATCTTCCCAAACCATGCTTTAGACAATGACAAATAGGTACATATAGTAACACACCAGAAAGTTTAAAATTTTATTTAAAAAAAAACTTTTTTTTGCCTATACATAAACATATGAATCCATGGGCATTTTCAATGCTAAAATACACATGGACTTCATTTAACAAAAAAAAAAAAATAGTAACTTATTTTTAGTCTTTATATATCACCATTTTTTTTAGATTATTTCTTATTTTTCTATTAAAGCTGTTTCTGTAAACACTGTGATGTGTGTAAACACATACATCTGCATAGTTACTTTCCTTAGGGTTAATTTTACAGTAACATTTAAAAGATGTAGAAGCAGGCTTGCTGAATCATGTCCCCACTGGGTAGTTCAAAGAACCCAGCAAAACTGACTAGATAACAGGTTTCAGTGATCTACATTTTAAGGTAAAAGGTCTCTTTCCTGTCTTCCTTTAAATTTCTCCTTGCCAACTTGTCACTTTGGATATTTACAACAGCTTATCAGGCATTTCATTCTATTTCAGACACTGTTAGAGACAGGGGTTCATCTGTACAACTGTCTTAGGCAGTGAACACAATTCAAATACATATGTATTCAATAAGTGGCTATCAGCTAAAAGAATGACACAAGGGGGAAAAAAAGGAAATCAAAAGCAAAACAATGCAACCTAGTAGTACAATAGGAATAAAGTTAAGCTAAAACTGACTTACCTCAGAAAAGAAGCCACTATATTTTGATGATGGGTTTTCTGTCTGTGAAGACCCAGAATCACTGGTGTTAATCACAAATGTCCGACTGTCGTGGCGTAAATTTTCAGGTAGATGGCCTGCACAAGCCAGTTCATTTTCTTTATTTGCCATGTCACAGCCCCCACTTTTAGGGGACTGCTTAGTTCTGTAACAAGGATTTGGGAAGGAATGACGAACTAACTTTCTGTGGTAGAGCACCTTGCGCAGTTTATCTGGGCTTTTCACTGCTTGTCCAACTGTTCTGTAAAAAGAATTTAAGTAAAAAAAGAAAAAAAAAGTAAAGCGAATGTTTTAAATGAAACTTTAAACAGCTACATTTTGCAATTGTAATCCACTAAAATTAGAAGAAAATAATTTAAAAAATCAAGTTTTAATTTGAAGAGGAAAATAAAAGTTATAAATTATCTGGAAGGCAATAAAAATGTGGCAAGTTATACAAAATAAAAACAAAAGGACATAATAGCTTCTGTGTTTTAAAATGAAATATTAAAAACCATGGGAACAGCAAAACAGGAACACTTTTCAGACATCTAAGCTTTTTCTAAGCAACTAACTCATTTTCTAGTAAGTGAAAAATTATTCACATTTAGGTATTTTAAGTTTATTTATTTTAAGCTGGAACATATTTAATTTTGTGTATGAAAAAACACAACAAACAAAATCTTATAGAGTACCAGTTTCCAGAAGCTTTGGGGATTATTATTATTATTATTATTATTATTATTATTATTATTATTATTACTTTTTACTTCCTTACCATCGTAGAGAAGCAGTTTTCTCATACCACAATGGACTGCCTCATCACGGACCCAAAGGCAACAACAGAGACTAAAGTTCTGAAACCATGAGCCAAAAGAAATGTTTTTCCTGAACCAGGGTCTCTCACCCTGTGGCTCAGGCTAAGCTTGCATTCACAATTCTGCTGTCTCAGCTTCCCAAGTGCTAGGAATTTAGGCATGCACTACCACAATGGCCCCTAAAATGTTTCCCTCTAATAAAAAGTCACAGTACTGGGAAGCTAAGAAACATACTATCATAGAATATTTTACCAAAAGAAGCACCTTTTTCTGAACAAACAGAAAGACTTCAGAAATAGCTGTTTCACATTTTTATCAACTTCTAATTCTCAGTTTAACAGAAGACAGTTTCATTCTCATTTCTGTCTCTGTCATTATTTAATATTATACTATTTCTGAACAGCTCATACCGTACACTTATAAAAGAGTAGAAATGGACAAGATGAACAAGGACTTCAAACACCTCCTGTTGGGCTCCAGGGACCCCAGGTCACACCTTGGATACTCGTGGTTTAGAAAGCTGCTTTTAGAGCTTGGTAACTGGACACAGCTTTCTGCCTATCTGATCCCGACAACCACATATTTCCTCTGACTATTAGTATTCTTGTCACTGTTTAGGAATAATGGCATCTATTAAGGAATAGATAATGCTGATGCATTAGGGCAGAGCCCAGCACAGAGAAACTATATGATAACAAGTTAACTATAATCAAAATAAAAAGAGTATTTACTTGTTTTATGTCTTCATCTCTAACTACCTTCAATTTTTTCCTACAAATTTTAAAGAAGTTCTTACCTACTTATGTAAGTAGCCAACTGTTTTGGAGATCTCTTAACCTGAAAACCAAAGTAAACAGTGGTATCATCTTCAGGTTTTTAATAGAGTTATACAAACTTTATGACTGATATCAATAACGCAGCTTAAATAACGCAGTAGGTATTTTTTGGGTCAATGTTTTCTTTGTCTTAATACCATGTTTTCAACCAACAGGTACAATATTGTATTTTTGTATGTTTGGCAAAGTAACATATTATCTTTTTTTTTTTAAACAATACCAGTCATATACTGAACTTAAAGGGTGCTTATAATAAGTCAATTCAAGTTTAATATGGTTTAAAAAAATATTTCATTGTTAATCCACCTTTCAATGAACAAAATGCATCTCTGAGTTCCTTGTCAACTAAAACATTTATATCACAGCTTATAAAAACAGTATATTTGCCAAAATTTTCTTATAACTTCAGGAATATAATAGGTATGCTTCAATAATTCTACTTAACCTATAAAATTAAACAGATCTGATGGTTTAAACTACTGTACTTACCTCCTTCATGTTCTTACTGGTGGAATTAGAGATCCTCTTTCTAGGAAGATCAATACTATTAGAGAAGTTCCGTTTTTTAACATGGTGAGTATCAAATGCCATAATCTCTTAAGTGCCTAAACAAAATAAAAATAATAGAAAATTTAAAAATCCAAAAAATCCAATCTTTTATAGCATGTATATGCACATATATTAACAGCTCTGTGCTGTGCAAATGAGGCTTAACAGTAAAATAAGACATACTTCATGTGTGTGTATAACAAATCTGTAAGATACAGATTACTGTTTTCCTGAGACTCAACCAAGTACAGGTTGATTTGAAACTCAATGTTTAACTTTGCCACTGCCTCCTAAACTCAAGAAATACAAATATAAGCCTTGTTTTAAATACTTCTAAAACCCAAAACACAGAAAAAGCACAACATATTATTTATTTCCCAGGAAATAAAGGCTCTTCAACTTCTCATGGGTTAAAGCTTAGTCTGGAGGCTGTTCTGCTGCAGAGTGAGAAACAAGGCGAGAAAAAAACCACAGACACTAGATGAAAAGGGTTCCACAATATAAGCCTTATCTTAAAAAGAGAAAGAAAGAAAGAAAGAAAGAAAGAAAGAAAGAAAGAAAGAAAGAAGAAAGAAAGAAAGCCTTCAGTTAAAGATAGTGGACTAGCAAAGCAGTGGTGGTGCATGCTTTTAATCCCAGCACTCAAGGGGCAGGGCGAGGTGGGGCAGGGCTGGGGCTTTCTGAGTTCAAGACCAGCCTAATGTAAAAATCAAATTCTAGGATAGCCAGTACTACATGGAGAGACCCTGTCTCAACTTCTGTCCTTCTGAAATGTCATTAAAATGAAACAACAAAGAAGTGTTAAAAGGCATAATGTCACCATTATGGAGAAGAGGAGATAAGAGCAACAATTTAGAAACTCAAAGCCAAATTGGTAATTAACTTCATAGGTCTTTTCAACATCACACACATGAAATTCTGTATTTCAATTTAACATACATAATAAAATTCTAAATCAGCAAATTAAAAGCAGAATGCCCAAAGGTTTAGAAACTGGCACTATCAAGGACATCAATAAGTTAGGATAAAGGTAACTCACCCCCCAAAAAACTCCAAATACACTAACTGAATACCCATTTAAGTCACTTAGGTTGATGAAAACCTTTTCCCCATCCCAATAAAAGGCCAAAGTAGTTTTTATTGTTTGCTAGCTTCCTTTTTTAGAAAAGGTTTTACTTTGTAGTCCAGACTGGCTTCATATTCCTGATCCTCCTCCTTGGGTCTCCTGACTGTCAGGGTTACAAATATGTGCCAGGACTACAAATTTATTCCATGAAAAATGTAAACCCAAGTTTTTACACATTAAATTTCAAAGGCCTTTATCGTCTTTCTTCCACTTGACTTATGAAGGCTTGCAGTCAAGCTCATATACTTCAAGGGGAGTTCACAAGATGTTTCTTTGGGACTCTGACCAGCTCCACAGTAAATCATACATACACATAAACCTATGGGCACACATACACATCCCTTTAAAATACAGATACAATGATAGTCAAAGTGGCCAAAGAAGTTCCTGTATGTTGTTTACAGTGGTGCTCATCTGTCAAAGCTAACAAAACTACACACAGATATAGACACACACACAAACAAACTGAGTGAGTCGTGGTAGCTTATCCCTGTAATCCCACATTTGAGAGCAGAAACAGACAGGATCTCTTTAGGTTTAATACTAATCAGGGGTATAAAGTGAGACCTAGTCTCAAAAAACAAAAACAACAACAAAAAAAAGCAATCATAAACACGCTATACTAAGCCAAAAACAAAACAACAAAAACCCCAAATAGATGGGAATGTAGAAATGGCTTAGCACTTCAGAACACTGGCAGCTCTTCCAGATGACCCTGATGACCCTGGTTCAAGTTCCAGCACCCACATGGTAGCTCACATGGTCTGCAATTCCAGTTACAAGGAATCTGACACCCTCTTCTGGCCTTGGTGGGCACTGCATGCCTGTGGTGCACACACACAAACATGAAGGCAAAACACCCGAACACAATAAAACTTAAAACACAGAATGAAGCAAACAACTGAAGCTCAACGGAAGTTGAATGACAAATCTGAGGATATCTTCCAGAACATACAAGCAAATGATAAAAAGAATCAAAAGACAGGCTTAGAGGAACCAACATTCAAACAAAAGGGAAGTACAAGGACGACTAGAGAGACTAATTAGAGACCAATGAGAAGACTTAAGAAAACGATGCAGAATTGGAGAACACAAATTTCTAGATGAAAAGGGCTCCACCTGAGTCACCAAAATGAATGAAAGCAGATATAGAAGGTACATCACCTTCAAAATCAGAGAATTATGAAAAACTAGAGAAGGTAGCATAACCAGGTGTGGTGGCACACACTTTTAATCTCAGCACATTGAAGAGCAGAGGCAGGAGATCTCTGTGAGTTAGAGGCCAGATTGGTTTACACAGTTTCAGGACAGAAAGAGAGATAATGTCTCATAACAAAACAAGACACACCCCTTCCTCCAAATTCAGGCAATTTACAATGCCCTATTTAGTCAAATGTGAGTGTGCTAATCATTCAAAGTACAAAACAAACTCCTTTCCAATAGCAATAATGAAAAACAGTAACACAACATAGATTTTAACACAAGAGATGGGAAGAAATTTTCCAATCTATACTGGAACGGGTTAGAAAGCTTAGAATAAAAGTATTCACAAAAATGAAATGAGTTTAAAAATAAAAACTGGGCATGGTGGCACATATCTTTAATCACAGTACTCAAGATGCAAAGGTAGGCAGATCTCTGAGTTTGAGGCCAGCCTGGTCTACAAAGCAAGTTCTAGGATTAAGAGAAATCCTATCTGAAAGAAAACAACAAATAAATAAAGTAAATACTGGGTACCCATTAAATGAGAGAGAGAGAGAGAGAGAGAGAGAGAGAGAGAGAGACAGAGAGAGAGAGAGAGAGAGAGAGAAAACTGTCAAAAAATCAGAAAGAAATGGCATACTTTAAAGTGCTAAAACAGAGGATGAAATCTTACAATTTGTGACACCTGTACAGAAACTGAGATTTTGTAAGTGAAATAAACCAGGGACAAAAGGACAAGAAAAGGACAAGTAACTTATAATTTCCTATGTGGAATCTACTAAAGCTGACCTTACAGAAGTTGAGAGCTGGGCTGATCAATAGGCTTTAAGTTGTAGGTGGATATGAGATACGAAGTTCTGGGATGTCAAGAGTACAGCAGAGTGAATGTAGGTAACAATGATGTACTGTGTATCTCAACAGTCAAGCAGAAGAGATTCTGAATATTTTTACCCTAAGGAAATGGGTAAGTGTTTGAGAAGCTACATCCCAACCACACATGTAGCATTTTTTAAAATAAAAGACATTAATCACTAGAAAAACAAAATCAAAACTACATGAAATACTATTTTACACTCACTAGATTGCCATACAATGAAGACAAAAATAAGTGCTGAGAAAGATATGGAGAACCAAGGACTTTCAGGCATCATACAAAGTAACATGACATGGTCTCTCTCCCTTTGGCAATATTGGGGTGAAAACATCTAGGGTGACATGCATGCAAGGCAAGTGCTCTCCCAGTGAGCTAAAGCTCCAGCCCCTGGCATTTTCTGAAGTTAAATACAAATTCCACTCCTACATATATACTGAAGAGGAAGGAAACATATTTACACAAAATTTTGTATGCAAATATTGAGCACAGTCAAGAGACATAAACACTGGTGAATGTTTATCACCCAGTTAACAAATAAAATGCGGCATATCTATATAGAACACTACTCAGCAGCAAAAAGGAAATAAGTACTCATAAGTCAGTATACACATGAACAGTACATACAGTAAGTAGAAGAGACCATGACACAACTTGTGACAAAATTCCATTTATGCGAAATAAAAGACACAGACAGAAAACCAATTGTTTGTTGCTTCTCAAGCTGAAGTAGGAATGGAAGTAACTACACAGGGGCACAAAGTTTTTCAGTGACAGAAATGCTCTAAAGATCTATTGGGACTGGAGAATGTCCTATTCTGTCCTTACAATCAATGAATTGCACATTTAAACATTTCATGATGTATACTTCATATCACAATAAGGCTTTATAAAGGGAATTATTAAAATTGTAAGACAAAGACTTGTAAAGGTTTTGTAAGCTACATATTGTTTTACTCATGTATCACACAATTAATAGCACCTTTCTAGAGCCGTAATATAGAATTGTCCTTCTCCCAGAGGCACTTAGGAATGCTACTGAAACTAGTTTCAAGTTTTCTGTGTTTTTGAAGTTTTATTTGCTAAGACACAAAAAGAGAAGAATCTGAAATGGTTGAAGACTCATTAAAAAAAAAAACCTCTTAGTAAGCAAAGAACAACATAAGCAGGTCCCTAAAAGAATAAAAGCAGAGAAGAGACAGTTATTCTAACATTATGTACAACTTCTAATCAGATATAGCATACATTTTCTTACAATAACACAATGCTTTCAATCAGTAGCTTGTTTGAGAAAAACAACAGCATAATAATGAAGCTCATGGGATGGTTTCTCTTTTTACAGTAACTGTCTTCCACCTCAAAGATAAAAAGGGATCTATTCATATACCCTTATAATGGCTGCCAAACCAAGAGATTAAACAGCTCAAAGTGTTCAGATACTCCCTGCTTTCTCACAACAAGGGAAACTCATTATACAGGAATGAAACATGCCTGGACAGTTCAAGACCAAGTTAGCTTTCTCTTTATACTCATATACTATATTGACTATTCACATTGTATTTAACTCTGTAGTTCAACTAGACAATTTCTCTACCAAAACAAAGCAAGCTGTTGAGAAAGACATGCTTCTCCTTATACAAGAATTCCTTCCACTTGGGGTTATCTCCTAAGAGTCATGGAGATAAAAACAGTTTTTAGCCACTATCTTTTTCCTTCTTCCTTCCCTCCTCCTTCTTAAATACATTTTAATTGGAGCTTTAAAAAAAAAAAATCACTGCCCTAATAAAATACATAAGCAAGAAATAAGTTCAGTAATGCAATGCCTTATCCATTTGGTCACCTTTGTCATATAATCCTAGTGCTCAGAGTCAGAAGCAGAAGAGTCCATTTGTACACAGAGAGACTCTTAAAACAAACAAACAAACAAACAAACAACAACAAAAAAACCAAAATCAAATCACTTCCAGAGAGTTGTCCTGAAAAGTACAATTTCTAAAACTTGGCTTTTTAAAGCACAGGGCATTAGAGGGTGTACTTCAATAGTACCGTGCTTGCCAAGCATGCACAGGGCCCTGAGTCTGAATCTCTACATCCACATAACTTAATAATTTAAAAAATAACAACAAAAGCCTATTAAAACAGTATAGAAAACAATGACTACACAATCCTGGTGTAATGGTTAACCTTGGTTATCAAGTTGACTACATCTGTAAACAATTAAAACCCAAGCAATTGGACAATCTTTTTTGAGAGATTTTCTTGATTGGGTCAATGAGTGAAAAGTCACCCTAAATGTGACTATACTTTCCGGTGGTATGAAATGACATAGAAGGAAACTTTTGCTTTTTGCCTACTTGCCCTGACTCTCACTGGCAAGTTCCTCTGTCCTGTTCTACTAGAGACATTCCTTTGTTGGTATTAGAACTTACTTCTTAGGGATTCCAAGAGACTGAAGATGGCAAGCAGCCTCCTAGAGTAGAGCACCAGATTGGGACTGTTGAGAAACCCAGTCCTGTGGACTGCACAATGGCAAGATCCTTTGCCTTTCCCTCTAGAGACATTTGTAATTGGATTACTCAGACCACAACCTGCAAGCCAGTCAAATAAGTCCCATATATAATATTCATTCTATCAGTGCTGTTCCCTTAGAGAACCCTGAGTAATATACATGGCTTATTTATTTTATTTTATTTATTTATTTTTTTATTTATTTATTGGTTTTTCGAGACAGGGTTTCTCTGTATAGCCCTGGTTGTTCTGGAACTCAAGTTCAAGAACAAGAACTCAAGTTCCAAGTTCTGGAACTCAAGTTCAAGACCAGGCTGGCCTTGAACTCAGAAATTTGCCTGCCTCTGCCTCTCAAGTGCTCGGATTAAAGGTGTGTACCACCACAGCCCGGCTATTTATTTAATTTTTTAAAAGTTCTGTTAATCCTCACCCTCAAATGAAACAAAAACAGAAAAAGACAAATAAGATCAAACCAAATCAAAAAGATTTTGCACAAAAGACGCATTCATCAGAGAGACAACCTAAAGAATAGGAGAAATGTTTGCAAATTATATAATCTGATGAGGAGCTAATATTCAGAATAATAAAGAACTCCAAAACTGCAATAGCAAAAAGAAATAGAAAAAAAAATCAAGCAATTCAATTAAGAATGGGCTCTGACCCCCCAGGGTCTAAACTACCAGCCTGGGAGCACATAGGGAGGGACCTATGACTCCAGCGGTATATGTAGGGGAAGACGGCCTTGTTGGGCATAGGTGGGAGAGGAGATTCTTGGTCCCATGAAAAACGAACACAGAATGGGGGGGAATGTGAGGGTGGGGAGGTGGTATTGGGGGTGGGGGGATAGGTTCGGGCACAGTCTCATAGAAGCACAAGGGGGGGATGGGATAAGGGGTTCCTGGGTGGTGGGGGGAATGGGATAAGAGGATAAAACTTGAAATGTAAATATTATAACCAATTACAAAAAGGGGAAAAAAAAAAAAGAAAAGTTGTTAGAACCAACATCTTTAAAAAAATGTCAGCCCTCTAGGAAAAAAAAATGTTTTTTTCTTGATACTAAAACTTGTTCTGAGAATTGTATATTGCAGAATACACAGCCTTGGTGTATCTACTCATCAAGCAAAATGAGCAGACCTGCTCAAACCTCCAGTGTCCGGGAATTCCATCCGGATGCAGTGAAGACACAGCGTCAGAGCCTTATCAATTTACTCTTCACCCCACCCCTCTTCTAGTATCTCAACACCCATAATCAGCTTGAAGAAGTTAAAGAAGAGTCAGAGCCCCTATTCCCTGGGCTTGGGGACTAAGGTGGTTAATATTGGGCTGTCTTTCTGGGGAAAAGTAGTGGTTTTGTTGGAATAGGTTGGATTAGCTAGGATTTATGACATAGCCATAACCTATTGGTAGAAATCTGTATAATTAGTATCAAGATGAAGTTATAATTTCTTAAATGGTACAAAATTCACTTGGATTTCAAATTTAAGGTTTTCATTGGTATGAGCTTCTTATTGATATAAAAGTAAAATGAATATTGATACACTCACGGGCATTACGCCTGAATAACACATTTAGGAATAAAAGGCTTAGACCCAGTCCTTCTTTAACTTTTTTAACTGATTTGGGATGGTTAGCTTGTGAGTTAAGGGACCATAGCAAATTCATGACTTTGAGTTTATTGTTAGGGTGTTTTCTATATTTTATTAAGAAATAGCTGAGAGGAGTTAACAGACAACAGTCCAGGTTACCTTACATGGATAGTTGGATCTCAAAACGTCAGAAATCCATAGAACTGATGTCACAAATATTTATATATTAATATTAATTTTGATTAGAAACCTGTCTGCTCCTGACAGCTTCCTGTCTTGGATTCTAAGAAGAAATTGAGCATCCTTGGAGTTACTCCAGTTGTTCAGAGACAGCCACTAGGCAAGAATTGCCTCTTTCCATCTACAGACAAATTACTATCCAGAAAAGGACTCACTTGCAGAATAGTCGACTAATTATATCTGCCAAGACAGAGTAACCAGCCCTTAATAATTCTGTATCACTAATGTCTGTCAGATGAGTTTGGGCCAGAAGGCTGAAGATTTGATGCTCCAACGTTCTGTAGTATAGGGGCTGTCCAGGTGTTCAGCGGTCTCTATAAATTGGCTAAGTTTTAGAAGCTATGCTTAGTGCTTCCCATAACTTCAGTTAACTCAGTCATTCTGGATTTCTGACGAAGTTGAAGACCCATAGTCTCATAGCCAATCCTGGTTATTTACTTTGAGAGAAAAGATCTGAGTGGATGGTTTTCAGCTGACATTCATTCTAAAGCCAAGAAAAAAAAGCCAGGTTCAAAACTAAGTGTTCTAGTCAAGAGAGACGACAGAGGTTCTGGTTAGTCAACAAAAGGATGGACTGGGTATTAAGACTATCTTGTACCACACTGGTACAAATAGGAATAATTATGCTCTAACTGTATTTTGAGAGAAAAGTTTTATTTTAACAGGAAGGGTGATATGTAGGAGGAGCTAAGGGGGGAAGGAGCACCGAGAGGAAAAGATGGAGTAAAGAGAGGAGAAGATGAAGTAGAGGAGAAGCGAGGTGATGAGAGAGAGAAAGACAGAGAAAGAGAGAGGGGGCATGGAGGCAGATGTTCACGTGTCTCCACCAGTCAAAGATAGTTTATATATCTAGGTTGGGTATTGGTTACACTTCTGATTGAGCATTACCATACTTATAAAACCTTTGATTAACATTTTAAAAAATTGTATAAAAGCAAAAAGGTAAGGGGGGCACGGGATAGGGGTTTTCTAGGGAGGGGAAATGGGGAAAAGGGATGGCATCTGAAATGTAAATAAAATATCCAATAAAAAAAGAAGAAAAGAAAAGAAAAGGAAAGGAAAGGAAAGGAAAAAAAAAAAGAATGGGCTCTGAATCGTATTGCAGTTTGGACTTAGAATGTCCCTGAAAGTCTTCTGTGTTGAAGGAGATAGGGCGTGCTGTGGAGTCTGGAGGAAGTAGGTCATTGGCAGCATACTTCTTACCTCTTAGCCCCTGGTCACTCCTCTGTCTTCTTTCTTCTTGGTCACAGAGAAATAAACAGCTTTGCTCTACAAGGCTCTGCAGACCAAAATGTCCTGTCTTACAACAGGACCACAGCAATGGGGTCAAGTAATCCTGACTTACGACCTCTGAAATTGAGCCAAAATAAATTTTTGCTCTTTTCAGATAGTTTTCTCAGGTATTCTGTCACATCAGTGGTAAGCTAACATAACCTACACTGACAACCAGTGTTAGCTAATATCACTAATCATGAAGGAAATACAAATCAAATCACACTGGATATATTCCATTAGGAATACCTATTATCAGAAAGTACAGAAAACAAACACTAGCAAGGAAATATAGAAATAGGAAATATAGAAAAGAGAACCCCTTGTGCTGGTGAGATAGCTAAGATCAATAACAACCACTGTAAAACAACAAAACAAAGCTTTAATTAAAACTTTTTGTTTTAATTGCCGGAACGACTATAGGCCATCTTCTCAATAACTTACAGGTTTTTCTATTTTCTTAAAGAATGATTTTTTAATGCGATCAGTCTTTTTAACTTTTCCAAAACCAGGACAACATAACTAATCTTCCTACTTCTGCCCACTTGCCTCAGTTTCCTTTGACTTCCCACTCTGAACTGACTCCTCTGTTGATTTCCCACTTTGAACTGACTCCTCTGCGACTGCTTTCAAGAGTGCTCCAGTTTCTCCTATCAGCTCCTATACTCTTTCTGTTTTCCTTTCCTGCCAAATTTCTACAATGAGTGCTTTTTAGCCTCCAATTTGTCTTTAACCCTTTACAATTCTGCCTTATTCTGTTCTCTCATGTGAAAGTCTATCAGTGTGACTGTCTATCGCTAAAACTATATGGGAACCAGGAATAATGAGATAACCCCTCAAAAAAAGAGGAAATACAAATGAGGAGTCCCTGTTATTTTTTAATGGGAGAGGAGCACAGTCGGAAAAGAAGTGCATCACTTCAGTGATGTTAAATAATCTTATAAGAAATCTGCTGGATGTCAGGCATTGACCTCTCTATGCACACATGCTTACACATAAATACATTTATACTTTTTTTTTATATAGATGAGAGATGAATTTGCCCTAAAATCAACAGCAGAAATGCAAAGAGTTGGGGCTGGATTCTAGGAATTCTCTTTCTACTATTTATAATCTTAACTAATAAACTACACTGCCTCCCAATTAACAGATGTGAATACATATATACATGATGCATATACTTTGGAATAAATAGACCGTCTAGTTCATGAGTTTTGAGGACCTTCTATTCTGAATCTATTTTCTCACATGTAAAATATAAATATTATTGTGAAGATCAAGTGAGATTATGTACATTATTGCTATTAACACTCATAACATTTACACAAAACATAAATACGTATCATTTAGTGCTTTGGAAAGCTTATGAAGTATGACAACATCTTGTCCTCCCATGTTTGGATTAACTAATTGACCATTCAAACCAAGACACTGCTGGGAACTAGAGGAAGTATTATGAAAAGGCATGTTTGGACAACAGGCACAAACTATGTCTGTCCCACACAATCAGGATGTATGGATGTCTGACCTCAGTCAGTTCTAATGTTTACTGTCCTACAACTATTTTTTTTTGATAATTTCTTTCCATAAAAATTATTATCAACTAATCAACTATAAAACTATAGACAGTGAATAACTACAGACATATACAACATGAATAAACTTCAACTATATTATGCTAAGTTTTATAACTAAAATGTAAAAGGCTATTTTCATGACAGTCTAAACAGCAAAAATATAAAGGAAGGAAAAGTTATCAATAATACCCAGACACTGCAGGCAGGGAAAAGTTTACTCCAAAGAAATAAGAAAATTTGTGGGGTAGAGAGATGTTACATACTTTAATATAGTAATGACTGTGGCACTATATGGGAGTGACAAGTCATAGAAACAGTATGTCAATAACTGCCTTTAAGGAAATTAGGGAATAACACTGTTGTGTAGCTTAGCAGTAGAAAGTTTGCAAGGATTTGGACTCAATCCCCAGCACAAGGGGAGAGAATCTATGGCTTTTCACTAGCACGCTAAGACATTAGGCACTTGCTTGATAAAAGTGAGGAATTATGGGATCATATCCATTGTCTTCCCTTTAGGAAACCTGTCTATTCTTGAGTCCTGAAAGTTTCTGAAATATTCTTTAAAACACCTAGAATACACATAAGTTCTGAATGGAAATTACCAAAGCCAGACCAACTGGTTCTAGTACTCAACTGTGTGGGTTGGATCTGACTCTGCAGACCAAGCTGAAGATGCCCTCAGTGCCCTTTGTACACAGTAGCATGTGGGAGTTTAAAAAGCTCAATCAGCAGAGACCTCTGGGCTCTTTCCATGCTCTCTCAACTCTTTGGGAACCTTACTGCTCACTGTGCACTAGTATGTGCCACAAAGGAAAAACTAAAGAGTCTCTTGAAACTTAAAGATCAGGTTCAAAAGAACCAGGCGGAATTTCCCAGCTTCTACTTTTAACTATCCGTGTAACTTGGGAACCAGCTGTTTTAGTTTTTTTCATGAATAAAAGTAAAAATGTTTATTTATGTAATTTGCCTTGACTTACACCAAAAGAATGAAAAAAAACCTGCAAATAACAAAATGGGACCTT
The DNA here is from genome assembly GCA_030674055.1 of Rhabdomys pumilio. NCBI lineage: Eukaryota > Metazoa > Chordata > Mammalia > Rodentia > Muridae > Rhabdomys > Rhabdomys pumilio. Next base: position 176,617,347 of record JANHMN010000002.1, on the reverse strand, counting down.
TGTTTTAATAGAGGAGAAACTGAAACAAAGAGAAATGGGATCTTAGGGGATGTTTTTTTTTTTTTAAAGCTAACAGTCTCATTATTTAGCCCAGGTTGACCTGAAACTTGTTATATAGCTATGGCTGGCATATGGATCCTGAGGACTGAATTCAAGTCATCTGAATTCAGTCCTCAGGCATCTCTTCAGTACAAATTTACTTTAAAATTATTACTGGTAGTTGCTTGTGTGTTTTCTCTCTCTCTCTCTCTCTCTCTCTCTCTCTCTCAAACACACACACACACACACACACACACACACACACACACACGCATGTGTGCACGAACATGCACACACACAGGCACTCATGTGGAAGTTATAGGACAATTTTATGGAGGCTTATGCAGACAAGTGCTTTTACCCACACTGAGCAATCTTAAAGCAGCACCTCCTCCTCCTCCAATTCTTTTTTTTTTTTTTAGGTTTTTCGTGACAGGGTTTCTCTGTGTAGTTCTGGCTGTCCTGGAACTCACTCTGTAGACCAGGCTAGCCTCGAACTCAGAAATCCGCCTGCCTCTGCCTCCCAAGTGCTGGGATTAAAGGCTTGCGCCACCACCGCCCGGCTCCTCCTCAAATTCTTGATCTTCCTGCTCCAAGCTCTTAGTTTCTGGAACTACAGGTACATACTACCATGCCTGGCTTAAGGAGAGAATATTTTGAGGGTCAAAACTGATTCCAAAGTAGCAGGCAATCTGGCCGGAAGAGAGATATTGAACATTACACAGAAAGCAAAAGGAAAAGATGGGAGCTGGGGGGACGACAATGACATGAGATTAGGGGAGACTAGGGAGAGAGACACAGGACATGAACAAACTCTGAGGACACTAAAGCTGTTTTAGGAAGGAAAAGTATAGGGACCTCTAACTACTGTATGCATCCTCCAATACAGAAAGCATACCACTAAGTATCACTTTCCAAGCTTCTGTAATAGACACATTCTGTCTCTATCAATGTTGCCTTTTTGTTGAAACAAAATGTTTCTTCTCCAGGAACTATTTCCTTTTTTCCTTTCTGCTTTATCACAGCCTCTCTTACTATGAAGATTGAATCTTTTTTATCCAAAGCATTTCTTGACTCTGGTTGTGGTACAAGGCTTCCTATACCACCTCTCAGAACACTCAGTTTTATATTGCATAGTTTTGGCAGATAACAAATACATAAGGGCTTAAATGTAAGACATGACTGAGCACTAGCTAGTTTTAGTCTGTCTCCTCTGGCCAAATAAACTTCAAAGCTTTTTAAAACATTTAAAATTTTTCCTAAATTACGTGCCTGTATGTGCACACAAATGCCACTATGTGTGTAGAGGTCAAGAGGACAACTTGTGGAAACTGCCTTCTCTTTTACTGGGTAAGTCACAGGGGTTGAGCTCAGGCTGTCAGACTTGGCATCTTTACCTACTGAGCCATCACTACACTATAAAACTTCTGATAGACGGGGATTGCATACATCAACATATACAATTTCACAACTACTACTTAAAATATACTATACACAGGCATATGCACATACACACCCCACTGAATGAACAAACGTGTAATCACAAAACACTGGTATTTTGAGATTTAATTTTAAATGATAAAAATAGCTACCTTGGCGCCTACTGGGAACAAAACTACTTCTTCTTCTTCTTCTTTTTTTTTTTTTTTTTGGTTTTTCAAGACAGGGTTTCTCTGTATAGACCAGGCTGTCCTGGAACTCACTCTGTACACCAGGTTGGTCTCAAACTCACATATCCACCTGCCTCTGCCTCCCAAAGTGCTAGGATTAAAGGTGTGCACCACCACTGCCCGGCCCGGGAATAAAACTTCTAAAAGGCAACTATATCTGGAAGGCTGTGGTCCAAGGTCATTTTTGTTGGCTCTAAGTGAGGTCTCCAACACCAAAGAGAGCACAGAGATCTTCAAGAGTTGATTTATGCCCAAGATGAAGCTGCGTTCTCCTTAAGAAATGTGCTTATGTGTATCAAGCAAAAAACAACAGTGATTCCTGGAGGCAAACCAAACCAAACCAGACTGATCTGGGGAAAGAAAGGTAACTCTGGCCCATGGGAACAAAGGCAGGTTCATGCCAAATTCCAAAGCAACCTTCCTGCAAAGGCCCCTGGACACAAAAATCTATGTGATGCTGTAACCTTTCCAGATCTCAACTAATGATAAAAATAAACAAAAGTGGAAAAGACAAACATAACATAGTCCACACTTAATTCATTCCCTACTATGTGCCAAAATATAAACAAGAGATTATTTCTGAGAAGAGTGACAAGCCAATAGAAATTAATTATACTAACAAAAAAGCCATGGTTGGTACTAGTTACTAGAAGGCAGAAGCAGTATATCCTATGGAGCACTGAAGCATTGGACTATATCCCAATTAGACATGTATCCTAATGACAAATGGGACATTTACAAGTGTACTATTTTTCCAGAGGACTGAGTTCAATTTCTAGAACCTACAACAGGTGGTTCATCACTACCTATAACTCCAACTCCAGAGATACTGGACACTCCTGCTCTCTGCAATCATGTGCACATAGCCATGCAGACACACACATATAATTTAAAATAATAAAAATAAAAGTTTTAAATATCAGTAGTTACTTTTCCCAGTGCTACGACAAAATATCTGACAAAAAGCAAAGTTAAGGAAGGTTTACTTTGGCTCACAGTTCAGAAGTATAGTTTACCATGTTTGGAAATCATGGTGGCAAAAGCTTGAGGGAGCTGGTCAAAGCAGCAGCGAAAGGTAGAAAGAAGGAGAGAGGAATTCTGTTGCTCGGGTCCCCTTCTTCTTTTGATTCAGTACCAGACCCCACCTCAAAGAATAGTGTCATCCACATTTAAGATGAGTGTTTCTACCTAGATTAACATAATCTAGATAATCCCTCAACAGGCATGCCCAGAGGCCTGTCTCCTAAGGGATCCTAGTCAAATTGGTAATCAATATTAACCATTATAAGAAGCAACCACAAAAACCTGAAAATGAAAATGTCTGAGGACAGGACTTAGTTTTACTGCTTCCATTTTCTAAGAAGTACCTACTTTAATAATAAAATGTTTACGCCATTTACTTTCAAATAGACCATACAACACAGTTGTCCTGATTAAACTTTCTGTTGCAGTCATAAACACCAGGAGTAAAAGCAACTGGGAAAAAGAGTTTATTTCATCTTCCACTTTATAGTCCATCATTAAGGGAAGCCAAGACAGGAGCCTGAAGCAGAAACCGCAGAATACCATCCCTCAGGCTCACATTCAGCCACCTTTCTTCAACAGCCCAGGCTCAGCTGCCTAAGACTGGCACTGCCCACAGGCTAATCTGATAGAGATCATTTCTCAACTGAGGTTCACACTCCCCAGATGACTAGGTTTGTGCTAACTAAAATTAGCCAAAGCAGTATTCCAATAATTCTCACAGAAACAATACTCATTTGTTCAGCCTGGGAACTGAACCTAGGGCCTTGCACACGGCAGGCAAGTAAGCGTTCTATCACTGAGCTATGGTCCCAGGCCTTTTAAAATATGAATTATTTAATCTCTATCTCTCCTTCCTTTCTTCCTTTTTGTTTTAACTTCCTCTTGAGGAATGTACCCAATATGGATTCCTTTTGCCATAGCCTCCAGAAGAGCTGGGACGACAGGCCTTTTGTGGCTCCTTGTTTGGTCTTATAAACAGCAACTCCATTTTAAACTGTCACATTTACTAAATTCATAACAAAATAAACTTGGCAAATATGCAAGGACTGACAGCTGTCCCTACGAACACTTTTCTACATCAGGCTCTTGTTAGTAAAGGTGGAAGTTACTATCTCCATCCGTAATAAGATGTGTGCTTATTACGGATAGAGCACATGCTAGTCAAATGCCTTTCCGCTGAGCTATATCCCCTTAAACCATAATTCTGTATTATCACTCCTTTAATCTTCAAAAACTGACATATAAATATAAAATTTTAGTTTAATCAAAGATTAAGTAAGGGGGCTAGCTAAAAGTGCTTGCTGCCAAACTGACTACATAACTGGAAAGAGAAAAAACTCCTGCAAGTTTTCCTTTGAACCCTACAGGTGCATCATGGCATACACACATATGGGCACACACACTAAATGCAAAAAAAAAAAAAAAAAAAAATTAGTGTGAAGTTATAATTTTCTTGTATTACTAAGCTAAAAAGAAAAGGCAATACAGTACAGCAGGAAATACAAATACAGGACAGATAAGGCAAGTGTAATCTCAGTGAAGGGAGGGCTCAGGTAGCAGAAAATTGTTTAAAAACAAACAAATCCCAAAGTCAGAGTTACTGCTTTTAAATTTTATTACAGTCATTTATTAAGTGTATGGTATTACTTAACTTGCTATTTTCACAGTAGTACTGCAGTGAGTAAGTAAAATAAACTATTTTTTCATGACGTTTCTTATAATAATAAAAAAATCATGTAAAAGATTACAAAATAACTATAAAAAGCTGGATGAAGTGGAGCACACCTTTGATCCCAGCACTTGGGAGGCAAACATCTCTGAGTTTGAAGGCAGCCTGGTCTACATAGTGAGTTCCAAGATAGCCAGAAGTTCTGTCTCAAAAATAAACAAACAAATACATAAATAAATAAAACAAAAATTATAAAAAGAAAACTGTGAAGCCATTCTAAGAACTTTTGGTGTTATATAGTGGCTCCTCCCAGTCCCCTTCTCAGAAACTAGAACTTTCGTACCTCATTACTGGTCATAGCTTTAAACTTCCCAACCTTTCTGGTTCTGGAATTCCATCATTCAAGTATAGCATGACGAATAATAGACAAACAAGCACTTATAATGCAATATGCTAGGCATGATGATATTATCCAAGAGCTTGGCAAAAAAACTGCCTTTGGGTTGTTTGTTTGTTTGTTTTGTGGGTTTTCTTGTTTTTCTTTGAGACAAGGCATCTCTATGTAGCCCTGGTGGTTCTGAATTTGTTAGGTAGACTAGGCTGGCTTGAACTCACAAGACCTCCTGTTTCTGCCTCCTGAATAATAGTTGAAAGATGTAGATTACCACACCTACCATGAAAACTGTTAAGTTAAACTATGCAATACAAAATGGAGCTAGAGAGATGGCTCAGTGGTTAACAGTATTAGCTGCATTTCTATTTGGGTTCAATTCCCTGCTTCCACATGATAGCTCACAACCATCTGTAGCTCCCATCCCAAGAGATCTTCAAAGGCCTCTGTGGGCACCAGGCACACAGGTGGGTGCAGACATATATGCAGACAAAATGCCCATACACACAAAATAAATGTTTTAAATTACTATTTTTTAAAAGAAAAATAAATAGAAAATAAGTTTAAAGCAAGTCCTTTACAAATTCATCTTTTTAAAACTTTGAATTAAAGTGTAATTCAAAAAAGTTCCAAGCCTGGGCACTTACTAATCTAACATAATCCAGTTAGATATGGTTAAATAGCTCTGATAAATGAAATATTTTTAAAAGGCTTTTTAAAAAAGATTTATTTATTTTATGTATATGTACCAATTCCTTCCTCTAACCTTTCATGCAGTGCCCTCTTCAAGTCCTGGCCTCTTTTGTTGTTGTCACTGTTATATATACATACCTAAATATATTAACACTATTTGCTTTAGTCTGTGTAGTGTTACTTGGATGTATATGATTTCAAGCCTAACACTTGGTACCAAATAGCCAGTTAAGGGGCTCATCATGGGGGAGGGGGCATATACATACCATCTATACTCCATAACTCTCAGTATTCCTTAGATGCTTATAAGATCATCTTACAGCTTCTATTGAACAGGGTTTGCCCTGTGGTTCTCAATGATTATTTTACTAAATTTTTATCAATGTGTAAAGTTTACTTTTGTAATTATAAAAGTATTAAAACAGAGCAGACATACGCATCCCAGTTCAGAGCAGCAAAATTTATCCTTAAGAACAAAAAACTCCCCAGAGTTTAATACTAAACCAGACTTAAAAAGACTGCACCATTCTTTTTTTTTTTTTTTTTGGTTTTTCGAGACAGGGTTTCTCTGTGTAGTCCTGGCTGTCCTGGAACTCACTCTGTAGACCAGGCTGGCTTCGAACTCAGAAATCCACCTGCCTCTGCCTCCCAAGTGCTGGGATTAAAGGCGTGCGCCACCACTGCCCGGCTTGCACAATTCTTTAGATTTGACAAATCTTCCTTAGGTATTTTTAATTACAAGTCAGTGGGAAGTGGGCTGCTCACAGGACAGCACACTCAAAAATGATAAACAGTGATAAGTCAAAAAAGAACACTAGGAAAATTCAAAGATATTTGGAAATGTTAGCCTCATCCCATATCCCAATCTAGTCTGTAACTCACTACTGAGACTAGGCTAGTCTTGGACTCACTCAATCCTGCTTTAGCCTACCAAGTGGTGGGATTACAGAAGTCAACTCACCTCACCCCACTTTAAATTTAAAAAGCCAATTTGTGTGGCTTATTATCATTGTTGTACCTCTATCATGATAGCCAGCCGAAGGTCAGAAAATTAGAACGACAGTCACACATTCCTGAGCAAGGTCAACACAGAACAAAACCCTAAACAAATATGTAGCATGAATCAAGGAGAAACAAAGCCTGTTTAAGTCCAAGACTTGGGAACTATTTGCTACTGCAAAATAATTTAGTCTCCATATTGATAAGCCATACAGGTAATGTGAGTACAGAATGATTTAGTCAGTCCATTAAGTAGGCTTTAAATTGATGCTCCCAAATAGACATAATTTCTATTACTTGAGTTTCCGAACAAGTCTGTTAAAACAATTAAAAATTATTTATATGTAGTTTCAGTAAACAGATAATTCACTCAACGAATGTGATCCCATAAAGGCTGAGAATAAATCTGCTAATGTTTCTTCATCTCAAAGCATACTTTCTAGGTAAGAATCACTTTTTTTCCCATGTCAGCCATTAGGTAATCATTAGGCCTAGTCTAGGGATCACATAAAAGATATTCTTTTAAAGACAGGGTCTTACTATGTAGCCCTGGCTGTCCTGGGACCTACTATGAGCCCAGGTTGATCTCAAACCCAGAGAGATCTGCCTACCTTTGCCTCCTGAGTACTCGGTTTAAAGAAGAACTAGTCTTTTTCTTTTTTTAATTATTTAATTATTTATTTTATATGAGTACATTGTAGCTGTCTTCAGACACACCAGAAGAGGACACTGGATCCCAGAACAGATGGTTGTGAGCCACCACGTGGTTGCTGGGAATTGAACTCAGGACCTTTGGAAGAGCAGTTGGTGCTCTTCTCTTAACCGCTGAGCCATCTCACTAGCCCCAAGAAAAACTATTCTTAAATATTATTATTACTTGAGAATTAGGATGTCTAAAACAAAAGGGCCAGGGATATTAGTTTTCAGCCACTATGCTATGAATCCTTCACGAATAAAGTGCCAAATTTTAGTCACTATGTAAGATTTTTCTTACTACAATAGTATACTCTGCTGATAACGCTCATTAAATTGTATAGGGAACAGACAGCGTTCAGATTTTTTCTAGTGATGAACAAAAGTATATTTGGGGATTAAGAGAAGCAGACAGGGAAGTACTTTTATAGTAGTTCAGAAAGGTAGCCACAGGAAGAGTGGGTGCTTTACTACCACTGCATAACATTTGTATACCACAGGGTTGTATTCTGGTTGGTCTGTATTCGGATTTCTTTCCAGGTAATTGGAGCATGTGCATACTATTCTTGTAAGCTTGCTTTTCTTCAACATTCACCCATTCCTTTATTTCTTCATTCACTTAACCAAATATTTGCACATGCTGAGTTAATTACTGCTGTAGGCCCTAGGGAAATGTCTGAAAGTAACAAACACAAAGATCCATGCTCTCAAGATGCCTATGTTCTAGTGGCATTTAAAATGCCATCCTAGGACCGGAGAGATGGCTGAGTGGTTAAGAGAACTGGCTATTCTTCCAGAGGTCCTGAGTTTCCAGCAACCACATGGTGGTCACATCCATTTGTAATGGGATTCAAAGCCCTCTTCTGGTATGTCTGAAGATATCGACAGTGTACTCATATACATAAAATAAATAAATAAGTCTTTTAAAAAAAGAAAAAATTAGAAAAGGATACTTGGTATTTAAAAAAATAAAATTCCATCCTATGATTCATTCCCTAATCCGATTATGAAGGTAGACTTTTACAAATGACTTCAGAAGATATCATTCTAACTAATTCACATTAACACATGGAAAACTATTTCTTTCCTTTCCAAAAGTCTCCCCTTGAAAATCTAAGTGAATTTTACAAATTCACTGCTTCTCATAATCGGAAAGACCTTAGATATTGTATTAGTCAGGGTTCTCTAGAGTTATAGAACATATGGGATGTCTCTATATATTAAAGGGATTATTGTGATGTCTTACAGTCCAACTAACCCAACAGTGGAAAGTCCAAGAATCTAGTAGCTGCTCAGTCCCAGGAAGCTAGTTGTTTGAGCTGGTCTTCTGTAGAAGTAGGTTCTAATAGACATGCTGCCAAGTAAGTGAAGGCAGTCAAAGAAGAGTGACTCTTCCTTCTTCCAGTGTCCTTATGTGGGCCTCCAGCAGAAGGTGTGGCCCATCACACCTGGATCTGGGACTTGCTTTGTTGATGAACTTGAACTTAGAGATCGCCTGGCCTCAGTCTTCTGGGATTAAAGGCAGGAGATTAAATTGCCAGGGCCTAAGCTTTTCATGGCCACTACAGCTCAAGATCTCCATGTCAAGATCCATGTCAGAAACTTGTGCCTTCCGGGTTCAAGGTCTGGATCACAGGTGTACCCTCCAATTCTGGACTGTAGATCATTCCAGATAGAATCAAGCTGACAACCAGGAATAGTCACCACAGAGTAATTTCAGTTTATAGATGAGATCAAGTGATTTGCCGAAGAACACTGAGCTACTAACAGGAAAGGCAGGCTTGGAGCCATGACAAATAAGAATGCCTACCAAGAGGTCCACAAATGGAGTGAGAGAAGAATCATGCAGGTCACAGGCATCTGGGAAACTAGCTCAAGGCAAAAGAATTTCAGGTAATGAATAACGCATGAATGAAAAAGGAGTCACGGGGCAAGGAGTCAAACAGGACCTTTCAGAGCAGTCCTTATTCCATCTCTACACTCAAAAAGACTCAAAATAAGAATAATAAATTTAACAAAAATATTTCCAAAGAACATACTTAGAGAGAACAAGAAACAGCAAGTACGGTGTTAACTGAACCTGCTAAGGAAAAGTTAAATTAGATCCTATCCAATCATCAAACAGTGTTCTCCTAGCTTAAGGTACGCTTTTAAAAATCTGCCTTTCTGAAGATACGGCAATAGCTTGTAATAGTACAGTGCTTGCCATGCAAGCATGAAGACCTGTGTTTGATACTCAATACCAACTGAAATAGTGCTAGAGAGGTGGGTCTCTGGGGCTCCGCTGGAAAGCCCCAGGTCTCAGTGACAGACCTATCTCAAAAAACAAGGGTGAACAGATTCTGAGAAATATCCAAAGCTGACCTCTACCCTTCACATACACATCTAGGATGCTCAGGCACAAAGATTGTCATGGGGCCAAGCCAGCCTATCCCACAAAAATGAAGCCTTGTTATAAAACAAACAGAAACAACACAAAAAGCAAGTAAGTTTTAAATGGTTTTATAGATTGGGAAATCCAAGATTTAAAGGCCACCTTCAGTGAGGGCTTTCTTCCTACAACAACAGGGGGAGGGGAGTATGAATAAGAAAGTCGGGGAAAGGTGAGCAAAAGAGGGTAGAACACAGTTGGAACTCATCAGAATCACTAGTGAGGCAATGACATTAACCTCCTCAGGGGCATGGAGCTTATGATTTAAATACCCCTCATTAGGCTACAACCCTTACACTGTCAGCGTTACAGTTTGTACAGCAACTGTTCCTTACAGAGTCCTGTATTGAAGCCTTGAGCCCAGCTGGCTGTGCTATTTTGGAAGGTGCTGAAAACTTCAGGAGGTGGGCCGAGGCTAGGAGAAGTAGGGTGCCTATCATCTGGCACTCCATCTTGTCCTTAGCCCCTTCCTTTGTCTCTGTACATGTTGCTGTTTCTGTCTTCCCCCACTCATTGTCACAATATTTTGTCTTACCTCAGACCCAAGCTGTGAATCCAGCCAACCTTTAGTTGAAACTTTATATCCAGATACAGACACACAGACACAGACAGACAGACACACACACACACACACACCTTTCTATTCTTAAATTGTTTCTCAGGTATTTGTCATAGCAACCAAAAAACTAACAATTACAATCACAGATTAGTTTTGAAGGGGTCACTTACATAACAGCAATCAAGCAAAATGAGTGATAAAACAGCAATACTGACTGGCATATTTTATGACATTCTGTATGAACCATATAGTTTTAAAGATAATTTTCCATTCCCCTGGGAAAAGTGGGGGTAAAAGTTATAGTTAGTTTGTAAAACTGTGTAATCCGTACATTAAAAACCAAAAACTCAAAATTAGCCCTTTAAACTCTTTGATTCATAACCAAAAGTTAAACAAACAAACAAAAAAACAAAAAACAAACTTTTGAAAAGAGGGTAAAGCAGAAAGCTTGCCATCTGAAATGTAAACTGATTTCAGGAGTTTGGGGGAAAATTAAGTAGATATACAGTGAGGGTCCTCATTAAATCTCAGCAGGAGTCAGGTGTGGTAGTACATATATTTAACCCCATCCATCACTTGGGAGTCAGAATCAGGTGGATCACTGCATTCCAGCCCAGCCTCATTTACATAGTGAGTTACAGACCAAACAGTCTCATTATGTTGTGTATGTGAATACAATTCACATTCCAGAATGAAAATTATAAGTATACAACTTACTTCACTGTTTCCACTGTTCTTTTATTGGCTTCTCAAACATCAAACCTTAAAAATGCTGAAGACTTTAATCCTGACTTATTTATTTATTTATTTATTTATACATGGCCTCACTAGTTGACAACTGGAGTTTTATTTTTTTTTTGGCAATGCTGAGTACCTAGCATTCTGCCACATCTCCAGCTATTTTATACACACACACACACACACACACAGGCACGTTCAATCACTGTGTTCCAGTATTTCTTCCTTTGAATGTCTTTTCTGAATGTAAAGCAAAATTTTCAATTTCAAAGCCACACATGTGTATGTACAGTCATATATACAAATACTGTGACTGTAAACGTGTAAGTGACTCGCCTGAATGTATGTATGTGCACTATATGTATGCCTGACACCCACAGAGGTCAGAAGATGCCATTTGATTACCTAAAACTGGAATTATGGATGGCTGTGAGCCACCACATTGGTACTAGGAACTGAACCCAGGTCCTCTGCAAGAACAAGCACTATTCACTGATCAACTATGTCTCCGGTCCCCTAAAGAGTATTTGTTTAAACAATGAAAAGATGTCTATTTATTTTGAATGTACTTATTTTATTAATGTATGTGTGTGGGCTTTCCTAAATGTGCACCACATACATGTAATGGAGCTGGAGGTACAGTGTATTGTAAGCCATCCGATGTGTGTGTTGGAAACGAAACCTGGTGTCTCTGCAAGAGCAGCAACTGTTCTAAACTGCTGAGCTGTCTCTCTAGACCATAATCCCAATTGTATAAAAAGAAAAGTAGTTATCAGCCTTTAAAAAGCCTCAAAAGAAGCCATAAGTCAAAACATTAACAGTTGTTCTATTGGGGTATTTATAAGTGATTATTTATTAAATATTGTGTGTGCATGCACATGCCAGAGTGCAGAGATCAAAGAACAACTTTAGGGAGTTGGTTTTCACTTCTACCTTGCTGAAGAAGAGTCTCTCTCTCTCTCTTTCTTTCTCTCTCTCGCTCGCTCGCTCTTTTAAAAATATTTCTAAATTTATTTTATGTATATGAGTACACTGTAGCTCTCTTCAGACATACCAGAAGAGGAAACTGAATCACATTACAGATGCTTGTAAGCCACCATGTGGTTGCTAGGAATTGAACTCAGGACCTCTGGAAGAACAGTCAGTGCTCTTAACTGCTGAGCCATCTCTCCAACCCCTAAGAGTCCTACTGCAAGTGAGGTTGCCTTCAAGCTTCTGGGGAATTTTCTGTCTCCCATCTCCCCTAAGCCTCCCATCAGAGTGTTTGACTGACATTGTAGACTTGTGACACCTCATCTACCTCTTGAGGTCTTTTTTGTTCTTTTAATGTGGGCTCCAGAATCAAACTCTGGTCATCAGAGTTGTAAGGCAAGCACTTCTGGCCACTGAACCATCCTGCTGGGCCTTATGATTTTTGCTTATGTTCTGTTTTCTATTTTCTATTATGTTCATTTTCTATTTCAAAATAACTTTTGTTATTTTTACATTTAGATAAAATAGTATTTAAATGATTCTACCTTAATTTAGCATTCTCAATGCTCCTGTCTATCTCCTATATATCTCTCCTCCAGGACTGGAACAGCTCTAAACCAGCTCCTAATGTCATTATAAAGTCTAGTTGTGTTCCTAAAATTTGTCATTCATACTTACCTATAGCATATGCAAGTGGAAGCCAGCCACATAACCAACCAACTTACAATAGGGCTTCACTGCCACAGCAGCTGATGCTTGAAGTGACTGTTTCTTTGGGGGTCTGTCTGATGTAGGATGTTTATAAGTACTGCAGCCTATGGTCAGTAGATTGACAGTATCACCCTTTCCTTAAGTCTGACAACCCTAAATATCCTATGGAGGAGAAAATTTCACCCTGTTGAGAGCCACTGAAACAAAATTTTACAAATTCCCTAATCTTTGTGTGCTTGAGAACTCTGTTTGTATCAGACTTCTATGACATGTCTCATTTACAACGTCTGTGTGCTCGAGAACTGTGTCTATATCAGACCCTATGACATGTCTCATTTATAACATTTGTGTGCTGAGAGGTCTGTGTGTGTCTATCAGACCTCTATGATATGTCTCATTTACAACATTCCCCAGTCTTGTTTCATACGTTAACCAACATGAACTTTTTAAAAGACCAGGCTTACTGTTCCCAATAAAAATAATTTTTATTCTGAATTCGTAATCTTTGCACAGTTTCCTCAGAGACACACCCTGCCGCCCTTTCTACTGAATGTCTTACATAAGTCCTTCAATTGTTAGCTCTATAGCAGCTTTACTCAGTTCAGATCATCATAAATCACTGCACCAATGAAGAAGTGTATTACTTTGTAACTAATCTCACACCAAACTAACTTCCCTAAGATTTGTTGCCTGGCACATTTCTTGCATACAGACTGGATTCAGTACTGAGCTGTATTCTTAAGCAATCAAACCTTCGGTAATCACTGAATGAAGTTAAAAGGTCCATATAAATAAGTGCTGACTACTCGCTGTAGCTTGCTCTTGAGGTGCATCTCTCTTCAAGGTGTTATTAATAAGTACATTCATTCCAAATACTAAACAATACCCCAGTTTTAAAGAATCATGTTTCCAGCTGTTCTCTACAGTCTCTGAAAAACAAACCCATAAACCTTATTTCTATTTATCTTGGTAACATTTTTTTTTTCTGCTCAGACTCAAAACTTAAGTGTGATCAACACGAGCAGAGAATGTGGTTGGTGTGTGGACTCATTCATGTGTACACAAAGGTGCACTCACATAAATATTTCCAAAGCTCAAGTAAATGAAACAACACTTTGAACATTAGTAAGAGCAAGGCAGAGGAGACAGCAGTATAGCCTCCGTGAGGCAAATAGCTATGTAACCCTGCCCAAGGTACTTGACTTACCTGTGCCTTTTTCCCCTGTCAAAACGATGACAATATTACCTATTCCAAAGCAGCAGTCTTAAAACAACCCTTAGCACGCGCGCGTGCACACACACACACTCACACACACACCAAAATAAATATCACTTGTTATGGTTTATTACAAGTCCAGCTACTAGCCAAGTAAAAACCTCCATGCATAAACTTTTGACTTGAAGAAGCTGATTTAAAAGAAAGAAGAAAAATCCTGAATGATTTTGTGTAAGTTTCAGATATTAGGTGGTCTGGTGTCTCAGAATACTCCTTAAGTACGAAATTGGCAATAATTATAGAACTAATATCTTTTCCAGTTACTTTTTTCTCCAGATCTGCCAAGGAATTGATATAAATGTTTTCAAGGAACTTTATAAGCCAGTACAAAACAAATCAACTCTTCGTTATCTGCATACACAAGCCCAGTTAAGCACCTAGGTACAATAACAGAATAACTTTTCAGAAAGCACAACGAGGTTTTAAAAGTTGCAGTCAACGATTCTTATGCGGCTATGTCAGGTTTCTGTCCTGAGAAACAAAAGCCGATCTGTCTGGGAATCAAAAATTCCTCAGAAAATAAGGAAATGCCTCAGCCGGGCCTAGGCAGCTCTGGGGAAAACCTATCCTCGCACAGCAATCTTGTCACGCGTTCCGTCTTTCCCCGTGGGGTGTAGATGTCGACTCCACCCGAAGTTAAATAAATGACAGCAGGTTTGATCCAAGCCTCTCCGGCCAGGACCCCCGAGGCCTGTAGCTCCAACCTCCCAGCTACGGCTCGCCCAGGGGCTCCGCAGGAGACCGGGGCCCCACCCGCCTGCGCCCCGCCCCGACCCCGCCGCCCAGTCAGGGAAAGGCCGCTGCCGCGGGGCCTGCAGGTGGGCCCGGCCAGCTGCTCCAGAAGCCTGCCACACGAGCAGCAGCGAAGGTCCCAACCCAGTCCGGCCGTCACTTACCGGTGCCTCATGGTACCGCAGCGCCTGAGCCCGGGCACTGTGCTGATGAACCGCGCCCGGCAGCTCAGAGCGTCCTCCGGATCCCAAGCCGGGCCCCACTCAGAGCCATTCAAACACCGCCGCGCGCGGCCCGCCGGGATAGCTACCCAGTGGGCGTCCTGCCGGGCCCCGCCCAGCTCAGGCTCCGCCCCCTCGGATGCCTGCCGGAGGGGGACCACAGTGCGTGGCAGCAGCGCCCCCTCGTGACCACAGGTGTACCCGACGCTTTGCTACCAGAACAGCGACCCTGCAGGTTAGGGATAATCTAGTAAGGGACTACACTCGTGGCAATCTGCTGTTAAAATACGTTCAGGGGAAGATGAATATTCATTCTCATTTAAACGACCAGGATATAGTGCTTAAAAGCGTGGACTCTGAAACTGTACAACTTTGGACGAATCACAAAACTGTGTTTTTGATTTCCTCATCTGTAAAATGGAAATGAGAAAAATGTGTCTGCCTCTTAGTGTTGCTGGGGATAGCAAATGGGTTAATACATACAAAATGATACTACGGAGAGCATCTGGCATCTGGAAAGCCCTACATAATTGCTGATTGTCTTGTTTTCTGTTATGTGCCACACTTCGAGAATCTCTTAACAATTTTTATAAACATTAAAAGAAAAACCAACAACTTCCAACTCCTAGCCTCCCCCTTCCAAAAACAAAACAAGACAAAACAAACCTCACAGGCTGGTGCAAGGATCTTAAGACAAATGTGTATAATATAGGTCCTCTCCTCCGAAAGCAAGTTCAGTCTCCTTGGGGTGGGAACAGGACTATGTGATTAGGATTGGTTCTGTCCATGACATATTTTTAGTTTCTGAGGGCAATTCCGTTGACCAGAGCCTGCTCAGGGTAAGCCACTGGTCAAAATTAACAAAGATGAGACTAAATTTGTTTTCTGTGATTGTTGTCCCCAATGCAGAAACCAAGCAAGTAGGGCATTTGATGGAACTCTTCTTCATACGTCCCATGGCTCACTTTTTAAGATGCCCTTGTAGGAACTCTTAGACCTTAAGGAAACTGCTGCTTAAATTAATTTCAACAACATAGTTAAGGACTTCCTATGCGCCTAGCAGACTTGTTGTCTTCAGGTGTTGAAGACAACAGGAAGTGACTTGGAAAGTCAGAAAGAGTAATATTCCCAATACACTACACTGAGTGAAGTCATGAAAGGTATATTCTAAATGCTGTGGATATTTAGAGCTAAAAGGCCATTAATTAAGTATAATGTAATATATCTGTCCTCTGCAATATCAGGGTCCTTGCTTAATTAAAAAAATAAGTAACAATGAAAAAATTGAAGCAGCCAGTTATGGGAGTGGAAAAATATTTTTAGAATACTTTGTGTGAGCAACGTCTTTGAGAGCTTCTCAGATGATACCAAGCACAAGCAGGCGCATGCCTCCATGTGTAGCCACACCTTTTAGCCCCAGCTGGGTGAGCCAGAGAAAGGAACCCGGCAAGAAAGGATACTTCCTGAGCATGACTACCATCAAGTAGGTGGTGGTGTTTTAAAATAAAAACGTAACACACATGAAGTCACTTTCTCTCAAGGTATTTCTTCATCATCATAAACATGAATTTCTTGACGGCCCACTATGCAATAAAGATTATTACTGGGCCCTCTGCAGAGGAGAATAAAGAGAGTAAGACACGTTCTTTACCTCAAGAGAGGCTGGGCGGTGTGGTAGCAAATGGCAGAGACCTGAGAGACTCGAAATCTGCTTTATTAACAGAAAAATCTTATCGAAAATAAAGCATCAAGAAAAGTTCTTCGATGTTCTCATTTATGGAATGTGTTATAATATAAACTCTCAAATTCCAGATCCAGATTTTAAGGTTTATACCAGTAATGAGCTGCTAAGGTTTCCTGGTGTTGGGGGATGTTTTTGTGTGTTGTGTATTCCAATACTGATTTCTGTACCAGGAGATCTGGGTTGCAGTCCGGATTTGATATTGTCATTATGATGAGGCATTTCCTGACTCCTTATTTTGTAAAACTTTGTTCTCCATCATCTTCTGATTGGTCAAATAAAGATCTGATCAGCCTATAGTTGGAGAGGAGAATTAAGGTGAGATTTCCGATCTCAGTGAAAGGATCCCAGGTGAAGAGTCACTAGGGAGTCTCCACTGAGTAGAAGGAGATGGAGATGGGGGAGACCAAGATGGCAGGTAACACCACGTGGCTGGGAAGTGAAGTGACTGGGAAGTAGGCCAGGCTGGCATAGTCAGGTCAGAAATGCTCAGAATCCTGCCCAGCTCAGTGCCTGAAGCTTTCAGTAAATCCTCCAGGTCTTTATGTCATTATGTCAGAAGAAAGGAGGGCATAGAAAAACCCTGTGCTTTTACATCCTGGCTCTTGTATTTTAACATAAAGAATAAAGAGCCGGGCAGTGGTGGTGCACACCTTTAATCCCAGCACTTGGGAGGCAGAGGCAGGCGGATTTCTGAGTTCGAGGCCAGCCTGGTCTACCGAGTGAGTTCCAGGACAGCCAGGGCTACACAGAGAAACCCTGTCTTGAAAAACCAAAAATCAATAAATAAATAAATAAAATAAAAAATAAAGAAAGATGTCTTGATATTGCAACTTTTGAAAAACATACAAATTGTACCATTTTGATATTGAGAACACCAATACTTTTCCTATCAATAAATTGAATCCTTTTTCTTGATACTTAATAAAGTTTTTTATTTTAAGAAGTATGGCCCGGGCCTGGGGAAATAGTTCTGTTTGTATATCGTACTTGCCTTGCACAGGGACCTGAGTACAGTCCTCAGAATCCGTATTTTAAAAGCTAGCTGTGATGGCACATGCTTTTCATCCTGGTAATGAGGAGATGGAGACAAGTGGATGAATACCAGGCCTCCTGGGCCAGCTGGTAAACTACTCAAACCTGGGAGGAGGGCTGTGGAGCATGTGGCACTGGCCTTTAAACCCAGGGTGGGGAGGGAACTAGCAGAGACAGGCAGATCTCTGAGTTTCAGGCTAGACTGGTCTACAGAACAAATCCCAGGACTGCCAGAGCTACACAGAAAAAGACCAGTCTATAAATAAATAAATAAATAAATAAATAAATGGACCGGTAAATAAATAAATAAATAAATAAATAAATAAATAAATAAATAAATAAATGGAGAGGGCAGCAAGATGGCCCAGTGGGTGAAGGTGCTTTCTGGCCTGGATTTGAGATCCAGGACTGATGGAACCTATACAAGGGTAGAAGGAGAGAGCCAACTCCTGCAAGTTGTCTTCTGATCTCCCCCTACCCAGTTTTGGCACATATACACACACACACACTGCCCATACTATATTAAAAACAAAACCAAAAACATTACAGTGCCTGTCAGTTGTGGTGTATGTGTTGGTAGGATATTCAATAAAGAAGTAAGAGGAGTGGGAATTAGTAGTTTGGGGCTAGCCTGGGCTACATATTTTTCTTCTCCCCTTGATCACTATCTAGAGAACCATCTCTAAACACAAACCCACAGAAACCCACAGCCTGCAGATGTCATTGTTAACACATTCCCTCCATGTACCCCGCCCCCTGAAAAATGACAAGGTGTGGTGGCACATGACTTTAATCCCAAGACTTGGGAGGCAAAGGCAGTCAGATCTCTAGAGCTCCAGAGTAGCCAGGGCTCTGGATAGTAAGAACCTATCTCAAAACAAACAAAATGTAGTACCTGTGACATGACCGCTGGGGTTGTCCCCTGGCCTTCACAAACACACACACACACACACACACACACATGTAAGCACAGCCACACAGAGACTTGCACCTGAAGAATAGCTCGTGCATATTTTTCATGTCCCAACATGAATACATGTGCACCAAAAGGTGACCGATTCCAGGTCTTTACAGTGGGCAGTCTTCGAGGGATTCTATCCTTCATCTTTCCCTTGTGAGTGAATAGCCAGCTGAGTTAGTCTTCCTGCCTCATTCCCTGCAGTGTGTAGGATCACTTGGTGGCAATGTGTAAAGAAGCCCATACCCACAGACACCCCACAGAGCAAAGAACTCTGTGCAAAGACCTGTGTGCACCTCTCAGTGGAATTAGGTGTGAAGAAGGCTTTGAGCTAGGCCTACAGAGCTAGACAGGGTTCTGACAGGTCTGCTGTGCCAGAGAACAGGAAATGGACAGTAAGTTTAAGGATCACTGTCTGCCCTATTTGAATCAAGTGAAGACAGCTTTGAAGAGAAATAGACTGGAAGACTGAAAACTTAAGTAGGCACCCAGGATGTTGTAAGCACATGGGTTTATCAAGAGGTTGGAGACATTTGAGGACTCAGCAGAGGCTGAGACTCCTAAGCAAGGCAGTAACAATTTCTTCCTTCTTCTACCAACTGATCTGTCACTAGGGTGCAGGATGGCAAAGGGACAGGCAAGGAGGACTGTTGGCAAGAACTTTATGAAGATTTGGATTGGAGGTTTAGGGAACTATAGCATTAATTGCCTTTTATGTTATGTTCATTCACTCAGAATGACACTAAGAGGACACTGTTTGAAGAGACCTGCTCACAGCAACAGTTCATCTATGCCATAAGCAACGTCCACTGCTCTACTTCAAGCACCTCTGGAAAATTCCAGCCAGTTGACTTTGGCGAACAGAGTCAATCCCCATCTTCCTGTGCAGGCTGTGGGAGGAAGTAGCAGCAGCATGAGATAAGGCAGCTCCTGCTTTAATGAACTCATGATTGTTTCAAACACAATATCCACACCTGGCTTTGTGCTAGTAATAGCAAGTTTGTTTCTAGTGGATAGAAGAGGGGAGTGATAGTTTGGGGATTCTGTTGTGAAGGCAACTTGTTTCTGATGTATATGCAACTCTCTTACATCTTTACAGTTGGGAAGCAGTACATTTTAGAGGTGATATTTGAATCTACCAATAGTTCAAATCCTAAGTGCATGATTCTCTTACAGAACTATAGTGACAGGTACACAAGGATGTCTACAGCAACGTTTGTTTATTTGGGTTTTTTTGTAATAATGAAAGATGGAAATAACCTAAATGTTCATCATTTAGAGATTGGTTAAGTTAGCATGCATCCATGCTGTATCTATTTCCATCCTTGAAAAATAATGAGCTAGACATAACAGATGTGGAAAACATCCAAAACAGATAAGAGTAAATTAATAGTTTCCTATGTTTGCATTCACATGATGAGCAAATCAAACACTCCATTCAGAAATGTGTGAGTTTTTTATATTTATTTGTGTATATAGGTCAGGTCTCTTCTTCCACCCATGAGAATCCCAGAGATCAAAATCATGTTGTCAGGCTTGGTGGCCAGTGACTTTATTCACTGAGCTATCTCTCTAGCTCCCCATATATGTTTTAAGGGGTGATTTTACCTTTTGAAGTGCTAAACTTTACTGAATTCTGCTTCCCTTTGTATTCATTGTCTGGGCTGATGCACTAGAGTATGAGCAGCTTAGATGTCAGAAACAAACATCCTCGCTGTTCTGGAAGCAGGGAAGTTCAAGGACAGTGTGTAAGCTGGTTCTGTCCAGGGGTTATGGTTCTCTTCATGGTTTGCAGAGGGCTGCTTTCTCACCGAATTCTCAATGGTGGGTAGTGGGAAGAGAGCTATTTTCTGTTTCTTCTCTCTTCTTAGAGGGTTACTAATGCTATCATGAGGGCACCACCTTTATGACTTCATTCAAACTAAATGCTTCCCAAAGCCCTATCTCCAAAATACATCACACTAGGGATTAGGATTTCAACATCAGACATCTGTGAGAGACACAGATCTTTAGTCCATCATAGTCCTTCAAAAATCTAAGGTTGAACTGATTGCTGTTTTAAAAATTAAGACAAAGAAAAACTTTTTTCTAAAGGACTTGAATTGGTCATTCAGATTTAGAGACAGTTTAGCCCACTTTCAAGAGGCTTAAGTTGCTTTCCAGAATGAATGGATGGATCCAGCGTAACCTAACGTGGAGAGACCTGTCAGGCCCTCAGTGTTATATCATTATGACTCATGCTACGGTTGTCAGTCTTATCCTTTAATGGGTTCTGTGGGAATGGCAACCCTCCCAGGTTCCTAAGCAAGTGCCTGAGGGAAGCATACTATAATGGGGACTTGTTACAAGTAAATTGCACAACACTCTTGAAATGAAGAAAAGGTAACTGCCAAGAAGAGTAGTCTGACTGAATCAGCATCATTTCAGAACACCACACTACTAACTAGTTCATGTTACCCTGGCTGGAGCATTTTATGACACTACAGTCATGAACCAGGGAAGAAAAAAAAATTAAAAATTAGAGTCCATGTAGATATTATGTGAACACTCAACAGTAATTAGCAAGGTATGGTCTTCTCTGCCATCACCCCACTAATGTGATTTGAAAACACAAAATAGAAGGTGAACATTTCCTTTTGAGACCCCATTACTGAAACAGGTGTGGGGGTATGCATCTTAAGAGATGGTCTTTGAAAGAAATACCTCCCATCACATAATAATCAAAACACCAAGTACACAAAACAAAGAAAGAATATTAAATGCAGTAAGAGAAAAAGGCCAAGTAACATATAAAGGCAGACCTATCAGAATTACACCAGACTTCTCACCAGATACTATAAAAGCTAGAAGATGCTGGACAGATGTCATACAGACCCTAAGAGGACACAGATGCCAGCCCAGGATACTATACCCAGCAAAACTCTCGATTACCATAGATGGAGAAACCAAGATATTCCACAACAAAACCAAATTTATACAATATCTTTCCACAAACCCAGCATTACAAAGGATAATAGCAGGAAAGTGTCAATACAAGGAGGGAAATTATACTCTAGAAAGAGCAAAAAAGTAATCTTCTTCCAACAAATCCAAAAGAAGATAGCCACACAAAGATAATTTCACCTCTAATAACAAAAATAACAAGAAGCAACAATCACTGTTCCTTAACATCTCTTAACATCAATGGACTCAATTCCCCAATTAAAAGACATAGGCTAATGGACTGGATACATAAATGGAGCCCAGCATTTTGCTGCATACAGGAAACCTGCCTCAGTGACAAAGACAAACTCTACCTTAGAGTAAAAGGCTGGAAAACAATTTTTCAAGCAAATGGTCCTAAGAAACAAGCTGGAGTAGCCATTCTACAATCTCTAGTCTGAGAACACAAAGGGAGGGACTCATGGCTCCACCTTTATAGGTAGTTAAGGGTAGCCTTGCCAGGCATCAGTGGAAGTGGACCGCCTTGGTAACTGAAAGTTTGGATTTCCTAGTGTTGGGGAATTTTAAGAGCAGGAGGCGGGAATGGGAGGATGGTGGGAGCACACCCTCATAGTAATTGGAGGAGGAGGGATGGGGTAAGGGGTTAGGTATTAGTGGAAGTGGAGGGCCTTGGTGCCTGAAAGTTTGGATTCCTTAGTGTTGGGGAATTTGAGAGCAGGGAGGTGAAAATGGGAGGATGGTGGGAGTACACCCTCATAGAAATTCCCAGAATTATATGGATTAGACATGACAGAGGCAGGCCACCAGAAGACTACATTCCAGAATTCAAAGAAAAAATTACCTTGATAATAAAATTTGTTTTGAGAATTGTACATTGTAGAATATACAGCCTCAGTGTATCTAATCATCAAGTGAGCTGAGCAGACCTACTCAAACCTCTGATGTCCTGGAATTCCAGCTGGATGCAGTGAAGACACAGACGTCAGAGACTTGTCAATTTACTCTTCCCCCTGCCCCTCTTCTAATATCTCAACACCCATAACCAGCTTGAAGAAGTTAATGAAGAGTCAGTGTCCCTATTACCTGGGCTTGAGGACTGAGGTGGTTAATATTGGGCTGTCTTTCTAGGGAAAAGTAGTGGTTTTGTTGGAACAGGGAGGATTAGCTAGGGTTTATTGCATAGCCATAACTTATTCATAGAAATATGTATAATTGTTATTAAGACGAACTTATTTCTTAAATGGTACAAAATTCACTTTGATTTCTAATTTAAGGTTTTCATTGGTATGAGCTTCTTATTGATATAAAGTGAGATTAATATTGTTACTGTCACAGGCATTCTGCCTATATAACACATTTAGGAATACAAGGCTTAGACTCAGTCCTTCTTTAACTTTTTAAACTGATTTGAGATGGCTAGCCTGTGAGTTAAGGGCCTATAGCAAATTCATGGCTCTGAGTTTATTGTTAGGGTGTTTTCTATATTTTATTTAGCTGAGAGGAGTCAACAAACAATAGTCCAGATTGCCTTACATGGATAGTTGGTTTTCAAAACGTCAGAAGTTCACAGAATTGAATTTACAAACATTTCTGTATTAATGTCCATTTTGATTAGAGACCTGTCTGTTCCTGACAGCTTCCTGTCTTGGATTCTAAGAAGAAACTGAGCATCCTTGGAGTTACTCCAGTTGTGGTGAGACAGCCACTAGGCAAGAATTGCCTCTTTTCATCTACAGACAAATCACTGTCCAGAAAAGGACACACTTGCGGAATAGTCGACTTATTATATCTGCCAAGACAGAGAAATCAGCCCTTAATAATTCTGCATGACTTGGTCTGTCAGATGATCCTGGGCCAGAAGGCTGTAGATTGAATGCTCCAACGTTTTGTAGTATAGGGACTGTCCAGGTGCTCAGTGGTCTCTATAATTTGGCTAAGTTTTAGAAACTATGCTTTGTGCTTCCCATAATTTCAGTTAACTCAGTCATTCTGGATTTCTGATGGGGTTGAAGATTTATAGTCTCATAGCCAATCCCAGCTATTTACTTTGAGAGAAAAGGTTTGAGAGGATGATTTTCAGCTGACATTCATTCTAAAGCCAAGAAAAAAAGCCAGGTTCAGAATTAAGTCTTTTAGTTAGGAGGGACAACAGAGGTTCTGTTTAGTCAACAAAATGATGGACTGGGTATTATGTCTATCTTGTACCTTACTGACACAAATTGGTATAGTTATGCTCTAGTTGTATTCTAAGAGAAAAGTTTTATTTTAACAGAAATGGTGATGTGTAGGAGGAGCTAAGGTGGGAGGAGTAAAAAGAGGAAGATAAGGAGTAAGGAGAGGAGGAGAGGAGGAGTTAGGTGAGGGGGGGGGCACGGAGGTGGATGTTTGCATGTCCCCGCCAGTCAAAGATAGTTGATATATCTAGGTTGGGTATTGGGTTACACTTCTGATTGATATTGACCATTACCAAATTTATAAAGCCTTTGATTAACATTAAAAAACAGTATAAAAGCAAAAAGGAGAAATGGGGGTGGGATAGGGGTTTTCTAGGGAGGGGAAATGGGAAAAGGGGATGGTATCTGAAATGTAAATAAAACATCCAATAAAGATTTTCACATAAAATAAATAAATAAATAACTTTGAAAAAAAGAGATGGTCTTTGAGAGACTGTCAAAACAACAAGAAATTTTGCAAATTTTATTAATACAACAAAGAGGGTCAGGGACTATTAGAGCACACTGAGCTAGCTGGTTGGACAAGAAAGGGTAGCCAAATAGAAGTATTATAAAGATGCTGTCAGATGCTAAGACAAAAACAAAACACCTCACAACATATCTATAAAAGATTTCTCTAGAGTTATCCATTCTGACTGAATAATCTGACTGAATCTGACTGAATAAACTCTCCTTGTTCAGGTTTTAATCCAAATATGACTGGCTGGAGAAGAATGGTGTGGAATAGCTGTTCTGATGCCTAGTAGGAGGCAAAGAATGAAATACAGAAACAGATACAAAAGAGAAGCAGGGATTGCAGCTCAGGGACAGGGTAGCCATCTAGAATACAGGAGGCCCTCTGTGGGTCTGATCCTCAACCCTGCAAGATAGATCAAACACAAACGTGCAGGTGTCCCATATAAAAGTCAAACAAAATAACTCATGAGCTACCAAATCGAGGGTTGCCTGGTTTCTATCACTAAAATGTTTGCTCAAAAATACAAAGTAAGGAAAATTTTTTTTTTCAGGTTTAGTATTCCTGATGAGTTTTCCAATTCACTTCTAGTGCAGAGGCACACAAAGAGGCTCTTAAAAACTGATCATTTTTTCTTGAATTCATTTATAAAAACTCAAACTTTGTTATTTTAGGGCAATGAGATGCTTTTGTTTTGTGCTTTTTAGGTGTTCCTGTACAGTAGCATCAAAAGAATCTCAGGAAATACTGATACCCTGGGCCCACTAGGAGTCAATCCCAATCTTTGGAAGCAGTGCCCAGGCACTACTACTAATTTTTTCTAAGGTCTCAACGGTACATTGCTTTCTTCAGTGTGTCATGCTTTTATGAATGCATGATCCTTTTACTCGGTTTCACCTGTGAGTTGGTTCTGAGTCAACTCATTGATTAGGAGAACAGCTGGCGTGATTGCTGATCTTGCCCTTTAGGATGACTCTGCCTATAGTGTACAGGTTCCACGCTATTTCAATTTGTGTTGCTGTGTATGTTCATACAGCAATACAGAAAATGCTTCCAGTTGCTCATATTTGCCTTCCTTGCCACTGCCTTTTGATGCTTTGAACTTGAAAGCTGCTAAGTGTGTTTTGTCCAAGGGAAATGTTGAGGGGCTAAAGATGGAGCTGAGGTGACTGTAGCTGCTGTTTTGGGACAAACTCACCCATAGCCACCAAAGAGCCTGAAAAACAAAATCAAGCATTAGTATTTTTTTTGTACTCCCCACATGTGCCTCCCAAGCACAACCACTGTGCTTCTAGGTTTAAAATTGCTATAATTAATGCCAAAAGAACATTCAGCATACTTCAGACACCCAGAAATTACAATATAGACAAGCCATTGAATATAAATTCCATTTTACAGGAATGATACTGCTTAATGATAAAAAAAAAAAATGTCTAGGTTATAAGCTCTATTTAATCTCACAACAGGTCAAAATTAGGCGATTACCTATCTTTTTGCATGAGGCAGGTGGAACAATGAATTTAACCTAGACGAGGTAGCACAGTAAGTAGTGCAAGGACTTAAAAGGAGAACAGTTAAATCCTGAACCCACTTTATCTTTCCATTCCCAGTGACTACCTTGTTGGGTTAGTTTGCGAATTAAAGGGGAAAAAACATTTAAACAAAACCAACAAGACAAATACATAGCTCCTGCAACACGTGGACATAGTACACAGAGGTTGAATAACTCGCTCAAGGTCACCCAATTCCGGATGACTCCAGGATTAAAACAGGATTTCAATTTCGTGCTCTTCTTGGCTTCCATTCTTGTCATTTTGGACTTCAGCTCAGTGACGCACACCTAAGAGACCAGAGCACAAGTGAGAGATGTATTCGCAGGGAGGTTTCAGAAAACTGGTGTTCCGAGTCGCTTTGAGGCTTTTCTCAGGTACTCTTTCTGCTGTATTCCCGACAGACGCGTTTCCGGGAACGCGTGACGTTCACATTATGCGCCGGAAGTGCACTGAGGCGAAAGTCAGAAATTCGGAGAGCTTGCAAACGCCGCTAGTTTCTAAGAGCAGACGCAGCTGCAGGAGGTTAAAGATACTTTTAGCCAGCGGCTGCTGTCATGACGACCCAGGGGGGCCTAGTGGCCAACCGAGGTCGGCGGTTCAAATGGGCCATTGAGCTGAGTGGGCCAGGAGGAGGCAGCAGGTGAGTCTTTTGAGTGAAGCTTGGTGTCCGATCCTTACCTTAGAACGGCCCGAGATCCAGCGGACCTGGGTCTCAGGTGTAAGTCTCCGACACGGGTGGGTGGCACCCAGATGTTACCTGAGGAGATTTTGTGCTGTGGAAGTTATTTTTTTCCCAAGGATCTTTTAGTTGTACCAATAGGCTGAGAACACGAACTCACGAGAGGGTCTAATTTGGGTAGCTACATCTGAGGTTCTTTTTCCTGTGATTGATAGGGCTGGAAACCCGCGCTTGGGGAGTCGCAGTTTTAGTCTCTTGATTTGGTTTGGTTCTTTAGGGGCCGAAGTGACCGGGGCAGTGGACAGGGAGACTCACTCTATCCAGTCGGTTACTTGGACAAGCAAGTGCCTGATACCAGCGTGCAAGAGACCGACCGGATCCTGGTGGAGAAGGTACAGAGGTATTAGATGTTACTGTAGCATTTCGGCCAGTCCTGTCTCACCTTACTCTCTGGAGTGGAGGTAAAGCAGCTGGTCATTACCTGAGTGTTTGAGAGCCACACTGCTTACATTCATATTACAGTATCTTACATATATGTTCCCTGACATAATTTTAGTGTGTTAGGATATTGTGTTACTTTTACCTTCAAAACATCCCAATCTTGCTATTATTTCTTACTGCCTTCAACTCTTACATCACCAGCCGTAGACTAATCATCTATCAACTGTCCCTCCATCCCTCTATTTTGAATAAAGCATGGTTTCTCAACCTCAGCACTGTTTTCTATTTGGGGCTAAGTACTTTCTTTGTTTGAGAGAATTATGCTGGGTACTTACTGTAAGATATTTAGTACTCCTGATCACTACACATTAGGTACCATTATGTCGTTCCATAATTGTGTGAACTAAAGATGTTTCCAACATTACCAAGTGTTTTCTAGGAGGTCTGAAGAGGTACACTTTGATGAGCTTTAACAGTGTATACCTGCAATGAAACCACCTGTTTTGAAAGACAACCTATTCAAGTCTCCCCTTTTGAAATTCTCAACATCCCTTTCTGTATAGAGTTCTAATGGGTCTTGTTATGCCCTACCTTGTCCTCCTTGCAGTCTCCAAAGCACAGCCATTAAAAATGATCCCTTTAAAACATGTCAGATCATCCCTTCTCAGAATCAGTCTAAAATTCCATGTTCATTCAGCCTAAAAACCAAGTCTTTTTTAGTATTAGACACAACTCTGCATGTACCAGACTCCTTGTAGCATCTGTGACCTGTCTGCCATCTTTACATTTGTTTACTGTAGTCATAATGATTTCCTTGATACTCTGTAAGAATACCAGACAAATTTCCCTTCCCTGCTTTTTTTGTTTGTTCTCTATTCTTAGAATGCTCTTCCTCTGGATTCCTTCATAATGTGCTTAGGCCTCCCTTTGCTCTCTCTCTAATAATAGTCAAGCCTTTCCATGTGCACTGTTTCATTTATATGTTATGAACACATCATGTGGCTTATGTTATTTAGCACCTGTCTTAGTACTCTTGTAAGCTGTGTTAGGAATTTTAAAGCAGATGTGTGTCCCAAGCGTTTAGAGGGGTGCTTGATATTTTCTTTCCTTCTTATACTTCCCTAGCGGCCTTAATATTGCTGAATAAATGATTTTTATTCCATGGAATGCATACATTTGGTTTTTTACAATATGAAAATGACAGAATCATCAATCATTTTTGGATAGGTCTTATCCCATAATGTTTTATCTTGGTACATCAGAGTATAATATGATTACATTATAAGTTATTAAATGATATTTTTAAAAGGCAGATCATAAAATACTTCTATAACAGTGCTGTGTTCTACAGAAAGTTATTTACAAATACGGCTGGTTTTTTAATGTGAATAATCAAAATAGTTTTTTTACATAGATTTATGTATCTCATACTTTGTTAGAATTAAGTTTATTTTCTTTTATGCATATCAGTGTTTTGTCTGCACACATATATGTGTATTGTGTATGCCTAGAGCTTTCAGAGGTTAAAAGAAGGTATTGGATCCCTCAGCTCTAAAGTTATGGATCATTGTGAGCCACCATGTGGGTGCTAGGAACCAAACATCAGTCCCCTTGAATAAGCAACAAGTGCCTTTAAACACTGAGTCATCTCTCCAGTGCCTTTGTTAGGATTTTGCATTTAGATTCATAAGTAACTTATTTTGTATTTATACAAAAGTACACATGCATATATACATTTCTTGTAATGGTCTTTTAAGGTTTGGGTATTTATGGGATTTGAATTGTAGCATTTTTAGTTTTGATTTGTTTCCTTCCAAAGGAGATTGTGTAAGACTTGTATTTTTAGCTTTATTTATTTATTTATTTACTTATTTTTTATTTTTAGGTTTAAATGGTTAGAATTTGCCAAGGGAAGTGATCTGGGCTTAATTATAGGGTCAGCTTTGCTAAGTGCTATGGAACTGTTTTTCCTTTTTCTTATGCAGTTTATTAAGTCATATCTCTAGGAGTGTATCTATTTCCTAAAATTTCAAATAGTCAACAAGTTTGTAAAATAGTGAGTGTAATGCTTGTAGGATCTATAAAGTTACCCCGCCCCCCTTTCCTCTGGTCGTGGAAGAGTCTTCTCCCCTCTCTAATTTGTCAGGTTATCTTGCAAAAAGACAAGCTTATCTTTGATGATCTCTCATTTTTGTTTTCTTCTCAAAATCTTTTCTTACATGAAATAGATGTTGAGTCTTCTCACATTTTTTTTAAAGATTTATTTATTTAATGTATGTGAGCACACTGTCTTCAGACACCAGAAGAGGGTATCAGATCCCATTACAGATGGTTGTGAGCCACCATGTGGTTGCTGGGAATTGAACTCAGAACCTCTGGAAGAACAGTCAGTGCTCTTAACTGCTGAGCCATCTCTCCAGCCTCTCACACGTTCTTAAGATCATGAATTTCTAGCTAGGCGTGGTGGTGCATATCTACAATCCTACTAGTTTTGGAGGATATTACAAAAAAGATCTCAAGTTGAAGGTCAACCTGGACATACCAAGATCTTGTATCAAGTAACAAAAAGATTATAAAATTTTCAAAACTTGCTGGGCAGTGGTGGCACACACCTTTAATCTCAGCACTTGGGAGGCAGAGGCAGGCAGAGGCAGGCAGATTTTTGAGTTTGAGGCCAGCTTGGTATAAAGAAGGAGTTCCAGGATAGCCAGGGCTATACAGAGGAACCATCTTGAAAAACAAAGGCCCACAGAAAGTTTACATAGGAAAAGCACAATGGTAGAGTAGTAGAGGAACGGGTAGCGACCTGAAGAGGTAGTGGAGCTGAAAAAGTCAGTTGAGTCTAGCAGAGAGTTGAAGCTTTTGTTCACTTGGCTTAAGCATCAGTGGTACAGTAAATGAGAGACTGAAGGGTAGTGATCGGAAGTTTAAACTGTGTTTATTTCAGCGCTGCTGGGACATCGCCCTGGGGCCCCTCAAACAGATTCCCATGAACCTCTTCATCATGTACATGGCTGGCAATACCATTTCCATCTTCCCTACTATGATGGTGTGTATGATGGCCTGGCGACCCATTCAAGCACTTATGGCCATCTCAGCCAGTAAGTATTCATAAAATAATAATCCTTCCCTGGGTGCTAACGATTGAAGGCAAATTTTTTGGCATATTTTTGGCTAGAGGGTATTTTGGTGGTGGTAGTCGTGGTACCATTTATAATCTGATTTTGCGTCTCTATTTATAAATTCAAGGTTTCATATTGGAAGAAAAACAGTGTTGACAATGTTTGTTAATCCCAACAGCTTTCAAGATGCTGGAGAGTTCAAGTCAGAAGTTTCTTCAAGGTTTGGTCTATCTCATTGGGAACCTGATGGGTTTGGCATTGGCTGTTTACAAGTGCCAGTCCATGGGACTGTTGCCTACACATGCATCAGATTGGCTAGCCTTTATTGAGCCCCCTGAGGTATGGTTAAAATTAAATTTCAGGCAAATAGAATGTACAGCGAATAGCTAGTTAGTTCATTTGATGGTAGAGAATTAGAGGTGATATTAAAGGTTCATTTCTTTTTTAAAAGCATTTACATTTTGTGTGTGTGTGTGTGTGTGTGTGTGTGTGTGTGTGTGTGTGTGTGTGTTTTGGAGGACAGAGAACTTGCTCCTGCAAGTTAGCTGGAAGAAAAGAAACTATAGCACAATTTCTGACTGAAAATATGGGTTTTGGGGAATTGAATTCAGGTCATCAAGCTTGGCAGCAAGTACCCTTACCTCTGAGCACGCTCGCTGGCCCAAGTGTGCATTTCTTAAATTTACAGGAGTTTGGAAGTTACAAGGTCATGTATGGCAGAGCTTGTGATTAAGTAACTAAGAAGTTATTTGCCATTCACTTCTTTACTGTTTTCTTTTTTTCTTTTTTAGAGAATGGAGTTCAGTGGTGGAGGATTACTTCTGTGAACCCAAGAAAGCACCATATATATGGACCTCATTTGCATTTTAAGCTGTTGACACCTAAACATCCTCACTTAAAATAATCATGCATGTTGAGAAGAGCCAAAAAGCTTGCATTTTTTCCATGGTGAGGAGATAGATTCTACAAGGACAGTGTGCATGTTATAGCAGAAAAGAAACTATAGCACAACTTATGATTGAAAATAATGTAGAAAACTTTATTTATGTTCCCAGCACAGAGCAAAACAAACACAACCAGACTCTATGTAAACAAAAGAGTAGCAGCTGCTGAGCAGCAGCTGCTTCTTCCAATAAATTAAATGGTCAGAACAATGCTTTACTGTTTCACAAGTTCCCCTTTAGTCTACTTTAATATTTCACTTCTATATCACATAAGCAGACTTTTTTTTTTTTTTTTCGGAAGATGTGAGAAACTACCACTGGATTCAAATTATACATGATGAAAAGAAAAATAAACCAGAAAAAGAGAGCATGTAAATATGCTTACAGTGTAACTTAATATCCACAATAAGGAATTGTTTTAACATTTAGGGGGAATGAGGATTGTTGGGATCCTTGGGGCCACTAGAAAAGGAGGCAACAGAAGATGAAAAAGCAGCGACTTTTCCTCTGCCATGAGGAAGCTGGTACCTGTCAAGCAGGCCCTGTAATTCAAACTCCAGCTTTTAAGGTAGCTATGAAAGGCAGAGGGCCAATTGGGGGACAATGAATGTTACAGCCTGCCCTGCTAAACTCATAGGTAAGACATAAAAGCTGGGTCTTATAAGAAGGCAGGAGAAGGTCTTCTTCTTCCCTCTTGAAACATTTGGCCCCTTCCCCTAAGGTGCATTTTCTCTCTCAAGTTTTCAGTATTGCTTTATTTGCAGTGATTAAAAGAGATAAGACACTTTTCAGACAGACAACATAAGCAACGCATAGACATGAAATGTTCTAGACAGATGAGTATAAATCTGGCCTAAGAACCATTTTTCCATGTAACAGTGATTTTTGTCTTGGGGACTGACATAATAGCTATATTAATAGCCACTATTCTCTTACCCTTTAACAGATTCTTACAAAGCTCTAGCCACAAACAGCCTTTCTAAAAGTAACCTTATTCTCTTCCATGTTTGTTTGATGTGAAAAAAGTATGTCTCACTGGTTAAGGGCAGGGGTCAGCAAGTCCTGGGCAGGCTGGCTTTTACAGAATGGGCAGCTCCAATGCTTTGGAACCTAGGGGATTATACTCAAGTATGCAATGGAGTGTTGGAAAGAGAACTATGAACAGTTTCTACCCTCTGCAGGAGGCAAAGGAAAAAATTCTAGATCCTTTGCTACCTCAAGTGGGCCTGGGAAGAAGAACAAACCTTATGACTCAGCTTCTTAAGCCGTATTTGAGGGTTTTCTTCTGTCTTGGGTTGAATTCTGGGTGTTTCCTTATATGGAGAGTGGCACAATTTGCCACCAGTAAAAGGAAATTTAAAAGCAGCCATGAATGTAAGCAAGAAGACAGTTCCTTATCTTGTAAACTATCTTGTAAAGGATATGGAGGTTCCACATACTTGAAAATACTGCTCAGCCACAAAGGCTGCCTATGCTGGTAAGCCAAGTGTTGTGATCAGTAAATTAGGAAAAAAAAAAAGAATCTGAGCTTACACAAGTATTTCCTTGGCACATTTAGAGCTTTTTGAAAACAAAACCAACACAGCAGATCACTGGCTCGCTGAACTACTTATTTCAGAGCCAAGTTTCTGGAGTCAGAATGAATAATATTGAAACAGGAAAAGCTCAGCTCTGGGCATGGAGGTCGAGTGCCTCAAATCTACACTATGGCTTTGGTGAAGAGGCCACGGATTAATTTCTTGTGAAAGAAAAGGTGCTTGTGTCAGGCTGATGCAAACCTGTCTGCCAGTGATTTTGGCACAGTGGAAAGGGTATGGCTTTCACACCCCCAGCTCCACTGCTGAACCCCTCTGAACCCTGGGGCCTTGGACGTGTCATCACATAGCCCTAGTGTCTCTTCCTTACAGATTTTGTTTTTTTAGACCAATGCCTACTAAGAGTAGAAGAGACCCTTCTGGTTAACTATATAACAACCCACATTTCTTAGATAATAGCTTGTGTGCTTTGTGTTGCATAGCTAACCACTGTGTTCTATACATTTTAATAGGCACTCTTTGGAATCCCCTTAGTTCAGCAATTTGAAAACCTGAAAAAACAGTTTTACCTTTCCAAAAAAAAAAAAAAAAAACTTCTATAGTAACACTACTGTCTGCATTATAACCACAGAATGGGTTTTAAAACAATGACAGTTAAAATATACAGTACAGACAATAAGACATGGGGGAGTCTATGTTTTGAGGAAGAAGTAGAGGCTGCAGCTATGTCTCAGGTTCTGTGTATCAGTATCCTTTGTTTCCTTCCTGGCTTGCTGCAGGCTGTCTCTATAACGATAACTCAATTTTTCCTAAGGTGAGGCTGATCTGCCTGTTAACTTTCTGGTGCTCACTGACCTGTGTTTTCTGAGACTTGTCCTGAATGTTAGACATGAACTTGCTTCCTGTTAGTTAAATTTCTAGCTTATGTTTTACTAACTCATTACCTTCTTGTGTGCCAAAAGGTTCCATTTGGCTTAGCTTGTTAATTTTGACTTGCCTTCTCCTGCCATAGAAATAGCTTTTAGGACTTGACCATTCTGCTGTTGAGGGAGTATTTGCTTCTGCTAGGATGGCAGATCACGTTGCAGCCAAGAGCATAGTTGGGACTCAGCTCTGCAAGAACAGAGTGGGAGTGGTAGGAAAGAGCTATCATCTCCATGGACGATGGGTTTAGGGAAGGTCGGATCACGCAGAATCTCCCACAGCTGATTATGAGTAAATGGTGATGACTTCACTGCCACCACCACGGACAAGGAGGACTCGCTCTAATCCCTCAGTGAGTACTTCTAGAAATTCCATGTCTTCAGAAGTTGTCAAGGAAAAGGATGATCAATAGAGCACTTTATGACCTGGCATCAGTAATCTAAGTTTATTTGATCATAGACCTGCAAACTTAGCATGCTTTTCTTAAATATATATACTCCGAATAGGAAAGCCTGAACTTGACTCAACATTCATCTATATATCCACCCACTCTTTCATTCAGCAGTGCTATGCATTACATTTAGGGTCTTGTACTTGCTAGGCAAACATCCTACTATGTGGAGCTGCTTCATCTGCTCTGACTTCAATTTTTTAAAATTCTGAGACAGGGTTTCATGAAATTGCCCAGGCGGATCTTGACTGGCTATGGCACCCACATAGACATCTGTAAATTTTCCTGAGATTAGGCTTGTACCACCAAGCCTGGAACTGAATTCAGTTTTAAATTTATGAAATAATACTGGAATTTAGGCCCTTTGTGTATTTAATATAAAACATTCTCATTTGTTCCCATTCTCTAGTACTTGGATCTGAACCAGGAGTCTTATGCATGTTAGGCCAACATTCTAGCATTGAGTGGCAGTCCCAGCCTGTATTTGTTATTTTCTAAATGTGATTTAAAACTGAGTCAACAGTGAGATGGTTCCACTGTTAAAGCATTTGTACAAGCCTGACAACCTGAGTTCAGTTCCTTGGAATAAGTAGTGAGAATAAGTAGCGCGCACACACTATTGTGTAACACTAGCTGGCCCAAAACTCACTGGCCCTGAAGTCAGTGATCTGCTTGCCTCTGCCTCCCCAATACGGAGATTAAGGGTATGAGTCACCATACCTGGTATAAATAAAAAGTTTTAAGTGCCTGGAGAGATGTCTCAATAGTTAAGAGCACTTGATACTCTTGCAAAGGACCCAGGTATGAGTGCCCAGCCTGCATGTTGTGGCTTATGACCATCTGTAACTCAATTCTAGAAAATTCAACAAACTCTTCCTACCTCCATGGCCACTACTCATACATGCAAGCAATACACACACACACACACACACACACACACACACAAAAGGCTTGGGGGGGGTAAGGTGGGGCAGGTAAAGACACTTCCTGTACAAACCTAACAACATGAGTTTGACTCAAAGGTTTCCCTCTGACCTCCACATACTGGCTGTGGTGGTGTATGTGTATTCATATACCTCTATAAATATGTATATACACACAATTCAAAAATGAAAAAGAATTCACAAGTAATATGTTATCCTTTTGACAAAAATACCAAAAATAAGAAAAAGATTTTTAAAAATCAGCTCAAAGGATATGTAGAGAACCCACATACATTCTAAGTAAAGCAGCATGAGTCATGAGTTTCATACCAGTTTCTTCATTAATAAAACAAATGACCCCTGTTTTCCTCAATGGTGTTGCTAAGAATGAGCCAGTCTGTGTCACTACAGGGCTGGAGGGTTCCTGTAAAAATAACCCTGGGATGAAGAATCCTTTGTCTTTTTTTTCACTTCAGTTAAGAAGTCTCAAGTGCTTCTTATCTAACTCCATCCAAAAGAAAGCAGCTTTGCAGAGTGGGGATCTTGAAAAGGAGAATAGATGGGTATTCTGTCTCTAGGTTTATCACTGAAAATTGTAAGTCATTGTAAATTTACCACCTTGGTATACTCGAGTTTCAGAGAGAAGATAATAACTTGCTGCCCCAGCTTCCTGATCAGTTAATCTCACAACTTTGGAAGCATCCCTACCTATGACAGTAAGCTCCTCCTTAAAGAATTGCTTAGGGAACAGACTGACTTTAACCACTGTGTAGCTGTCTTGAGAAGAACATTTTCCCACTGGCAGCTTCACTCTTGGAAAGGATACAGTTTTCATCACCTTCAGGGTTTCGGGGTGGTCCTGGCATATTCAACAAAACCAGCTTTGCTTCATGGGACTTGTTAACTATGACTTCATTGAGCTTCACTGCTGTGTGCATCCGTCTCACATTGGACTGGTCCCTGATGGAGAAAGAAAACAGTGTACATACTCTTTATTTTGAGGCCCAGGGCTTTTTCACTTGACTATGGATAATGTGATTTTTTGTTGTTATATTAACATCTCTAGTTTTCTTATTCTTTAAAGGGTGTGTGTATGTAGGAAGGCAGCTTTTGGGGAATTGATTCTCCTTCCACCAATTTACAAGAGATGAGTACTGGTGGTCGAATTCAGGTACTAAGGCTTGGCAACAAGCACCTTTACCTAACAAGCTATTATCTCACTGGCCTAGTTTTCTCATTCTGCTTGCCTATTTTATAATAACAAGACAAATAATATAGAAATGAGAACTATGTGGAGGAGAAAAAGATGGGTTAGCTTGTTCCAGTGTTTAAAATTGGGAACCAATCTTCATAAGCAGACAATAATAGCTGATTTAGGTAAGATGAAAACACCCATGCTTTGTGACTGTGTTCAGGCAGTCACATATGTACCACTGTCTAAGATACTGTATTATAAGATAAGCTTGTGAGTGCAAACACTTACGGACGCATATTAAGTAGGTCCTGGAATCCTTCCATTGACTTGACCTTTTGCCCCCGTGATGCCATGTATTTATCCTTGGTCCAAGTCATATGCACCTTCTCCTGGTAAGTTTCTGTCTCTTCATCCTCATCAGAGCCAATGCTAGTTAAGCGTAGCATTGAGTTTCGATCTTTCACCAGTTGTGCCTGGATAAAGTCAAACACAGTTATTTTTACTATTCTTTTTTTCATGCTAAAATGTTTTGAAGACCGTAGGTTATACTGGACTAACTGAGAAAAAGGAGAAGTACCTGTCTTTTTATATCGCTGACAGGCCTCACAGAACAAGATCAGGTCAATTTAGCAAGGTCTTACCTCTCTGTCTCGTTCTGTTTTGGACAGCCGCATGTGCCGAAGCATCTGGGACCTCTGCTCCATCATCAGGGTGCGCTCATATGTATAGGCAGATATGTCACTGTCATGCTGCCACAGACAGCATACAAAGTAGGTACAAAGAAGAGTTAATCACACATTTTTGTTTTTATTTTCTAAAACTTTATTATTTTTATGTTGTGTGCATTGGTGTTTTGCCTTATGTATGTCTCTGTGAGGGTGACAGATCCCGTCAAACTGGAGTTACAAACAGTTGTAAGTTGTCACGGGGTGCTGGGAATTGAACCTGGGTCCTCTGGAAGAGTAGCTAATGCTCTTCCCACTGAGCCATCTCTCTAGCCCTCCTCCCCCATTTTTATTTTTACACATGGCCTAATTCAGAAGAACTGCCACCACAGCAACCTTTCCTCCTGCTTTGTTCAGTCTTCAGTTATAAAGACACATGGTTTGGGGGATGCAGATTAAATACAGAGGCTTTGAGGTCTTTCTATGATCTAATCATTATTCACTTCCTTAAAACAAAACACACAAAACCAATGTGACTTTTTAGCATGAATTAAATATTAAATAAACTAGGTAGCTAAAAATTGGGATCTATATAAGAGCTGTGTAATAAATAACAAAGCAAACAAAAAGCAACCCCAGGAGTAGGAAGATGACCATAAGGGTAAAGGCACTTGCTGCCACATCGGATTCCCTAAATTTAGGTCCAGAGGTTCACATGATAGAAGGAAAACTGACTCCTGTATATCATCCTCTGACCCAACACATATACACTTACCCTGTAATAAAAATGTAAAGTTTTGGAAAGGAAGCAAGTAAATCAGTCGCAAACATTTACATGTTCTACTTACTTAGGTCAATTATTTACGGTTTTGTCAGGCCTAGTTGATTAAAGCACACACTTGTAGCTGAGTAAGTCCCAACTAGATTCTAGGAAGAAAGCCAGGGTTGAGGACGTGCTAGTCTTTCTGTGTCAAACCCTACTCCTCACCATCTCCACCACTTCCACTTCGGCCTCAATGCGCAGATGATACAGGAAGGTGGCCAGGTCCTTCTTCATCTGGATGCTGTTGTCTTCTAGTTGGGCTACTGTGAAGATCCGTATGCTGCATTTCCGCCAAACCTGACATAATGCCATGTGTACATGGAAAATTAGATGCAAGAAGGGGAAAAGTGATTTTTTTTTAAGAAGAGACATTTATATAGAATGACCTTGCTATAGTATCAAGTATTTGTTCCTTGCTTCCTGATAAGATTGACTAAGCTACACATTTAATACTTTCTTTCTTTCTTTCTTTTTTTTTTTTTTTTAGTTTTTCGAGACAGGGTTTCTCTGTGTAGTCCTGGCTGTCCTGGAACTCACTGTGTAGACCAAGCTGGCCTCGAACTCAGAAATCCGCCTGCCTCTGCCTCCCAAGTGCTGGGATTAAAGGCGTGCCGCCACCGCCCGGCACATTTAATACTTTCTAAGTTAACACTATACCCTAGCTTGGCCTTGAGTAGTAGGATTACTGGCACATTTCACCATTCATGGTTTTAAGTTCTTAATTTCATTACTAAGAAGAAATTTGCTCATGTAGTATTGTGAAACTGGTCTTTGTCCATGACTTCTGGCACATAACTTGCAAAATCCTTGGAAGGACAGAGGGGCTGAAGATGGAGTTGACCACCAATGGTGGATGATTTGTCAGTTAGGTCTATGTATGAAAGCCTCCATAAAAAACCCTACTAGACTGAACTTTGGGGAACTTCTGGATAACTGGCCATGAGAGAGTTCCTGGAGACCAGTACATGCCAGCAAGGACACACAAGCTCCTTGCCCTGTGCCCTGTACATCTCCTTATCTGTATCTTTTGTAATGTTTTAAAATTATAAACAGTAAATGTAACAAACTGTTTTCTCTGGATTCAGTAAGCATGTCCAGTAAATTAACTATCTAGGAAGGGAGGCATGTAAACCCCTAAATCAGAAGCATGAGTAGAATAATCAGGGCTTGCAGTCAGCATCCCTAAAATATAGGAAGATAATGTAAGACTGACCATCAATCTACAACGGATAGAGTACTACCTACAGATAATTATGTCAGAATTGATTTAGAGGACACCAAACTGCTGCCCACTGCAGAACAGCTGCTGGCTCCTTCCTGAGGAGGGAAAAACATATCCTCACTCAGGGTACACTGAGTGCTTTATTCAAACAGCATAGCAATGATACCATTACAAACTTAATAGAGAGCCGGGTATGGTGGCACGTATCTTTAATCCCCTCACTCAGGAGGCAGAGGCAGGTAGATCTCTGTGAGTTCAAGGGCAGCCTGGTCTACAGAGAAAGTTCCAGGACAGCCAGGACTGTACCTGAAACTGATGCATTCTTGTATTTGGTTTTTCTGCTTTTTGTTCTTTCCAAAACACCGTTATACAGGAATTAAGCTTGTAGGAGTTCACTTAAAGTGGATTGGTATAATAATTAACAACAAAGTAAAATTAAAAAATAAAACCTTTTTCTTTCTTTTTTTTTTTTTTTTTTTTTTCTTCGAGACAGGGTTTTTCTGTGTAGCCCTGGCTGTCCTGGAACTCACTCGGTAGACCAGGCTGGCCTCGAACTCAGAAATCCGCCTGCCTCTGCCTCCCAAGTGCTGGGATTAAAGGCGTGTGCCACCACCGCCCGGCTTAAAAAATAAAACCTTAAAGCCACTCCACTTCTCATAAGGCCAGAGCTGGGATTATGGGACAGCCAAGAATAAGCCTTGCCTCTTCAGATTTAAGTCCCACCACCACTATAACAAGAGGTAAAGAAAGTGGTCCAGAATACCTTGTGCTGTTTCAGTAGGAATGGTAATAGCATGAGCATGCCCCCATCATGCACAATCCACCACACATCAATGTTGCCCTCAGAAAACTGTTCCACATTGCTGGGAAAGAAGGAGACATTTTTAGCCACCAGCAGAGCTAGATGGGCAGCAGTTGTCACTCGAACTGTGCCTGTGGAGAGAAGAGTGAATTGGGATATGCAAACAATCTGTGGACTTTGCTTCCCACCATTTCCGGAAAGGAAGGGAACGCCCATTGACATTTCTTTGAAAAATTCGTCCTATTGACATAATACATTACACTTAAGAAGCAGAGGTCACTCACTGAAGTCTGGGGAGCTACTAACTGAATGGGGAACTATGGTTTAGGTAAGCAAGGATGCTCTAAACTACATATTTAACGCATGAATTTGTCACAGTCTGGTGAAAGATAATCTTTCTAGTTCCTGTGGGGTCAACAGAATGAAAAATAACAACTGAAAATGTCAGTTTGAGACTTCAATTAGATAAATTTCCTTGTGGATATAAATGTAAAGATGAAGAAGGCAGTTTAACATCAGGTTATTTTAGGGGCCATCTAGCAGTGTGGTTCATGGCATGGTCTCTAGGATGGGGGTTAGGGTGACAGAGATTTAATCTAGTCCCCCTGTCTGGGCACTTAGGTTAATATAGAACACTGTACCAATGAAGGTTTTCCAGGCACGAGCATCTTCACTCTGACGCCAGCCATTGGGCCAGCCCATCACCACTGTGTTGTGCTTCATGCCTCCGAGGCCACAGGACTGGATGAGGTGTGAAATGCCCTCTTTCAGCTTGGCAGCCACCACCAGCTGGCAGAATCCTTTTACCTTTTCTGCCTCCATTAGGTGCTTAATGGTCTGAAAAAGATACAAAACTTCAACTGCTTTACCCTGGACTTTTTAACTCATCACTCTGTCTAGCTTCTGTATTTCCATCTCTCCTCAAATTCTACACGACTCTATCTCCACAGAAAACTTCAAGAAGTTAAATGTGTTCAGTCAAGTGTCGTCTTGGTTTTGTTTGTTTTTACTTTGTCTATATCATCTGTATTTATATCTGTAGCTGGCTGTCCACATGTAGCTCCTCTCCCTTTTCCTCTATTCTGCATGCTTCCCTTTCAGGTGAAGCACTGAGCACAGGAATGTCCAAAAAGGGAATACCAGACACGGTTTGATTGTCAGGGTAAGTTCACGAGAGTAAACACTTGTGAATGCCCTGACTTATTTTTCAAGAAACCTAATCTGATGAACCTAGAAGTTTCACTTCAGAATTTTCTCAGATAAGGTTTCCTTCCCCCTCCCCCTTTTCTCTTCTTATATTTATTGTGATACTTGAATGGTAAGGACACCTGCATTTAAGTTATTAGTGCTACATTTAGTCAAGCCAACTTAGAGATAACATCATATGTCCATTTCTCCTTAGCTTAGTCCTTTGTTGGAAAGGTAATAATGATGTACAAAATGGATATGATTTTTCCTAAAGACACACATTAAGTCAGTGGTTATCTAGGGTAAGTCTCTTCATTTGTAACTATATGCTTTTTAAAAAATTAATTTTTGTCACCTGGGTTAATATTTCTGGAATTTATAGTTTTTAAAAAACGGATTAATTTTAAAAATTAAGTGTGTGTGTGTGTGTAGAGGAGTTGGACTCCCTGGAGCTAGAGTTATAGGTGATTATAAGCTGCCCAACATGGGTGCTGGGAACCAAATCAGGTTCTCTGTAAGAGCAGTCTGTACTCTGAAATAAAATCCACTAATAATTTAGTGACAGTTGACAGTTTCCCCAAACAACAGGATTAGTTCCATCATTGACAGTATTAGAACAAACATGTCTTTATACAGAAGAACCTGCTCTGCACAGGTAATCAGAAATGGCAAACTAAGTTCTCTTGATTCCATACAAAAAGTGGTAAAAAGAAAAGTCACCTTTACCATTGCTGGTTTAAGATTTAGGAACCTTCTCCACAGCCGAATAAATATCAACACAATTTCTCTTACTTTCAGATCAACACATTTGGAGTCTAACAAGGAATTATGTTTATTGATAATCTCACAGGTAATGCTTTAAATGGGAAGAATAGATATCTCTTCTGGCTTCTGTTTGAGGGCATATGATTATTCAAAAGTCAGCACTAAGTTGTAGGCCTAGGTCACAAAGGGAAAGATGTAACTTAGAAATCTGAGACCTTCCTATTTGTATGAATTTAGCTTTGTGATACGTTGGTAAATCTTTTAAAAATGTTATTGAACCTTTTGTTCAAAATGGGTCAACAGACATTTATATAAGTACATTCTTTTAAACTGGCTTTTAACATCTATTATACCATTCAAATGCTTTATTTTCCTCTATGATTTCCTAGGAAATCTGTTGTCAAGGGTACATACAGAAAAGCCTTTGTTTTGTTTGTCTTGTGAGTCAAGGTCTCTCTATGTAGTCCTGGTGCTTTTTGCAAAGACCAAGTTGGCCTTGAACTCAGAGATGCACTACCATACTAAGCTCAGAAAAGCATTTTTTAAGTTAGTAGGAATAAAAGAATTTTTCAGCTTTTATTATATGACAACATCTAATAAAAAAGGTTTACCAGTTGGGGAGAAAATCACTACCCTTTTTCTGACAGCAGTGCTGGCCTTTTAAGGCTCGGGAGCACAAATGCTTGAGAAGCCCAGACCCAGAGACAGTGCTCCTCACCTGCTCTGCTGCTAGAGCGTCACCATAGTTCTCTAGGAAGTTCCCCACGATGACAGAGCCCACAATAGTGAGTCCCTTTCCTGCCTTGAGCTGCGAGGCAAAGGTGAGGAGGCGAGGGTGCTTGACGTGCAAATCTTCATCCAGCTTCAGCAGCACAAGCAGCTGAGGCCTGTGAAAAGGTGAGGGAGAAGGCACATGGGTGTGGGAAACAGACAGCAACTTCATCCTTTACCTCAGGAGGTCCTTACAAAGCATTCAATTTTGACAAAGGGATGGAATCAGTGGAATGGTAAGGTGAGGGTTCTCAGTTATTTCTCATTTTCAGTATTATCTGAAACTGGCCAATATTCATAAAATAACAATAATAAATACATAACAGTAAGTAAGGCAGCAAGGTTAGGGGATAGTTCAAAACTAGACAGCCATTCCTCAAGCCACATTATTTCTTTATCTGGTGATCAAGAGGGTAGAGCTGTGTGTGTTAACTATGGGGAAACACTACTAAGCTCTGCTTAGTGATTGCTTTACCTCCAATTTTTAGTGTGAGGAGGTCCTTCCTCTAGGCGGAGCAAAGCAAAGCGGGCTGCACTGAGTGACAGCCCACGAATGCCATCGCCCCATTCTTTCT
Source organism: Rhabdomys pumilio (assembly GCA_030674055.1). NCBI lineage: Eukaryota > Metazoa > Chordata > Mammalia > Rodentia > Muridae > Rhabdomys > Rhabdomys pumilio. The sequence goes on along the minus strand of JANHMN010000002.1, from coordinate 176,574,584 downwards.
CAGCCCTTAGGAGAGAAAGAAAAAAAGAGGGATAGTCAGTATACATTAGAGTGAGTAGAAGTTCAAAAAGATAAAACCCAGGATTTTCTAAATTTAACAGTAAAATATGTACAAAGTAGAAGATTAAAACTCATGGTCATGGTTTGTCTGCTGTCCCTTACTTGCATGAGGAGCCCACTGTGAGACCGACTACCTACAGATGGGCCACAACAGGCTGCCAGGTTACTCATTCAACCCTGTGTGGATCTATTCAAAAGCAACGATGTGGAACAGCAATTCAGATTAGCAAATTACTTGTACTTGTGATTTTGAAAATATTGAAAGTAAAGCCAAAGTAATTGGAGTCAGAAAGTAATTATTCCCATTTTTGGATATTGTTTGAGGTTTTGGTTATTTCAGCTTATTCAGGATTAATTGTACTTCAGACTATCCCCTGCTTAAAAGGGCTAGCTGTTTACATTTGGGTTATACTTTTAAAAACTTATTTATGTGTATGTGTGGATATGCTCATGTATGTTCAGGTGTCTCTAGAGATCAAATCAGGTGTCAGATCCTCTGGGGCTGGAGTTACATGTGGGTTGAGAGCTGCCCTTTAAGCTCTGGGAACCAAACTATGGTCCTATGGAAGAGTAGTAAGTGCTATTAACCATTCAGCCATCATATCTCTAGCCCAGCACTTTTCTTTTCCTCTTTGATGAGGGAGAATCTTGATATGTAGCCCAAGTTGCTTTGTATTTGCAATCTTCCTGCTTCAGCCTCCTGTCTACTGTGACACTATGCACGGCCAAACCAGCCATTCTTGATTGCCCCTTTCAGCAGTGACGAAGGTAAAATTCAAACTCACCCTTGGTACTCAATGTACTTGTAGATCATGCCAGCTATTACCATAGCTACAATGGCATAATACCAAGAAGAAATGAACATCAGAGCTAGACAGATACTCATTCCCATGAAAGAGAGGGCCCTGGAAAATGAAAATCAAAAATATAAATCAAGAAGTGTCTTAAGCAGCAAGGAAAGATACCAGTTTGAGGGGGTGTTTCCTAGACTATGATGGGGATTGTTTATGTGTGTGTGTGTGTACATATATATATATATAAATTGATATAAGATATAATATATATCAATGTATGTTATATATATTTATATATAATTAAAATAACAATGCACAATTATATAATATAAAGTATATGATTAATATAAATTATATTAGTATATTAGATTGTATAATCAATATAATGCATTTATATATCATATTCATCTGATATATTCTAATATATACTATAATATATTAATATATGTGTTAATATTAGTAAATATTAATTTCCAGTTATAGACAGAACTTGTGTTAAATATAATGAAAACTGTTATTAGAAAAAAAATCCTCATGTTTGCTGTAGCAATGACTCATACTTTTTCTTTTCTTCTTTCTGGTGCTGTAGCTCAAACTCAATGCCTTGTACATGTAGGCAGGCCATCTATCATTGAGCCTTCATATGGTAAACCATATGCCTTCCTGAGTCTGGACAATCATGAACTATGAAGAGGGGTGCTACAGTGCTATCTGCCTCAAGGACAATTAGTACTTATTTGGAAAAGCAGGGATTAAATACCATCAAGAATCTGAAATGTGATATTAAATATTTTCCTTGTAAGTATTCCTAACATATTTATGAGTATTTAATTCCCCTTAACTGTAGAATCCAGTGAGGAGACGTTATTAGCTTTTAATAGCAGTTAAAAGAGAAACTGGTAGTGACTGTTTTGAGCAAATAAATTATGTAAAGTATTACTGAACCCTCTTTGATTGCAGTATTGCTTTTCTAGCTCTATGATGAATTTTCAAGTGTAAATAGAAGAATTGTTACTTTGGAGACTAAAATGTAAGACTAAAAATGTCACCATAAACTTTTAGTTCATGTTAAAGCTAAAGGGAGGATGAGAGGTGTTAAAGCCAGTTGTAGGCATATACTTTTAGCACATAAATGTCCCATCACTGGCCATTACTGCTAAGTGAAGCCAGAGGAGGAGTAAGGGGGGTTAGAAGACAGGAGCACAGCAACAGGCGCACACACACGGACATAACCATCCACATGGTCATCTGATCACAGGAAGACGAGGAGACATGACAGCTGGGCAGTGGTGCTGCACGCCTTTAATCCCAGCACTTGGGGGGCAGAGGCAGGAACATCTCTGAGTTTGAGACCAGCCTGGTGCACAAAGTGAGTTTCAGGATAGCCAGGGTAACATAGAGAGAGACCCAGTCTCAAACAAAGCAAACAAAACTAAACAAAAAGAACAACAAAACCCAAAAACTAACGATCCAAAACCTAGAATAATCTATCCCTGCCCCCCAAAAAACCACCCCATAGATGGCACCTTCAGGACTGGCAAACTTTACACAGCACCATAGCTTTTCACGGAGAGCTTTACTATGTGCCGGCACTGTGTTAACTTGCACTTCAGCGGTATTACTCCCTGTTACGAATTTGTAAAATAAGATTTCAGGAGACTATATGCTTTCAAGCAGATTTCAGGACTGGGAAGTAGTGAAGATAAATTAAGGACTTGGGTTACCTAACTTCAGAGCTCACACTGAGTGAAATCTGATAACAGTGTGAGAATGAAAACTGATGAGAAGATGCAGTCCAGGGCTCAGCCAGGAGAGAATGGGAAGGCAGATGTGCAAAGGGAGGCATGTATGAGCCACAAGGCGGAAGCAGCCTGTGAATAAGCACTTAGGTCTCTGCAGCTGTTACTATAAAGTGATACATAACAGTATGAGCGAGGAGGAAAGGAGGAATTCCAGCAACAACTGAACATCAAATAGTATGGAGTGGCCAATTTAAAAAAAATGTATTGAGAACTCAGGATATCCTAGATTTCTACAAAGATGAGGAGGAAGATGAAGACTTACCAATGATAGTAGCGGAATCGAGGCCTCCAGTTGGGGGTTCGCAGTAATGTTTGCAAGGCACAAGCCAAGTTCACAAAGAGGTAACACATGAGAAAAAACCTGAAGGAATAAAAACAGTAAGCGGAATTATTATAAAATGTTAACTGGAGGCCTTTGCACTACTAAACCCTATTTATAGAGCACCAACTATTTAAAAAAACTTTAAAAGCCTTTTCTCCCAAACCTGTTTATCTTCCAATGTTCTCTCTTTTGGCTGATGATACCATTTTTTTTTTTTTTAATTTTTTGGCTAGGTAGTGGTGCCACACATCTTTAATTCTAGCACTTGGGAGACAGAGGCAGGTACATCTCTGGGTTTGAGGACAGTCTGGTCTACAGAGTGAGTTCCAGGACAGTCAGGGCTACACAGAGAAACCTGTTTCAAACACACAAAAAAAATGTGTATGTGTGTTTTCTTGCATGTATGTCTGTGTACCATGTGTGTGCTGAGAGCCTGTGGAGGCAGAAGAGGGTGTTGGATCCCCTTGGGCTGGAATTACAGAAAATTGTGAGCAGCCATGTGCATGCTGGAAATTGAACCCAGGACCTCTGGAAGAGCAGAGAGTGCTCTTACCCAGTGAGCTATCTCTTGGGCCCAGCACAACCATTCTTTACCCAGATGTTGAGGACTTAATCCATATTTCTACTTCCTTATTCATTCTCCCCTACATTTACCTATCAAGAACTATAATCCTGCCTACTTCAAACTTCCCAAACTTCTTTATTTTCTTATTCTTGGTGTCATCGCCTTAGTTCAGGCTTGCAATTCTTTTTTCAACTTCTAGTTCAATACTATGTCCTTCTAGGCCCCCTGCCTCTCCACCCCACCCCACACACACTTTTTTTTTTTTTTTTTTGAGACAAAGTCTGATTTATGTAACTTTGGCTGTCCTAGAACTCACTGTCTAGATATACCAACCAAGCTGGCCTTAAACTCACAAAGATCTGTCTGACTCTGCTTCCTGGGTTGGAATTAAAAGGTGTGTACCACCATATTGAGTGAAGATTTATTTACTTTTATGTGTAAGGGTGACTGCAGAGGCCAGAAGAGGGCACTGGATCCCCTGGAACTGCAGACTAAAACACATCCTCCTTCTCTGCTTAACAAGTAACTAGTTACCTTCAAGACACATCCTACAGAAACTTCCTCTCTGTCTATGTGCCATGCTTTTGTGGCACCCAGTCGTTACCTTTACCATTCTTCATTCATTGTACTATGTGGGGGACTTGTGGATTCCTTCCCTATCATCTGTTCCCTGAGACCTGTGTGCCTTATACACCCTTCATATTCCCAGTGTCAGGTAGACAGTAAGTCATTAGTAATGCACAGGTAAACGAATAGAAGCCAACAGTGAAATCAACTGCTAATGACTCATACAATAAAGGCAGGGGCTAGAGGATGTAGCTCAATAGTAGAGAGCATGCCTAGTGCATACAAGGCCTTGGGTTCAAATGCAAGCATTATGAGAAAAAAAGAAGGAAAAACAGGAGGAAAAGAAGGTAGGAACTTGAGTAACTTTTGAAGTTATACAAGTTACTTGTATGTAGGACCCCTCTCTCCATAAAATCACAGTCATTTATAAAAATTAGCCTTATATAAAAATTCTTAGGAATATTCTTTTAAAGATTTATTTTAATTGTATGCATGTGTTCATAGAGGTCAGGTGTCAGGTCTCTAGGAACTGGACTTAAATATGGTTGTGAGCCACCTGACATGGGTGCTAAGAACCAAACTTAGATCCTCTGGAAGACTGATACATGCTATTAACCACTGAGCCATCTCCCCAGCGCCATCTCAGGAAGATTCTAAGTAAAGAGACGCCTACATTTGGTCAACTCTGTCATCATCACTACTTTTGGATGACTGATAGAAACCATGTATTTATCATTAAGCAACCATAATTGAGAATAAAGTGGCTCTTACATGGAAAGAATTGGGGCCACAAGATCCAGGGAGGCGATGAGAATTCCCAGCTCTGCTATGGCAGCAGTTAGAAGTAAGGCCCAGGTAGGTTCGCCATTAGCTTTGCTGTGACCAAAAACCTGTACATATGAGAAAAAAAACATCAGGCATGGGGGCACTGATACAGTGTGCCCATTTCAGATATCTGAAGAATAACTTCAGAGCAAGCATATATAAACACATACAAAGGATTCTGTGGGCCTTATACTAAAACTCTACATGTTTCTACATTTATGATCTCCCAATTCTTTTTATTTTTTTTTATAGCTTTTATACAATTTTTTTAATGTTAATCAAAGGCTTTATAAGTTTGGTAATGCTCAATATCATCAGAAGTGTAGCCCAATACCCAACCTAGATATATCAACTATCTTTGACTGGCAGGATCTCCCAATTCTTAAGCTGAAAAAGGTAACATTTTTCCATAAGACCTGAGGGGGAAAAAAGCAGAGGGCACAGCAAACCATCACTCACCCTAAGGAAAGGTATGATATTGTCCTTGGCAATAGCCTGTAGCAGCCGAGGTGCACCTGTGAGGCTCTGAAGTCCAGCTCCACATGTTGAAAAGAAGGAGCCAATAACAATCACCCATGGGGATGGCCAGGATAAGGTGCCTACAACTAAATTCCCTTTTACAGCATCCCCAAATCTGTGAACGAAGTAAACAGTGAAGAAATTTAACTTGAAAACAACTTTATTTTCTTTCTTTTTTTTTATTGGATATTTTATTTATTTACATTTCAAATGTTATCCCTTTTCCCGGTTTCCTCTCCAGAAACTCCCTATCCCAACCTCCCTCCCCCTGCTTCAAACAACTTTAGATTAAAAGTTAGGAAGACATTCACTCAGTGATGTTTTCTTGCTTATAAGTGTTACAGTCTCAAACTGAGTCAAACATGAATACTAAAAATGTGAAGGTACAGAGTTTTCATAATAGCAGGCATTGTGGCACATACCTGTCACCTCAGCTTTCAGGAGGCTGAAACAGGAGGATTATGAATTTGGGGACAGGAAGCCTACATATTTTAGTTCAAGGCCAGTATAGTCTATACAGCAAGTTCAAGGCCAGCTCAGGATACACAGCAAGACTCTGTCTCAAAAATAAGTTTCTGGCTAGGGATATATAATACATCGTTTACTTAGCATATTTTGAGGCTCTGGGTTCAGTCCCTATCACTGCTGTGGAAGGGAAAATTAATAATATATATTAAGAAAACAAAACAAACAGTACAGTAAAAAAAACAAGCCACAGTTCACTTACAGATTTCTCTGGAATGGCTATTAATCTGCTTTGGGTGGAAAGTGGAAAAGTGCAAAAAAACACAAAGCAGGAAGCCCATAATCATTTAAGGACATTCATTACTTTTTCTTTAGTGTGCAAGCCATGTTTGTGTACTAAGTGTGTGCCTGGAGGCTAGAAGAGGATGTCAAAACTCCTGAAATTCGATGTGAGCTACCAGAGAGATGGCAGGAACTGAAGTTGGGTACTCTGAAAAAGCAGTAAGTGCTCTTAAGCACTGAGCCATTTCTCCAGTCTCAAGAGGTTCATAATCTTGTTAGCATTATGCATACTTTGCATGTTTCTATCTATTTATAACAGTTTATATCTGTTATTCTACTATTGATATTTTTTCATTAGTTTATTCACTTTACATCCCAACTGCAGCCCCCTCCTACAAATATTCTTTTATTTGAAATACTGTAATTAATATCATTATGAACACATATACAATGAAACATAAGATATTTTTCCTTGGGCTGGTGAGATGGCTCAGTGCTTAAGAGTATGGTCTGCTCTTCCAGAGGTCCTGAGTTCAATTCCCAGCAACCACATGGTGGCTCACAACTATGTATAATGAGATCTGATGCTCTCTTCTGGTGTGTCTGAAGACAGCGACAGTGTACTCACATACAAAAAATAAATAAATCTTTAAAAAAAAAAAGATATTTTTCCTTGAGTCAGATTCCTAAGAATAATTGCAAAAAATAATGTATTAAAACATTTTGAGATGACTGATATGTTTTATTTATATAAAACTTAATAACAGATGTCTCAGGGTAGCAGCACTTGTGTAGTGATGAAGACCTGAGTTCAAACCCTCAGAATCCATATAAAAGTAGGGTATAGATGTGTATGTGTCTGTAACTCCAGAATTCTGTAGGGCATAGACAGGAGGATGGCTGCAGCTTTCTGGATGCCAGTCTAGATCTAGGTTCAGTGAGAGATCCAGTCTCAAGGAAATTAAGGTAGAGAGTGATAGAACAGATACCCAACATTCTTTCTCCTCAGGCCTCTGAGCAGGCATGTGTGCACATACCTACCTACCTACTCCCACACACACACTTCGGTGTCTATTTTTCTCAACAGTATTTATTTATAATAGCATGTCCTAGGACTCCTGCCTTCGAAGAGTTCAGTCAGAGGAATGTAATATGAAAACGAGCGGCTGCATTACAGTGTGGTAAGCGTAACACCACAGTAAGTTTATGTATAGTGGACAGACAAAAGGAGGGATAATTCTACTTTGGAGGCAAAGATGGAAAACTACAGGAGAGAAGACCCTTCGCTTACTCTTAAGGAAGATGAAGTGAGTCTTCCCAGCAGGAACAACCAACTGAAGCAAAGGAAACAACACAAAGTAAGGAGAAAGAGCATCCTGGTGGCAATAGGTAATAAGGTGATAAACCTCAAAGGGAGATTATCATGTGATTATAAAGAGGAAAAACAGAAACCTGAAGCCCTGTACACACTGATGAGACCACTGAACAGTGAGAAGTAGAAAAGTCTCAGGGCTTAAAAATGAGGGAAAACACCTAGGGTAGAAAGATACTTACATTCCTTAGTGAGAGGGACTGAAGTGAGGGTATTAACCAAGATGTGGAAAATATAAGAAATAGCAGCTTTCAGGAAGAGATCTGTCCACAAGTATCTCACAAAACATATGAGAGAGAAAAAGTAATACACACTAAGTAGCCTTCATAAAGAAAATTAGTTTCCAATTTCCATTCAGAATGCCTAGTGTTAGTAACAGATGCCTCTCTCTTGTAGAGCAGCTGCTGGAGATATGACATAGTTCCTCTCACTTGCTCTACCTGTGTACAGCTTTCTAGCAGTTCGGACTGTACAGGGAAGTATTTAGTATTTTGACAACTTCATGGATTTTTTTTGGAGGGGGAGCTACTTAGTTGTGTCTTACAAAATTTCATTGGTCCTTATTATTTACTAGTTATTTACTTCTTGAGGCAAGAAGAATACTCAACCCAGAAATCTGAGGTTAGCTGAGGAACATTGGAAAAAAAAAATCACAAGGTATTTTATCTTATCATAGGCTAAATTATCCACATATATTTTAATTCCCTTTTCAAATGTTTTTTGTATTGCTAAAATGAAACCTAGGGTGTTGTATGTGCTACACAAACTCAGTTTGAGATGTGTGTGTGTGTGTGTGTGTGTGTGTGTGTGTGTGTATGTATGTATATGTCTGCTGTCTCTATATATTTATTTATATACATATGCATATGTGTATATATGCACACACATAGACATTTTAGCTCAATATATACATTTTCTATTTTATTAGTTATAACTGACATTTGTCCTGGTTTCTTGATATCTATGTTGAGACTAATGACAAAATGTCATAAAAGACAGACACATACGGCTATTACACTTACTTGTCTCTGAGAACAACTCCTTCAATACATGCACCGAAAAGGACAACATTGCTTAAATCTGTTATGCTGAGAGTCAAGGAAATTATTGTTGTCTTTTGGCTTTATGTAGTAACTACACTATCAGTAAATGTGTTGCTAAATTCATTACTTCTATAAAATGCGTTAATGATGCTTATGAAGCAGGCCAACTATCTGGCAAGTTAAGTGGTAGTAAGAGATGGCCCTATTATTAGATAAAAGTACTGATCATCTTAGTTCTCTTGCATGACCCCATTCCCATGACTCAAACCAAATTCACAAAAAGGATACACACGAAGGATGTGGTCAGGATGGCAAGGACGGTGCCAATGGGAATGGACTTCTGAGCATCTTTCAGATCTCCAGATCTGTTTGACCCAGCCATGATACCTACAGGGCAAACACCAAGTTAACTTCTTAGCTTTCTGGGCGCTCTGATGTTCATACTGATACTGAAGACTAGGGGTAAACAGAACACTGAGAATATAATTCTATCTCCTGAGAAAACTCATTCATTGTGGCTGATGGCCACCTAAAATAAGTAACAGCTCTACCCACTTACCTGTAACAGAAGGAAAGAAGATCCCCACCAGCAGAGTAAAGGAGGTGGTGATATCAGCAAGAACATACTCGTGGTTTAAGTTGCCTAAGACATCAGATGACTTGGCTGATGGCTTTTCAATGATCTCTCCCTTGGGTAAATAATTACTCCAAAGGTTTTCTGCAAAGGGTTGAGAGGTAGGGTGGATAAGAAGAAAGAGACTATAAGGATATAAGCAACATGGAAGTAATGCAACTATATGATTTCTTACCCAAACAACAGTCAACCAGAGACAGCTATTATTGTTATAATTACTGTGGAAACTGACCCAAGAGCCTTTTACTTGCTAGGTAGGTACTGTACCACAGACCTACCTCTACCTCAACCCCTTAATGTTTTTAAAGAACCATTGTTTGTTTAACATGAACACATGTAAGTACTGTAGGATGAAACATGATGGTATTTCTCACTTGTTTTAAAATAATTTTACAAAATATTTTAGTACAATAAATGTGTTAACTTTTCTCTTTTATCCTTTTTCTTTTTTAATTTTTTATTAATTTTTATTTATATGAGTACACTGTAGCTGTCTTCAGAAACACCAGAAGAGGGCATCAGATCTCAATCTGGTTGTGAGCCACCATGTGGTTGCTAGAATTTGAATTCAGGTCCTCTGGAAGAGCAGTCAGTGCTCTTGACTGCTGAGTCATCTCTCTAGCCCCTGTAGTTAAGTTTTCTAACACTACTTAGTAAAGTTAAGCAGACTAAAATCAAATGTTCCTTAAAGCCTATTTTTAAATTAGTTCCTAGATAAAAAGCCTTTAAAAACAAAGTATCAAAGCAGTTTTAACCTTAGTATGAACTTGCTTCATGGGCAAGAAATTTGTGGACAAAACATTTAAGATGGACATCACTCAAGAAAAGAATTTCAGAAATTTAGCTGTCTAGGAAAACACAGGTGTGTTTGGTGACATTAAAATAGTTCTATTTAGCCGGGTGGTGGTGGCATACGCCTTTAATCCTAGCACTTGGGAGGCAGAGGCAGGCGGATTTCTGAGTTTGAGACCAGTCTAGTCTACAGAGTGAGTTCCAGGACAGCCAGGGCTACACAGAGAAACCCTGTCTCGAAAAACAAAAAACAAAACAAAACAACAAAAAAATAGTTCTATTTTAGGTATCAGTGAAGGAAGACCACTGGTAATTTTTCAAGAGTATAATAAGTCAGACACAAAGGCAAAACCCTGCAGTCCTAGCTTGTCAGGAACATGAGGCAGAAGGACTGCTTAAGCCCAGGAGTTTCAAGTTAGCTGAGGAATATTGCAAAATAAAAATATTCACAAAATATTTGATCTTATCCTATGCTAGAAAGCCATTTGTCCACCTGTTCTCAAAAAGGAGCAAATTTTAACAGCTGCACTCTGCAAGGAAGCTCTAAATAGAATTTCACTAAGAGAAGAAACAGAAACATACAGGGCATGGTAGTGCCTGCCTATAATCCTGCCAGTACTCACAAGGTGGAGGCACAAGGATTCTGAGTTTAAAGTCATCCATGAATACACAGGATCCATGCCAGGTTCAAATAGAAGGGTCTTGGGCAGTGGGCTGAGGTGTAGCTCAATGGTAGAGCATGTGATTGATGCCTGTCAGATACTCCCTGGGTTCAACCTTTACCACTGCAATCATAACCATTACTAATTAAGGTTTAGGTCATCAGCTTTAGTGGGGAACCTACTGCCTATATTTGCTAAATGGACATGTTGTGCCTGTCAAACTGCCTTCTAAACAACTATGCTTATGCTTAGGTATTAGTACTGCTATCAGGTTTGGTCAGAGACATTTTCTTTTACAGTGGGCAGTGGTCACTGTGGAGGGTCATTAACAACTGGTCACAGTGGTAAGAACTGACTATTTTATGCTGAGTCATAAAGGTATTTATATCACTCTCTTCAAGGCTCAGGGAACATTGTGGGAATGGTGCTGGAAGAATGGAAAACCCAGAGGAAGGGAAAGAATCACGTAGAATGCTAACTTCTTGTGGCTCTTGCGTCCTTGAACTCACAGCATTTCTGACTACTTGCACAAGATCTTCAAAAGATGGGCTCTATCAATATGTCATCCGAGGAAGGGGGAGCTCACAAGACCCCACCCATCCCTGAGGTTTTATACCCACCCACTGTGAGAGGGAGAGACATTTTCCTCAGTCTTATAGCCACTGTAAGGTGCCCATGCTGCTATAAACACACCACTCATGAACCTATAATCAGTTCTAATGAAATTTAGTGTGTGTGCAAACAAATGATACAATGAGTATGAGTCAATATGATCAAAATAACATAATATGCATGCATAAAATATAATAAACTCATTGTTATGCAAAATTAATATGCTATAATACAAAGTAAAAAAATAGGCGAAGGGAGAAGAATCTAAGATGGGAAAGCCTATTTCCCACTTCTGTCCTTAAAGAAGAAACAACACAAAACAAACTGAGTCTAGTTCAACTCTCTAACTTACCAGTAATGATACCACTAGCCAGCCCAGGAATGCCTTGGATTGAGGTGACATTATTGTGAACAAAGTACTCATCACAGGTGGCATTAAAAAACTGACTTGAGTTGCAGAAGAATCCCCATAACTTTGATGGTACTGTCATGTTGTTAGCTTCCTTGGTCTTAGAGCAAACGTCAAGGTGTCTTGATGACAGGGTGCGGTTGCCCAGCATACAGACCCTAAATCAAAGCAACCAGAAAAGAAGAGAAAAATCAAGAAGGGAAAAAAGAGCAGAGAAATCTAAGTTTTAAAGATGAAAAGCTGGTTAGTAAAGGATAGAAATGTCATTGCTCTGAGATTTTACTGCCGTGGGTAGAAAAGGATGAGCACCTTAAGTCAGGGGGACTTATATTTTCTGCCAGTGAAACCCTCACAGATCACAATATTTTAACATTTATCTTATGTAGCTGGAGGCACTGAGGATTACAGGGATTCAGTATTCTGCCCAAGACCAAGGTCATACAGATGACAGATGAAGGGGATATGATTCAAACGCAAGAAATATTCAAAGAAACTGTGCTCAATTATCTTCCAAAAATATTTGGCTGTTCATCCATTTTCAGGCCCAAAAGAATCCTGAAGGGACTAAGGAGATGGTCCAGTGGGGCTGGAGTTCTTGTTATGGAAGCATGAGATCCTGAGTTCAGATCTCTAGCACCTAGGTCAAAGTCTAGTGTGATCATACACGCCTGTAATCTCAGCACTGGAAATGGGGAGCAGGGAGGAGGAGGAGGCACAGAAAGGCTGGGGTTTGCTGGCCAGCCAGTCTAGCTAAACAATGCAAACAATGATACACTATAGACAGTGACAGAGGACACCTGAAACCTTCTGGTTTCCACACAGACATACATGTGGACCATCACTGCCCCACCCCCACACCATTACCACTGCCAGCAACAATGAAATCCCAGAGAACTCCTGCTCTTATTTTTTAAAAAATGTCCAAATGTCCTTATTTTCATTTGCTTGTTTTCTTTCTAGGCAGAGGGAGGAAGGGAAAGAAAGAAGGTGGGAAATAAAATGTAGAGAGGCTCCACTGTCAGAATCTCCTGGGGCTGCTGGCTCTTCTAAGGCCTCTGGCCGCTGCTGCAGGATAGCCTGACTACACTTAAAAGCATATTCCTCTATGGCACAAAAGAAACCTGTTTTTGACATTAAACCTAGATAGACCCAGTGGGAAAGAGGAAATCTGAGGATAACACAAATATTAACTGCCGCTTTAGTTTTTCTACTACCTAGAAACACAAACAAGAATGGAGTAACAGATCCACAGTAAAACATTTCTGAGCTACAAAAAGCAGGATTCAGAATCTGCAGAGTGATTTCATACATACACAATGAGCCACGTATCTATCACTTGGATTCAACAGCCCTTAATAATTCTAGTTTTGTTTCATGGTTTCTCTGAAGTTTGTTTTTGTTAACATATTATGCTGGAATTTTAAAAAACAAAACAGCTTGCACTGGGATTTCTTTTCCAACCAAACAGAAGTGGAGAAGCCCCAAATGAAGCAAAATGGAATTTTCCAAGTTAAGATACAGCTAAAATGTTGCATCTAAAACTTTTATAACTCTGAAAAACATCTTTATTTTATGGCTCTACGTAAGCAAATGGAAATTTATGGTAGAATTTATTACTGACATCACACAGAAGAAATACCAAACAGCAATCAGGAAATCACAAAGTCCCATATTCTTGCCCTGCCATTAGCTGACTTTGGGTAAAGTCATTCATCTTCACTGGATCTAGCTTTTTCATCATGAAAAAAGTGGTTTTGTTTTTTCCCTTGTAACCTGTCTTCAATCAGCATAGTATCAGTAAATTTTACCGGCTGCTGATCCATTCAAAGACTACTTCTGTAACAAGATTACAAATAACTCAGTGTCAACCAGCCTCTGTGTCACAAGTCTATGAGAAAATAGGTGAGTCTGTGAGTGAATGCTCTGCACAAATCTATCACTTCACTACTGCACATTATGTATGGCATGGAACATGACAGTCATTTTCCTTAATACCTGATAACTCTTAGCACTTACGGTACCAAGAATAAAGTAAATAAACAATTTAGGTAACTCCTTGAAAAAAATTTAGTTTATGTGTATGGGTGTTTTTCCCTACCCGTAAGTCTGTGTGTGCCAGTTGTATGCCTGAAGCCTGTAGAGGCCTGAAGAGGGCACCCGATCCCCTGGAACTGGAGTTACAAACAGTTGTGAGCCATCATGTTGTGTTAGGAATTTAACCCAGGTCCTCTGAAGATCAGCCATTGCTTTTAACTACAGAGTCCTCTCTCTTCAAACCGCAACTCTAGAATTCTTTTGAATTGATTTTTAAAGCAATTGAACACTGGCTGCTGTTAATGACTATGGCTGCAAAGTCCTTTCATGGATACTTCACATAAACACAATCATTGTTGGGGGGGTACGGGGGAGCACATCTGAAGACGTGTACTTTAATGATGGCTACAACTGTTAGGTCTGTATTTCAGAAATGAAGATGAGGGTCAGCAGGACAGTATGTCAGGAAGTTTCCTTCTGGGAAACTGGACCAACAGGAAATCATTCCATGAAATTCTGATGGAAATGTTCACATCACCAGATACTGTCACTGACTATCCAATGATGACTATGTCAAAGATAGGTACGTACGGGAAGTGTGGTGGAGCAAAGGAAGACTTGATGGCACCAGCATAGATAGCCAGGATGGACACAATTACACAGGCCAGGAAAAGTGAGGCAAACTTATTCACATAGCGTACGCCGATGAATACCACCAAGACCATGAGGACCAAGAAGGCTGTACCATAGACACGCATGTTGTTCAGCATGGCTGCTGACTCCTTGAGTGCATCATCACTCCGAAAGATGGCAGCTCGGGGGACAATATACACCTGTCAGAAGAAGAAAGAGAAGTAGTTAAGATGTGTAGCCATTTCAAAACAATCAAGTAGAGGGGCTATAATAAAGACAGCTAAATAAAAGGCAATCAAATTTCTTATCCTTTTTTTAAAAAAAAGATTTATTTATTTTGTATATGAGTGCACTGTAGCTGTCTTCAGACACACCAGAAGAGTGCATCATATCATATTACAGATGGTTGTGAACCACCATGTGGTTGCTGGGGATTGAACTCAGAACCTATGGAAAAGCAGCCACTGCTCTTAGCCACTAAGCCATTTCTCCAGCTCAATTTTAATCCTTTTAAAAAGTGATTTTATTTTTATTATTTTTATGTGTACTGTTGTTTTGCCTGCATGTATGTTTGTGTGAGTGGGTTGTATCCTTTGTACCTGGAGTTATAGACAGTTATGAGATACCATGTGGGCTAGAAACTGAACCCTGGTCCTCTGCAAGAGCAACCAATGCTCTTAAGCACTGGACCTGTCTCCAGCCGTCCTTTTTTTTTTTTAATCATTTGTTTTTAGACAGGGTCTAATTACCTAGCCCTAGTTGGCCTGGAACTCAAAGAGATCCACCTGCCTCTATCTCCTAAATGCTGGGATTAAGGTTATGTACCGTTCCTGGCTGCAAATTAACCAAATTAACCAAAATCTGGCTCTGGAATGTCTATAAAAATGTTATGTTGCAGATTATTTGTGTTTTCTATTTGCTATTCTGAATATCTGCATTTCCAAATGGGAAAAATAAAAATAAATAATTCTATTCAAAAGGCTATAGAAAAGATGTATACTATGAGTAGAGAAATTAAAAACACTTTCATTGGTATAAAGTTATCAAAAAGAGAAGTTCGGGATACAACTCAGCCAGTGAGATACTTGCTGCACAAGAATGAGTACCTGAGGCCGGGCGGTGGTGGCGCACACCTTTAATCCCAGCACTTGGGAGGCAGAGGCAGGCGGATTTCTGAGTTCGAGGCCAGCCTGGTCTACAGAGTGAGTTCCAGGACAGCCAGGGCTACACAGAGAAACCTTGTCTCAAAAAACCAAAAAAAAAAAAAAAAGAATGAACACCTGAGTTTGATCCCCAGGGCTTATGGTAAGAGCTAGGCATGGTGGGATGCACTTATGTGCTTGTCATCTTAGCACTGGGGAGGTGAAGGCAGGAGGAAACCTAGAGCTGACCAGCTCCACAGCCAAAGGTGTTGAGCCCCAGGTCCCAGTGAAAGACCCCATCTCATAAAACAAACTGGATAGCTCCTGTGAAACAGCAGGTGAGGAAATAGGTTGATCGCTGCCTCTACACACATGTGTTCAACATACTAGAACACATACATACAAACACACATACAATATAAAAAATAAACTTTCTTTTACTTTTTTTCATTGACATATGTACAAGTCTTTTGTACTTAGATATGAAATCTCTGGTTGAGGTGATAGAGTTGGGGACAATCAGACAGAGAAGAAAGGACAGGCAGGTGAAGGACACCTCAACCTTTCTGCTTCAGCGTCATGGTAAGAGGACAGTCCCAGGCAGTTATCACCTGATTGGCTGCCACACCTCGTCTGATCTCAGAAACCTTGATGTCTAAGGACAAAATAAACCCACAGAGGTTCTACACTGTAGTCCACAATTTCTCCATCACTTACCAGAAAGATTTCAATGGCACCAAGAATATACATGGCTGCTGCAAACGTGGTGCCAAGATAAAAGCAGAGGCCCACAGCCCCACCAAACTCTGGGCCCAGGGCCCGGGAAATCATGAAGTATGAGCCCCCAGCTACAAGACAAAATAGAATTTGAACAGAATAAAATAAGAGCATCACTGAAAGAACTGTAAACAAGTCATAAGCAATAATTTAAAAATATGTACAAAAAGATGTTTTAGACTTTGGGAAATCGAATGTAACAAAGTAGATTTGCTAGTGGGAATATTGTGTGCCCAATACTCTACATTTTGTCACTATTAGGGAAAAAATTAGAAAACTCCTATAGAAATAAGACAGTCTAATAAAACATTTTATAAGCAAAGAGTGTGGCTGAAATTACAGCACTGTGTCTAAAAACAATGAGATTTCAAAACCTTAAGCTAAACATCATTTGTCTCTGGCTTCTAGAAAGTGTCTGTTACAGTACCCTATGAACAACAAAATAAACACATTTTCTTTGGAAAAGCATAAACACAGTGATTAGTCACTGATAACCTCTGAAATTCAAGGTTGGGCTACTGACCTGGCACCACTCCGTTAGTGGCAATGGCACTCATGGAGATGGCAGTTAACATTGTCTGTAGAAGAGAAGAATTTTACTATGGAGTAGAGCTGACATTTCTGAACTACTTTCCCATGTATGAACGTCAGAGCACTTAGCAAACATTTTACTCTACCCATTTTTATGAAGCGTTGCTATACAACATTCAAAAGAAACAGCTAGGGAGTTAACATTGCAAGTAGGCTGAACCTACCTACAGATTAGCTACAATGTCAAAAATACAGTAAGAACCATTAGGGAAAAAAATTAAAACATTGTGTAGTAGCACAGTAGAGAAAAGACTTAAAAGCCAGAGTTGCTGAAGGCACAGTGACTAGCTAGTGGCTACTTTAGTGCAAATGAGAGGTAAAACCAACAGTGTGGTAGTGGGAGTAAGAGGGAAAGGCTGCAGAAGCCTGTGCCCTTAAGTCTTAATGACATAGGTTATATCTGCTTAACCTGCATGGTTAGTGCAGGGGGAAGATGCAATGGTTACTACAACAACCGGAACAGTAGAAAGTGGACAGGGATGGAACAAAGAAAAGTGAGCAGTTTAAATGAAGGAGAATCAGAATGGGTTGAGTGTGAGAGAGAAGTCCTGGGGAAAACTGTGTGATTTCTGGGAAAGGGAAAAAAAGGCTTCAAAGTAATCCAAACCTACTCCAGGCCCGCCTCACCCTTCCATTGCACCGCCAATTGTATTTTCAGTACATTTTGGAATAGTGAATGATTTTCTAATGTTTTCTGTTACAACATCAGTGTTTTCTATGTTCAAATTATCCATATTTTAGGTTATTTGAAGACCTGCATTTTGCTATGTATGTATTTCCAAAAATTTAGAAAAACATATACTATATAGTAAGTAATGAATAATAGGTGCTTGGTGAAAATCTTTTAGATTTTAAGATGAAATTCTCTCTCCTGTTGGGGTCATGAGTCTTTTCACATATGTTCTGTGCTGTTCCCCAGGAGGTCAAGCACATATACTCTTGGCAGCTTGAAATGACATAGGTAAGCTCTAGGAGCCAATGCTCGACTTACACAGCAGCAGCAGATGAGGACAATTGCAAATGCCTGAAGGACTCCAGCTGTGCCCACTACCCAGGTAAGACGCAGAAAGAGGATCACTCCAAAAATATTCTGTAGACATGGGAGGTAGACACCCATGAAAGTACCCATTTGGGGGCTCTGAAAATAAAAATGTAAGACAAAAGAGAAATTATATAGTTAGCCATAAAAGATGCTTTGATTTACTATATTAATCTCAAAGTGGAGTCAGGAAGTTTAACTACTACCTTCTAGGGTCTCTTAGTAAAGTTCATTATTATACTTCTATTATCTATATACATTTGTAATTTGGATAACTTCCCACATGTTTTTACTATACCTAAACAATGGAACATTCAAAAATCTAAAAATGTCTATTCTTCAAAGTTGCTAAAATTCTTTCCATTTAAAACAGAGTGATGATGGTCTGTCAGAAGATCCTGGGCCAGAAGGCTGAAGATCAGATGCTCCAACGTTTTGAAGTATAGGGTCTGTCCAGGTGTTCAGCTGTCTCTATAAATTGGCTAAGTTTTAGAAGCCATGCTTTGTGCTTCCCATAATTTCAGTTAACTCAGTCATTCTGAATTTCTGACAGGATTGAAAACTTATAGATTCATAGCCAATCCTGGCTATTTACTTTGAGAGAAAAGATTGGAGTGGAGGGTTTTCAGCTGACATTCATTCCAAGCCAAGAAAAAATCCAGGTTCAGAACTAAGTGTTTTAGTTAGGAGAGATGACAGAAGTTCTGGTTAGTCAACAAATGATGGACTGGTTATTAGGACTAACTAGTACCTCACTGGTACAAATAGGCACAATTATGCACTAATTGTATTTTAAGAGAAAAGTGTTATTTTAACAGGAAGGGTGATATGTAGGAGGAGCTAAGGTGGGAGGAGTATGGAGAGGAAGAGAAGGAGTAAGGAGAGGAGGAGAAGAAGGACAGAGAAGCTAGGTGATGAGAGAGAGAAAGAGAGAGAAAGAGGGGAGGGGACGTGGAGGCAGATGTTCACGTGTCTCCACCAAAGATAGTTGATATATCTAGGTTGAGTATTGGGTTACACTTCTGACTGAGAATTACCAAACTTATAAAGCCTTTGACTAACATTTAAAAAAACTGTATAAAATCAAAAAGGAAAAGGGGGCATGGGATAGGGGTTTTCTAGGGAGGGGAAATGGGGAAAGGGAATGAATCTGAAATGTAAATAAAATATCCAATTAAAAAAGAAAAAAAACAGAGTGATGATTTGTGGAAATTGCTGAGAATTCAGGTTCAAATTCTTCATAATAGTTGGTAAATGAAATGGATGAGGAAAATAAAAACTTGAAGGCCATTTGGCCTCTTCACAAAGAGCTGACCTAATTGTGTGAATTGGTGTAATTTTATTGTAAGAAAAATTTTTTTAAAAAGCCTTAACAATTGCTGGGTATCATTATCATGGTTCATGCCTATGATTCTAGCACTGGAGGCTGAACTGAGGCAGGAGGATTCTAAGTCTGTCTTATATTTGGGCATAGTCTCAAAAGACAAAACAAACAAAAGAACCCCAAAAACCTTGTACCAGGCAGACAACATGAGCAGCCACGTAGATCTATTCCACCCTACTGATGTGCTCATGTCTCTTCCTGCAATGCCATCAGTCACATGGTTAACCACTTGGATGGTTTCTGCTCAAATCTAGCATGTCAGAGGGCCTCCTCTGCCCAGCCTACCAGAGTAGCAACTTCTTCCAGCAGTCTCTCGACAGTCTCATTGTTTTAAACCCTGCTTAGTTTTTGGTCAAGCCTTAACTGACACTGAAAATGTTATATACTTTAACAGTTTAAAGAGCACAGGGCCTGGCTTCCCACATGAAGCTAAGATACTGTACATCTGCCTGGCCATGATGCCCATGCTTATCATTGTCCTGAGTACATAAGTATTTCCTACACTGTGTCTTAACATGGATGGATGCCGTGGATATGGCGCCATCATCTTTATTTATTCCGGCTGTTGTGAGGCTTCACCTTGGTGGGCTTCTTTTTCCCTTCAGTGATGTTCTCTGCCTCTTCATGTTCCTTTGCTCCTTGTGTCAGATTTGTATAGTTCGCCATGCGGTTGAGGAGAGAAGACACCTTTGGTCTGGTGTCCATTTCTTCCTACAAAGCCAGATATAATTTATGAAGGATACTGAAATTCAGCAACAAAATAGACTCTCTACCAGGATACAGAAAAATAAATGATAAAATTTTTCACAGATAAATATTTTATGAAAATTCTTCAGTGAGACAATTTTTCCTCACATTTGAAAGACTGTACAGAGCTGAGGGTACAGCTCAGTGAGAGTAGCTGCCTGCATGCTCATGGTCCAGGGTCCAACTCCCAGCACGGAGATGGTGGAAAAGACCATGCTTAATTAGAGTGACAAGTCAAGGTAGGATAGAGTCCTACAGTGCATTAAGGTTTTCCATACAAATGTGGATATAATTATGTTTGTGTTCTCGTTTGTTCCCCTCCTCCTCTGCCTTCTCCCATTCCTTCTGACCCTCTTAGAGACTAGGTCCCCTTCCTTCCCAAATTAGTTCCCCTTCTCCTTTCATGTTACATGCATTCTATTAGCCTGTCTCTAGCGCTCTGCTCCCTTAACATCTCCTTTCCCTCTCACAGTCTGTGTGCTTTCCCTCTCTCTTTCCCTCTCCCTCTCTCCCTCTTTCTCTGACACACACACATACTTATATACACATACAGGAGAAAACATTCACTCTTCAGTATCTGTCTTAGTTTAGCTTATTTTGCTTAACATAATGATTGATGTTTCCAAACATTTTTCTGAAAATGTGATGATTTCATATTTCCTAGTATCTAATCAAGTCCATTATGCAGGTTGGAAAGACAGCTCAGTCAGTGGTAAGAGCCCTTGCTAATCTTACACATTCCTGAGTTCAGTTTACCAGCACCCACATTGGGAGGCTCACAACCCCACTATCTCCAGAGAAATATGATGTCCTCTTCTACACAGACACATACATATATAGATAGTTAAAATATTACCTCGAAGAGTGCCAAATTTTTATCAAAATATTCATCTCCTTCTTCATAGTTGGAATTATTGAGATAAGCATTTCGAGCTTTTTTATGTCCGTCATCTGAAAAGAAAGGAAAACACTGGCTTTTCATGGGTACTAAGACACCAGCACCAATAACTATGTTGCCTCTGTGTTAGCAGAAACCACTTCAGAATCAAGTTCAGCTTGAGTGGTAGACCTCAGTTTGCGCTGCTTAGAGAATGTGGTGTTCTGGCAAAAGCAAATCAGAAAACCAAAGAATTCAATACAAAGTTCTTTTCTTAATGCAGAGACCTCTGGAGGCCCTACCCTTGAACATACCCACAAATAAACAAAAACACATAGTATTTCTTTCTTGGTGTGCTATACTGCTCTAGGCATGGGCTACTTTACAAATTGTTGATGCTGATAATGGGAGAAAAAGCTATTTCCAAGGCTGTGTTTTAGATGTATGTGTATGTATGTGCATGTGGTGTGTGCGTGTGTGATGCGTGTGCATGTGCGTGTGCGAGAGTGTGTGTGTGTGTGTGTGTGTGTGTGTGTGTGTAGAACAGTGCACATGTGGAATTCAGAGGACAACTTGGTTAAGTTGATTCTCTCCTTCTACCTTTGTAAGGTCTGGAGCGCAGGTTGTCAGGAGAACATGCCAAGTACCTGTCGAGCAATGTTGCTGACCTCCTTCCTGATGCTTTATCAATTATAATAGGTGACTTAATCTTTGATGATGGTTTTTTAAAAAAATTCTTTGATCATTTTTTAGGATGTATTTTGAATATATTCAACCCTCCCATTGCTTCAAACCCAGCTTTGAGACTGCTTCCTTTTTTTTTTTTTTTTTAAGCTTCTTTTCCGTGAGATCTAGTTTGTGTTGCTCAGCAAATCTCAAACTTGGGATTAAGGTGTGCTCTGGTGCATAGTCACACTATTAAGGTCATCATCATTAAATGACGACCTGAATCTCTTCTTCACAGCAACCATTAAGTGCTAATAGCTCCTCAGCTGGTGCTGGGATTACATAGCCACTTCATTCCCACTGTGCTGGATTCTGGCGGGCTGGAGCTTGTGTACATCTTGTGCACACTCTTAACATTCTCTGAGTTTATATGTACTTCTGTCTGGAAAACAGTTTCCTTTAAATAACCCATGACCTTCGACTCTTATAATCTTCCTGCCTCACCACCCCTCCACCAAAACCCCCAGCCTTGAGATAACATGTGAAAATTCAGATTGAGGCTAAGCACTCTGTAGTCTTTTGTTCTCTGTACACCATGCAGCTCGAAGTCAGTAGTAGTTTTTGAAAGAGTCTCACCAGACTAGTCTCAGACTCTTGACTATCCTTTCTCAGCCCCCAAAGGACTAGATTATAGGTGTGTCTCTTCATGGTCAACATCTAGTGTATTTTTGTATGAACCCTTCCATATTATTTTTATGTTGAAAGTACCTAACTGAAATCTAATGAGCTAGCTGTAAGCAGACAAAGAAAAATCCAAGATCCTGAGATAGCAAAGCTTGTACTATATATGAATACTTCCTAATCTTTAGCTTTTTAAATTGTACATAAGTTACATAATTGCACAGTCTGACAAGAGAGTAGAGAAAAATGTATAAATATTACTTAAAACTAAGATTTCTAGTACTGAAAAATACTAATATAAAAATTAAAGAAAATTAAAAGCATTGTGTATTACTTTAAATCTATTAAGAGGAGCCTGGCAAAAGGACAGCAAACTATGGAAGTGAGCTGGTCATCTGCAAGGACGAGAGGCTGACATGACGAAGCTCCTGATGGTTGAGAAGAATGCAGGAAAGGAGTACATGACTGACACATGACACGATTGAAATAATATTTAAGCCAATTTTGCCAAGTTTTAAGGAAACAATATATACAACTGAAAAATAATCTAAGAATCAAATAACTATGCTGTCTGTTTTGTGCTAATTATATTTGAGGATAATTATATAGCTAAAGACTAGTTTTCTTGGGTTTTTTTGTTTGTTTTTTTAGAAACACATTGTAGCTAATTTATGACACAGAACAGTGCATACAACACCCCCCCCCCCCCCCGCCAGTTTGCAAACCTTTGTAAAACTAACAGATCTAGGCAATCAATCTCAATGCTCTGAAAGCCATTGATAAAGAGCTGCAGTATAACCTGCCAGTGGGTAAATGAAGGTGAGCATGAGCCTGTCGACTAACACCATCACTGGGGGCAAGACACTCTCTATCCTATGTATCCTTAGCAAAAGAATGGAAATTCAACCTATTAAGCATCTCCAGGAATGCAGAAAATACAAAGGAAAATACCAAAATATATGGTAAGCATACTCAAAGATATAATCATAATCACCACAGTCAGAACACAATGATAATCTAATTTCTTCATCAAATCACAAGCTAAAAGACTAAACTTTTACAGATTAAAGCCTTTGATATGATTGAAATCTAAGATATGATCTTTGTTAGAACCCTGGCTCAAATAAATGTGAAAAGATATTTCTAAAACAGAGAAATGTTGGGTTAGAGATGACACAACTGCTCTTCCAGAGGACCTGGGTAAAATTCCAGCACACACACAGCAGCTCACAATCACCTGTACCTATAGTGACAAGGATCCAACACCCTTTTTTGGCCTGTGGGCACCAGATACACATGCTGTACATAGGTACATATGTACACAAAACATCCATACATATAAAATAATATAAAAAATTAAAAACAGGGAAATTTAAATATATGCTTAACTGGTAAAGGTTGCATTTATTACTCTTGGGCTTCTGCAGGACCAGGAAACACTGGGGGACTAGGTCACTGGCTTCAATGGGATCTGAGAGTCTGCAAGACCAGTTGCTAACTCCAGTAGTCTTAGAGGTTAGGGAGTGTCCTGAGCTTCAGTGGCCAGGGTCCCCCGAGAAACTGGGGATTTGGCTTAAGAGGTCTTTAAGATTAGTATGAGTGTGGGCTTTGAATTCTGAGGTTCCAGTGGTCACTGCAGGACCTGGAGTCTAGACTATTGTGGTCTCTCAGGGGTTACTTAGAGCCTACAGCTTTAGTCACAGCCCACAGATAGTACGCAGACTTCAGTGGCTCTGCTATTTAATATCCTGGCCCCAACGGAGTGACAGAATTCAGGCAATGATGGAGGTTCTGAGCCCACCTGTCTGCATTGGTTCTTCATGTGCTGATCCACCCTTAGTCCTGCTGTCACATATGATGGGATTATCTTGGTGACTACACTTGACAACACTACATTTCTCCAGTCCACACAGCTGAACTTCATACAGACAATTCTTTGGGAAGAACCACAGAAATACCACAGAATATACTCCAAAGATGGAGAAGTCAAAACTGAAAGTCAAACATACTCCACAGACGTACACAACACATCGAGAAGAAACAGAGACTATAACACAGCTGTGTTCTGTGGCCCATCCCAACAAACCAACTCCCTAATCAAGGAACCTAAAACCATATAGAGAGCTGAGTATCTAGCAAAGAATTCAGAGTCTTACTTTTTAAAAGACTTAATAATGATCACATAGAAGATTCTAACAGATGGACACATTAAGGAAATTTAGCCTAGACTTCAACAAAACAGTCTCAAAAGTGAACACAAAAGTAAATTGGAGGTAGACGTTCAAAAGATAAAAGAAACATCTGGCAAAGAGACTGAAAAATTAACAAAATAAAAAGAAAAGAAATACTTGAAGTAAATGAGATGGTCAATCAAGTAAAAACTACAACAGATGCCACTGTGGACACACAAGAACAAGCAGAAGAATAGATTTCAGAGATGGGGGACAAAGCCAATATAACAATTCAAATGTGTGCACGCGCCTACCACGTGAGACCTGACTTCCTAAGTCACTGCTTATTGGCGTTGGAGCAATAAGTACATTCTTGTGTGGTTACCTCCTCAGATAAAAATGGGTGATGGGAAGGTGATGTCAGAGGACAGTAAACTGATATTGAATTAAAGGTCATGTGGCAGTTGAAAAAAAAATGTGTGCACGCACACACACATATATTTGTGGTGATAGGTACATGAAAATGTAATTGATAGTAAAAGCATGAAACATTAAGCGAAGCTTGGAATCAGAAAAACTACTCTAACTGCATGGAAGGTCACTGAGATGTGTATATAGCATTTGGAACTGGACAGATGTCTACACAGGAACATCAATAGGGCTACATGATGATTTTATATTTGTGACTTTATTACAATAACTTTATTTGAGATAGGGTTTCACTATGTAGCCCTCTGTCCTAGAACTCACAATGTAGACCAAGTTGGCCTCAAATTTGCTGATCTATCCGCCTGCTTCTGTCTCCTGAGTGTTGGGATTAAAGGTATGTATTACAATTCTGACCCAATAAAGTGATTTTTAAAAGTACAATAATTTAGTTAGTGTTGGTGTACATTTGGACACATGTGCCACTTGCCATGAATATGGAGCTCAAAGGACAAGTTGTGGGTGTTGGGTCTCTCCATCTACCATGGGAGGCCCTGCGTTGAACTCCAGTTATCAGGGTTGGCAGCAAACACCTTTATCCAAGGCGCTCTTGCCACCCAATGATAATCTTTTAATGGTAGAAACAAACAAACAAACAACAACAACAAAAGCATGGTATGTCAATATTTCTTTAAAATATTCTAGAAATATTTAAAATATTTTAAAATATTTAAAATAGATGACTATCAAGGAATAAATTTTATTATGTTTTTAAATCTAGCATTAGGACCATCGTGTCCAACTCCGCCACTGCTGCTTTGTTTGGACACCTCAGTCTTACGTCCCAGCTGAGTCAACTTATCTGTCAGACAATCTGTTTTTGTGCCAGCTTCTATTTGCTTGACTACTTATTTTGGAAAAGAAAGTAATTTCCCTGGAGACTTTGCATCACAGAAAGACAATGATGCTTACAAGACCTAGTTATCCTGATCAATCCTGGCCCAGGACAATCATGAAAGGTAGAGGCTTTCCAGAGACAGAACCACAATTCTTGTTTTGGTTATATAGAAAAACATGAAACTAGAAGTAATTTTACTGAAAAGCATGTGCCACTTCTCAGCTAGAACATGGTGGCTGGGAACCAGGCACAGTACAGGCTTCTGTAGTCTGGGTTACACAGGAATGCCAGACACAATGGAATTTCTAGATATTCCAAGTGAAAATCTTTTTGTCATGAACTCAGATCGAAACATATATTCCAGGGCCCTTGAAAGTTACACACGAATTCTGGCTGCAGAGATGCCTGGGCAGTAAACAGCCCTATTGCTATTGGGGAGGATCTGAGTTTGGTTCTTAGTAATCTCATCGAACAGCTCACAGTTCTGACTCCAGTTCCAGGGGATTAGATGCTCTTTTGACCTCTATGGTACCAGGCACACATGCGAGGTACATATAAACTCATACAGGCACACCTCCCACCCTCCCCCCACAACACACACATACACAAATCTTTAAAAAGAAAGGATCATACTGAACCATAGGAAGA
The DNA here is from genome assembly GCA_030674055.1 of Rhabdomys pumilio. Lineage (NCBI taxonomy): Eukaryota > Metazoa > Chordata > Mammalia > Rodentia > Muridae > Rhabdomys > Rhabdomys pumilio. The sequence goes on along the minus strand of JANHMN010000002.1, from coordinate 176,548,146 downwards.
TCATTTTGTAAGATACCCGCTGGCTGTGGCAATGACCTGACTTCAGCATCCCACCATAGCTGCCATGTTTCTTCCCTCTGGTTCTTCCAACCCAAACAGCATGGATACCATGAGGAAGCTGCTGTGTATCATGGCACAATGGGGAAAAAACCTGACAGAAGCTGTTTCTTCTGAAAATTTTGTTCTGCTTTTTGTGACACATTTATGTCCTGTAACTTGCTTTTGTTGTTCTTTTTTGAATGTGCTAAGACTGAACCCAGGGCTTTGAGCACACCTTCATTGAGCTATACTCTTTTCTCTGTAATCAGAAAAAGCATATACCTAATATCTTGTTTAAAGATCTTTATTGTTTGGTTCAATTTCTACAATGTTGCTCTTGTCAATTACCAGTAACACTGTATTTTGGAACCAAGATAAATTGTAAAACTAGTTCTTTAGCCTCCTGGCCTTGTCAGATGGTCTTTGCTGTTCTGATCTAGACAGAGATGGAATATCAAGAGTACTTAATTTTCTCTAACATATAGCTGTTTGAACTACATCTACTAGAACAGGAAACATTGTTTCAAATGCTGTAAAAACTTTACTGTTTTTAAGTGAATGAAAGATTGGAAAAATATAAGTAGTAGGTTGGAAGTAGAAGTTAAGTACTCTGAGAAATATAGTGGATATAGGTTTTAACTAATGAGAAAGAAAAAGTTAAAAATTGTTTTTTCTCTTGTACCTTTTTCTGAAAGAGACGTGAACAAAGGCTCACAGGCTGGCTTGTTTGCTTGTTTACTTCTTCAGTGATGAGGACAGAACCTTGGCACTCATGCATTCTGGGTAAGCAAGGCAACACTGAGCGATATACTGAAGCCCTGCAAGTGATGCTTTTGGTCTATGCTGTTTTAGTCTGCAGTCAGGTAGAACATATTATGACTGACTGCTCTATTTCTTCCAGCTATGGTCTGCTTTCTTCCTCTTCAAGAAATCGTGTCATATGTCCTCGGGTTTCTGAGGGATTGAATTTTGATGTGGATCAATGTGATGCTGTCTTCTGTTTACTGTGGTTCCTATGAATTGGCTGACAGTTGAATTGGCTTAAGTACATCACATTTGTTATTTTTAGGGGAGAAAAAAATTGCTGGATAATTGCACTGTGATCCTTTACTTTATCTGGTTATCTTTCTTTTTGACATATAAACAAGCATTGATGATTAATGCCTGGATCCATTATCTTATGAGGGGAAAAAGTGATATTTTCATTGTGTTAGTCTTCATGGGTCACATATTTCAAACCAGAGACATTCTTTTAAATCTACTTCTTGGTTATCAAGTGGTACAGTTAAATATAAAACAGATAATCCATTGTTCTCCCTCACAGAGCAATCAATGAATGGGGGCATAAGAGCACTCCAGTTATGGACAATTAGTTTTTAATTTCCTATTAAATGTTCCATCTACTTATATTAAAATGATTATTTATGTCTTAAATATGAACATAAGAAGCATATAATTTTATACATATGTTTTTTGAGATAGGGTCTATGTAGCTCAGGCTAGCCTAAAGTTCATTTTCCTCATGGCTCATCTTCCTAAGTACTGGGATGATAGGTGTGAATCACCACGACAGGGACATAAATTCATTTTTGATAAAAAGCCTGTCATGTATTTTAGCAAGTTGATTGATAAAGCTATTTGTTTATTTTTGAGGCACTGGGGATTGAACCCAGGGCTTTGTGCATGGTAGATAAACATGCTAACATTGAGCCAAACCACAGCCTGTGGAGATAATCTTAAAAACTGCTACATATAAGAAGACCTACACAAGACCAATCTGGCTAACATTCCAGCATGGAAAGGGGAGGTGAAGTCCCAACCCCTTGCTGGATAGCTACTGACAGGTAATGCTTCTGGGGAAGGAGAATCCCTTTTCTCTAAGTTTGTGGCCTCTGGTAGGTCAACCACACTCCACTGGATGGCTCAATATCCATGAGTATGTGAGCATCATACACTAAACTCAGTGGGCTGTAAAATAAACGAAACAAAAGCAAAACCAAAAACAACCCCAAAAAAACACCAGACAGGAACACTGGAGCAAGTGGGGAAAGAGGGTGAATCTGGGAGGAGTCCAGGAAAGGAGCAAGGTGAATATCATCAAAATACATGCATGCACGCATGACAATCTCAAAACAGGAATAACAATTTTATATTTAAATTCAAATAAAAATACTGTGTGCTTCAGATTACAAATACTTTGTTTAGGCTGGACAATGCTTTTCTCATCTAGCCACTGTTAAGTTTTGGTATCAAGGCTATGAAAGACTCAAATTAAAGTGTTTGTTTTTTTATACTATGAAAGAAGATTGTACAAGAATGTATCCTCTCATGTTTAAGAAAACCTGCCACGACTCACTAATGTTTGCCTGCGTGCTTTCTAAAAATTTTTAATTCGAAAATTATACACATACACACATAGGGAAAAGTTCACAAATTGTTAAGTACACACTTGGGTACATTATCACAGAAGCAGTTTCACCTCCCATACATTACCTCAGCCTGACCCTGAGTTTTGCAAGAGAGCTGATGAGTCAGTGGGAACAGTAAATACATTAAAATAACTGCAGCCTGTTGGCAGGAGCAGCACTTAGCAGGTCGGAAGATGCTGTTTTAAATCCCATTTGGCAGGGAAAGTCTGAAAGATGTTATTATAAAGTGAATTCAGCAATCAAGACAGTTGAGCCAGTGTTCCCTGCAGGTGAACGCATACATAGGAGCTTCTTAGAAAGACCTGGGGGGTTCCATTTGTGATGTTGGGGGTTTGGCTCTGGAGATGCTGAGATTTGTTTATTGAGGTGCTAGGGTTGAGCCCAGGGTGTGGTGTTTGCTAAGTTAGTATTGTGTCACTGAATTACAACCCCACTCCTGAAAGGTGGGGCAATTGTAAAAAAAAAAAAAAATTACAAAATACAGTCTTTGTCTATTGCAATGCTGTTTGGTAATTCATGATCTGTATAGATTCTTACCTTTCCCTACCTCCACTTCACAAATATTCCTGGTCAGATAACAAAGTAGTCTCGGACTTTCTAGCTTATCTTGCCAATTTCACAATTTAGGGGAGAAAAAAAGATTGAGACAAAGTCTAATGTAGCCCAAGCTGGCCTTGTAATCCTGACCTTGTTGCCTGTGTTTCCCACATGTTGGGACTATAGGAATGTGCTACCAGGAGACAGACAGACAGACAGACAGAGACAGCATGCATGCACACCCAGTTTCTTCAATTCTCTGGAGCTTTTTCTGTAAGCAAACAAGTCATATCAAGTTCTTTCCCTACTGTGAACTTTCTGATAGCACATTTTTCCACAGCCGCTACTGTACACTCTAATAGCTAAAAGGTCAGCAGTGTACAAACCCAGACACGCACACCACCATACAACATTAATTATTAACATACAATAAATTTCTTATTCTCACGCTTAACTAAAAAGGTATAATACAAACTAGAAATGACATCTTACCTGTTAGTAAATATTAAAAAAAAATATATAGATTAATAATATCAGTTTGGGCTGGAGAGCTGGCTCAGCAAGTAAGGGCAGTTGCTGCCAAACCTGACAATTCGAGTTCAATGTCCACAACATATAAGGTAGAAGGACAGAACCAATCTTGAAAGTTGTCCTCTCACCTCTACACACATGCTATGTCATGCATGTCATTCCCTATATTAAATAAGTAAATAATAAAACATTAAAAATAAAATAACATCAGTGTTTGATAACAAAGTGGCAAGCATTCCTCCATACCCAGATTAGTGGGAGTTTATGGTGACTTACCTTGTTGAAAATGTATAAACCCTCTGAGAAAAGTCTGCATACAATGTACTGACAACTTTGATTGCACAGATGCAAGTACAAGATGCTCATTGCAACGTAATTTCTTTTTTCAAACACTGTATGGGGATGGGTATTTTGCTTGCATGTTTGTTCATGGACCACATGCATACAGTGCTTACATAGGGCCAGAAGAAGACATTGGATTTCAGATGGTTGGAAGCTGCCATGTGGGTGCCTGGAATTGAACCCAGGTCCTCAGAAAGAGCAGCTGATCCATCTATATGCCCTTCAACATAATTATTTTTTATCAGTGTTCTAGAAATACCCTAAATGCTCATGAATAGGGGAAGTGGCTGAGTAAACTGCAGTGACAACCATGTTGCTCTGCATTCTACAGCAAGGATGAAGTGATAGGAGATGCCACAACAAAACACGACATGAAGAAAGGCCACTCAAATGATACAACGCCACTGACACAAAGAGAAAAGTAATACAGAACATGAACATTTACAAATAAAATTTTCTAGAATTCCTAATGAAAAATCAAAATTAAGTACTTGGGAAGAAGAGACACTTTGAAAGATTTACTTTTTTAATGTTGATCTTTTGTGCTGCTTGGATTCCTCATTGCACTGTTTGTAGAAAGGAGTACAAGTTGCAAGTGTATGTTTTGAAATCTACGAGTTCTGAGAGCTTATGAAATTCATGTTAAATTACAATTTCCCTACAATAAATAATACCTAGAGGAAATCAATTCACTTCTACAACTTGTTTCATAGGCAAGAAACTGACTATCGATTTTATGGGTTATTAAAGGCCATTGTCGTCTATGAAGGCTTTCAGTAATTACATTATTATTATATCTTATTTGTTTGTATGTGGGGTAATGTTGAATGCATGCACACATGCTGCAGTGTGCTGTGAAAGTCAAAGGACCTGACAGAGTTGGTTCTCTCCTTCTACTATGTGCGTGTCAGGACTCGAACTCAAGTTGTCAGGGATATGCTTTACTTGATAAGCATCTCACAGAAACTGAATGGCTTCCAGCAATTAAAATGTGATTCAACACTGACATAATAAAAAAGAAGAATATCTTTTTTATAAAAAGTTAAGATATTTTATAATAAAGTTCAAGATATTACATTACAATCTTAATTATTACTGTACATATTCATAACAGGGTGTGTGTGCGTGTGCCACAGTGTAAGTGTAGAGGTTAGAGAATGCTTTGTGAAGTTGGTTCTCTCCTTCCTCTTACCATGTGCAAGGGCCCTGGGGACCTAACTCAGGTCACCAGGCTTTCGGAGCAAGCCCCTTTACTTGATTGGCTATCTCTTGACCTACTTTAATCTAACTTTGAAATAAGTTTTGTGTATATAAGATGTGTTTGTGTGTGAACCTGCCATACCACATGTGTGGAGGATAATGTCTTCATTTCAATACTATCCTGGAAAAAGAAGTTCTAAGATTTTTTTTTTAGCTACAGATTATATAAAATTAACTTTTAAAATATAATTAAACTGATTTTAATAATTAATTACAAAAGTAGCTTCTTATGGCTTACCAAGTTGTAAATAAACATTGCAAGGCTTGTGGGATGAAGAGCAAAGTGAAAGAATCAAAATAGCAACAGAGGGGAGTAGGTAATTTGTGCAGGGACAAAGAGGGAGGTGACTTTACAGAGACACGTCCCAGAGCAATACTATACCTAACAGCTGGCTGTGCTCCCCTGTGATGGAGTTCTGACTCGGGTCTGAAAAACAAACAATTGAAAGGATAGAAAAAAAATGAATGACAAAAATAAACATTTATTTAAAACTCAAGCAACGAAAGTCAAACAGGGTAATAAGTAAAAACAAACAAAAGAACATTAACAAAAGAGCTAAAAAAAAAAAAAAAAACCCAGAATGAACTATTGTAAAACAATGGTCACATTCTTCTATACATTAAACACTGAATTACTGTATGACCCAACAATTCCACATCTATTCCCCCAAAACTCCTGAAAATCAGGACTCAGATATATATGTAATCAAGTTTCCAGTGGCATTATTCATAAGAGTAAAAGGCAAAAAACAACCCAAGCTGTGCTCCGGCAGATGGAGGAGTGATTGAAACATGTTACCCACGCAGGCTGCAGCATTATTCCCTTACAAAGAATGGAATTCTGACCCATGCTCTATAAAACACAGATGAAACTTGAAAACAGTATGCTAATAGAAAAAAGCAGACAAAGAACATCTATTATATAATTATATTTACACAGAATATTTGTCACAAGCAAAGTTACAGACAAAGATGGGTGCCTAAGAGGATTGAGTGAGTGAAGGATGGGTATTATTGCAAATAACCAAGAGGTACTGTTTGGATGATGTAAGGTTCAGGAAATTTAGGAGTAAGGACATGAAAGCACTGTAGATAATAACTGCCAAGAAATACACATTTAAAAACTGAATGAAGCAGGAAATTTGTGTCCTATATGTATTACCACAATAAAAAGTAAATAGAAAATCACCATGCACATCTGATCAGGCAACCGTAGTTCATAAAGTAAAAGTATGACCTTTCAGGACCTGTGACACGAGTTGCATTTTCTTCGGGAACTCAAAGGCACGACATGAGCAGAGCATTTATTACTACCAGAATCCTGTAATGTGAACTGAACATCTAGTGACTAAGCAGCTTTGATAAAAACCTGTTTAATCAATAATCTGAAAGTGGCGACAAGTCAGATGCCTAATGCATGAGGGGCCGACAACCACCACTTAACATCAACCATGTGCTTATTTCAAGGTTTTGAAAAGCATTAAGGACTAAATATGGAGACAGCCTTAAGCTCTACTTTCCTCAAAAATTAAGACTCTTGAGATGCTGTGAATTGCATCTGGCTTCCTTGAAGTATCTGAAGGAATGAAAATAAATTTAAACCATGGGTCTGTGAACAATGAATTTTACTAATTTCTAATTGAAGTTTTATATTTTCTCCAATTATTCTGTCAGCAAAAAGCTATAAAAAAGTAGCAGGTTTTTTTTTTGTCAAGTGGTAAATATTCTAAATGTTACCAATATTTTACACAAAAATGAAAATATTCACCATGCTTCATATATATGTCATATGTAATTAAACGTAACACTTTAAAGGAGAGATCCCAGGGGTAGGACACAGCTAGCGTTAGAGAGGGTTTGACCTTCACTATTTCAGTAAGCAATAATGAAAAAGAGCCCCAAGACAGAAGGAATAAAGAGGAGTGCTTAAGAAATTCTGGTTTCTGTAGTCAACATGGCGGCTTCCCGCTTGCCTCCCGCGGCCCTGAGCAACAAGTCCTCCTCCTCTACAGAAAGATTTTGTGAGCAATTAGGCAAGTTCCAAGTGATGCTGACTGAAAAATACCTTCAGGACTGGGCCAGGGAAGAATTTAAAAGAAATAAAAGTGCCACAGAAGAGGACACAATCTGAATGATGATTACCCAAGGCAACATGCAGCTAAAGGAACTAGAAAGGACACTTGCTTTAGTCGAATCTTAACAGGAAGATTCTCAGACCTCCGTGTGTTTTGCACAGGTTCAGAGTCACTGTCACAAAGCACCCATGAAAAGACGATAATAATCACTCTAACCAAGATTGTAAATCAAGGTGTTTTACTGTTTCCACTACAGTCAGTGTCTGATTAAAACGTGAACTAATGTCAAGATGAGGTCTTGGAATCCTACATTGCTCCATGGAAGGTGAAATGGCAGCCACTCTGAAAACCAGACTTTTAATTCTTGAAAGGCAGTGAGGATAGGGCTGGGGAGGAGGCTCCGCATGAAGGCTTTTGCTGCCAAGGACCGGAGTTTGATCCCTGGGACACACAAGGTGGAAAGAGAAAACCACTCCATAAAGTTGTCCTCCGACAGCCATACCAGCACAGTGGTACACAAACCAAAAAATGTGTAAATGTGATTAAAATGAAAGGGAGGGTGTGATAGGCAGTTAGTTACCTCATAGTTATAAAAAAAATAAAAGTATATTACAGAGTTCAGCATCCAGCATTCTTTTTGGCTTTTTGAGACAGGGTGTCTTTGTGTAGCCCTGGCAGTCCTGGAGCTCACTTTATAGACCAGGCTGCCTCTGCCTTCCAAGTGCTAGTATTAAAGGCGTGTGCCACCATACCAGATGAATTTAGCATTCTTTGTAACTAGATTCAAATATCCATTAACTGATACAGTTTCATGCTTTGAAGGTAAGTTTACAGTCCAGGGAAGATTGTTGAGGCCTAGCAACCCCAATCCCCTAGCATAGCTATAGCCATTTTGTTCCATGCCTGCCAGCTATTTCATATTGTTGCTGTAATATGCCTGTCAGTCATTGACACAGAAGAATAAGTTGACTCAGAGCAAGGTCATGCTGATCACACATCCTGTTATGTATGAGGTTTGTTAATTTTAAGAAATTCCACAAAGCTTTATGTAGGACCCATCAAACTAAAGATCAATATGAATTGTAATGTCTGAAATGGCCCCACTGGGCAGCACTTCCTGCACCTGCGTATGAGCTCACTGTAGTTTTTTGCAGTTTTAGCCTTTATAAACTGATAGAGAAAGATGTTCAGGGTTGTAGCCTCAGCCCCAAATTCTGAGCCAAGGCTCTGATTGATCAGTCTTAGGTGTGCACTCAACAAACCATCCTTGTCTGACTGAGATCATTGTGTGGTTTGTGGGTGACTCCTGTTCCCCTACAGAGACGACTGAAATGTTTTTGGTCAGAAGCAGGAGAGCTTTGTGCCTTTTTCAATAAACAGTTTAACAACAAGAAAAAAAAATTCTGGTTTCTTATATACATTTCAATATCCCTGTCCATATACAATGTCATCAAAAGATACCTTATTTTTATTTCCTTATTTCCACAATTAAAGTTTTAAATGATTAATATTTTAGTTGTATTTTCAAGGAAGAGTTTCTTCCTTGATTTGATTTTGGGAAAGAGAAATTTCAAACTTATCCATTCAATGACATTTGGGCCAACACATTATCAAGTGAATCTTTAGCTTTTAAAAAATGCAACTTCTCATCTGAATAAAAGCATGCACAAGGCCTGTACAAATTCAGCCAGACAAAATTTCAGTACTGCGAAGGGGAGGTGTGCACAAAGTCCCACCCCAATCAAAAAGCTTTCTGCAATGAACACATGCCGGGAGAAGGGAAACCGAGTTTTTTCCAATGGAGTGACACTGGTCAGATGAACCAAACTCCTGGGCAGGTCTCATGGTCAGCACAAATCAGACCCCGTGTTTTGTTTTGTGTGTTCTTTTGGTTTTGCACTTTTTGTCTTTTGAGGGTTCTCTTTTGTTTGTTTTTGAGAGAGGAAGGGATAGAAGGAAGGAGGTAGAAATGATGGGGAGGGAGGGAGGTAGGGAGGGAAGATCTGGGAGGACGGGGAGAGGGAAGAATAGGGTCAAAATACGTTATATGAAAAATGAAAAACTTTAGAAATCTAAAAACAGACAGGGATTCAATCTGTCACCTTTGGAAGCAGAGAGAAAAGTGTTTGTGGGTGGGGCTTATCTATAGATATTTTTATGAGAATCCTTACTACTTTACTATTGCCCATAAAATAATCCTTTTCTTTTGTTCTGTTTATACTTTCTTTACCTAATAACACTCATAGTTGAGAATAGAAATATCATGAGGTTGGTTCCAGACCACAGTGGTAAGTCAGTCACAAAATCTGTAGTTTCTGGTTCCCTAATGCACATGCAATTTGTATTTATAGTTTCTTTGAAGTGTGCAGTTGCATTATATTGTTCCCTAAACAATATACATACCTTGACTACAAAATACTCTATTGCTAGAGAATGCTCATGATCATCTGAGCCTTTCATGGGCTACAGTCTCTTCACTGATGGAAGATTTTGCCATTTAGCAAAGTGCATACTTAAGGCTGGGTGGATGGTGATAGCAACTTTTAGATATAAAATCTGTGATGGTTGATTGTTCACACAAAAATGTCTCTGGAGCATGTAATGCTGTTTGACAGCATTTCCTTTGTTTGCTCTTGGGGAAACAAGATCTCACTTCATAACCACTTAATTTGTAGAATTTTTCAAATTAGTGAATCCTCTCAAACACTGCCATTGCTTTCCTTTTTATTCCTTTCAGCAGTGTTTATTAATTGTACAAAACCATGTTTTTGTTGATGCGTATGTGTCTTGTGCTCATTCTCCATATGACCCAAGTTCTTCCTTTACCCTGCTCTGACCTTTTATCTCTTCCCTAGTAACCCACTTTCTACTTTCACGTATTAAAAAAAAAAAAAAAAACACAGTCGAAGTCCCACCTAAACTATCTGTCTTAATTTGGCTTATTCTGCTTAACATGATGATGTCCACTTACGTCCATTTTCCTGGAAATAACATAATGCAGTTCTTTAATGTGGCTACTTAAAGACCATTGTGTATTGTATAATTCCTTACCCTCATTTGCTAACAGACACATAAGCCGATTCTAGAGCTTGGCCATTGTGAAAGCGTTACTATAACACAGATACCTCACTACTGCTCTACCAACAATGTAGGATATTCTGAAATAGTAGTCATTTCAACAACGTTCAAACCGTCTTCTCCATGAATTCAACGTTGAGAACACTTATGGCCAATGGGGAATCAGTGCTTCATCACTAACAGGAGCTGGAAGTAGTTGGATCCTGACCTCGTTTGAGGTTTGAGACTTAAGTAAGGAAATAGCCAGATATGGAAGAGGCAGAGAGCAAGGATTAGACGTAGAGTCAGAGACCATGTCTATTTTTGACAAAACTTAATTGAATAAGGAATTGATTTCCTATGGATAAGCAAAGAGTGGTTTCTTAAATCTGCTCATGGAGGAAGATGGTTAACCCTTCAGAACTTGATGAGTGAAGTCATATTTGAGTCATAGAATATGGGGAAATCAAGCTGGTGGAAGCTTCATCCCCTTAGTTTTCATAGTGCTAGGAAACACTACGTATGCTACCAGAAAAGACCAAAAACAATCATCATCAATCATACCCAGAAATGAATCCTGCCAGTTACAAACAGTAATAACGGGCCTGGCAGGAAACATCCACTGGTACAATAGTGGACTGGACATCATGGGAGTAACCAACCACTTTCTGACTGACTCTAAGGCTGTTCCCCAAAATTAAATCTACAGCTGATACTATTATTGGACCACGAATGTGTGGCTAGACAAACCATAGGTCATAGAAGCTACTACTATTATTCTGACAAATGGACACAGTATTAAATCAATTCCTATGACTTATGATTATATCCACAAGTCAAATATAATTCTCAACTTTCATCTGAGAAGCTTCTATCTGCAGTAGACTAACAGGGTGACTAACTGGCCAAGGTATGTAGAATAAGAGACATAATTAAAATAATAAAAATAAAATCTGAAAAAGATAAAGGCCTGTATAGAAAGAAAGTAAGCATGAAAATCTTGAAAATGACTGCTTGGAGCAGAGGAATGAATGGAGAAAGGCTGTACCAAATGAGAATCAGCTTGGTACACTTGGGAACTTGTAATGTGCTAAAGTGGAAGGAACAGCATAGTGATTAAAGGAGGTTAGGACACAGGAAGGTGGTAGTAGTTACACGCAAGGTTCTAAAGAAAAAAGAAAAGAACACTGCAGATAGAGGAAACACTCAGAACAAAGGTTTGAGCTGTCCTGTTCAGTGAACAAGTAAACCAGGTTATGAGCAGCATAAACAGAGAGCAACAGAACATGGTATAAGAGACGAATGCAGGCAGTGAAGAACACATGGGTCACATGAGGCCTTCTAGGACACAGTCAGGACTTCTGAGTTACTTTGAGTACGATAGGAAGCCACTGGAAGGCTTTAAATCTCCACAGCATCATTATAGCTATTATCAAGAACACACTGCACAGTAATGAGGAGGTACAAGAAGTACAGTTAGAAAGCTAAGGTAATCTCAGAAAAGAAAATGGCACCCTGAATAAGGTCAGAAGTACTAAAGATGACAAGTAGCAGTCAGAGTTGAGTATGAGCACCACAGAAGACTGGGACAGGACAAGTAACCTAGCCCAAGAGGTCAGCTGTCAGTCGTTTGCCAAGGCAGCTGGGTAGGAGAGTCTATGTGGTGACAGATCAGTGGCCTGGAGCTCTTTGGTTAGGTGTGATGTTTCCCAGAAGCTAGTAAAGACATTAAGAGTTCATTTAATGAGAAGCAGTTCACATGTCCATTGTTGAGTGGATAAACTAAATATAAATGTATGTAAGTGTAAACTAAATGTACAGCTAAATATTAGGTCTTTAAAAAAAAGGTAATGTGGGCACAAACAGCATAGATGAATCTTTGAGAACATGCTAATGGAATAACTCAGTCATACAGAAACAAAGCCAAGTATCATATGACTACTTGTCTGAAAATCTACAGTAGTCAAACTCAGAGCCAGGAAGGATGATCACTAAGGGCAGCGAGGAAGAAAAGTGGAGATTTGTACGATGACTCACACAATGTAAGCGTTCTGAAGCTCTTTTGTAGAACAATGTGAAGATACTTAATACAACTGAACTGTACATTTTAAAAACCAGGAGCTAGGCTTGGTAGATTATATTCCTATAATCCTAAACATGAAGCAGGAGAAGCTCCAGGTTGAAGAAGCTTGGGCTGTACATGATAAGAGTCTATATCCAAAAGACAAAAAATAAATAAGTGTAAAAAATGAAGATCTGTGTTACACTCTGTCACAATTCAGAAAAGAATAGATAGATGATGATGATTTTTGCTTTGGGGGGATTGTATTTTGGTGACAGTGGGGATTGGTGGGGCAGGACTGAGACAGATACTGCGAAGCTCACAACCTCCTGAGTGATGGGATCACCTTACAGTTTTGATAGGCTGTGGTTTGCATTTATAGCATTCACAAGTCTAAAACAAAATTTCACTTTTGTTATTTTTAATATTTTCTGTGTTCGTTAGTTTTTCCAGAATCCCTGTCTCCCAAGTCACAAGACAGTATGGGCTCACGACACGCTTCAGAGAAGATGACGCATCATGCAGCTTAAATATAAAGCCAGCTAATACAGCTACAAACATTACTAATGCTATTCCAGTATTTCTGGAAAAAAAGGCTGAGGGAGCAAACTTAAAAACTGCCAATGTAAGACCTTGGTTGACTTGGAGACTTATGCCATATAGTTTCAAGGATAGCAACTAGATAAAATAGACACTGTTAAAATAGAGGACTTCTATCCATTGTTATCAGGACAGATATTAAAATAATAAGGCTCCAGCTTGTAAAAATGTATTTACAAGGCTGGTTAGATGATCCAGTGGGTTAACATACTTGCTGCTAAGCTTGAAGATTTGAGTTCCATCCCTGAAACCTGTATAAAGGTGACTGTGCTCTGATCTCCACTATTACAGCATATGCTTGTACATGAACAGTTTAAATGTGTAAACCTATAAATATCTACTCGTCATTTGATAGAAGCTATACAATTTTGCTGACTGAATTTGCTCTCATGTCTTCTTACCCGACTCATACCTACTAGGCAGTAGCTATCATTTCCAATTTTGGTTAATGACAGAAGTCAGACGATATTTGTATCTTTTTCAAACTTTGTGCTAATCCACTCTCTTTCACAGATCTCGTTTTGCTGACTTGCATGAGTAATTCATGTTAGCTTCAGAGAGATGCTCTACTATCTCTTTAGATATCATATCAGTATTATAAGATGTTTAATCAGTCTATTCATTTATGATATAAATATATATGTCATAATGATTTTGGAATCAAATATAACAAATTTTTGTATAAAAATAACAGCAATGGTTATCCACAGCAGTTGTTAGATTGTGTACATGACAGACACCGAAAGAGTTTATCTGTATTATTTCTACAGCATTTCTATCCCGTGATGTGGCTACTGTTACTATCATTTCATTTTATAGGGGAAACAAAAGGAATTCCCAGAATGGTGATGTATGGAGAGCCCATCATCATAGTGGGCACATATAAGAGACAGTGGAAACAAGAGTACAGGACTGGGAGGTAAAATGCAGGTAAGATTCTAACTCTACCATGCACTATTCAGTTAACCTGAGAAAAAGACTAAATATGTCTTAGCTTTAATTTTCAATTTAGGCACTGAAAATAAAATTTTCTGTTAATGTAATAAAGTGTAAAATTGTGAGGATTAGAGATGGAAGATATTATTAAGAGAATTGAACATATTGGGCATCCGTGGTATGTGGCTTCAATTTTAGCAACTTGGTAGGCTGGCATAAGAGGATTGATTTGAGCTCTCAAGACAGCATTTCAGGGGCAGAGTGGGAGAGAGGTAGGGGGTGGAGAATATTTATGAGTATGAATAAAAGAACAGAAAAGCTGGGCATGAAGTCATGTGGCTTTAATCACAACACTGGGAGGCAGAGGCAGGAAGGAGTGGGAGGAGGGCCTGTCTACATGGTAAGTTCTAGGCCAATCAGGGCTACATATTAAGACCCTGTCTTACATAGACACACCACACACACAAAAGACAATCCCTAATATAAGAAGCTTATACTAAATATAAGAAATTGAGAACAGTGGCAGTATTTTATTTATATTTAGTAACACCCTACACTTGAAAACTGTTTTCATATATTTTCTTTGGTTCTCATGATAACCCTGTGAAATCAGTAGGAAATGTATAAAAAAGAGAAAGCTAAGTTAGGCTCAATGCTCTGGCCAACACATGAAGAACCTAAACTTCCAAAACTAGTTTGATAGCAAACATAACAGGAAAGAAACCAAAAAGACAATACTATTCAAAAAGTATTTAAAAATTCCTTGGAATAAATATAACCAAGAAAGTAAAGGATCTGCACAATAAAAATAGTAAAGGCACTGAAAACAGAAACTGAAGAAGATACCAGAAGATGGACATACACCCCAATCACAAGCATGGATTGGCAGGATTGAGACTGAATGGCCATCTTACCAAAAGCAATCTACAGACTCAATGCAATCGCCATCAAAAATTCCAATACGGTTCTTTATAGAAATTGAAAAATCATTCTTAAATTTCATATGGAAATTTAAAAAGACAAAGAATAGCCAAAATAACAACGACAAACTGCTACAAGTATCACCATCCCAGATTTCAAGCTGTGTTACAGACCTACAGTAATAAAACCAGCATGGTACTGGCAGAACAACAGTCATGTTGTCCATTGGGATCAAATTAGGAATGTGCATACAAACCCACACTCTTAGAACTACCCAGTTATTTACTTATTTTTACAAAGAAGTCAACAATACACACTGGAGAAAAGAAGCGTCTTCAACAGATGGTACTGCTCAAAATGCTTTGCTACATATAGAATAAAACTCCTTATTACTTATTCCACACAAAACTCAATCTCAAATGGATCACAGACCTTAACAGATGACCTGATACTCTGGATCTAACTGACAAAAAAGTAGGAAATATGCTTGAACTGATTGGTACAGGAAAGAATTTTCTGAACAAGATCTCAATATTTTAGCCATTAAGACCAACAATTAATAAATGGAACTTCATGAAGCTAAAAAGTTGAACACCATCATCTGAGTGAAGCGTAAGCCTACAGAATGGGTAAAAAAATAAAATCTTTGCCAGCTATTCACAGGACAGAGGGTTAGAAATCTAGAACATATTAAAAAAAAAAAAAAACCTAAAAATTAAAACAAACGAACAACACAATTAAAAATGGGGAGTGGGGAGTGGTACTAAGCAGGGAATTCTCCAAAGCTGAAATACAAGTGTCTGGAAAACTTTTTTATTAAAAAAGAAAAAGTAATAATGATGACAAATGCTGGCATGGATGTGGGTAAAAGGAACTTACTGCTGAGGGGAGTGAAAACTAGTGAAGCAACCATGGAAATCCGTGTGACAGCTCCTCAAAAATATGAGACTAGCTCCACTCTCCCACTCTTGGGCAGGCTCCGCAGGACTCTCCATCCTCCTGCAGAGAAGCTCACTCACAGTGCTCACTGCTCTGGTCACAACAGTGAGGGAACGATAATGAAATGTGGTATACTTAATTTATACAGTCAAGTATTACACAGCTATTAACAGAAAAGAAATTGTGAAATTCACAGGTAATTAGATGGGCTGGAAGGAATAATTTTGAGTGAGGTACCTCAGGAACAGAAAGACAAATATCATATCTTCTCTCATTTGTGGATATTAGCTTTGAGTCTTCAGACATATGTGTTTCCTGTGAAAATTTCTAACAGGGAGAACGGCTTCCACGAGAGAGGAGAGACTATTCCTGTACATAAAGGGTTACAAGGGGTCAT
Source organism: Rhabdomys pumilio (assembly GCA_030674055.1). Lineage (NCBI taxonomy): Eukaryota > Metazoa > Chordata > Mammalia > Rodentia > Muridae > Rhabdomys > Rhabdomys pumilio. The sequence goes on along the minus strand of JANHMN010000002.1, from coordinate 176,532,021 downwards.
GAACAAAAAGAGACACACTGGGGGCGGAGGGACAGAGGAGAGGAAATTGCGAGGGAGAAATACCAAAGATTTTTCAAAAGATTCATATGGAAGCCTACTATTACAGAAGCTTCCTAGAATATATCTAGATACTTAAGGAGTTAATCATAAGATGGGTCTTTACCCCTGCTACATACCAGAGGCTAACAAATAAGAAGCCCAGTGTCAGGAATAGGCTGTTTCTTTGGGGGTTGCTGGTTATTCAGGTCCTATGGACCTTCAAGTATAACAGGCTATTGCCTGTGCTCTCTTGGTTATCCTCCAGTGTTTGATGATAGGATACACAAAGACACCAAGTATGAGTCATAGAAAATAGAGATATCAAGTTGGTACTGACTTGAAAGCTTCATCCCTACTGGCTAGTTTTCATGGTGCTGGAAATTCCTATGCTTGCTACCAAAGAAAAGTAATTACCAATCATTCCCAGAAATAAATCCTGCCAGTTACAATAATGACTGGCCTAGCAAGAAGTGCCCAGTAGGACAATAGTGGCACAGAACGTCACGGAATATTGGAAGAGCGACAATACCAACCAACCAGAGCTCCCAGGGTCTAAACCTCCAGCCTGGAAACACACTCGGAGGGCCCCATGGCTCCAGCTGTATGTGCAGTGGAGGATGGCCTTGTCGGGCACTGGTGGGAGAGGAGGTCCTTGGTCCCGTGAAGGCTGGATGCCCCAGTGTGGGAAAATTCGAGGGCAGGGAGCGGGGGAGGGGGTCTATGGGTGGGAGCACACCCTCATAGAAGTAACAGGAGCGGGGAAAGGATAAGGGTTTCTTAGGGGGATGGGGAAAGGAAATAATATCTGAAATGTAAATAAATAAAATATGTACTAAAAAAAGGAAAAAAAAAAAAAAAGAACATCGTGAAGTAACCAGTCAGACACTTTCAGCCTGGACCTAGGGTAGTCACTCCCCAAAATGAAATCTACACCTGACACCATTACTGAAACAAGAACCTGTGGCTAGACAGACCACAGGTCATAGAAGCTACTACTATTATTCTGCTAAATAGACACAGTAATAAACCAATTTCTATTGACTTATGATTATACCCATTGATCAATGCATTTTTCAGCCTTCATCTGAGAAGCTGCTATTTGTAGTAGATGGTGACTAACAACTGGCCACGATTCTGAGAATAAAAGATTTTTATTATGTTCAGCCCTAAATGGAATATATGGCATCCTCTTCTCCAAAAGCTTGGAGATAATTCCAGAGTTGGAAAGAATGTAAGAACCTGAGGCTGTAGACGACTATAAAAAAACAGTGTCTTTTGACCACGAGCCATGCAGCTGGACTTATGAACTCACAGTGGTTGGACAGGATGCACATGATCTGTACAAGCCCAAACTAGACCAAATCCCCTCATGAAGAGAGCAGCTGGGCACAAAGCTCCAGTCTTAGCAGAGTGGAAATTGGCAATCATTAGCTACTGAGAGATGAAGGGTCAGTTTTCTCTAATAGTGTAGCCCTTGATTGGTTGACCATATTCCAGTTGAAGGACACACATCCAAGAATATTGGGGCAGCACAAATTGGCTTTGATGGGGAAGAAAATAAGATACAAGGAAGGGAAGAGGAGGTGGATTTGTGAATAGTTGGAGGAGGGTGGGTGAATATGTATGAAATTCTCAAGTAACTAATAAGATAATTTAAAACAGTCAGTTTATAAGATAATAATAATTATAATAATACATTTTGACCTGAATTATGACTTTCCCATTACATTATACTGGTTATAAGTATAGTTATAAAAATGAATTGTTATTAATGTAGGTAACTTCATCACTGAGATGAAATAGGGTAAATGTTATCATATAAAGCTTTGATGAAGTAATATTACAATCACATAAGAAGCTACCTAATATGTAGGAGGAACTGGATGGTACCCACAGATAACCATGTAATGCCCTACTGTTAACACATCAGATACACTGTGTACTCAGACAAGAGGACTTCATCCCCCATCCAAAGGACATGGTGGAACATGGAAAAAAGCAGCTCACAAGGTCACGGAATCCTATCCAAAGTCAGATAAAGGAAAGAGAAATTAGAAAAATGCCAAGAACAACTGCACAGAAGAAAATGCTTCTGTGTAGCCATCAAGCTAGTGTTCCTATGTTAATGCTTCCCATTGCTTCTATAAGGAAGATTCATAAATAGTTATTAATTTAAATACAAAGAAACATTTAAAATATTAAATTAATTTTATATTGGCTACTCAGATAATTTTTACCAGTCGTTTTTAGGCTTCAGGATGTTGATTCTACCTTCTCACCACCATCTTGACATTATTACTAGATCAATAAACTAAGAGTTACTTTATCAAATATAATTTCAATGTGTTAGAACATCTTTAGAATTTACTAATCTTTTCTTAGAGTCTACAATTGGCAACATTATTTAACAAGATTAATAATACTTGTACGTATCTATTTTTAATTTATACTGTGTTCATAGCACACAAACTGATATTTCACTTTCTGACAAATCTTTTGTTAAAAGCAGCCTTGAAATCTGTGACTCAACCTAAGTAAAGACAATAATGTGAAGATGATTCATAAAGCTGAAATGACTAAAAATACAATCTGTGAAAGACTGATTCTAGGGGAATTTTCTTACTACCATCATATGAAATCTGCACAGTGTCAGCTGTAGATAGGGTTTTAAAAATCCTTAAAAACAATAAGGGTCCCAAAACCAGAGAAAAAACAAGCAGGGCACATGTCTGGGTAGTATGAGGGGTTTAGATTACATTATGAAAAATCTTGGATGCAAAAAAAAGGAAACAATTGAAAAATTCCGAGTGAAACTCAAAAATGAAAGCAGAATTTTAGCAAGCAATATGAAAATGAGATGAAGATTAGACTGGCAGGTTTATCAATCCACTCTGGGTCACTGTAATTCATCCAGCTAACAGCAGCATCTCTACAAGGAAGTGGTGGTACATGCCAAAAACAAGCAAACAACAATAACAACAACAAAACAATAACAACAAACAATAACAAACCCAGCATCTCTAAGGCATTCTCCAGGTCAACAATAAGAGTTATTATTCTGAGATTAGGTTCTACTGTGTTGCCCAAGCTGGTATTGAATTCTTGAACACAACTGACAGTCCCACCTCAGCCTGCCTAATGTCATAGCTTACCTGGCACACAATTACTACTGATTCGACATGCAACTGGCAACGAAGGGTGTCTTAGTTAGGCTTCCTACTACTGTGACAGAACACCACAACCAAAAGCGACAAGGGGAGGAAAGGATTTATTTCATTGTATAGTTTGTAGTCGATCATCCTAGGAAGTCAGGACAGGGACTCAAGACCAGGGACTCAAGGCCAGGACCTGGAAGTCAGAACTAACGCAGAAGCCATGGAGGGGCACTGCATACTGGCTTGCTCTTCATAGCTCGCTCCATTTGCTTTCTTACACACATAAGGACCAACTGCCCAGGGGTGTCACTACCAGCAAAGGGATAGGCCCTTGCACATCAATCACTAATTTAAAAAATTTCAGTTTTAGCCCATCCAGATAGGGAAGGTATGGTGGAGCTCATGGAAGAAGTGCCTGGGGCACCTTACAGCTCTTTGGACCAGAAAACAGAACCTGTGTCAGAAGTGGGGCTGGGCTATTTAGGCCTTAAAGGCTTGCTCTGCACTGACCAACTGTACTATCTATCCATGCATACCAAACTAAGGTTCCACAGTCTTCTGAAACAGCGCCACCAGCTTGGGACCAAGTATTCAAACATACAGGCTCGTGTGTCTCATTTCACAGTCAAATCATAATATTGTGTTTCATGGCCATCTCATAAGACAAAATACATTTAGTTCTAGTTCCAAAGTCCCCATGATACTAACAGTCCCCAAGCTGTTCAAAAGTCCAAAGTCTCTCCTGAGAGTCTGAGGACAAGGATCACTTGGTAGAGTGTGAACCTCGTACACATGACTAGGTTCAACTTCTAATACTGTAAAATGAACATACAAAACTATGGTCTTGTCTGAGACTCACGGCAACTCGTAAGTTATGATCTGCTATAAAACTAAAACAGAAAGTTGTATATTTCAACCAAGGACTTAAACGTTTTCATTACAAAAGGACGAAACAGGAAACTGACAAAGATTAGATCAAATAAAGATTAAGCAGGCAAACAACCTGTAACTCCATGTCCAGCATTCATATCACATGGTAGCATCATTGCCTCTTTAGCCCTGCACTGGCGACTCATGTGGGTTTTCTTGTGCTAGTTCCACTCTATACACATAGTTTTTCTTGGTATTTATTCCAAGACCCTGGCATATCCAACATCCTATAGTTTCTATGGCAACTTACTTCATTTGTTGACCATTCAGGGCTTTGCTGTAGGGACTCTGTAATTACAGACAAAATACATTCACTTCTAGTTCCAAAGTCCCCATAATACTGTAGTCCTGTAGGGATACTTATTTCCTAGCCTCATCAACTTTCTACAAGTGCATGCCTACAAAACCAGCACAAATGGATGACACGGTTTGGTTACCTATTGCATTACAGCTGCTCCCCTTCAGCACTGCTACAGTTGCCTTGGAGAACCTGCATAGCTAAACCTGGAGAAACATGTCCTTAGGTGGTCCTGGTACAAAAGGGAACCCCTGTTGTAATGTGGTCTGTTCAGATACTTTCCCCATTCCTTTAAAATACATCTGCATTTTGACTCCCTGAAGCCTTTGATGAATAGGGTCTTTCCCCCATTGTCCCCTTTCCTATAACTGTACTAATCTCCTGAACATTATAGCTTCTTTGTCTGCACCTACCCCTCCATGACTGTAAATGTGTTCACTTCTTTCCTTCCCAAACTACAGTTTTTTACATCTTCTTGCTCCAGTTTTTATTTTTAATTCCTTTAACTACAAGCAGCCAGCAACAACCATGCTTCAGACTCAATGTCATTCAGTCTTATTTCCTTTACCAAATTAATTAGCCCATGACTTTTAAATTCAGCCTCACTTAAATTTCAGGACATACATGACAAGAGATAGCCTGATTCTTTGCTAGAATACATCAATTGCCTCAATTCCTATTCCCCAGAGTCCTTGTTGCCTTCTAAGACCGCATGCACACCATCTTTACTGGCCACACTCCTTTCCCCACTTTGCTCCTCGTATCCCTATCATCATCTCCCCAGTAAACTCTGCTTACCGCATTCAGGGTCTCTCTAGTCCACAGCTCCACACTTCTCCATATTCTTCCTGCTTACCAGCTCAAAAAACTATAAACTAGTGATCAGGTTTATTAAGTGACAACTGCTCTGTCCAGCACCAATTTTCTATAGTAGTGACTTTTGCATCACTGTGACCAAATACTAAAAACAAAGGTTGATTCTGTCTTACATTTTCAGTTTATCGAGACAGAGAAAGATGGTTAGTTCATGGTGCTGGCCAAGTGCAGCTGAGGATCCTCACATCATGGTGGACTGGGAAATGGAGAGCTCAAGCTAGAAGTAGGACTGGTCTATAACCTTCAAAGGCTCATTCCCAGTGACCCAACTCTATCAACCATAATTTCCACCTGCAAGTTCCATAACCTCCTAAAATAATGCCACAAACTAGAAACCAAGTGTTCAAATACCAGATCCTGTGGGGGACATTTAGCATTTAAACTATAACAGGAGTCACAGGCATTAAAGACAACACTGTGAACATTTTTGATATTTTAAGTCTTTATTGATTCCATGCCACAGACAGACAATTAAGACAAAAATTCCTGTACCCACCCTTGTTTTCTTGAGATTGCCAGCACTTGTCATCCTCCAGCAAATGAACTCAAGCTCTTATGAAGTGAAAAAGAAAAAAGCAATCTATCTAGGGAAACTAGGCAGCCAGCGAGAAAACTCATTTAGAATTAACAGTTGATTGGACCAGCTAAATAAAGATGCTGCAGCAGTCTCTAAAAATAATCACGAGAGCCGAGTGGTGCATGCCTTTGTTTGTACCATATAATTGCTGGGACAGTGAGACTGCTTAGTGGGTAAAGGTGCTTGTCATCAAGTCTGATGGCCTGAGCTTGATTCCAGGGACCCACATGGTAAAAGATTATTCTTGCAAGTTGTACTCTGATCTCGTACACTTGCATATACTCCCAGAAGTTGTACCAGAGCACACCCACACACAAATAGAAATTTAAAATAACTTAATGGCTTAACCTGTTTCTGAAGTTTCAAATACAGAAATTAAACTAGAAACAATTACCATATATGTGAAGTTAAATTTTTTTTAGTATGTATATACCAACACACAGTTTGATTAGTAAATGTACTTTGATTTTCCATATAAAAAATAGAAATGGAGGCCGGAGAAATGACTCAGTGGGTAAGAGTGAATTCTGCTCAAGTATGAGGATGTGACCTCAAATCTCCAACACTCATGTAAAAAGATAAGGGTGGCCATGTAAGTCTGGTAACCCACATGCTGTAGAAAACAGAGACTGGGAGGATTGCTAAAGTTTGCTGGCTGTAACCGTAGTTCTATGTTCAGTAAGAGGTCTGGTCTTAACAGAAGAAAGTAGAGACTAATGGTAGACACCTGCTATCCACTGGCCTCCAGGAACATGGACACTGTAACATGTGTTCACATACTCATGTGTGTGTATACTATATACATCACACACACACACACACACACACACACACACACACAGACACACACACACTGAATAAATAAATGGAAATGCAATCTCATGCATGACTTTTGAGGCTGGCCTCAAGTTTCATTTGGTATAATGCCTTGGAGATTTATTCCGTTTTTTGTATGTTATGAACATTAGCTTCTTTACAATAAAGTAAGATGTAATTCAAACATTTGTTATAGTTTCAATGAGACTGGAAGAAAGGCAAGTTTGAGAAACTTAACCCTGGATCCACCATGACTGGGAGAATGGACCTTAGCCCAGGTGTTATGCTTCCTGGATGTCTTCCTGGATGGATGAGTATTATTAATGTAAGAGCAGGTTTGTTATAACAAGGTGTTTGGTCCACTTCTTCTCTTGCTCAAGAAAGCCCTTACCTTATACTGATACTTTTATCTTGGACTTTCCAGCTTCCAGAATCATGAACTAATTCATTTCTTTTACAGAGGCTTAAATTTAAAGGGGGGAGGGGGAGAGGAGAAGGAGGAAGAGAAGAAGAAAGAGGAAGAGGGGGTAGGGGTGAAAGGGAGGAGGAAAAGGAAGAGAAGAAACTCAATGTCTGCTTCTGTTAGCAGGCAGTACAACAAAGGACAGGCCTCTGTTGGGGTAGAAGAAGCCTCTTCATGCTTACCTTATTGAATCTTGCATCTACCTTCTACCCTCAGAGATAGGAAGATCCTATCCTCAGGGATCTCTACAAGTCATGTCCTTTTTAGCTTTTCTATTCTCAATATTATCTTGAGGCACTAAAAGCTCTCATGCAGCCTTTGAGAAACAAATCAATCCTAAGCCATATTTTCCTGAAATGGCCTTTAGGGTCCATTGTCTCTCTCATCCCCAACGATTCACTAAATCCAGGGTACTTCTGCTAAAGAGAAAGAGGTACAAGCTGGAATTAGGAATGAACAGACAGTGGGATATGCAAATACCCCCCTTTGAGGTGGGATGGCTTATAGCTGTAATATCCATATTCAGTAGGCTGGGGTAGAACAATCTCAAGTTCAAGGCCAGCCTGGGCTACAAAACCAACAACTTTTAAAACTTAGAAAACAGTCAACCCTTCTAGAACATGCTCTGAAACATAACATTCAGTAAAAGTGGTTCAGCTTATAGACTAATCCTACACACACTAAAATTCAGACAAATATATATATAAAAGAAACCTACTATCTTTTAACCAGTTTTTAAAACATATTTTTCCTTGGAGCTGTGCATGATTAAACAAAATCCCTAGTGTCCCTACTGAGTTGTCAATCACAGAAGCCCCAGGAGTACCCCTAAACAAGATCAGCTCCTGCCATTCCTTTTGGCTGTCCAGCAGACTTATATAAAAAGACACTATTGCTGAAGACATTATACACCTTGATTGCATGATATAAAGAAATCAAGTTGGAACTGACCTGGAAGCTTCCTCTCTGATGGCTAGCTTCCATAATCGCAGAAGGCACTATGCAGGGCATTCAGAGAGAAAAAATACCAACAGTCTTTGTGGTGGTTTGAATATTCTTGGCCCAGAGTGGCAGTGTTAGGAGGTGTGACCTTGTTGGAGTGGGTGTGGCTTTGCTGGAGGAAGTGTGTCACTTTGGGATGGGCTCTGAGACCCTTCTAGCTGTCTGGAAGCCAGTCTTCTGTTTGTATTTGGAACAAGATGTAGAACTCTCAGCTCCTCCGGCATCATGCCTGCCTGGATGCTTCTGTCTGATGATAATGGACTGAACCTCAGTACCTGTAAGCCAGCCCCAATTAAATGTTCTTTCTAAGAGTTGCCTTGGTCATGGTGTCCCTTCACAGCATTGGAAACCCTAACTAAGACAGTCTCACCGCCTGTAAACCCTGTGAACTACAACCCGTGAAGCAAGATGTGCCTACTTGTACAAGAGTGACAATACTGCTACAGGTTAACCAAGTGCTCTCTGATTGATATGGTGGCCTGTGACACAGGAGGGAATGATGTCTGGTATTTTACAGCCTGTCAAGAACTCCAAAGAGTAGAGATCATAAGCCCTAGTGGGGAACTTCAAATTGTTTACTAGTTAAACTGACAAAGCATCAAACTTCCTGAGAATAATAGTGGGTAAATGTTCAGCACTAACCAAGACTTTTATACCGTTCTCTGTGAGGCTCTGGGAGCTTCATGGAAGCAGGAGTAGAATCTAAGAACTGGAAGACAGAAAGAAGGACTAGAACATGCCATCCTCTGGGAAAGACACAGACACCCCAACCCCAATAGCTATGGATGCCTACACTGTGTCTGCAAAAGAACAGGCCTGTTAACAGGTATGGATGGAGGAAGGGCTCAGGGGCCCACATCCCCCACTGATAAACTATTTGTTAATGATAGACACAGGAAGAAAGGGAGTCATTGCCTTCAGTTGTGTATCCACTGGTGATCCCACCAGGCTCTAAGGAATAGTTCCAAGACAATGCTAACACAGATGGCTCTTGCTAAATTTGGTGGGACACAAAACCAAACCAATATTCAAGAATCTGGGAAAGGGACTGGGATGGATGAGAGAAGAGTGTCAGAGATGGGAGGGAAATTACAGGGAGTAGGGAGAGTAGTGTGTGTGTGTGTGTGTGTGTGTGTGTATGTATGTGTATGTATTTTGGTTATGTTGCCCAGGTTGGCTTCTAACTCCTGGGTTCAATGCTCCTTCTGCCTCAAATTCTCTGTGAAGTCTATACATTTATAGATTGTGTTGTCTTCAACTACTCCCTTGAATGCTAGGTTCTAAAAAAAAAATATGTTAAGGAGAATTAGAATCAAAGGATACTGACAAGAATTAATAAATATCAAAATAATTATGTTGTTTAAAAGAAGACAGTAATACTCTATTATTCTATTCATATAAAATTCTCATAAATGCAAACAAGTGAATAGTGACAGAAAAAAAAAACCTAGCTGTTGCTTGCAAACCAGGGAATTAGGTAAAGTACATTATAAAGGGCACAGGGAAACATTTGTGGGTAATGAAAAATGTTCATTATCTTGATTATGGTGACTGTTTTACAAGTACATGCATGTGTGAAAACTCATTAAATGGTACATTTACGTAGTTAGTTTTATGTCACCTATACTTCAATGAAACATTAATAAAATAATGATTGACGAAAATAGTTCCAACGTTTTTTTTTAAAAGATTGATATTTCTAAATACAAAGATCTAAACCAAACCAAACCAGCCAACCAACCAACCAAACAACAACAACAACAACAAAAAAAAACAGCAAGAGAGAAGAGATTCTGACAGGAAATTCGCTGTTTTTCCAGTTTGAAATTTCCTGCAGTAGAAACTACTTTTATTAAGACTATCTCTCATCTTCCCACAATTCATAATATAACTGAAGGAATAAAACTATAATTACAATGTCAAATACGGTGGTGCATTCCTTTAATCCCAGCACCTGTTGGCCCAAGCAGATGGACCACAAGTTTGAAACTAGCCCTCTGCATGTCAATCAATGAAATAAAATATATAGGTTTAATCACAAGCACCTGCAAGTGGACACACAGAGTTGGTATGCCCGAGTGCTGACAGATACTGATAAATGGAGTAAACAAAGCCAGGGACAATCAGTCATGCCATCCCAGAAGAAATGGAGACGGACCAGACCTGAAGATACTGGAGGAGTTCAATGTGGTTGTGTGCAATTTTTTATGGTATGTAAAGAATGAAAACAGACGTTCAGATAAAAAGCAAACTGGAGTAAAAGCAAGGAGCTGGGAGAAAGATGGCGATAGCTTTTTAGACTCTTGCTCCAGAGCTGGCATTTCTAACACTAAAATTAGGATTTTCTTCCACAAAAGGTTCTGCTGCAGTAAGAAGAACATAGGGGGGGAAATGAAGTCACCTACCTTATATACAGGGCTTACTGAATTAAAATAATTTTATTTACATATTTATGTGCCATATTCAATTTTTACCATGTGTATGTTTCACCTATATGAAAATTCTTCAAATGGGATTTTCAAAAATTATTTTATTTAAGTAAAAACCACCTAGTATAATTTCAGCAATACATGTAGGTTTTTCTTGCTTTTCTTTTTTTTCTTTTTGAAACAGGTCTCACTCTGTAGCTCAGGCTGGCCCTGAGCTTGTTCTAATGGTCCCTCTGCTACATCTACTGCAGCACTGGCCAACTTCCCAGCTTCTATCATTTTAAAGTAAATCTAAAAATGAATTATTTTACATTGTCTACATCTGACCACTACCCTTGGTCTCTAAGTCTCCATTTCACTGGTAAGGGTGTGCCTGCCTACATATGACAGGTAGAGAGACACTCTGGAACAGGCAGATTAAGCCAAGCTTCCTGCTTCTTCAGTTTTCTTAATTTTTGGCATAATTTAGAAAAATACAGTATATTTGGAAATATTCCACACCAAATAAAAGAGCAATGCAATTCAAATGCAATACAAAGTTTGACGAGGAATAAAATTTCACCAAATTCTGAGGAATTCATATTTACAAAAGAAATAAAGATTCAGAATTAGTAACTAAAAGAATACAGCACCCTAGTAGTATAAGAGTTTTTCAAAGTGTTTATCATTACATGTCTATAGATATATACACAAATAAACACACACACATATATATGTGGAAATGAAGAGAAGGGACATGGGAAGGTTTGGAGAGAGAAAAGGAAAAAGAGAAATGATGTAATTATATTTTATTTATATTAAATAAAAATTTTAAAGTATGTTTAAAAAACTATGGGGTTGGGGTACAGGAATACCCCAACCTGTGGAGGAAGGCAGGCTGTGCTACTGTGCCGACTCTCCATCTGAGATACTCTCTACCTTCTGCTTGTGTAGCCCAGATTTCTTGGCACCTCATTTTCCTGATCTACCATGGTTCAATAGTTGTTGTGGGAATGAGTAAGTCAATATTATTAAGAGACTGGGTTAACATTGGCTCAGCTACTCACCTGGCCTAGCAATGGCAATGGCTATTATTACTATAATGCTGACAACATTTCATATGTCTTCCTCTTTCAACCTGTCAGAAAAAAAAAATACTAGTTTCTTTAGAGGTTACCAGCTGATAATCTCCTTTCTCTGCATGTCCAGATTTGGATTGAAATCTAAAATCTTTCAAATTTTCAATTTCATGGTGAATTTGGACATATGGCATGTTTTAAAAAGCTGAATCATATGCTAAATTATACATAATACATTCTTTATTGACAACTAAATATTGAGTATAGAATATAAAAGTAATAAGCAATATTTAAAATCAAATGAGGTCATTTGGAGGCTTCTAATTTTTGAGACAGGACCTCATTATATAGGCTTTTCCCTCAGCCTTCCAAGTACTCAGATTACAGGCATGTGCCACCACACCCACTTACAAGTGTATTTTTATAGGGCTTTTATCTTTATAGCATTCAATCTTCAATCTGGTATGTCTCTTGTGGGGCCAAAGTAGCAGACAGTACATGAGGGTTGGGATACTAAGAAAGAAATCCTGGGAGTGAGAAATCCTAGCAAATCAGTGGTAAATCAGTGCTTAAGCGGTGTAGAAATAGAGCAGGCAAATGTTCAAGTCTAAAGAGTGTTACATGTCAAGTCCACACAGTGTCTCAAGATGCAAAGACCTTAGGGAAACATTCTGATTTATAGTCCTTTTTCTTTTTCCCTGTTCTATGCATGTGTGGTGTATCTGCATGTTTGTGCTTTGCAAGTGTATGTACATGCATGTAGAGGTCTACAATCCCAGCATTGCTTAGGCAAATCCAGAACTCAGAAAGTCTTGTTAGCCACCTTACTCTGGGGCTCTCTACCTTCTGAGGCTGGAAAGACAGGCAGGCGACATGCCCAGCAGGCATATGAACTCTAGTCCTCACACTTTCAGAGCAACATTCCAACCACTGAGTCACCTCCCTAACTCCAAAATCTCTATTATTATTTTTAGGTACAATAAAAATCATGACAAAATAATTGGAAAGGTATTTGCGGGACATGTGAAGTCTTTCTTCCAATTCTGGAATATTGGAGTGTAGTGTAGGAGGCAGAAAAACACATCTCACCCAGCCAGTTCCAAAACTTTTAACTCAGATTTTACAACCTGCAGATCTGTTTCTGCTTTCACAGTTTGTGTTAAAAAAAAAAAAAAAATCCCAATTAAAGAAAGGAAGAAAAATTAAAGTTTTTAAAAATTTTCTTTTGAGCTGGGGTCTCCAGGCTGGTCTGGAATTTGCTATGTAGATCAAGCTGGGCTTGATTTCAGAGATCCCTGTTTCTCCCTCTGCTCCTAAGTGCTGGATTAAAGGAATGTGCGGAGACAGAGGTCTGGCTGTTACCCAGGCTGGGGATGTATATTACACATATACACATGAGATGCCAGCACATCTCACTGAAAATCTTCACTCCAGAAAATAATCTATACAGAAAATTTGTAGTTGTCTAGTTCAACCTATTTTAATTTTAGTCAATAAGACAACACAGTCAAAAGCCACCATTTAAAGAATATTTCATGGGTAACAAATACAACTAATATGTAGCTAACAGTTACATTTTGTGAGAGTTACTAAGATTTAATCTTTACTTAACAGAACTCTCACCTGCTCTTCTACTAGGTTATCATGGAACAGTTGTTTCTTAACCGCAGAGGGTATTTTCTCTACTTCTACAAGTCCGTTTCTGAAACTTCCCTCAGACCTCTATTTGCATCCTACTTAACATCTCCGATCTGCTATCTGAGGCACACATGGCACCACATTTACCTAATCCATAAGCTGATTTGAGGAGCAAGGAGATTTAGAGCAATTATTTAATGAAAATATTTATATGAACTTAATATTTAAATCAAGAAATGAATGTAGTATACAAATCTGATTAAGAAAATGCAATGAAGAGTTAAAGTCTGTAACAGCCCTATAAAATAATTTTTTTTCTTTATTTGAGAAAGAGCCTTGAGGAGATGGAAGAGATGTATAGAGGGTCAGAAAATTGAACAGAGGTATGTGGCAATGGGGGATGAGGAACTGTAGGTAGCAACCAGAAAGTCCCAGACACCAAGAAAGCAAGAGCCTCCCAGGATCCCACAGGGATGACATTAGCTGAAATATCCCACAAAGGGGAGGTAGAACTTGTCAAGACCATATCCAGAGGTAAGGCATACCCGCCTCTCCCCAGTTGAGGGATGGGGCCACTCACCCATCTCCAAAATATTAACCCAGAATTGCTGTCTAAAGAACACAAGGACAAAGAGTGGAGCCGAGACTGAAGGAAAGGCCATCCAGAGACTACCCCACCTGGGGATCCATCCCACATGCAGACACCAAACCCCAGACACTATTGCTGATGCCAAGAAACACATGCTGACAGGAGCCTGATACAGCTGTCTCCTGAGAAGATCTGCCAGATCCTGACCAATACAGATGTAAATGCTCGCAGTCAACCATCGGACTGAGCACAGGGCTCCCAATGAAGGAGTTAGGGGAAGGACTGTAGGAGCTGAAGGGGCCTTATCTAGCATCAATGGGAGGGGAGACCCTTGGTCTTGTGAAGGCTTGATGCCCCAGTGTAGAGGAATGCTAGAGCAGTGAAGTGGGGGTGGGGATGGGTGGGGGAGCACCACCTTAGAATGGGATGGGGATTTGCAGAGGGCAAACCGGGGAAGGGGATAATATTTGAAATGTAAATAAATAAAATATCCAATTTAGAAAGAAAGAAAAGAGAAAGAAAGAAAATAAAAGAAAAGAAGAAAAAAAGGAAGGAAGAGAAAGAACTTCACTGTATAGACCAGTCTGGTTTCAAACTCATTATCTTCCTGCCTGAGCCTGGGATTACAGGCTTGTACCCCTATACCTAGACAAAAAATATGTTTAATAATCCTCCTATCAAACTCAGTGGGTCAAGCACATTAGGACTTAGCAAAATGATGCAATGGGGAGCACCAGTAACTAGGCACCACGTCCAGTACAGATTATGTGGTCCATGGCAAGTACTAGCCTGGAGGGGGTATCCCACAGAAAGAGGAGATGAAATGGATAGAGCTTTGATAATCAGTCTCCATCTACCTCCTCTTCTTACCAATGCCTTAGGATCACCCTCAAATTTTGTTTCTCATAAGAGCTTAACTCTCTCCTGATATCTTCAAATTATTTCTATTCTTGATGATTTTTCTCTTTTCCTCCCTTAAGAATCATTTGGATCCCCCACTCAGATACCTACCTACAATGTCCTCCAGGCAATTTAGTATTCTTCCAACATCAGTTATGCAAACCTTTTTCTTTTTCTCAATGAACCACTATCACAATGTAAGAAGAGGTATTCATATTTGTAAGTGTGATGTCAGACATGTATCTACGAATTAACTATCCCATACAGTTCTTGCAGCCACCCTGTAAAGTAGGCATTGGTTTTATTAATGAGGAGAGAAGCTAAACAACTTGCAGAAAGTCACCCAAGTACTAATTATTACAAATTGTCACTATTACTAATTAGGAGTAATTAGTAGGTCTGGGATTCATAGCCAGATCCCTGACTCTAAAGCCATTTTACTGCCTTTGGTAAAATTTACACCTTTGGAGCATTAGGAGCAAAGTCCCACACCTGGCCTGAAGTTTGGTGACTTGAACCGCTGAGAGAGAGCATGCCTAGTCCCTGAACTGTTTGCTAAGCAGCTTAGGACCCTGAGATACAAATGATCTGACAAAGTCTCTGTCTCAGGCTGCTTAACCTCAGTCTGGTGTGGGGACAGAGGGTAACACAGGCGTGGTAGTGCTACTTCCACAGGCATGCTGCCAAGACAACAGTGCAGGGGAAGAAAGGAAGACGTTACAGAAATCTGAGATTTTGTTTTCCTTCTGGAACTCCAGCAGTCTACTACAGACCTTCTACTACCTCATGCAGCAATAACGACTACACTTATTTTACTTATGTACAATTTATGAAAATGTACCCCAACAGCAATGTAAGCTTATGTAACCCAACAGCATGTACAATATATTTACATTAATGATAATAAAATACATTTAAAATTATTTTATGTAAAAATTAGTTTGGATTAGCCCTATTTTCAAATTTTTACTGTATCTCAATTATTTTATAGTTTAAATAAGTTTACTAATAGCAGGTACTATATATTTTTCTTGCTACACAGATGCAGAAGGAAAAAGAAAGGTTACATAAGTCATCAGGGTTTGAATTAATAAAATAATAAATGAGGTAGTATCTTCATTAGTACTATTCACTGTATAAAATAGTAAGCTTCAATGAATTTCTTTCTTCCTTTCCTTCCTTTTCTTTCTTCTGCTCTTTCTTTTCTTTCTTTCTCTCTTTCTCTCTTTCTTTCTTTCTTTCTTTCAACTTAGAAGAGCAAGGGACTAAAACTCACTACATTTTAAGCAAATGTGCCCAGAAAGGGAGAGAAATAAACTTTCAATAACAAGAAAAAACAATCCCTTGTTTTCTTCTAACTTAACTTTATGGTAAAAACGATTGAGATAATACATTCCCAGTAGCTGTTAACTTGTCAAATAGTTTATTCAAGTGCATACTCTTTGAAATGTTACAGAAAACACCAAATTAAAGACTCTTATTAAATTTGAGTTAGCTTATTTCTGTTGTTTCTTCTTTTTTCACAGCAATTTTATGGAAAAATATATTATGCCTAATAATATTATTAATAAAGCTGGGTTCCATCAAACCTTTTATGGCTTTCTCAGTGACTATCAATAGACTGATTCTATTACTCTGCTCTAACTCTCCTACCAAAAAACAAATTTCTCAAAACAATCAGAATAGTAAAGATGAAATAATCAAAGGCAGAGGAAAAAATTGCACAAAGAAATGAGAGATGAAATACATCATTTGCATTTCATGAAATTATTCAAGACAGTAGACTAAACACTAAAGGAACTGAAAGACCAGCATATGAGAAAGGGTAACTTCCAACACACCCAGGCCTGGAGACTGACTCTACTAGCTCTTCTACCTGAAGCCATAGAAAAAAAGCAGGTTCAAGTTCAAGGTAAGTAGACGAACTTTCACAGTTCGCTGCTATTCAGCAAAGCAAAAATTACGTAAAGGACAAAACATTTACATAAACTATCTTCTTTATTGTCTCCTGACAAATTCTCTCACTCCAAGGATGAGAACAAATAAATGAAATGTGTCTCTATATCAATATTTCTCTCCATCTCAAGTTAAAGGTCCCTAGTACTTAAGATACTACCACAGCTGCTTGTCACAAGGAAGAACTACAGAGGAATTATACATTTTCCTTAACTTTGCCCACATACAGATGTTGCTGATGATTTAGGAATTTTAAAAGAGTCAAAGTGTAACTATACTTAATACCACAGTATTAACTAACACTTTAATTGCATGTTTAAAAATCCCAAACCACAATTCCCCAGGAAAGTATATCTGTCAACATTCAGAGGCCACAAGAGAGATAAGCACATTCATTAAATAATTGTATGAAAATAATGCTATGCTGATTACCACAATGACCAACCAATGTACTTTTTCTTTAAGCTATTAGAACATTTGTTACTGATTTATTGTGTACCGGGTAAATTGAGGCAGAGTTCTGAATAACCGCAGGTTCACAAGTAAAAAAGTCCACAGAACAAAACTACCGAACCATGCTCCCTTTGTATATATTATATAAACGGCTAAGATTAAAAGGACACTTATCTGTTTGGTTCGAAGCTTTTTCTAGATAGCATCTAAGCCATCTGAGAGAAAACTGAATTCTGGAATTTGCATAAACGACTTTTACTTTCTTTGTGCTTGAAAACTCTTTTCATACATTGCTACCGATTCAATTTCACCTGTTGGTAATGGACACAGAAAACTCTTTGTGGGGGAAAAACAAACCGCTTAGTGGAAAAAAAAGGCACGTTATCAGATATACAGGGAGTGAAACAACTGAAAAACAAGCCTTTTCTCCATCGGCATCTGTAAGCAACAGTTGGAAGACTGATAGTCAAGTTACCACTTCCCTCACGAAAACTAGTCTGTGGGTCCCCAAAGCTATAAGCACAGGACTTACCTGGTTCTTGGGGATCCTGAATCCGGGCTTTTACTTCTGCTGAGCTGGGCTCAGGAGAGAGGGGGCCAGCTGCCCCCTCCTCTGGGTCTTCCACCTTGGTCACGGTGAAGTGCGGCATTGTTCTTACAGACCCTTGCTCTCTGCTTTTAAATTTCCTTCCTGTGTGTCTCTGCCTCCCTCCACACTCAAGAGCACAGCCTAGGGAGACAGTGGCTGGGAATCGGGAAGTACTGAGCCCACGTGACCACAGCCCCAAGGGAGTGGGACGCTTGAAGACACGCCTTCCG
Source organism: Rhabdomys pumilio (assembly GCA_030674055.1). Lineage (NCBI taxonomy): Eukaryota > Metazoa > Chordata > Mammalia > Rodentia > Muridae > Rhabdomys > Rhabdomys pumilio. The sequence continues at coordinate 176,514,023 of JANHMN010000002.1, read as the reverse complement.
CCGTGTTTATCATTCTCTTAAAAGGCTTAAGCACTCCACCCCTGGCTTATTGTTATTAACCTGTGGAACCCCAACTGTCTGGGCTGTTTCTCCAGGCGGCAGAAAGCTGAAGCCTGGGCATAGTTCGTCAAGAACTGTCCACCCTGTATCTCCCCACTTGTTTCCTTTACTTAATTTATTGCCACCTCTCTGGGCTCCATCATCTCAACCTCTTACTCACAGTATCTGTCCTTTTACTTCACACGAGAACGATTAGGGAACAGTTTATTTCACAAACTACCCTCTTTAGTGAAGACTGGCACTATGTCAACTCGGAAAAAAGGTAGGCTGTCAAGTTTCCATTGTTGCTTAAGGTCAAAGCATATGAAAAAAACCTTGCAAGAGTCAGCGAAAGGCTTTTTTCCTCCTTCAGGAGAAACATCTATTTAGCCAATATTTAATGACACAAATATATTTTATAAACAATAAAGTTTAGATTGCCAGATGTATGCAAGGACATAAAAGGGGAGAAACTAATTTTATCAAAAGCACAAGTCTAAAAGAGAAAACTGTATTTAAAGTTTTAAAATGGTGTGTAAAGGAAGCGTCAACATAACTGTTTTAAAGAAAAAGAACCTAGAGATATCCTTAAGATGTCTGTAGTTCCATAAGCACACATTTAACATACTTTACTCCACAGTAATATTGAATAGCTGTATCAAGTGCTCAGCTGATTACACAGGCAGGAAGATGGATAAGTAAATTAAGCCTTATGTTACTTTCCATGTTGATGTTGTCATAGCAAGACTTTGTCATTAGGAATGTCTTCTACCAGACAAGTAAGACTGAGCAAAATGTACTGATTAGAGAATAAAAGCACGTGACCATCATTCATTCAAAGCACACCAATCCAGTAGTCAGTCCTCCTTTGTACTCTGCATTACACTAGAAACTCTCTATCAGTCTCATTAATTCTCTGCACAAACATTTAGATACAAAAGATGCCTAAAGTCATGGTGAATGGTAAAGCAAACTTTAAAATACCTAGAGCCTTATGGTAGGCACCATAGACTATATTTAAAAGAAAGTTCACAAGTACTTAACATTTACTTCATGTGTTCCTAATAGTCATGGTTTGCGGTCACTCACCTGCGGAGCTTTTAAAATACTGATGCTTTGGTTACATCTCAGATATTCCTATTTAACTGCTTTGGCAATAGAGCCTGGACCATAAGACTTTTAAAAGTCCCTTCACATTGTTTTAATGTGCAACCAAGGTTTAAATAGAAGACTGCTATAGAGGTTAAATTTATCACCAGAGAAGTCTGTGTTTGTCTTCTTTAAAGAATATTTTCATCTCTCTCTCCTTCTCTCCCCCGATCCCCCATGTGTGTCTTTTGAGATACGACCTCCACCTGCCTCTGTTTCTCCAGTGCTGGAAATCAAGGTATGCACCACCTGACTTGGCTTATTCAATATCTATTTCTTTGAAATAAATTGTCATTTGTCTTTGTGTTTTGTCCATATTTATAACTCAGCTACTCCACTGATTTATTTGAAGAAACTTAAAAGTACCAATGTGTCAAAGATTTCACTCTTATATTCAGAGTTCAACATTCATTAATACTTTTGGTACCAGTACATTTTCTACTTGGACTCTGCCTTTCATGAAGAGCAGAACTGTGGCTAGTGTTCTATAGTTGGTGGACAGAAACACTGTTTACAAACATGTAGATAGCTTCTGTGTATAAGCCTAGATCCAAAGGCTGGAGAGACCACTTAGCAGATAAGAGAACATTCTTAGGAATTTTAGGCATTCTTGAGGACTCAAGTTCGAATCCCAGCATCTACACCAGGCAGCTTACAACTGCTTTTAACTCTAGTCCCAAGGAGTCTGATGCCTCTGTTCTCATTTACACATACCTGCATGCATGTGAATGCATACGGACATAAACACACCCACTCAAAAATAAATCTTAAAAAAAAAGACTAAATCTAAATGTTATCCTCTCACCCTCCTCCTCTTTAAAAGTTCACCAAACTAAACAAGTAGGAATGTGACCAAATCTGTTAATAAACTCTATGATAGGAGTAATTTATTTACCAACTCCGTGCTTTGTACCACAGTGGTCAGCAGTTTTACAGTTCTCTCCTAGGATGAACTGTAGATAGAAGTGCAGGCCATAGAACACTGAAGGTGAGGTAATGTTAAGATATGATGTGAACAACGAGTAATTACATAAAGGTGAGATATCATAAACAGATACTTAAAATGCAATGCATGGTCACAATAAAGTACTAATATAGTCTCACTGAGACAGCTAAAATTAATAAGACCAAATGTGGCATGAAAGGAATGAAAGGACTCTCGAATACTGTGGTTGGGGCTGTTAGTGGGGACAGCCTTGGAAAACAGCCTAGACCTGCCCAGCACTCAGCAATTTCGCTGTCGAGCACGTACTCCTAACAGTCAAACCGCTCCACGGAATGTTCACATTCCTGACATCTCTAAGTGGAAATACCTTAGATATTCATTCACAAGAAAAATATAGAGTCAAAGTATATTTACTATTCAAGAAATTAAAAATGAACAATAGATAAACACAACATGAATGTGTTTGCAGTGCTTTAAGGTTTCAAAACTAGTCTATGGCATGGAAAGTCAGATGAAATCCATCTAGGTGTTTAACAACAAATGAATAGATAAAGAAAACATGGGTAAAAAAAAAAAAACAAAAAACGAGTGCAACCAGAAATCATCATGTCAAGCAAAATAAGCTGTGCTCAGAATGACGATTATACTATAGCTTGTACATGGAATTTAAACTTATACGGGACTACTGATGAAGAGTCAGGGTACCAGTGAGGGGGGAGGAAAGGGGGCAATGAGGAGGACAGGATCAAATATATGTGAGTGAAAATGTTAGAATATAACCTACTGTTGTTATACTCATGCTAATGGCCTTTCTAATTAATCAGTACAATGGTTGCTTCTGAGAAGGTGGAGTGGCAATTAACTGGGTTCCAACACAGCAAAACTCCCTGAAATGATGACAATAGTGAGCTTGCTAGGGCTTAGGTGTGTGCTTTTGTCAATTTCAGTAATTCACTGGAATGTCACTTTGCATTTCACTGTACACAAAGTTTACTTCAAAAGAAAAAGAGACTTGAAGAAACTCTAAGCTTTAAATAATAATACACATTCAAATCTGTAGGAAAGTGAACAGGTATCTCAATTTACCTTGAAATGCAGAACTTTGGATATAACTACACAAAAATTCTTTTTATATTTATTTATTTATTTTATGTATACGAGTACGCTATAACTGTCCTCAGACACAGAAGAGGGCATCAGATCGCATTACAGATGGTTGTGAGCCACCATGTGCTGCTGGGAATTGAACTCAAGACCTCTAGAAGAACAGTCAGTGCTCTCAACCACTGAGCCATCTCTCCAGCCCTACACAAAGATTTCTTAAATTCAGTAATAAAAAGACAAGACTTATGATTAAAACAAACAACTGACAAAGGACAATAAACAAATGGCTAAGAAACATTTGAAACCGTACTCCCCATCAGGGATCATCAGGGAAACACACATGAAAATGAACAAACTGGAGAGCACATATAAATACCTTGGGGAAAGTTCTGGGAATTTTTTATAAGTCTAAAACATACTTTTACCATATGACCCAGCAAACCCTCTCGGTATTTTTAACCAAGAGTACTAAAAGATGTAGTTACAAAAAAAAAAAAAAAAAAATCCAGTATGTATACAGCAGCTTTCTTCACAATGATCTAAATGGCCCAAATAGGAAACAGGTCAGTATCTATAAATCAATAGGATAAACACTTCATTCAGTAGATTTAGACAGAGGACTGTTACTCAACAATGAATAGGAATAATCAGGTAAATTCAACACCACAATATTAGAGATTATGCATTATAGACAACACAAATGAAAAACATATCAGTGTTGTTGGGGGTAAAGCATTTTGATTCTGACAACTTTAAAATGCTTAAAAATAGATTAATAAAAGGGAAAGGTATAGTAACCTACAGAATAAAAATTATGAGTGGGCACTGCATTAGTCCTTCAAGTTTTCTGTATGTTTGAAGATTTTCCTAATGAAACCTTAGGCAATCCAATGGAAGATGACTCTCAGCAGTCACTGTGGGGCTACCCTCCTTTTCACACACAGGTTCAGAGCCGTGGCTGTTGAGAGGGTTGTTGTACAGGCTTGAAATATTTACCTGTCACGTTGTAAAACTGTGTAGCATTTAAATTAATAAGATACCCAGGCCAGGCCATCGGCCTTTATGCAAAGGAGCATTTTTAAAATCTTCAACAGTGTTGTCTAGATTAGGCCCAAAGTAGGCACATTTTCTTTGCTAATTAGTTTCAGTAACAAACGTTTATTTGTACCTATCTTTAAATTGTCAGAACAGTCATCCTTCAAAAGAACAAGGCTATCTGGGGCAATTATTTTTAAATCATAACTTACCATGCCACCTCATGCAAGTATGTAATTTTTAGTTGAACTTACAATTCATTATAACTAGTGTTTTGTCTGATTCAAGCGGTTTATTTAAAACAATAAAAAAATAAAGATGAGTTAAACATAGTGAAAAGACTGGGACAAGGACAAGTTAGTAGAAAATTATTTTCACAAAAAATATCAAATTGTAAGATATTTTAATCATTCTCTCCAATGGCAAAAACATTCAAATTCTGGTCAAATCATATGTATTTTCATCTTAGTTTTTGGAAACTGACAGTTATATTATATATGAACATCCTAGAGCCATAGGATCTTTAGTTTTGTTTGGTTGATTGGTTTTTGGTTTTTTTGAGACAGGGTCCCACTATGTAGTTCTGACTGTTCTGAACTTACTCTGTAGACCAGGCTAGCCTCAAACTCACAGAGATCCTCTGTGAGTATGCTCAAACTCACAAGCTAGCCTCAAACTCACAGAGATGGCTCTGCCTCCCAAGTGCTAGAATCAAAGGTGTGTGCTACCACATCCAGCCTAGAGGCATATGATCTGATTGCTGAATGGTTTTGTTGTCATTTTTGGTTTTATGTCTTCATTTTGAGACTGGGTCTTGATAGTAGCCTAAGCTGGTCTGGATCTTATGATCCTCCTGCCTCAGCCTCCTTAGTGAGAGAAATAAGAGGCATCATGCCCACCTTGAAATAGTTTTAAGTTTCTTCTAGCACGTATTTGAAAGTTGGGTCCATGATATAAGAAAACTATTAGTGAGCAGAAAGGAAAACCCCCAATATTTAACTGTTCTATGTATCTTAAAACATGAACTATGATATGTGCCATTTTGTGCACTCTTGAGAACATCCCACAGATATGTTAAACATTTTGTAAGTATATTTAAATTTAAATAGAACTCACTTTTGAAATTAAATATAAAATTAAATTTGATTAAAGGTTCAGGCACAGAACTGGACACAGAAGCAGGAGAAACAGCTCAGCTGTTCAGAGCACTGGCTGTTCTTCCAGAGAACCTGGATTTTTGATTCCTAACACCAACAAGGAATCTCACAACCATCTGTAATTCCAGTTCCAAGGGAATCCATTACCCTCTTCTGACCTCCATGGGCATCAGGTACACACATGGCACACAGGCATACATACAGGCAAAATAGCAATACATACACAATAAAAATAAAAACATTTTAAAAACAGAACAAAGATACAACAGACTAGATACCATGAGCCCACACTGTGCAGTCTTCATCTGCATATACATGTTCACAGAATTCTCTCATTAACTTATACACATATGACCACACACCACACAGGACAAGGGTTTATGAAAGTATAGTGCTCACTGAGAATCCTCAGTGAAGTGCAATGAATTCTGGTCTTGAAACAGATTCAAATCACATGAACTTCTCCTAAACTCTGCAGTTTTTACACAGCACTTAAAGTGCTTTCTCTGCTGTTAAGGAGCTATATAAGTACCTGAGGTGGACACTTCAAATCAAGCCCAATAGATGGCTATACACCTACAGTGTTCATTTTACTTCAAATGGTATTTTAAACAAACAGCAAAGGCAGCAGCAAGTACTTGAAAAGTTCCAACATATGATTGTTTTCACAATAGTTATGGAAGGCTTTCTGATTCTGGTTTTTGAAACAGGGTCTGGAGCTCACTACATAGATCAGGCTGGCCTAGCCTCACAAAGATCTATCTGCTGCTGCCTCCCTGGTGCTGGGATTAAAGGCCTGTACAACCACATCTGGCTTTAAGTAGATATTTTTACTAAATCATGGTAATCATTAGCCAGCACTCAAATAAGTTAAAAATTATACTTTCATTTATAGGGACTCTTTTATAAATGTATAGAACATATTTTGATAATATTCCTTCCTTACCCTCTTTTTCTCCTCTCACTCCCACCTAATTCTTTCTTTCCAGTAAATCCCCTTTCTAGTTTCATGTATTGAGTGACCCACTCAAGTTAATTAGTGTTGCTTGATGAGCATGGTCTGGGTTAGTCAGGGCACAGGCTACCTACCAGTGGTTACACCACTGAAGAAAAATGCCCCCTCATTCACTTCTCCAGCAGCTGTTAGCTACCAATAACTTCTCAGTTAGGCATAGGCCCTCATGGGTTCCTCCATCCATCATTTATTTAAAATGTCTGAACTGAAGAATTTATAAAGTATAAAACTTATCTTGTAAAGAAACCTATGTTAATTTTTGAACAGAGATCTTGTGTGTGTGTGTGTGTGTGTGTGTGTGTGTGTGTGTGTGTGTGTGTGGTGGAGCATGTTCATATGTGTATGTGTAAGTCAGAAAATGAAATCAAGTGTTCTCTTTTATGTCTTTCTGCCTTATTCTCTTGAGACAAGGTCTTTCATAGAACTTGAAGTTCACTGAATCTGGAAAAGCAGACTAGACAGTGAGCCCCAAATCTACCAGTTGCCATCTCCCAATGCTGAGATTACAGACACATACAGACATATTAGCCTTTGTGTGGGTGTTGGGATTTGAACTCAGACCCCCATGCTTATACAGTAAACACTCTCATACACAGTCATTTTCCCAGCTCTAGAGCTGTGATTCTTAGGTAACAGTTGCATGAAAGAAAAACCTATTTCAGAGACTCCTATTTAGAACCAATGGTAGAGAAACTACTCAATCTCTCCATTGAGTGTGGTGTCATTTGGAGGGTCAGGCACAAATATGAAAGACAATTAACTGCTGTTTTAGAATAGTGTTTTAGAAAATTGTTTTGGAAACTAATTCTAGTGAAGTTTTTTCTTTTTTTTTCTATTTAATGAGACATGGTTTCATATGGCCCAGCCTGGCCCAGCCCAGCCTCAGACTCATTATGAAATGGAGACTGGCCTTAAAGCCCTGATCATCCTGCCTCTCTCGAGAGTGTGCAACCATGATAAGCAGAATTTTTTAAATATCCAATTCATTACATGTTAATAATCTTGTGGATAAATATCAAGGAGAATTAATGAAATAAATGAGATGAAGATATACCAAATAAATTCCAAGTTTTTAAATCATGAAACTCAGCAGATATAAGACTGCTCTATTGAGCTACTACGCAACTTCTAAAATTTCAATTTCTTACCTTACTTCTTCAGATAGGCAATATGACCCAGCACTGTCTGCATACTACACTCTGAATGGCTGTTTTACAGAATGTTGTAAACATCTCACAGAAGATAATGAGCAGTTCACTACTTAAATTTAGAGTTACTGTTATTGCTAGAGTTTGCTAAGTATACTCTCATTCTCCAGTAAAAGATGTGCCTACACCTTCCCTATTTATCATATTCAGCAAACCCTTTTATCTATTTGCTATGGAGAGACTAAATAATAGTTTAAAATATCAAACTAATGGGCTGGGAAAATGGCTCAATGGTTAGGAGCACTTATTCTAGCAGTTGAACTGAATTCAACTCCAGCAGCCATATGGTAGGTAGCACACAACCTTCTATACCTCCAGTACCAGAGGATCCAGTGCTTCTTCTGACCTCTCAAGGCTCTAGGTATGCATGTAGTGCTCATACATACATGTATGTACACTCATACACATAAAATTAAAAATCTAAACCAATTTTCAATTTAAATGACTTAAAATTCTAAGTTTTACCTCATGTAGCATACAAGTACAGAAAGGATGAGTGAATTACTTTTGTGAAGACCAGGTAACAAGGATACCAAGGACATACTATTTAAAACTATGAAAACAGATTTCTATAAAATGGTTGTAGTGGTTAATATTTAATAAATTTTAGGGCTGAAAGTCTTAAAGATGAAAGATGAGACATTCCTTCCTGGTAGATTCACAGTGTTGTAGAGGACAAAAGGCAGAGTCCTCTGATTGAGGCCTCAAGACTCTCAGAGAATCATGCATTTACTCTATACTTTTACAGTGTCCAGTAGATACCAGAAATGGGAATGAAACAATGCAAGACACTGTCCCCAGCCCTGCAAGAGAGGGCAGTCTTGTTAGCCAGTGAACTATACAACCATGAGTATAATATACAAGCAAACAAGAACCAGGAGAGCGTAACAACCCACCGCTCGCTCAGATCGGTTACTTCTTTAGGAGCCCAAAGCTATGAGTGTTCACTGGAGGGATGTAATAGGATGCGATGGCTAACTACGTCATCTTTGGCAGCAGTGTCCAAACATTAAATGAGGTATTACTAAGTGCCTCTGGAAACTAAGTGTTTGGTTCTTAAAGTTGTCTCTTTAAGAGTTTAATCCATGAGGTTGGAGAGATGGCTCAGTAGTTAAGAATACTAGCTACTTTTCCAGTGGTCCTGAGTTCAATTCCTAGCAACCACATGGTGGCTCAAACCATCTATAATGTGATCTGCTGTCCTCTTCTGGTATGCAGGTGCACATACATACATAAAATAAATCAATCTTAGAAAAACAAGAGTTTAGTCTGTGTTGTAACTTCCTGTACAGGGCTGTTGTCCCCTTGGTCTAATGTCACTGAGCTTAGGTGTAAGTTGGATCCAAGAATCACCAACCAAAGAGGCAGCACTGGTAGCTAAGAGTACAAACAACAACTCAGTTCCTCACTGCAGTTCAATATCCCATCGACACATTTCATTTCTCTGTTATTAAGTGATTGGCAGGTTAACAATGCAGTTCTACTGATGAAAAGTCTATAGTATATGAACATGACACTATGGAACGTACTGTCAAAACTATAAACATAGTGCTAAAACATAAGGAAAACACAATGAAAACAAAGTCCCAAAGAAAATGTCCTTGTTAACACAATAGTTGATTAACCAAGCAATAGTTTTTCTGTGGTGCCAACTGTTGACCCCAGGGCATTGCAAATGCTGCTAGCAACCTATCACTGAGTGGCTTCCCCAGTTCAGAACAATCCTCATTAATTTAATTTTTACTTTAAAGAAAAAATAACTTTATGAATCACTGCTTTGTTTCTGCCCCTCTCCAAAAGTCCATTTATGAAGAGATTTCCTGAGTCAGACACGGTGGGGGTGAACGACTGGTATCCAGGAACCCAGAAGGCTAAAGGGGGAAGATCCATACTCAAGGCCAACTGGGCTAAACAGCAGCAAGACTGCCTCAAAAAAAAAAAAAAAAAAAAAAAAACCAACAACAACAAAATTAAAAGATAAATAAAGAAGCCAGGCAGAAGTGTCGCACACCTTTGCTTTCAGCACTCCAGAGGCAGGGGCAGGTAGGACTCTGCCTGATCTACAAAGCTAGTTCTACGCCAGTTAAGGCTACACACACACACACACACACACACACACACACACACACACACACACCTGTCTTAAAAAAAAGAATAAATAAATAAAAATAAATAATAAAGAAGAAAAGATACGAGACTTCACTAAGACTTGGCTCGAAACATGAATATTTCCTAACTTTACTGCTAGACTAATGTAAAGTGTGCAATAACTCAGCAGTACTACACTGCACTAGGTCTGAGCACACATACATTTTTTAGGCTGAATTCTCTTTAAGAAACATGGACT
>JANHMN010000002.1:176390479-176501513 GCA_030674055.1 Rhabdomys pumilio | reverse complement strand
CACACACACACACACACACACACACACACACACACACACACACACACGTGCGCGCGCACTTGCACATGCATCCCACTTCAAAAAAAAATATGCACTTAGGTAATAGAGGTAGAATATTAATGGATTTGAGACAAAGTGAACCTATAAAAGTTGCCCAGAGACTAGCCTTTAGTACAACAACAAAATTTAAATATATGGTTGGAGACTCAGTGGCAGACCATGGCAGACCATTGTTAGCAAGGCAACAGACCCTGGATTCAGTCTCTTAACAACACACATGTTCACATGTGTGGTCATTCATACACACACTCATATAAAGACATTCAAGGGCACCAGGAATAAAATGTTCTGAAAACAAGAAATGTTAAAACAGGACAAAAGTATACCTTAGAAGTAAGAAAATATTCCTTACTAACCAACCATTGAACATTTTGCTCAGGCAAAATGTCTTATGTATGTACTACATGAGACATTATATGTTATGTGGTTTTGCCTTCTTATGTAATTAAGGTAGTGGTGGTGGTGACAAACACCATTAATGACAACACCTGAAAGGCAGAGGCAGACCAGTCTCCAAGTTTGAGGACATCTTGGTCTACAGAGTGATTTCAAGGGCAGTCAGATATACACAAAAAAATCCTGTCTCTAAAAACAAATAAAAATCCAAACCAAACCAAAAAGATTCTACACAACACACTAAAGCACTAATCAGAGTGTTAATAGAAATACCTTGTTTTTTTTTTTTTGGTTTTAGGCAGGGTTTCTCTGTGTAGCCCTAGGCTGTCCTGAACTCACTCTGTAGACCAGGCTGGCCTCTAACTCAGAAATCCGCCTGCCTCTGCCAGAAATACCTTGTTTTCCTATTCATCTGTAAGACTTATTAAACCCAATTAAAACAATATTTTGTTTTAATATTTAACAGAAATGCTTTTGTAATTCCAATAGTGAACATTTCAAATTTCCTATCTACTATGAAGAGATACATACTATTCAAAATCTAATGCCAAAACTAATATACACATAAGTTGATTTATTCTCAGTTAATAAGTCTGTCAAGTGTAGACTGTGCATCAGGCCAAGAGAGCAAGGACTGAATGCCAGCTTGCTCTTCTCCAGTGAAGCCATATGCTTACAGCCATTATTGCTCAGAGCATGAAGGTGGTACCTTGTTCAAATCTGTGTAACATTCTTGGTGGTCCAAAAATGTTTATTAGTCACCAGGAACAAAAGGAAAACCATCCATGATCCAAAAGCATATAGGGTAATATTGTCCTGACAGGTCATTACAAGTTGCCTTAAATAACAACACTGTAATGTCCTCATAGGTTGTTATAGGCTGCCTGAAACAGCACTGCCCTTATTAAAACAAAAAGCATGACCTCCAGAACTATCTTCATCCCCTTATGCTTTTCCATTAGTAAAGGTGACATCAGGATATACTGTATGAGAAAAGAATCTGTTTTCAATAAAAAGAAAAAGATTCTGAGACTCCAAATCCATTAGCATGCCAATGAGAGGTAAACCATGTGGGCTAACCGAGGAAAGACTTAGTGAGGAATGGAAGAGAACACTATGATGGGAGATCAGAAGGTGACAGAATCACTGTAGCAATCAATGGTTCTTATCCATATCCACAGAATTCCAGGATTGCCTCAATAACAACAGATACTCCCTACAAAGCCAGCTCTTAACATTTCAATCTTTCTTGGAAGTGTGGAAGAAAGTAGCCCTGGGTCAAGCCAAAGGCCTGTGAGTATGCAGCAAATTCTGTACCATGAAGCTGTAACCCCTAGCATTGTTTTTTTCTAACAAGGGCCTATGATGCCTAGGTAGGTCCTGGACTCATGATCTTGTCTCTGACTCTTGAGCACACAACTCAACTTTTGAAAAGTTTTTCTTTATAGAATAAAAGTTGAGAAAATAATAAAATGGTTCTTCACGTACTTTTTAACAACAGTAAGTAAAAACTGTTTTCCAATCTTTTCTTTTTTTCTTTTGTATGTGTGTATGTGTGTGTGAAGGTGTGTAGGTGGGAAGGAGAAACCCAGAACATTTCATCTCACCTATAAATACTCCAACAGGTTATCTTTACCTGAGGGCTTCTCATGACACTATCATAAGGAGATCTAAGAAAATAAGTAATTCATTAATGTTTTTTAATATCATGTATTTCAAATTCCCTCAATTGTTGTGACTTTCATTTGTTTTTGAGGCAGTATCTCACTATGCTGTCTAGGCTGGAGGCCTGTTTGTAGGTATAACTGATCCCTCTCTATCCTGTTACCTTGAGTACTGGGACTACAGATATACACCATCTACTCAGTTCCCATTATCTCACAAGTGTCTTTTTATAGTCCTTCTGGCCACTGTAAGAGCTAAACCAAACCTAAACACTGCATTTAGTTGACACAGCTCTTTTTAATCTATAAATCACTCTCCTTCTAACCTGTGTCATTCATGTTTTGAAGAATGTAACTCATTAAATACAATTTCCCATATTCTGAATTTGGCCAATTGCTTTTGTGATACACAGTAATATTAGTATACGATCAGGTTTTAAAATGAGCCATACCAAGTGTAATTTTTCTTTTGTCAATTCATCAATTATGGTCCACACATCTCACTTCTATGACTTGATCTTGGAATTCTACTAGCTTTAGGGACCAAGGTACCTAAGAGGGTATTTCATAAATAAAGGAGAAGGCAGGATGTTGTAAATGTTAATGCTAACATGGAGTATGAAGAGGAGGAGGAAGAAGAGGAGGGAGAGGAGGAGGAGGAAACAATTATAGCCTTAACCACCACCGTTTTGGAAAAGCAGGGAGACAGAGCAGTCCTAACGCGCTTGCCAAACGCGGACAATGAGGACTGGAGCTTGGATTCCCCAGTGCACATGTAAAACTCTGGTGTAGCACTGTGTACCTGTGACATCAACACTGTGGAGGGAGGGACAGGGTGGTCCTCGGCGCTTGCTGGCTACCCAGCTGGCCCCATGAACAGATGAAGTAAAGTGTAGAGTGACTGAGGAAGACAATCACTAGCCTCCACACACCCATGTCCACATTTGCACACACAGACAGACTCACATAAATGTCTTGGATATGCGGTAGCAAAATGTCTTTTTACTTCCTTTTATAATGTCACAAAACTAAGCCAAGTAAAACATGGGAGGTGGTCAATAAGTAGTAATAGTATATCTAAGAAAAGGGTGTATATAATGAGATCCATTTGTTTTGGCTTTGGGAAAATATTTATTTGAAAAAATTTTTTTTACTGCTTGGTGAGGCTGAGAATGAAGGTACACCCTTTTAATACTAGCACTCAGGAGGCAGAGGCAGACAGCTCTGTGAATTCAAGTCCAACATGGCCTTTGTAGCAAGTTCTAGTCCAGCTAGGACTACATAGTGGGATTTTGTAGTAAAAAACAAACAAAAAGTGCTTGGCATTTTAAAACCACTGTTTTATGAAAAGGGCTTGGGATTGGATGAAACCGACTTATACAATATCACAGAACTGGGAGAGCAACCGGGTAGGGTAACTTCCACAAGAAATGTAGTGATCCCAAATGTAGGGAAGTGTTCTATAATATCCTCTAACATTTTCTTAAAAAGCTGGATGTGCCCTAAGCACTTGGTGAACGTTGGATCACCTTTCAAATGACATGAAAGTGTTTTCCATGTATGTAGCATTAGTCATTCTTCCACTTGAGCTATAATCAGCACTGTTTTCATAGTTGAGCCAGCTGGAGAGGTTTTTTTGTTGTTTAATATTAATCTAAATAAGTTAGAATGTCTAAAAATGGCACTAGGATAGAAACATTTAAAACAATTCTCTTGTTATACATCACACACACACACACACACACACACACACAGCTGGCCTTGAACTCACAGATCACCTGCCTCTGCCTCCCAAGTGCTGAGATTAATGGAGTGCGCCATCACCTCAGGTCCTTCACCATATCTTTTGTGGCCCTGTCCTCTAGAACTTTATAGTCTGGTTGGGAAAGATAATATGTAAATAAACACAATAAAGTGATGTAGACATTGTAGTTACAGTCTTGAGTAGGGACATAAGGATATAGGACCTGATCAAGTTGACTGGATTATAGGACTGAATAAAAAGATATCAGTACTCCTTGAAGGGACTTATGTACATTGTAGTTTTTTTGTTTGTTTGTTTTTTGTTTTGTTTTGTTTTGTTTTTCGAGACAAAACAAAAGAGAACACAGGGTTTCTCTGTGTAGCTCTGGCTGTCCTGGAATTCACTCTGTAGACCAGGCTGGCCTCCCACTCAGAAATCCGCCTGCCTCTGCCTCCCAAGTGCTGGAATTAAAGGCGTATGCCAACACTGCCTGGCTACATTGTAGTTTTTAACTGGCATTTTTTAACAATTCAAATGTAGTGTGATGAATTAAAGATTAAAACTATAATTTGGAAGTAATTTGGGGCCTGTCTAGCATGCAAGAGGCCTTGAGTTCCATCCACAGCATCACATAAAACTGGGTGTGGTTGAGAAGACCTTCAATCCCAACACTTGGGAGGTAGAGGCAGGTTCAAGCTCATCCTTGACCACACAGAAAATTCAACATCAGCCTGAGCTACTTGAGATCCTGTCATTAAAGATAGATAGATAGATAGATAGATAGATAGATAATGGAAGAAAAGAAAGTTATAATCTTTTATTTCATATTTTAATTTTAACAGTGTATATAATCCGGTGTAAGATTTATTAAGCAGTGGAAAGCAATTAGACCAGATATTAACACATACTACTGCTATAAAAGAAATATGACTAGCTGAAGATTAGTAAATTCTGGAACTATAAGCTTTACCAAGTCTACCTTTCTCAAGACATTAAAAACAAACAAATTTGAGGAACTAAAACTATTCTGGCTTCCGGAACACTTAAGGTCAGGAGGAACAGTATTTCCTGAGACCGGAAATGGTAAGTCAGCCTTGCTTTAACAAGTCAGTGGCTAAGGCCATATTTTCAAACTTATGTAGAAATTTTAAAACTCGTTAACATTCTTAAAGAAAAAATAAAAAAAAAAAAAAAAAAAAAGATTATGATTATGCTGGTCAGAATGTGGCATAAAAACTACATGGCAGTTCTCAAACTTTTTAATTGAGCCCGAAAAAAAGTAACTTTTCTCTTTGCACCACCTCTGTCCACTAAATCAAATGAAAACTTCTAATACAAGTCAGTCTGGTCAGTTCAAGGTCGAGTCTGGAAAGTGGTCAATACTAACAGAAGTGGTTTCTATATGTCCTGACTACAGAAACCCAATTAACAATATACAAAATAGTTATTTAAAGCTCAGAAAGGAAATCATGTGGGAATCAGACACTAGTAACCCCTCTTGCAAGTTCCATTCGTTCAAGAGAATAACATCTCCTTGAGCGAATTTAGTTACTTTATTCTATAAAAACATAAATTTCAAAAAATAATTTTATGATGCCCAACTAAGTCTTCAAGAGAAGCCACTAAGACACAAGACACAAGTAACGACTCCTTGCAACCTGCCTTAAATGCTGATTTAGGAGTCAAAGCCCCAAAGCTCTCTAGAAAGCACATATCCAGCCCATTAAAATTTTAGTTTAGGATTTTTTTGTTTTGTTTTGTAAGCGATTTAATTTTCTGTTATATATCTTTAACCAAAAATAGTCACTTTAGTTATAAGACAAAAATGAGGAAATCAAAATATACATTTCCTTGCCCTCTTGCCAGCTACCTTCCCACGCCAAAAAAGACTACTGCAGTGACCTAGTAACTGTCGCTATTATTCCCACATCTTAAGCATCACAGGGGCCTTAATTCTAGGTGATTATTATAAAACGGAATTGGGTAGTTACCCAGCATGGACAACACAGGGGTTGAAACATCCTGTTCTCAGAGTCTTTACTTACCCTCGGTAACATCCTGGGGGTTAGAAGTCCGGTCACTGGAAGGATCTAGGGCAACAGTTGCAAGAGAAGTGGTGGCCCCAGACAGTTCACTCATAGGCTCACTACGGCTTGTTTCTGGCACACTTTCTCGGGAGCTAAATCTTACTCGAGAACTAGATCGAGAACTGAGGTCCGGGCTGGTGTCTGACAAACCTGGAATGTCATCAATCTTTGTTGGTGTCACCATGAACCGAACTGAAGATATTTTGGTGGTGGCTTCTGGAGGATGCATTTTTTTTCCTTTCTTTTTTTGACAAAGAAAAAAGGAAAAGCTCACAAAACCTCTTCCTCCTACACTAGCTACTTTTGATTGCAAAAATAGAAGAAAAAAAAAAAACTCAATTATCTTGATTTACATCCCACAAAGGCCCAATTAAAAATCCTTCTACTTAGAATTTAAGCCAACTGTTTTATAAAGTGCACCACCAGTAACTGAAAAATATTTTTTGAGAAACAAAATGAGAACAAAACGATGTTTATGCTGTGTAATTTGGTTCCTTCAGAAGCCTAGCTATCTCCCCTGGTCCAGGGCTGAGGGCTCCGAGCCATGATCTCACAGCAGCTGGTGACGCCTCCCTCTGCTCAACCCCCAGGGTCCGGATGAGGTAGTTAGTCCTTTATCTGCCGAGTGTCCCACGGTTCTAGCTGAGGACTGAGCATGCAGGCCCACCCTTATCAGGCGTATAGAGCGTGGATCAGATTGCGCAAAGGTGTGCACCAGCCACCTGTTGTGTATCAGGTGAATACCCCACAGGTCTGGCTGGGAGGAGGTGTGTGCTGAGCCACCCGATGTTTTTGAGGTCGATAATCCACTTGGGTCTGGTGGGAGAGATGCGCATGCATAACGGGAAAATACCCCCACACTACAGGATGGAGAAAGAGGAGAACAACGACAGGATGCCGAGGCAGAGCGGATTCCTGCCTCCCAGAGGTCTCGTCCTGGCAAAGAAGCTGAAGGAGGCGGCGGCTAGCGGATCAGGGTAGCTCCCGCAGCAGGGTCGCGGCAGGTCGTCGCGAGTCCCTCGAGCCCACGACTGCTCGCCGTGTTTGCACTGCGTGTGACAGGACGCGCTTTCCTCCCGGGCCCGGCGCGGGTAGCCTTTCGCTGGCTTTCCTTGGGTCTCGGCCGAGAAGACAGCCAGGCAGGCTGGTCCCAGCTAAGGAGGAGGAGGTCGCAGGTGCGGGAGCTCGCGCCAGCTGATGCGGGTGCGCGCGCAGCTGTTGTTTACTAGCCGCTAACCGTTTCGGAGCCGCAGCGCGCAGTAGGCCCCCTCCCCGGCAGACGCCTGAAGCCGTTACGTGACCTCGCCGCCCCCCGCCCCGGGCGCGGCGGGCTGTGCCCGCGCCGCCGCAGCCCTCCCCTTCCCGCCCCGCTCGTTCCTCATTCGAGGTTAACCGTCTGGAGAAGTCTGGGGAGCTAGAGGGCGGTGCCGTCCCGCGGGCGGGCAATAGCTGCCCCGCCCGGAGTATGCAGAGACAGAGGGCAGCGCGCCTGCGCGGACTGGCGACTTTCACATAGAGCACAACGGGAAATGTAGTCCACCCCAAGGCCTGAACGCATGTGGCGAGCTACTCTTCGGTGTCATTTGTGCTGCACGTACTCAGTACGCTGCTTAGAGGCAGTCAATGTACATTGACCCTGGAACCGCAAGGATCATCTCTAATTACAATCTCTCTGGAAACCTTAACTTTATGGCACCCAAACCTCCCCTAACTGTATCTATTTGCCTTAGATGTGACCTCTCAAAAATTGCAGTTGTCTTTTCTAAAACGCCTGTATCTTCATCTTCATCGTGGGCTACTTTCCACCTTCTTGTTCCTACCCTTTTGAAATTACAAGCCAGGCTTAAATTTCCATTAAAGAGAACTATACAGACATGGAAAAGACATTGGGGTATCTGTTCTGCACCATTTCCAGGGTTTGACCTACTTTACTAACACTAGAAAAGTTTAGTGTTTAATTCGTCAAGGTGTTTAAAAACTTTCAGTTCAACATGTTTGCTTGAAAACTTTCTCAAAGTTTGATCAAAATGCACTCACTGGAGCCTTTCCTGGGTCCTTGGTTTCTCCTAGGTGCAAATAGTTAAATCGGCATACTTAATGGATCAGGAGGCTAGAGTGACCCTCAGTGGTTAAGAGCATTTACTGCTCTGAAGGAAACCCTAGTTTCCTAGTTCCCAGTTCTCACAAATAGCTCTTAACTGCCTGTAATATCAGGTCTAGGCGAACTGACCTCCTCTGCTGGCATTGCACTTAAATACATATAAAAGATTTATATTTTTTTTAAAAAAAATTTAAAAGACATGGATGAAAGCTGCCTTAATTCCCAGTCTGGAAAAATCCCTTTGATTAAATGACCATTCCCAGTCTAGTTTAATAGCCTGGGAATAAAACAAAAGCTGTTAAAATGTAACACTGTATCAAATCTTTGAGTATTTGACAGATCCAAAGCCCTAGTTTCTATCATCAGTGAGAGTGAGGGCAGGGTTAAAAAAACTGGTTATTTTTGGTTTTTTTTTTTTTAACACACATTTTTTTCGAGTGTACATATACATGAGTACATCTATTTGTGGGTCCCAGGAACTGAACCTGAACCCAGGTCTGCAGACTTGTCGAAGCACCTTTGCTGGCCAAAATACCTCTTTTGCTCTTTAGAGAAAAGTGAGACATGAGTTCACGCACATTACACAGGATATCCTCAAACTTTAGACAGCAGAGGATGACGTTCAACTTCTGACCTGCCTTCACGTCCCAAGTGCTGGAATAGGGTGACTAAACCCAATCTTCTGTATGGCTTTGTGCACGTTAGAAAGCATTTGACCTATTCTGTACAACTCAGCTTCCTTTTAATTTTCTGATACAAGAACTAAGTACATAGCCCTGGCTGGCCTGGAACTCATAGGGATCCTTCTACTTCATTCTCTCTATGCTAGGATTAGATATGAGCCAGCATGCACAGTGTGGAGATATATATATATATATCCTATGGCTCTTGATTAAAACTTAAAACTTACAATTGAGCCGGGCGGTGGTGGCGCACGCCTTTAATCCCAGCACTTGGGAGGCAGAGGCAGGCGGATTTCTGAGTTCGAGGCCAGCCTGGTCTACAGAGTGAGTTCCAGGACAGCCAGGGCTACACAGAGAAACCCTTTTTGGGGGGGGTGGGGCACTTACAATTGTACTTGAAGAAAAGAAATCATCTCCTCAGGAATCTATTTTCTAAGGCAGCCTTGCTGGTCATTCAGACTTCAGAAAGACATTTTGTACAATTTTTGTTCTGACACATGCCAGTCGTTTTTGCATTCACTTATATAAACCAACCACCCAGCCCACTGTCACAGCTCTTCCTGCCTCCGAACACTGAGAATCAAGCTCTCTAAGCCATGTGTCAGATGTTGATATCCAGGGGATCTTCTAAGTCCTTGCTACATTCATGAGTTTTTTTCCCTCCATATTTACTAATACTACTTCCAGGCTGAAGTCTTTTTATTTTGGTCTGCACAGCTAGTGGCGTGGAATAATGCCAATAATGCTAATATTTTACTTATTTTTGCAAGTGAAGGGCAGAATTGTATCCAATACCGAAAACACAAGAAGACACACCTCCTACCAGACAGACTTCACTTACTTGGTTAAACTTCCATGGTCTGGTGCACGCCTTTAAGGTAGTGCTGGAAGGCAGAGGCAGTTAGACCTGAGAACCAAGGCAGCTCTACATAGAGACTCCGACTAAGAAGAAAAAGAGAGAGAACACTTCTAGGGTTGGGCACATTTGTTATCCCAGAACTCAAAATGTAGTGGTGGGGCTGGAGAGAGGGGTGCTCTCCCAGAGTACCTGTGTTCTATCCCCAACAGCCATATAAAAGCTGGCTATCACTGTCTAACTCTAGTCACCAGGGATCTGACCCCCTCTTCTGGCCTTGGTGGTTACTAGCACACATATGCATAGATACATGTCAGAAAAATACTAATACACACATTTTTTTTTAATCTTTGAAGAATTCAGAATATTTTTTAAAGGGGCCACAATTAGACAGTAGTTTTTCCAGCGAATGCTGACCTTTGTAAGGAGTCTTTCACAGCCTTTCTTCCCCAACACCCTGTTGCTGATGGCACAGTTCTATTGCTACAATGAGGGCTTAAGAAAGTTCTCAAGAATGCCGGGCAGTGGTGGTGCACGCCTTTAATCCCAGCACTTGGAAGGCAGAGGCAGGCGGATTTCTTAGTTCAAGGCCAGCCTGGTCTACAGAGTGAGTTCCAGGACAGCCAGGGCTACACAGGGAAACCCTGTCTCGAAAAACCAAAAAGATCTCAAAAGGCCTTGTACTCCCAACGGTACTTATTACCTTTCCCCCATCTTTTCCTCCAACAATACACAAAATGAACTTTCAAGTCACTGTATCTTTAATAACCTGGCAGTTAAGTCAAAACATGAAGAAAAAAAAAAAAAAAGATTGTTCCTTTTACGGGGGAGTCCATCAGTATAGACTCATTCACTTAGGGAGTGAAAGAGTACTCCAAACAGCATGGGAAGGCTTCAAGGCTTACAGCACGTTTGGTTGCGGATAATCGGCCGGGGGACTAGCAGCACAAGAGATTAACGAGCCCTCAGAGGACAGGACGCGGTTGCTGGGTCATGAGCACCTTGAAGCGTTTCTTGATGGTGATTCGGTGTCTTGAGTATTTGTCATCTGGGGAGAACCGAGCAGGATGGGCAGAGCGAGTCTGTTGTCCCATAGGGTCAAATTTCTGTTCAAGAAAAAAAAAATGATCTCAATATATGAATGGCATGATAGGAAGAGGACAACAAAATAGGAAACCTGAGGTCGGGAGACGCAATGGTCAGAACAAGAAGCCACAGCCTCCATCTACCAGGTTTTGGCTCCGACAAGGCTCCACTCACTGGGCTGTGCAGGCCGGTTCCAACCGTTCCTCTCATCTACATTTCTCGTCCTTTTGATATACAGTTGTTTCCTCCACTTACCTTCAGTGTGTAGACGCGATCGCCCTGCTCGTTGAGGTAATACTGGAGAAACATGACTGCCCGACAGCAGAAAGACACCTTCCCGTTTACCGCCAGCCGCGTTTGTCCCGAGTGCGCCGTCTCAATCCTGTGCGCCAACATTCTTCCTGTCTGGACGGAAGTCT
The DNA here is from genome assembly GCA_030674055.1 of Rhabdomys pumilio. Classification (NCBI taxonomy): domain Eukaryota; kingdom Metazoa; phylum Chordata; class Mammalia; order Rodentia; family Muridae; genus Rhabdomys; species Rhabdomys pumilio. The sequence goes on along the minus strand of JANHMN010000002.1, from coordinate 176,490,417 downwards.
CTCCGCGGCATGCTGGGAAATGTAGTCCATTTCTTCAGTCATCTCCAGGTGACCAGAAGGGGGCATAGTAGAGCAAGTCTTGCTTGGCCTTGGGTTCCAGGTAGCAGCAACCTTGCAAAGTTATTAAGATCCATGGAATTGCCCACTGTGTGCCAGACACTGCTAGGGATTAGTTAATAAGGATGGATGTGGGTTGAATGTTAATGTATCATTCACTGTTGATAGCAGTCCAATCTTTAATTTCAAATTGCACACCCATTTCAGAAGCACTAGTTTTCTACATCCTGGAGAAACAAGGGCTCCAGGTTTTTCAACCTCCTATATTCTAGGGAAGAAGTTAAGATTTTTTTTTCTTGATCCCTACTTTTTACATCCGGTCTCCCGCCCTATTTCAAAATATTGGCGGCAAAGAGTGCATGATGGGTATTCAATATTATGCAAAGCGAAAAGAACGTTAAGGTTTTCTTATGAACTGGTGGCTTTTGTTTTAGAGGTCGAATCAAGATTCAAACTCGGGACCGGATCACAGATTCAGCTCTTTCTTATATGGTGAGTAGCGGATAATAGCACAATAAGGTATCCCTTCTCGGAGTATTTCCAGATTTTTAAAAGACTGAAAAGTCTCATAAGACTCTAGTTTAAAGAATTAAAAACTAAAACCAAGATATTGCAAAATGATCATTGCAGCACTACTTATAGTGGCAAAAATATAGTAGCATACTAAATTTGTAGCCAGGAAAGCCATAATTTTTTAAAAAGTAATGAATATAGACGATTTGCCCGCCGTTGCTTAAAAAGCCAGGGAGCTTAACACATGCTTGTAACCCCAGAATTCCGGAGGCTGAAACGGAAGGATGTCTGACATCCAAGAGGTCCAAGGTCTGCCTGGACAGTATTCTAAACAGTGAGACTGTTTTTAACCAAGAAACAAACAAACAAAAGTGGGGTGTGTGTGTGTGTGTGTGTGTGTGTGTGTGTGTGTGTGTGTGTGTGGTGTTTGGAATTTTGCCGGCAGCGGTAGAAATGTACAACAGTTAATATTGGTATCTTCTGGCATGGAGGACTTGGTACAGGAAAATGAAAGGGAAGAGTGCTTGCTGATGTATGGTTTATTTTGCTGGATTTTTGTGCTATCAAACAGATTTGTTTGTTCTGTGTAGGTTTTAATGTTACTGTTGTCGATGTTTTAACACACACACACACACACACACACACACACACACACACTAAATTTTAGTTGTTTTCACCCTCCCATATACCTTTCTTAACCTCCTTGGACTCACCCTCAAAACTTTTCTTGTCTGACTTTTGAGTCGTGCTAATATATTAATTTAAAAATTAAAAAGTAATTTGATGAAAAACTTTATGGTAATTTTAAGACAAGGGTTGTGCACTCAAGGGGCTAAGGTCAGAGAGTCTTAGATTTCAGCCTAGGCTACATAGCCAGACTCTCTCAAAAAATCCAAAAGGCTCAGTGGGTAAGAATGTTTGACTCCTTTGCAGAGGACCTATCTTCAGGTGCCAGCACCCACCTAGCAACCCATAACTGGTTCCAACTCCAGTTCTAGAGGCTCTGACTCCCTCTGCTGGCTTCTGCTGGCACCAGGCATGCACCCAGCACAGTCATAATACATTCAGGCAAACATTCATACACATAAAACAAAATGACACAAACCCTTTAAAAACTATTAAAGATTCTTTTTTTTTTTTTTTTAAGATGGAGGTCTTTAATACCAGTTCTCAGGAGGTGTAGGCAGGCAAATCCTTGTTTAGTTCCTACTCAGCTAGGGCCAAAGAGTGAGATCCTGTCTCAAATATAAATAATCAATTAAGTAAAATCTTTTTTAATTTAGTTAAGTTTTTTTCAGCAAATGGAAAAGAGGCCGTGGCTTCCATGAATTGCAGAGGTGTTGTGACAGGACTGTTTTGGGTATTACAGAGAGAACTTTTCTTTTCAGAGTTAGTCCCACTTTGTAGCCCAGGCTTCTCTTAAACTCTGACCTCCTCAGTCCGAGGATTACGTGTGTGTGTGTGTGTGTGTGTGTGTGTGTGTGTGTGTGTGTGTGTGAGCTTTTCAGGAAGGTGGCGCTCAGCCCACAGCAGTTGAACACTCTGGATCGTCTGAGACACTTCAATGCCAAGCATTCCATTTTGTTTTTTGTTTGTTTGTTTGTTTGTTTTTTAATTCTGGAGTATACAAACTGTGCGTGCTGAATCTGGCTCAGAAAATAGAGTCATCACTGAAACAAGCCAAAGATCCACCACCGTTCTGTTATTAATAGTAATTCAGCTGCAGAACTGGAGACAGGGCGGGGCTCAGGATTGGATGTATTGTTGAAAAATAGAATGAGAAGTCAGCAGTGAAAACCACAGTGTAATGCTGGGAATCTTGAGAGACGATGTACAAACTGTCCTAAAGGAGGACATCCAACAATTATGTTACCAAATTCACGGAGGGAGGGACTTTCTAATTTTTGCTTACTTGCTTGAGTAATAGCTCCCCATTCTCACTACACAATATCCTTTCCCTCCCCCCGCTACAGAATGCCTGACTCCAAGATTCTAATTCTGTTTTGACGCAGTCTTTAGCCTATCTTCCTTGGATATCATCTGTTGGAGCTAGGTTATTGCCTGGATCCTGAAGCCAGCTGTTTCATTCTGGAGCCTTCCAGACACCACTGTTGGTGTGCCTAAACCTCAGATTATGGCATCAGACGGAAGTAAGACTAGAGATAGTGGAGTGTGGGGTGTCACATTTGCCACTTTCCCTAGGGACAAATAATTTAAGCCAATCTGTAAGGATTTGAGGAGTTAGACCCCCCACAGGCATTAGGGAGCCCAGGGAAATAGATTTTTACCATTAAGAATGAGGAGAAGCATCCTTGGAAATGAACCAAAGTATGTCAGAAGTAACACACTGAATATTGGGACTGGATACCAATTACCAATTTGATTCCCAGGAAGAGGGACCACTTTAACATGCTTGGGGTGGAAACAGAGGTTTATGTATCAGTGTAAGTTATGTTGCTAGGGTTTCAGGGGAAGAGTCATGATCCTTGTCTTCTGACCTGCTCTAGGACTTCACCATGGAGAAGTAAGGGCCAACTCTCTTGATCTTTCGAGGAAAAGTAGGCTGAAGAATGGAAATGGGCCAGGTCTATTAGCCTTACTCAGAAAGCTAAAACTCAGTGGGGTTCACTTATTCACTTATGAGTCAGTGAACAGAGCTAGAGATTTTGTAAAATTGCTTGTTCCCAGGGTCTGACAGCTCCTTCTAACAGAGGTGGTACTTGTCAGTTCAGGCAGCAGGCTTTTTTCTTCTTTTTTTTTTTCTTTCACTGTAATTTATTATGCATATAACTGGAAGTTGGGAAGTCTAAGGTCAAGTTTCCATCTAGTGTTCTGGAGAGCAGAATTCTATTTCTGAGCTCATGTGTTCGTGTGTTCTCTTCTCTTCTCTTCTCTCTCTCTCTCTCTCTCTCTTTCTCCCCCCTCTCTCCTCTCTCTTTCTGTGTGCACGTGCAAATATTTGTTTTTTTTTGAAATTGAATCTAGGACCTTGCATCTGCTAGTCCAGCATTCTGTGAGCCAAATCTGTAGCGCCCATTTCACTTTCTAGTTTGAGGCAAGGTCTCGTAAAGTTGCTCAGGCTGCCCTTGAATTCCCTCTGTAAGCCAAGTTGGCTTTGGACTTGTGATCATCCTCCAGAGTGGTTGTATTTACAAATCTGCATTTATTTTTTAAGTAAATGCATTATTTTTTTTTGTTAGAGCAATCTTTGTTGATTTTCAGGCTGGAGGAGATAGGCCATCTTAGTGACAGACAGAGATAGGCTATCTTAGTGACAGACAGAGATGTTCAGTTTTCCTACCTATGGTGGAGCTCGGATCTTAGGAACATTTTTACTGTGTGCAGAACTTGGTGGTCTAACCTGGCCCTCTGGTATATGGTTCAGATGTGTGTGAACATTAGGTTGTTCCTGTGTCATTCATATCTCCTTTATGGTCAGAAAGTGGAATCTGAGTAGTACCGGTTTGTCAGTGGAATAATTTTTTTTTTTTTTTAAGAAAGGGAGAAGTATTGCATGAAATTAGGCCAGTGGGGCTCTGTTTTTATCATTAAGTCATGTGGGATGCAGGCAGGCCCTGTTTAATGAAGCACATTTGTGTGCTTATCCCCCTGCTCTGCCTGACCAGCATCCACATAGCTGGTCCCTAGCATGAGCTGTGTTCTAGATTTCTCTCTTCCTTAGCTCCAGTGCTTTCTTCTTCATGAGCCCTAAACGTCTACTAGTTAAGAAGCAGCAGAAGCACAGATAGTCTGCGTTACCAAATATCAACTTGTCCATAGTTGAACCTGAAAGTGGAAATCTCCCTCCCTGCAAGGTCCTCCCCTCACTTCATAATGAAGTTTCTGGGAACCAAGAATCTAGACTACCATATTCTGTCCTGGGAATTGTACTTCTGTGGCTAGTGACAGGAGCCACAGAGCAGCTGGGATCAGGTGGCTTCCCTGTTTTGTGGAGTAGGCAGGGTTTGTAAATGTCCATGTATGTTGAGTGGGGCTATTTTTGGAGAAATGAGCTTATGAGTCTTACAGGAAGTGAGCCTGTCCATAACCTGCATCTTCTGTTATTTGAGGAGATTATTAGGAGCAAGAGGTATAGGAAAAGAAGGAGAGATGGATAAACCAATGTTTGTGAAACCGCCTCCTTCTCAAGGGTCCCATGAGTGCTTCTCAAGAGCCTGGAATTTCCCCTGCATTAGCATGCTTGCAAACTGCTTTTCCTGCAGAACAGCTGTCAATCTTATTTCACGTCTTCTTGATCTGCCTATTGGAACTGGCTTGGGAGGTCTTCAGGAGTGTTTTGAGAGACAGAGGCAGGGATGGCTTGAGCTTGTTCTTCTTGGAAGATGCAGGTCTATGTGTCTCTTTGAAAGGGAGCAACTTCTCTAGCCCAGGGGTAAAGGACTACTTACGAGGCATTCACAAATACACCCATCTGCTTACCTTCCTTCACACACTGAAAGTCATTGCTCTAACCACATAGGGACTAAAACAAAGTCAAGTGGCCTAACTTCTCGTCTTCCTCCTACTCCCTTCTCTTCTTTGTCTCAACAGCCTCTCCATTACCAGGACCAGATATGGCCATGAAACCTGGTGCTGGCCTGTCCCCTTTCAGTGCACTTCCCTTTGCCCCACCTCCTCCTGTTCCACCAGACCAACCCCTCTGGGAGCCGTCACCACAGCCCCCTATACCTCCTGTCTTCTCTCCAGGCAATCCTCTCCTCCTTTCTGCTTTCCCCAGCCCATTGTTGGTGACAGGAGAAGGCGGCCCTGGCCCCAGTGTGGCTGGAACTGGCCAGGTCATTGTCAAAGTCAAGACAGATGTGGGGCCACCTGAGTCCTCTCAAACTCAGAACCTTATAGTTACTCAGACAGCCCTAAACTGGATTCCCTCAGGTGCTCCCTGTGGGAGCCAGGAGGGGCCTCCTCCTCTGTATGTGACAGCCTCTAATGTGAAGACCATCCTGCCTGTGGCTGTTGGAGTGAGCCAGGAGGGCCCTTCAGGGCTTCCTCTGCAGGTTCTCCCACCAGCTGCCCAACTGGCTCCCATTGTGCCCCTGGAAAAGCCCTGGCCAGGAACACAAGCAACAACCATGGAAGGAGGTCCCATGGCTGCCCGGAAGCCCTCTCAAGGTGACCTTGCCTATGCTTCCAAGGGTGTTTATGAGAACTATCGTCGATGGCAGCGCTACAAAGTCTTGGCCCGGACTCACCTATCCCAGAGTCCTGATGCAGAAGCTCTTTCCTGCTTTCTTATGTAAGTGGGGGTGGGGAGTATCCAAGGTTGGCTTTTTTTCTAGGGCTTTTAGAGAGAACTCTAATAGACACAGAGGTTTCGGTTACTCCACAATTCTTGAAGGCAGTTGTGAGAGTGAAAAAAAAACACTGTTAAGAGAATGAAAAACAGTGCTACGTTCTTCCCAGCTTATAAGAAACGTTCAGGTACCGTTTCTCAAAGATTACCTACAATTCTGTGAAATCAGGCAAGCATTTTATGGTAATCCTGAGAAGACGGGGAGACTTCCTGTCATAAAACAGGAAGCAGAGATTGACATTTAGGTCCCTGACTCCAAATGTCAGGGCCCCGCCTGCCTGCCCTCTTGACACTGACTGGGATGAGGTGGGCTGGGCCCTGACTCATGGGCCCAATGGGGAAGATGGCACTGGGTCAGGCAAAGACCTTAGTGTGTGTGAACCCTATCTTACTCTGGAGTTGAGGTGAAATGGGGAGAGGGGGAGTACAGTTGGCTCCACACATACTAGGTGTGTGATCCAGAGCAGGACATTTAACCTTTGCCCTCAGGTTCCTCATCACAAAATGAGGTAATTATACCTATCTCCAAGGGTTGATCAGAAGATTAATGGTGCTTGGCAAAGTGCCTGGTGCAGAAAATGAATCATTCAAATGGTCATTCTTTTATTAATACTATAAAAAGGCAACCTGAAAGAGGAAAGGAACCCACAAAAGGGCAAAGTATCCCTGCTTTAGAGCCAAGACGCCTGGAGTTACAAGCTGTCTTTTTTGTTTATATATTAGTTATTAGTTATTAGTCATCTGGGAAATTTTTTCTACTTCCCAACCAGATGGGGTAGCTCTCAGCTGCAGACCATTGAGTAAACAGTCATTCTCTCTGTCTCTGTCTCTGTCTCTGTCTCTCTCCCCCAGACTTTGAAAAAAAAATGCATGCTCCCTTAAAGTGGGAGAGCTTCGTTTGGACTTTAGATCAGTGATTGAGAGACATTTCCAAGGTCCTCAATAAACACTACCTTACTGAGTTCCTTGTTTCTTGAGATGGTTCTTGAGTTCTCTCTTGAGACCTGGTGGCACAATTTCTAAATCTAGAACCAGTATGAGTTCTCAAGATTTGTACAGGACCCATCCCCTTTTGTTTCTGGCCAACTTCCCCCCTCCCCACCCCCCAGCTTCAGTGCTGGGTAGGATCTTATGCCAGGAATGATCAAGATTTTATACAGCAGCCATCTGGGACCCTGGCTTCTAAAATCCTTGGTTACAGCAAGCTTTCCCAGGTGGTTCTGAGACTCAATAATGTTTAAGGACTTAAAGAGAAGCCGGAGAGGTTAAAATGAAGTCCTTGCTTTAATCTGCACCCTTATTTCCTCTGGAGCTTTCCAGAAGTAATGGTCCAATATTCTATTTGAAAATCTATGATGGCATTCTGGAAAGAAAGAATGAAAATTGGGGGTGGGAGACATAATCCACAAACTACAATACACGTTTTTGTGTTTTTTCTGTTTTGTTTTGTTTTTTTTTCGAGACAGGGTTTCTCTGTGTAGTCCTGGCTGTTCTGGAACTCACTCTGTAGACCAGGCTGGCCTCGAACTCAGAAATCCACCTGCCTTTGCCTCCCAAGTGCCGGGATCAAAGGCGTGCGTCACCACTGCCAGGCTATACTATACATGTTTTAATTAGAGGCTTATGATGGGTTAAAGTCTTCAAAAACCCAAGAGGCTATGGGTATCTCTCTCTCTCTCTCTCTCTCTCTCTCTCTCTCTCTCTCTCTCTCTCAAGACAGGGTTTTTCTGTATAGCTCTGACTGTCCTGGAACTAGCTCTGTAGACCAGGCTGGCCTCACACTCACAGAGATCCACCTGCCTCTGCCTCCCAAGTGCTAGGACTAAGGACAGGTACCACTATTGCCGACAGGGTTAAATCCATTTCATAGTTACAAACCCGAGCGTTTCCTTCTTAGTGTTCAGTTAAGGCTAGCACTGAGAGAATTAAAGGTGGGTGCCCTTGTTGATTTCAGAAGGTCAGGAGAAGAATCATTTAATTTGTGTGATTTGCACATCTCAGGGGGAAGGGCAGCAAGAATGGTAGAAAACGGGAGGCAAGGCTGTGGAGTCTGGAGGTCTTATTAAAATGGAACATGACAGGACCTGAGGGACATATTAGATTTGGTGAGAAACAGGGGGGACATGAACTGAGGTGGGCATTAGAACAGGTGCAGGGCACACTTTCACAATGTGTCTGACCTAATGGGGGTTTTAGCCCAGTGCTTCGTTCCCTGGCCCGACTGAAGCCTACTATGACCTTGGAGGAGGGACTGCCGAGGGCTCTGCAGGAATGGGAGCGGACCAGCAACTTTGACCGGATGATCTTTTATGAGATGGCAGAGAAGTGAGTTTGATGAACCCTCATTCACCCCGCAGGGGCGGGGGAATGGTCGAATACCCGGGCAGCAGAGACAGGCAGGTGAATGTATGTGTATGTTGGGGGAGGGGAGTAACAGCAAGATGACTCAGCAGGTACCTCAAGCCTGACAACTTGAGTTTGATCCTCAGGACTCACATGGATGAAGGATTGAAGGGGCTGCCAGAAGCCGTCCTCTGAGGTCTACACATACACATTGTACTCATGCGTGTGCACACACACACACACACAAATAAAAAATAAATGGAGTAAACTTAAAAATAAAATAAAGTAGTGCTACAGGAGGAGGGCCACATGAGCGTCTCCTGGCCCCTTCCTGCTTCTACCACCCCAGCTCTGGGGTTACTCCATCCTGGATGTTCTTTTTTGGGGGAGGGAGGTTCAAGACAGGGTTTCTCTGTGTAGCCCTGGCTGTCCTGGAACACACTTTGTAGACCAGGCTGGCCTTGAACTCAGAAATCCACCTGCCTCTGCCTCCCAAGTGCTGAGATTAAAGGCCTGCATCACCGCTGCCTGGCTTATCCTGTCCTTGAAAACTCCCCCAGGTCTTGGATCTGTATGTGTCTTTCCTATTGAAGGTGTTAGCATAGGATTGAACCCAGGGCCTCTAAAAATCCCACTGAGAGAACCTCACCATGAAGGCTCTTTAGCTCACCAGATGGCAAGTGGCTATTGATATGGAACTTCACAAGCACTTTTCTTTCATGGTTAGCTTTGGTTTTGTTTTTAAAAATAGCACAGAAAACTCCCATTATCCCCCATTCCTGGGAGGGACCAATTCTGAAAGAGGTTAGCCAGAATAAACAGGGTACTGAATACCCAGAGTGGTCTCCTGGCTCTTCATCCCCCGATTTGTACAGGATAGCCGTGTCTAAAAAAAGTAACTTTGGCTGACTGTTCTGTTGTGAGTCAGCACACACATGGCCCCATGAATGACATGGGAGTATCATTTGAGGCCAGGAGTTCAAAGCCAGCCTGGGCAACATAGTGAGAATCCTTATCATAGCAACTGGGGAAAGAATCATTTCCTTCAAATGTAACTTTTTTTTTCCCCCTGAGTCTGAACCTTCAGCTTCCTAGGTTGACCCTTGAGGACTTGTTCCAGCTTTTTGCACTCTGGTGGACTCTGCTTCAGAAAGTCTGCCATCATTTTCAGTTGTAGAAAGGGGCAGATGAGGAGCAATCCTTTAGAGTGTATTTCTAGACCGCTACACAGGCCACACTTAAAGGAATTCACCAAGCTTATATGATAATAATTAATCAAAGCGCCAGGTGAGATTGACATGGCACAGCAGAGGATACTACTTTGTCCTGGAGCCTGATCCAAGCTGTATACCACCAGTTTCTTTAGTTAGCTTCTTGAGTAACCATTGAAGGTGAAGGGACAATATAATGGCATCTCCTCAAACTGTCATTAGGCTACTGCCTACCTGTGAGCACCTGCTCCTGGCTGACCCGACTTCAACAGTACTTAGCCAGAATGAGGATGCTTGGTTTCTTGGCCATGTGTGGATGCTGCCTGGTGTCTGTGTTACTGATGGACTGTGCTTTATTATTTTTTTTTTTTTAACGTACATTGGTGTTTTTGCCTGTATGTATTTCTGTGTGAGGGTGTTGGATCTTAGAGTTACAGATAACTGTGAGCTGCCATGTGGGTGCAGGGACTTGAATCACTGAGCCATCTCTCAAGCCCTGCTTGTTCCTTCTTTACCCTCTGCAGGTTCATGGAGTTTGAGGCTGAGGAAGAAACACAGATACAGAACTCACAGTTGATGAATGGGTCCCCCGGTCTGTCCCCTATAGCCCCTTTGAAACTTGATCCTCCGGGGTCCATGGTCCCTGAGGCTTGCCAGCAGCCAGGTAAGGCTACCCACAGAGCAGATGAGGATTGGAAAATGCCCTGCTTTTGCTCCTGTAGCTGTCTTTCCTGGAAGTGACATTGTATAAGCCAAACACAATGTCCCATAGAAAACCGGGGGTCTTGGCTCCTTCTGTCTTGAATTAGCGATTAATCTTGGCCAAGTAAACTCTCTCGTCTAGATTGTGCCTGAGTCCTATACCTTATCAGCCTAATAAATAGGGTTGGATCAGGTGGTTTCTTGGAATGTCAAGGTGTGTGGAAAGATTTCTAAGAGTGTTCTCTCTCATGCCCTCCAGTTTTTTGTTTTCTCCTCCCAAAGCTTGATCCTATTCTAGAACCATTTCCTGAACCCAGATTTCTTTCCTTACAAGCATCACTGGGAAGTAGATACCAAAGCTTCTTTCCCATTCTCTGTCTCTTTCCTCAGTGTACATTCCGAAGAAGGCAGCCTCTAAGACTCGGGCTCCCCGTCGGCGGCAGCGCAAACCCCAAAGGCCTCCAGTTCCTGAGGCACCCAAAGAGATCCCACCTGAAGCTGTGCAAGAATATATTGACATCATGGAAGGGCTGATGGGGAGCCATGTGGACACTGGGAAGACAGAGGAGGAAGAGGGGCAACAGGAGGATGCAGGGATGTATCCAGATCCAAGTCTTCTGAGCTACATTGATGAACTATGTTCTCAGGAAGTCTTTGTCTCCAAGGTGAGCTAGGTCTACATGGCTAATTTCTAATAGATATTTGGGAGCTAGGCACTATGGGGCATCAGCTCTCTGGGGTTCTGCATATGGCGAGAGTCTCCATTCTACAATTTTGAAGAGATATTTGGGAGTTGGGTACTATGGGGCACTAGCAATCTAGGGTTCTGCATAAGTCAGTAGACTCCATTCTATAATTTGGAAATAGGTATACATATAGGTAGGATGGTAAGGACTACCACAATTTTTTATAACTAAGTCTAGTGTCTAGTAGCTTTGTCTCTGGAGCACTTGGACTTACAGATTACTTCTTATCAGGATTTACACCACTCTTCTCTTTGTTCCCCAGGTGGAGGCAGTCATTCACCCTCAGTTTCTGGCAGACCTGCTGTCCCCAGAAGAGCAGAGAGATCCTTTGGCTTTAATTGAGGAGCTAGAGCAAGAAGAAGGACTTACTCTTGTTCAGGTAAAGTTGCGAGGCAAAGAACACACCAGGAAAAGGAGTCTGGCTGATTTTTGTATCACCCTTTGATATCTTGATACTGTTTTTAGAGGATTTAGGATTGGACTCTGGGTCATATGATGGCATAGAAATCAGCATTTGAATAACGCAAGAATAATCTTCACACAGTGCACAAAAGCATTATGCCTACAGTCTAGAAAAAGTAGGTAAGGGACAAGGAAAGGCTCACAGAAAAGGAACAAAGCTCTAATGCAGAAAGAGCTACAATATCTATCTTTGATACCATCACTTAAAACACTTGCTTTTCTTCCCACACTATCTACCATCTCCTATCACCCACTCAGCCACCTCTTCTCCTAACCATGTATAGAACTGGCATTTGTCCATTCCCTTCCAGCTGGTCCAGAAACGACTCTTGGCCTTGGAGGAGGAAGATGCACAGACACCTCCAAGTTGCAGTGGAGCTCAGTCAGACTCAAGTCCTTCTGTTTCTGATGAAGATGAAGATGGGGGTCAAAGGCGCCGGCCCTCACCTGGGCTTCAGGGGGCTGCGGGCATTGTTCGCATTGGAAAATCTGCTTCTCCAGGCAAGCAGGCAAGAGAAATGCATGGTGGGCAGGAACAAACACTAGGTGGTTCAAAGGGGATTCACAAGGATGGAAATAGTCTGCCATCCCCTAGCAGCTGGGACCTGCAGCTAGAACTCACAGCTTCGCAAGGAATGCCAGTACCCTTGGGTATGGAGAGAAAAGGGTCTGGGAAGGCTATAAAACAGCTATCTGCAACTCATGATGGCCACCTGGGAGGTACCGGGTCCTCTGGGCACTACCCAGTAGCAGATAGGAATCCAGAGGTTTTACCTTTTTGTTGGCAAGAAGATCCCCAACACATGAGAGCCTCCTGTTTGGATGTTGGATGTATGGAGCCAGTTCCTCTGCAAGGACTTGTGTTAGAAAAACAGGCCTTGGTGTTACAGATAGGAGAGCAGATAGGACAGCAGATCGGGGGAGTTGGGATGCTTACTGAAGGAAGAGAGCAACTTCCAGCGGTTTCCCAGAAGGGCTCAAGAGCCATTTGGGGAGATGACAGAGATCCTGATGTGGTTCAGAGTTATAGTCAAAACCATTCCCCTGGAGCAGCTGGCAACCTAGACAGGGTTTCTCTCAGCCCAGGACTGTGGCTGAGCAGTGACATGGACCCTGTAGGTTTAGAGTTTCCCTTACAAATCGAAAATGTCATAGATAGCATCCAAGATAAGGCATGTAGAAGGGAGGACCAGGCACTGAGTTCTAAAAACAGTGCTTCTCCGGGTCCTAGAAAAAACACAGTGCCCAAGGATGTGGGGAACGGTGTGATTCCCTGTGGAGGCACAGATAAAACAGCCGTCCCAGAAAAGAGAAACTCCTGCAGCTTGGCAGGGTCTTTGAGAGCCAGTGGTCCAGGTTTGAGGTCCAAAGAAAAGCAAGAGCTGAGCCCTGAAACCATACAGAATTCTAGTGATCTGTGGGCTGAAGCTTGCCCCCCACTGCTGCAAACACTTGACTCTTCTACACTGGGGTCTTCCAAAGACACCCTGATACCCACATGCCAAGGCAATCTCCTTATTATCGGGACCCAGGATGCCTCCTCTTTCCCCCAGGCTAGCCAAAAGGCAGAGAGCAGAGGTAATGTACTTTTTCCTCCTATGCTGGAAAACACAGAACAGGTCAATACACTAGATGTTAGAAATGACAGTGGCCCCCAACCAGTGGTCAGCAAGGATTCCTGCTCATCAAGTTTTAATTCTTATAACCCCCAAGGAGAGGGCAGGGAAGACACGGTTTCCTCCAAACCCACTGACCTTGTTCCTTTACAAGGTCATCAAGAATCTTATATACATGAGACAACCAAATTGACATCTGGCCAGGGCCATACTTCCCCAAGGTGGGGAACCAGGGATGCTTTTATTCTGAGAGAAATCCCTATTAGAGAAACATCAGCAGATAGAGCCAAAGGAAGGGAGACAGAGAAGGAAGAAGATGAAGAGCTTTCCAACTTCTCCTACCTTTTGGCTTCCAAACTTAGCCTCTCCTCAGGAGGGCTTCCCCTTAGTGCTAGTCAAGCCTCAGGTCAGGGGATTGTGAAAACACCCTCAGGTCAGGGAATTGTGAAAACATCCTCAGGTCAGGGAATTGTGAAAACATCCCACCATTCTGCTGAAGTAAATGGCCACTCTGCTGAAGTAAATGACCACAGCCAGCCTTCACCCCCTCCCAAGTCTGAGAAGCAAGCCCGAGTTGAGAGTCCAGCTACTGTTGTAGAGAGACCCCAGCAGGGAAGTCAGTTTAGTAGTTCTGGGCAGAAACCCCTTGTTCTGGGAATGGCACAGCTCCCACAGCCTCGTAAAAGGCGGCGTGACAGTTTTGTCACCAGCAAAAGAAAGAAAAGACGTCGTAGCCAGTAGGAAGCAGAGGGCCACCCTGCTCCACCTAGCAGCACCCAAAGTGTGTTGAGGGGGTGCCACAGAGTCCATTTTACTGCTCAGTGGAGAAGCAGCCTCAGCCCAACGTTGTTTTTGTTGTTGCGCAAGAAGCTGGAGAGCCTGGGGCAGGTCAGACTGTCTAGGTCGCAGGGGTCCAGTTAGTGGGAAGTAAAGGGAAAGTTTGGCTTTCAGAAGTTATATGGAAAAATAAAAGTTTGTGGCTGTAAAACGTTATGTGCTCTTCTGTGTGAGTATCCTTGCAAAGAGCAGAGAGCAAAGCGTTACAACAAAGGCAGGTTCTGTGGACTCCCTCTTTCCAAGCCTGAACCTGGCAATGGCAGGTCTTGTCTGGATAGCCTATTATTGTCTGCTTCCTTTAAGTCTGTGGGGCAGAGGGATTCTTTTTGTAGGTCAAATCTGACTTCCTAAATCTAATTTATTCTATGTATGTATGTATATATGTATGTATGTATGTATGTGAAGACACGTAGCAGCTTGGGTGCTAGGAGAACAAGGTCAGGGAAAAGGGGACTTTTTTTCCTTTAAGGGCTGGACAGGAAGGAAACTTTTATGTTCCTTAGCTCATGCTGCTGTAGGGAAGCACCATGAGGTTGGTGTGACCTGGAGGCTCATTGAACATGGGGCTCTGCTCCGAGTATGGGCGATGGAATAAACTCTCAGTGGGACTGTTAAATATGGAATGGTAGGAAGCTATATTTTCATCTTTAATGAGGGCAGAACGAGAGGGAACGGGCTGAAAAGGAGGCTCATGAAGAAGTCAATTAAGATGTGCATATTTAGTAGGTGGTAACAGGAGGGGCAGACAAAAAAAAAAAAAAAATCACTGTATGATTTCCATAGAGGAAACACCCCAGTCTGCTTGTGAATGAGAGAATTCAGGTATGGCCAAGACCGATCTTTGGAGTTTTTGGAAATTCCAATGGAAATCTGGCAACCAACCATTCATCTCTTTCCTTCACAACTAATGATTCCACCCTCAGGACTAAGCTTCAGGTTCAGGTTTTTTTTTTTAATAGATATATATTTATATTTATATATAAAATAGTCTTTTACAAAAAGACCCCACCAAACAAAAAAATGAAAATAAACGACAACAAAAAAAAAACTATGATAACCAAAAAATCAAAGAGGAGCAGAGGTGGGGTTGAGGCAGAGGATAGGCCTCTGGCGCTGTCCTGAGAGCAGGGCTGGGTTTGAGCTGAGGAAAGAGTGGGAGGCTGAGGTACTCAGTCACCCTTCTGCTTGGGGGCCTGCGCAGTCCCGTTGGCCAGGGCAGTAGGGCTGCTGGGGGATGAGGCATTTGGTATCTGGGAGGTGCTTCGAGGCTTGTGTGGGGGGCGTAGGTAGGCGCTGAAAAGCTTGCCATACAGAGGGTCGTGGAGGGAGAAGTTCTGGAACTGACCTGTTCAGGAAGAGTGGGAAATGGAAAAGTTACACCAGCTGAGAGTGAGGAGAGGGGACACTCCTCCCTTCTCTTTCCTCAGGACACAGCCCCGCTAGTCTGTTTGCCTTCTTAAATACAGCTTGGGCTGTATTTAAAGAAATGGTGGTGGCGTACGCCTTTAATCCCAGCACTTGGGAGGCAGAGGCAGGTGGATTTGAGTTCGAGGCCAGCCTGGACTACAGAGTGAGTTCCAGGACAGCCAGGGCTACACAGAGAAACCTTGTCTTGAAAAACCAAAAAGAAAATAAATAAATAAATAAAAAATACAGCTTGGCACCTCTTTCCTCACTTGCCCGGTTCCCACCCATCTTGCCTCTTCTAGAGGTTCTGGTCCCTGACACTGGCCACTAGCCCTCTTTCTCAGCCAGCTCAGTGCTCAGAACGTATCCTGGTGCTGACAGTGCCCCCAGAGTGTACACGCGGCAAAAAACGCAGACTCACAGAGGGAGAGGCCCTGGCTGCATCCAGGCTGGCACAGCTCAGCATGCAAAGTCGTGGCAGCAGGGCGGGGTGAACCCAGCAACAGGTGCAGGATGGTGCTGAAGCCCTCTTTGTACAGCAGGCGGTCAGATCCTTCTGCCTGCTCTTCCGCAAAGAGCTTGGGGGGGGCGGGCAGGAAAAAAGAGATGGAGGGAGGGAGAGAGGGAGGGGGGGAGGGAGGGAGGGGAGGGAAGGAGGAAGGGAAAGAGAGATTCCCGTTAAGTTCTCTACTTCAGACAGTGCCTCACGTTGCCCAGGAAGGCGGCTTGATGAGCTCCTCTTTTCTCAAGACTACTGCATGTAAACCTTCTTGGATCTCTAGTACTTATTCTTTCAGGACAAGTGTAAAACAGCTAGCTTCTGCCTTCTTGTTCCCAGGTAGGCCTTGGTGAAAGATTCTAGACAGAGGGAGGGCCCTGAGCTTGCATTATCTAAGAGCTAACTAACTGAGAACAGTACAATATACTGCCCTTCTGGGATGGAGCTGTGGGGTAAAGCATCTCAGCTGTCCCTCAAAGGTACCTCAAAGGCCAGGCGAGTCAGCTCCTCCAGGCTCCTGCCCCCATCCAGGGCTGCTAGTGCTAGGGCCACATTTCGGAAGTCCACCAAACCCTTGGCATCCTGGAAGGTGAAAAACCAGAAGGTGAAAAACAAGGTGGGGACTGGACATCTTCCTCCTGGCTTCTGTTCAGTAGGCTTAGAAACGATGTTCGTGAGCACTCTGCTCAGAACTCATCAAGCACACTCCCAGGACTCCTGGGAGTCCTCGGGCCCTGTGCTTCCTTTCACTGTTGCTTACTGCCATAAGCTATGCCAAGCCATGTGGTGACCACACCCTCCCACAGAGATCTAGGAATGTCAGGGGATCCCCCAGGAATCTGAAGTTACCGTCTATTCCGATATACCACAAGGGAGCAATCCTGATTTCCAACCCAGACAAACTGGTTTTCCTTTGACTCAGCCTATGTGGGAGAACTGGTCCAACAGACTTGGGGGCCACTGGCCTAACTTTTTTTTTTTTTTTTTAACGATAAAAATCTAAGCAGGATAGATGCTATGACTACAGGGGACATGTTGGCTGAGATGGAGATGGTCTTCCTCAATTTAAGCACAGCTCAAAACTTAATTTTTTTTTTTTTTTTTGGTTTTTCGAGACAGGGTTTCTCTGTGTAGTTCTGGCTGTCCTGGGACTCACTCTGTAGACCAGGCTGGCCTTGAACTCAGAAATCCACCTGCCTCTGCCTCCCAAGTGCTGGGATTAAAGGCATGCGCCACCACTGCCCGGCTTAAAATTTTTAATTACTTTTAAACTTTTAGAAGGGTCTAACTGTAATACCTAGGCTAGCCTTAAACTTAAGATCCTTTGCCTTTGTTCCCTCTGAATGTTGAGGATGCAGAGACTCATAGCCTGTGTCTTATTAGCACAGAAAGGGCCCTGTGAGTGGTATAAAAAAACACCTGTCTAGTATAAAAACTCGAGTGTACTCTTAATACAGACAAAAACTAGAATTATAAATTGACAGGATACTTGGGTCGTATTTCTGGAAATACAGTTTGCCAAAAATAATAACTCAGACATCATCCCTGAATCTTGAGTTCCTCGACTTAGAAGACAAGTCGTCCATGTTGCCCTGGGTTCTAGCCCATTACCTGCTGGAAGTAGCTGAAGGCACCAGCCACTGTCTGAGGATCCGAGAGCTGCAGCTGCTGGGCAAACGCTTCTTGGCTGATCATTCGACTCCGGCCTGGCTCTGCCCCCATGTCCACAAAGCCTGGGGACAGCCTACAACGACATTGATGACAGCAGAGTTTACTCAGTTTGGTTTTGGATACGCCATACACAGCCTTACCCCAGCACTAGGCTCCTAGTGCAGGCTCGGATGCTGTCCCTTGAGCCTCTGTACTGAGGACCAAATTCAGCACAGTACTTCTTCCTGCCCTTGTTTCCCCTTTCTGGGACACTGCTTATATCCTCACCTTCAAGGTAACTTACCCGGCCTTTTGTAGCACCTTTCCCAGCTCCCAGAGCTGTGGTTCCAACGCTACCTTCAGCTGACCCACCACAATCACAGGTAAGCTCCCTACAAATTCACATTCAGTGGCTGGAATGCCCAGGGCCCTTCAGGACAAAGAAGGATGGAGATCAAGAGGAGGTGGCAGAAGACATTTCTGAGGTTTCATTATACTCTGTTATATGGTCAGTTTCCTTTGCCTTTTTCTCTCCTTGGTCTCGGCTGTCTCTCAACCCTTCCCCATTATCCCTTATCTTTGCCTCAAAACCTCCTCCACCTCCTGTGGTTCCTCTGCTCAGAAGAACTGCTCCAGGAAATACTTCATGGAACAGCCGGAAGTAACTTGTAAGACTCACTGTGCCATGACTCTCTGGACATTGTTGGCATAAAGGGTGGGGTCCTTACTCTCCTCTGGGCTGGGCTGATAGACAGGGAGGAACTGAAACACAGACACAGCTCTCATCAGGACTTGAAAGCAAGGCATGGTTAACTACTCTGTTTTCCCCATCCCACGAAGGGGTTCATACCTCTACATCCACAATGCTGCAGGGCTGAGAGGCGGTGAGCCAGAGAACTTTGAGTCTAAAGGAAGAGAAATGGGTGTTTGCCACTGTTTAACGATGAGCTGCTCCTCCTGAGCAAGGCAGTGGGACGTTCTCTCAGTGATATGAAAAATGGGACCCCTAACTCCAGTTAGCCAGGAGGTTGTGAGAAGGGCCAGAAAGGAGATGGGCGGGACAAAAGCGGCAGGAAACATGCCAGAGAGGAAGGGCAGCAATCGAGAAGTCTGGGTACTGAGGTAAAGGGAAGAGACATTTCTAGTGGTACGGGCTCCCTAGAAGGGACCACTGAGTTGAGAACCAGTCCCCAACTCCTCCTCCAAAAACCCGCAAACAAGAAACACAGGACAGTAAATAAGGAACTGTAATTACAGCAGGAGTGTCTTAGGTGGGAAGCTTAGAAACACTGCCAAGTAATATGGGGAGGTCAGAGGGCAATTTCCTCTAGAGTTCTCTCAGTCCTACACCGTAGGTCATTCATCTCATTTAGAGACTGGACCAGAAACGCTCTGGTGGACCCGACTGCCCACCCTTAACCCCTGTAACAACAGCACTCACACGCCAGGGCCCCTCCATGCCCAGCTGGTGGTGTCCTACAGGAAAAGCAGAAGGAACAGCAGAAGGTTACTCTTCTTTCTGGAAACCGGCCAATCTGCTTTAGCAGACCCCAACCTCACCTCATGCTTCACCCCAGATGCCTATCTTCAACCCAGTACCAGCAGTTTCCACTTATGTCCACTTAGGAGGGATTCATGCTCCCTGCTTCCACCCTTTCCTTCCACCGAGACTCACCAGACTGTTGGGGTATCGGATGAGGACAGGCTGCACGGGCACCCCTGCGATGAAGGCTCCTAAATCCCATTTCCACCCCCATCCCCCAAGGCAGAAGTTAGTACATGGAGGTAGCTACATGGCATGAGGGTCTGGGATAAATCCTAAATGCTATGTGGCTTTGCTCTACTAAGAATGTCCTCTCTGACTCACCTTGTCAGAGAGGTAGGAGGCTCCCTGTCACCGTTACCCTTTACCCTCCCCTCTACCTTGTGAGTTACTCCCCACCACCCCCAAAGCTGGAGCTGCTTCTCCCTTCCTCCCGCAGTCTCACCGCCCACTATCGTTTAACTCACCTGGTTTGAACTTCAGCAGAGCCTTCTTGTTGGAACAGGTGCCTTCAGGAAAAAATAGTACCTGGGTGAAAAACAAAACAAAAACAAAAAACCCAAAGCACAGAGTGAAGTGGGGGAGGAAAAGAGCAACCATTCAGCACACGAGGCAGAGCTTCAAGATCTTTACCCACCTGAGGCCACTTGCCTCCCGAGGTGGCCCGCCTTCTGACCTCCTCAACCACTCTGCGTCGAGAGGCTGGATCATGCCGGGATACTAGGATGGCTTGATTAAATCGAAGAAGGGCTGGGTCGGGGAAGGTTAAAAGGAGGAGTCACTTGGTTCTGTCCCTGAGGCATTGACAATCGGCAGCTTCAATTTCCTCAACAGTGGGAGATATTTCAACAATCCACTTATTGCTACAATCTATTTACTGTAGGCTGTTCTTTCTAGCACCTTGTCTTTGGCCCCAGCCTGAGAGCCCTGAGATCAGTTGACAAACTGACTGGTGTTAATTTACATTCATCTGCCAACAGACAAGTACCCCCTTTCCCCCTCCCCACTTTTCTCTCCACACTGGAAGCAAGTGTTTTCATTTCTGACTTTTTGGGCCCCCTGGGTTGCCATTCCTCCCCCTTATATCCTCTTGAACTCTCTCACCTCCAATGACAGGCACAGAAAGATTCTCAGCTCTGGACACAACCTTGGGTAAGTCACAGGGTAGCAGAACAATTGGGTCAAAGAAAGTTGAGTGGGGGGCAGCCACCAGGACGGGGGCTTCAAGGTGAGAGGCCCTTTGACCCCGAACGCGGATCCGAAGGAAGCCAAGCAGGAAAAATAGCAGGCGGCTCAGACCAAGAACCCCGTTGTGGCATACGGTCCTGCCAGGGTAAGGCTGGGAGTTAGTGGAAGAGAGAGTTCTGACTCTTAATCAATCCCGGCCCCCATCCAGGTGCCTGGGAAAGCAAGATACCCTTCTTTTCCCCTCAAAACACGTTGGCCATAGAGGTGAAGTATTTTGGACATGTCACTTAGAAGAGAGGTCCTACGGACCACATCTGAAAGTGCATGTAACAGTTCCAGAGCCTGGTGGGTGGGTGTGTGCGTGTGTGCTGCGCGCGCTGGGGGTGGAGCAGAGCATCTAAGGGTGAGAAAAGGTCTTAGGAGCTGGGGTCCCACTTACTTCCTCCATCCTGTAATTGGTTCCTGAAGCTGCTCCTCAGTGAGACCTGCTACTTGGAGCCATGCGAAGGGCCAGAGGAGAAAGAGGACAATAAAAGCTAGAAGTACTCGGATTGGGGCCAGCAGTACCCCCAGGAGGCAGAACTGCAGAAGGGCAGGAGAAAATGTCCCTTAGGGCTGGGAAAGGCTCATTCCACAGCAACCATCTCCTACAAGGATTGACCAGGGGCAAATAGTTAACACCTTGTAGGTGATATAGTGAGGCCCGGAGGACAAAGGCTCAATACCACTAGGTGCCTTGTTTTCTCACTTTCAGGTGACCCTCTCCTTCTACAAAGGTTACTGTCATAAATGCATCTAGTATTTGGAATGGATGTTAAGATTTAATGAGCTGGGAGGTGGTGGCCCACACAGCACTCAGGAGTAGAGTCTGGTGGATCTCTGTCAGTTCCAGGCCAGTCTGGTCTACAGAATAAGTTCTAGGACAGCCAGGACTACACAGAGAAACCCTATATCCACCCCCCCCCCCAAAAAAAAAAAAAAAAAAAGAAAAGATTTAATAAAAAGGTACAAGGAAGGTGTCCAGCCCTGGGTTTGATGTAGGGTAGAGACAGTTCTCCCCACCATCTCATTCCATAAATAGCTCTTATGTCAAACAAACCCGGTGCAGGGCTTTCAACACTTTGGGCCCAAGGAGCAGATGGCTGGAAACACAGAGATCCACTTTTGCAAGCCTCAGGTCAATCAATCCCTAGCCTAGTACTGCAGAAAAGCAATCCTTAGGTAACAGCCCTACTCCGCAAGGTAAGGGTTGCCAAGTGCCAGGGTGACTCCAGAGGCTTCCTTAGGATTGAGCAGGTAAATAAACCTAGCCCCCCCGGGGGCCGGCCTCACGGGAGGTGATCACAACAGAAACCTTGGACACTTCCTCCCCACACCACCTCCTGGCTACCCTAGGGTGGTGCGTCCCTCTACTTCCTGTGGCTAACCCCCCTCCCAGGCTCCCTGCCCCCACCAGTAGGTGCTGCAGTGAGGGGGTGGGGGTGGCGGAAAGAGAAGGTGTTGGAAGGGCACAAGGACGCAGTCTCTGGGTCTAAACCGTTTAAGTCAAAGCCCGGATAGCTGAGCACGCCCCTGCCCCCACCCTGGGCTTTCCGTAGCCTCCAGCTCCATCCTAGCCCATCAACCTCCGTAGGATGTAATCCGCATTCCCCAGTGTCCTCCATCTCCTATCCTTGGGTCCCCTTCAGTCCTCCCTCCTCTCCCTTTCGTTTCTTCCTCACTTGTGAGCCTGTCTATCGCCTAAGCTCGAGTCCTCACCAAGGCTCCTCGCCTACCCACCCCCAGCCGCCCCCACGTGCGCGCCCCCTAACTCCCTCCCCACAAGCTTCTTATCCGCCTCCTCGGGCATCCCCTTGCCCATCTCAGCCAAGGCTCCTCACCACCAGGTCTCCCCATCCCAACCTGTCTTCCACAGGTCCCCTGCCCACACCTTACCTTAACCCTCTGGAGGCCGGAGAGGTGTAACTCATGCACGAACGGGTTTGGGGACGCAGAGGACCCAGAGGTGGTATCGAGGGGGGCCCAGGCCCCAGGACTTCCCTGGCTCATGGTGGGAGAAGGCAGAGCGAGGGCCGCGGCCCCCCGCTCCCGGCCCGGGCCCCGCTCCCGGTCCGACTCTGCAGAGCAGCACAGCTCGTGCGGCAGTGGCAGCGGCGGCGCTCTGGTCCCAGCCCCGCCTGGTGCCGGCCGAGGGGCGGAGAGCGGCGGCGCCGCCCGGGCCGCTCGCGTTGTCAGGGCGCCGGCCGCGGGGCGGGGCTTGCCGCTCTCCGGCGTCCCCGCTCAGCCGCGTTCTCCACGGCTCCTCGCGCCATTCGGAGCGCGGCGCCCCGAAGACCTAGCTGCCGCTTTCGGAGGGTCTCGGGTTGGGAGCGGGGCAGAGAGGTGGGCGCTCAGGCGAGCGCCCTGGTCACCTTCCAGATGCTGTGGCCACCCTACGAGCGCAGACGGGGTGGAGCCCCTTGTCAGGGCAGGCGGCTGCGGAAGGAGGCTGGGCGCCCCTGCTCCCGCCGCTCCTGGGCCTCAATTTCCCCATCTCCTGGGCGGACTACAGCTTTCCTTCCCGGTCGGCGTGCCGCCATGGTGGAGCTCGCGCCCTCTCGCGGCCGTACTGCGTGTCGCAGCTCTCGGCGTCCGCGCGTGCCGGGCTGCGCGGACCACTGTCACCCGCGCGCTCGCATCCCTCGATGCTTAGCGGGTGTAAGTCCCCCAGTTCGACAAAGCCGGGCTCGAAAGAGATGGCAATCTCAGCTTCTCTACTGGTCTCCCTGTGAAATATGGAGGTCACCTAAATTCCTGTCACCTGCAAACCTCTGATGCCCTAAAAACACACTGTACAGCAACCTTAAGTGATGGAGCATCGAGGAATTGAGTCACTTTGAAACCCATAGCTACTAACACTATCAAATATATAGTGCACAGGGAAGGAGGTCAGAGTCATTGTTTATGAAAATAAGCTAGGTTCAATTCACCTTGTCTTCCCCTGCTGGAAGGTAAAAATTAAATGGGTGTTAAGAAAATGAGGGGAAAGAAGTCAGAACTAAGGATGTTTGTCCCCGAAATGCCTTCTTGAGTTCTGCGTTAAATCGGGATATTTTCGGAGACCAGGATGAGAGTGATGAGGGCGTGTAGGTCATAGGACAATTTGCAGGGATGTTCTCTTTTTTACTTTCTGGGTCTCAAGATTGAAACTCAGGTCATCAGACTTGGTGGCAGTGGCAAGCAACTTTATAGGATGGGTCATCCTACAAACCTGATTTGGGAATTTTAAGAAATAAAGTTCAGAAGATAGGAGCGGGAGAAAGAGAACACTGAAAGGGGGATTAGGTAGGCCAGAAGTCATCCCTGTCTAGATTCTGCCTCAGTCCCCTGTAACTTTATCACTTATACCATGGATTGTATTCACAAGAAAAGTAGCAGCTGGCAGTGTCAGGGAAATAAAAAGTAATGCATCCTAGTTAAGATTTACATCTGAAAGTTTGTGTGTGACCTCCCCCCACCTTCCATGTGTTGAAGTCCTCATCCCGAGGTGATGGTTGCTTGGTTAGACCTTTGGGAAATGTGTCTTCTTCTTGTGGCAAAGTACCTGACAGAAGCAGTTTAAGAATGGAATGGTTGTGACTCACTGTGAGGATTACAGCCCATCCATCGAATCAGGGAAGGCAGGGAGTGGGAGTGGGAGGCAGCTGGTCACACTGAAGCTGAGAGGAGGGAATGCTAGTGCTCGGTTCAATTGTAATCCTCTTTTATTTATGTGCCCCAGCCTCTGGAATGTTGTCATCTACATTCTGGGTGTGTCTTAGCGAACCTTTCTTCAGTTAAACCTTTCTGGAAACACCCTTACAGACATGCCAGGAGTGTGTCTCTATGATGATCTCTAAATCCCATCAAATTGACTCAGCAACACCACCAAGATCCTTATGATCACAGTAGTACTTATAAGGGGAGAGAAGGAGGGAGGGAGAGAAGGACAGAGGGAGGGAAGGACGGAGGGGCCTTCTGATAACTCCTGTGTAGAAAAGGTTATATGAACCCATAGCCAGACCCACTAGTCTTCAAGCCAGGAAGCTAATTCTGCCACAGACCAAATCTGTGGTCACCTTGGTCTTATACTACCTAGGCTCTGGGACTGTGAGAGGGATTGGCCTCCTTCCTAGTCCATTACACTCTGTTGCAGCAGTCCAGGAAGACCAGAACTTTTTTTCTTTTCCTGAGAGAGAGGGGTGGGTTGGAGAAGGGAAGAGAGAGAGAGAGAGAGAGAGGAAAGAGAGAGAGAGAGAGAGAGAGGAAAGAGAGAGAGAGAGGGAGAGAGAGATCTCGTGTCAGTGTATAGTCCAGGCTGGCCTTGAACTGTTGAATTTGAGACCTGACAGTTTCCTAGTTCCTCAGATTTCTGGTACTCGTCATCACATCTGGCCTAAAATAGTTTTTTTTTTTTTTTAAAGTTAATCTTATTGAAGATTCTATTCTATTCTGTCTTACTTAAAAGAGGTCAAGCCGGGCAGTGGTGGCTCACGCCTTTAATCCCAGCACTTGGGAGGCAGAGGCAGGCGGATTTCTGAAGACCAGCCTGGTCTTCTACCAAGTGAGTTCCAGGACAGCCAGGGCTATACAAAGAAACCCTATCTCGGGAAAAAAAAAAAAAAAAAAGAAGTCAAGTTTTATATAACACACATTTTTTTCAAAGTAGTTTCACTCTTTTTGTTGCTGTTAATTGTTGAGGCCTGCACAAACCAGACACCCGTCTCAGTCAAATAGGGCTGCTTTATTGAATGCACACCAAAAGACTGAGCCGTCAGGGCAGCAGACCAGACTCAGGAGCTGACTGGCCTCGAACATTTCTCAGAGCCAGTTTATATAGGCAGAAACCACAGTGAGCTCATGCTAAGGTTCAGGAAACACTACCTGGTGGTCAGCTGTGACTCAAGCTATTTTGGCTGGCTAGACAGAATAGTTCTAACCCACCATTATTCTGATTGGTCCTAAGTGGAGCTTTTGGTGGTAGAATTTCTTAAAATTAAAAAACCCTCAGAATATAACAGAGCTTGACCCTGCTCTGAGTCAGGCTATTTTCCTGTCTCAGTAACAGTTATGAAATGACTGGCAGGCATGGAACAAAATGGCTACAGCTATGCTGGGGGGGGTGCAGGCTTCAACATTATTTATTATTATTATTATTTTAAATAGAGTTTCTCTGTCATGGAATTCACTCTGTGGACCAGGCTGGCCTCAAAGTCACAGAGATCCACTTGCCCCTGCCCCTGCCCCTGCCCCTGTCCCTGCCCTTGCCCTTGCCCCTGCCCCTACCCCTGCCCCTGCCACCCAAATGCTGGATTAAAGGCATGTACCGCCACTATCCAGCCTAATTCCATCATTTTTATAATTCATTTTTCGAGCACATGCACTTCACAGATGCATGAACATCATTTGATTTTTATTGTTGGGTTTTTATAAAAGTTTTATTCTGTGTGAATTTGGTTTTGTCTGCATATATACTCGTGAACCATATGTGTGCCTGGTGCCTGAGGAGGTTAGAAGAGGCATCAGATTCCCCCGAACTGGATTAATATGTCGTTGTGAATCACCATGTGGGGTGTTGGTAACTGAGCCCGGATCCTCTCGAAGAGCAGAGTTTTTAATCATTGATCCATCTCTCCAGCCCTCTGCACTTAATCTTTTAAACATAAACCACCCAGTTCAGGAAGCTTAATTAAACTTAGAATCCCCTTCATAGAGCACTTATATTAATATACAAATTACTCTAAAAATTAAGCCTACTACATATAGTTAACATTCAGTGATACACAGTTTGCCTATGTGTCCATTTACAAACAAACAAACAAACCACAAAACAACAGTAACAAACAAACCAGAAGCCAGTTCTCCCAGGGCCTATGGTCACTCCCATATGTAAGTTTCTGACCAGATTTCTAGTGCTAGACATGCATTCCCCGCCAGAGAGGGCTGCAAATCCAGTCAGAATGCAGTCGGTTGCCCCTCACACAGCTACACTGTGATTGCATCAGTGAATATATCTTGCCTGGCAAATCAGTATTATTGTGCACAGGTTTCATGGCTGGGTGAGACCATGGAAGCTTTTCCTTCCCTCAGCTGCCCATTTCACACACACTAGCATTGAGAACAGTGCCAGCAGGTATGCCTACCTGCTGCTTAGTTTTCTTATGATTCAAGTGTGTGGTGTCTTCCATATAGGGTCTTCTGACTTCTGGGAAATAGCAGTATTCACCCGTGTGTGGTGCCTCTATTCCAACTCTTGCTTTATTTATTTATATTTTATTTTTCGAGACAGTGTTTCTCTATGCAGCCTTGGCTGTCCTGGAACTCACTTTGTAGACCAGCCTGGCCTTGACTTCACAGAAATCCACCTGCCTCCGCCTCCCTGGTGCTTGCACCACTACCAGCTCAAAACTCTTTTTCTTAAAGTATGTTCATTTTTAGTTAGTTTATAAAGTAGCAGGTTTCTGTATGGCTTCTTTCCTAGTCCTTGGTTTTGATTAGTCTTCCCTTTTCTCCCCTGTAGGCATAATGCTACTGTGCTCTTTGAGTAATACCCTTGTATTACTCAAATGCTGATTTCTCTGTCTCCCTATCAGGTTTCAGTCCTTACAGGCATTGTAATGCTTCTGTTAAGAATCTCCTGTCTTAAATTCCTGTAAACACTGCTCATCATTGATTCTCTGCCTTGTCAATAAATGCTGGAAAAGCTAACAATTAGACAATAGAGAGAACAGAGTGGGACATCCTTGAGGAGAAAAGAATCTGGGCCGGGCAGTGGTGGCACACGCCTTTAATCCCAGCATTTGGGAGGCAGAAGCAGGCGGATTTCTGAGTTTGAGGCCAGCCTGGTCTACCGGAGTGAGTTCCAGGACAGCCAGGGCTACACAGAGAAACCCTCGGAAAACAAAAACAAAAACAAAAAACAAACAAACAAAAAACCCAAAACACCAGAACAACAACAACAAAGAATCCGGGAGAGGAGGGGGAGAGAGTCAGCCTGGAGGACGGAGAAGGAAGGTGTTATGAGATTTCAGCTGGTGCGTGAAAGGACTTAAATGCAAGTATTATGGGAATTTTGGCTGGGAGATAATGAGCAGATTAGAGGATTAGAACAGATTTATAATGCCCAGTTACTGTTACTGTCCTTTTAAGTTGTGAATAAATCTTAATCTCTGTGTTGTTATGGAGGAGTAGCTAGGATGAGGAGAAACAGCCGCAGTGTTAATTACTGTGTATGTTTATAATAATGTACCTTGTCTCACTCCCATCTTTTGCTCACCTCTTCTCCCCATTCCTGTTTAATCTCTCTGAAAGTTCAGTGAGAAGAAGAGAAAGACAAACAAGAGAATGGATGCTTTAAGGGAGCATAGGCCCTTATTTTGGGGGACCCAGTCCCAAGAATGGGAGTCTCTGTAAGAATCAGAATCTGCTGTCAACTACAAGCTGGCCCACAGTTGGCCATTGCTAGGAGTGACCGGTTAGTAGGTTAAAGAATATTAGGTGGTTGATGCTCATCTTTTCTGATTGGCTATTACTTGGGGTCCATGAAGCAGAGCAGTAAGAATCTAGATAAACAAGTTGGATTACTACTTCTGGAACCCCAAGTGTTGTTCTTACTGGAGTTCACACAGGTCAACCACAAAATGGAGGAGTTTACTAAATGGTGTGTCCCCAGCCAATGCTTCTCATACTGTGTAGTTCTTACCCTTTACTTTCAAACCTTTTGTGTTTTACTAGTCTCCTCTCAGCTTTTTATCTCATGGCATCTTTCTTGCTTTCTAGTTGACAGATTTATTTTTTAAAAACGTTAATATGTGACCTCTTTGTTACCTTGCATGAAACACATTATCAGGCAATGACTAGAGACTCATTATTTCTCACTCCAAGAACCTATTATGACATTAAAAATCTGAATGAAGAAAGTGGTTTTTTTTTTAATGAAGAGATAAAAGCTGAAATGTGTGTGTGTGTGTGTGTGTGTGTGTGTGTGTATTTGTGTATTTGTGTGTATCTACCTACCAATTAATTTTTTTGGGTTGTTTGTTTGCTTTCTCGTCTGTTCGAGACAGGGTTTCTCTGTGTATAGCCCTGGCTGTCCTGGAACTCACTAGTAGCCCAGACTGGCTTCAGATTTACAAGAGATCCATTTGCCTGTCTCCCAAGTGCTGGGATTAAAGGAATGCACCACCACCACCTCTACCACCAGCACTGCCACCCAGTGTATACTACACCCAGTGTAATATTACATGTGATATTTTAAAATGAAAGAGTCTATTAAAACAAAACCAGAAGGGAGATGGTTTTAGCTCAGTGTTAGAACACTTGCCTAGCATGTTTAGGAGGAGGAAGGGAAAGATAGGAGGGAGAGGAAGCAAACAGCATTATTTAACACAATGTCTATTTCTACTTCTGTGATGAAATATCATGACCAAAAGAAACTTGGGGTAGAAAGAATTTATTTCAACTTACAGTTTCACATCTCATTCTATCACTGAGGGAAGCCAGGGCAGGAACTCAAGGAGGCAGAAAGTAAAGCAGAGGCCATGGAGAACAGTTGCTCGCTCACAGGCTTCTCATGGCTTGCTCAGCCTTTTTTTTTTTAAATAGCACATAGGGCCACTAGCCCACAGTGTCACTGCCCACAGCGATCTGGACTGTTCCACATGAGTTATCAATGGAGAACATGTACCACAGGTTTGCACATAGGCCAATCTGGTGGCAGCATGTTCTCACTTGAGAACCTTACCAAATGAACCTGTCTTGTGTCAAGTTGACATAAAACTAGTACACATGGACTAATGTAATGAAATTTTTAGTAGAGGAGAGAGATTGGGCTCAATTGTTAATACAAGAAGGAAGAGTGGATATTTATAACCAAGAAGTAGTGTAGAAGACAGAGGATAAGACATTGCTGAGAGGAAGCATCAGTCTAAGAGGAGTCCTGGCTAAAGAACTGATTGTGCTGGATACTTCTATGTCAACTTGACACAAGCTAAAGTCATCTGAGAGGAGAGAACCTCAATTAAGAAAATGCCTCCATAAGATCAGGTTGTAGGCAAGCCTGTAGGGAATTTTCTTAATTAGTGATTTTTCTGGGAGGGCCCAGCCTGTTGTGGGTGATGCTATTTTTGGGTTGTGGTCCTGGGGTCTATAAGTAAGCAGACCTAACAAGCCAGTAAGCACCACCCCTCTATGGCCTCTGCATCAGCTCCTGCCTCTGGGTTTCTGCCTTGTTTGAATTCCTGTCCTGACTTTTTTGTTTGTTTGTTTTTGTTTTGTTTTGTTTTTCGAGACAGGGTTTCTCTGTGTAGCCCTGGCTGTCCTGGAACTCACTCAGTAGACCAGGCTGGCCTCGAACTCAGAAATCCGCCTGCCTCTGCTTCCCAAGTGCTGAGATTAAAGGCATGCGCCATCACCGCCCAGCCTGTCCTGACTTGTTTTAATGATGATCCATGATATGGAAATATAAGCCAAATAAACCTTTTCCTTCCCAACTTGCTTTTGGTCATGGTGTTTCATCAAAGCAATAGTAATCCTAGCTAAGACACTGGTCTAAAGGTTTTTTGCTGAAGGGAGACCATCATGGAGGCAAATGACTATGATCAGATATTAAGGTTGGGAGAGTGTTGCCACTCCATAAGCAGTGAAGACACACAAACTGCTTGTAACTAATTGCAAGGCTGAAGATAGGCCAATGGCTGGGGCTCCATACTACCTAGGAAGCTAAGAGATAAACTGAAGACAGTAAATTGAATAGGCTCCTCTTTCCTGACCCAAAGTCTCTACCCTCATAAAAATGATACCTTTTTATTGTCACAGTTTCTGCAGGACAGAAGTGTAGACATGTTTAGTTAGGTCCTCTGTGCAGGTTAAATCAAGGTGTTAGCCAAGCCACTGCCCATTCTCAGCCTTTGAGGTTGCCACACACGCACTATGTCACAAATTCTCTTCTATGCTATGTTCTCTGTGGATTATCTGTATTTTTTTTAAGAATGTATTTAATGTATGAATGCTTTATCTGCATGTACACCTGCATGCCAGAGGAGGGCATCAGAACTCATTGTAGATGGTTATTGGGTATTGAACTCAGGACCTGTGGAAGAGCAGCCACTGCTCTTAACCTATGAGCCATCTCTCCACCACCACGCCCAACTGTATTTTTTTCTATGGGGATCACAAGGATCCCAGAACTGAGGGTAGAACAGAGTGAGGGCCCAGGAACATTGGCACTAAGTCCTAGCTTCAATCTAAACTCATCAGGAAGAATTTAGAGAAAGGTACTGTAGACGAGGAGATAAGAATCACAGTGCTGTTGAAGGGTGTGCCCACTGCATTCTGAGTAAGTGTAATTTAGAGTTCAAGATAAATGCTGTTCTCACAGCATGGAAAAAGATATTTATTTCTCCTGAGTAAAAGTAAGAATGCTCTCTTGTTCTTTTTAAAAGAACAGCTCAAGTTCCTGATTACTTGAGCTATACAAAATGCTTCCACCATAACAAAGAGAACAATTAAGTTTGTCATGATGACTCATGATGCACTTTCCCAAAGAGTGTCATTTAAATGTGATCCTGCCCAGTGAGTACAAGTTAATAAACACACTGGAGGAGTTGTGGGTAAGGAAAGCCCATGGTCAAAGACAGCAGAAAGCAAGTGATGGTTGAACTAGCACACGTGTGGCCAGGCTGTTGGGAGAACTGCAGGAGACAAGGCTGGAGAGGTACGTCGGAGATCTTTTGCTTAGTCAGGGTTTGTATTCCTGCACAAAACATCATGACCAAGAAGCAAGTTGTGGAGGAAAGGGTTTATTCAGCTTACACTCCCACATTGCTGTTTATCCCCAAAGGAAGTCAGGACAGGAATTCAGACAGGGCAGGAACTTGGAGGCAGGAGCTGATGCAGAGGCCATGGAGGGTGTTGCTTACTGGCTTGCTTCCCCTGGCTTGCTCAGCTTGCTTTCTTATAGAACCCAGGACTACCAGCCTAGGAGTGGCACCACTCACAATGGGCCCTCCCCCCCTTTATCACTAATTGAGAAAATGCCTTACAGCTGGATCTCATGGAGGCATTTCCTCAAGGGAGGCTCCTTTCTCTGTGATAACTCCAATTCATGTCAAGTTGACACACAAAACCAGCTAGTACCTTTGTGTAGCTTTAGAAACATTCCATTTTTTAAAACTCATTCCTTTCTATAGATGAAGAATAAACAAAGATCAGAGACACAGCATACTCAGTGGAGTTTGTAGTTGTGTAAGATCTGCCAAGTTGGAGAGAAATTGCCTCTGAAGTTCAGGGGGGAAGCATCCCAGTGATCCAGGGAGGAGTTTCTGAACAGGGGGACTAAGACTTGAGAATGTGGGGGTGAAACGAAAGAAAACACATTCAGGAAATATTTTTCATGCCTACTTGAGAGAGCTTTGAGAACTGCTTAGATTTAGTGGTTTGAGAGAACAGAGGAGGGGATACATTCGAAAGTTGCCAAGTATTTAAAATAGGGATTCCTTTTGAAGGTACAAAAATTTCAAGCTGGGCAAATGTTACATGCCTGTATGCTGAGCTCCTTCAGAGGGAGAGGGTCACTTGAGCCCAGGACTTTGAGACTAGCCTGTATAGCATAGCAAGACTCTCTCTTGCTATGAATAGGCAATACACACCTATAATCCCAGCTCTCAGAGACAGGCAGAGTATTATTAAAAGTTTGAGGTCAACCTGGGCCAAGTAGCAAGTTATAGATCAGCTGGGACCACACAGTGAGACCCAAACAAAACAAAATACACCCCCCCTCGGTGGTTTGAATAGTCCTTGTAGGCTATGTTTGTATGCGTGATCCTCAGTTGGTGGAACTTTTTCCTAAGAGTTAGGTGTTGCCTTATTGAAGGGGGTGTGTCAATGGGGGCAGGCCATTCCCAGTGTTACTCTGTCTCCTACTTATGGATCAAGATGTTAGCTTTCAGCTGTTTCTACTGCCATGTCTTTGCTTTACTATCATGCAGCTACTAGGGGTTGGGGGTTAGGAGTTGGGGTGAGGATGGAGGCGGAGGGAGGGAGTAGGGAGGTGAGAATCTCTAGATAGTCCCAGAGACCTGGAAAAGGGGAGGTTCCCAGGAGTCAATGTGGGTGACCTTAGCTGAAATGCCTAACATGGAGACGTGGAACCTGAAGAGGCCACCTCTTGTTGCTAGGCAGGACCCCCAGTGGAGGGAAACCAACTCACCCACAAAACTTTTGACCCAAATTTTGTCCTGTCTTAAAAGAAATGCAGGGATGGAGCAAAGACTGAAGGCAAGGTCAACCAATAACTGGCCCAACTTGAAACCCATCCCATGGGCAAGCACCAATCTCTGACATTATTAATGATACTCTGTTATGCTTGCAGACAGGAGTCTAGCATAAATGTGCTGTAGGAGGCTCTACTCAGCAGTGGACTGAAACAGATGCAGATAGCCATAGTCAAGCATTAGATGCAGGTCGGGGACTCTTATGGAAAAGTTATGGGAAGGACTGAAGGCCCTGAAGGGGATGGGAACCCTACAGGAAGACCAACAGAGTCAACAACTGGACTGCTGGGAGCTCTCAGAGTCTGAACCATCAACCAAAACATACATGGACTGCAGTGAGGCCCTGGCACATATGTAGCAGCCCAGTCTTCATTGCTGACTTGTCTGGGCTCAGTAGGAGAGGATGTGCCTAATCTGGCAGAGATTTGATGTGCCAGTGTTGGAGATAATGGGGTGAGCTCACCTTCTCAGAGGAGAAGGGTAGAGGGATGGGGAGGGGAGGGACTATTTGAGGGAGGGACAGGGAGGGGGAATAACATTTAGGATGTAAATAAATTAATTTAAAAAAAGATTTCTCTTCAATTGCTTTCTGTTTAGACTGGAGAGAGGTTGTCACAGAAGCCTTCAGTGTTTCTCCATCTTAACTGTGAGTCTAAAGTCACTGATACCATTTCGAAATAAGCTTTCTTGCAGATTATAGTACATGGTTTGTACTTCCACTGAGACCATGCTGAAGGCCCTAGTCCATGCTGATGCTGGGGCCTGTGTGGATGTCTGTGGTCCAAGTTGTCTCCAGAAACCATGTGGGTGTTGTTTTGTAATAGCACAAAGGAAAATAAAACAATTAAAAGGGAGGGAGGGAGGGAAGGAGGGAGGAGGGAGGAGGGAGGAGGGAGGAGGGAGGAGGGAGGAAGAACTTTAATAGTGGGTTGGGTAAACTTCAGTGAAAGCCTCCTTCCCTTTTTTGGGGAGGTGGCAGTCTGGGCAGGGAAGAGGGAACCAGGGAAAGAAGGAGGGCAAATATAATCAAAGTATGATAACCTGCAAGTATGAAAATATAAACCTGCTTTTTTAAACCATTACTAACAAAAGTTAATGACAAAATATAATCTCAAGCTCAGAGATGAAGGAAACTACTTTGCAGAAGTCTATGTGTGTGGTAGATGGATTGAGATCAGAAGCATGTCTCTCATATACTTTTGGGATCATATGTATTTTCTGTTTATTCCAGACGTAAGATAACAGAAACAGAATGTTCCTGACAAATTGTTTTACTAATTTTTAGTCATTTATTTAGTTAGTAAATTTAGTTCAAAATACTAAGTGGCTCGTATGTAACGTACACCATCCTGGGAGCAAACGCAAGGACAAGATAGCTAAGCTAGCCTGTGGTTTGCAGTTAGGATTGTAGCCTCTTCACCCAATATCACTTTTAATATATTTATGTTGAACTATTTTTCGAAATGTTGATAATGGAAGATGCCCACATAATCATCTTGGTTCTTTTTAGGGGAATAAACTGGTTGGATTTCTCCTTGTACTCTTAATTATAGCACACTTTTTTCTGCCTTCATTCTAGGTCTCTAAGTCTGTTCTTGGAGGAGTTTGAGTTTGGAGGCAAAAAAAAAAAAAAAAAAAAATCTGTTAAATTTTATTCCTAACACTTTCGAGAATATTTAACAAGGCCTTGGATGAGAGTTGAAATTTTAAAGACAGAACCTCTGTACGAGGGTGCATGAGGGATGGAGGGAGTCCCATCTCTGTGACTCTAAGTGTGTAGTGTGCTGGATATAACTGTCTCATCAATGTCTTAGGGTGTTTGAGAAGCTCAGACTGAACAACAACAATAGCAGTAACTTGTAAATTCTTGATCATCCTTTGCTCCTCCGTGAGTCACCTCAAACCAGAGTCCTGGAATGATTGTCACCGACCACTTTCCCTGATCACTTTCCATTTGCAGTGAACTTGGTAAAATCCTAGAACAGGAGAGAACATAGGGACTTTCCTATTTAAGAAGCACCGGTGTTGTCTGGGCTGTTGTCTTTCTGTATTCTTTGGGTGTGCACTAATCTTTCCTGGGGACAATGCTATGAATTTGTGTGGCTACAGTGCAGGAAGTTAAAAATAAACAGCCTTGAATTTGGCACTACAACCCTGTTGGTGGGGGTGTTGTTCAGTAGCTCCTTTGCTTGAGGCATGCACCCGCCCACCCTTCCTTACACCCCTGTCTAATTTCAGCTGCCTCTGAAGCCGTTCCCTCCCACGGCTTCTTTGTCCTAAAGGTTTCTGTTTTCTGGTGGTTGAAGAGCTCTGCTTCGTATCCTTTTGTTTCAGAAACTGCTATTTGTATTTTGGTGAAAGATCCAAGAACAAACAACAGAGCCCAGGGAAGAGCTGGATCTGGGACTGTGGATAGCCAGGAGAACTAGTGTTGCCAGTTAGGATGTGGAAGAGGCAATGCAGAGACCTGTCTGGACATTAATCATGTTCATCGGGCCTGGCATGGTATCTGGCATCAAGTAACTGCTTCATAATAATTCATTGGAAGATAAGTTATATTTATTGATTTTCATGCCACGGTTTACAAACTTATTTTTCTCACAATCAGAACAAATAATGTAAGTAAGATATAAAAATCAGGACCGAGGAAAATACAAATAAGAGCGAGTAAGTAAGTTGAGGTGGATTAAAAAAACCAGTTGTTCTAAAAACCAACTTTCCTGAGGCACAGTCTATTCACTAATATTTTTGATTAAAAAGTATTTATCTTTATGTGGCCGGAGAGATGGCTCTGTAGTTAAAAGTGTTTACAGATATTGCAGAGAACCTGAGTTCAATTCCCAGCACCTGTGTTGGACTGTTCACAACTATTGTAAGTCCAATTTGAAAGGAATCTGATGCCTCTGACTTCTGCAGTACCAGCACTCACATGCATGTACACCAACAAATAGACACAAATACACACACACACACACACACACACACACACACACATGCGCGTGCGCGCACACGCACACACACACACACACACACACGCACACGCACACGCACACACACACACACACACACACTTTAAAACAGTAATTCTTATTTTTTTATTACATTCATTTATTTATTCTCTGGGTGTACCAGTGATATGCATATACAGGCCAGAGGACAGCTTGTGAGAATTCATTCTCTTCTTCCACATGAGTTCCAAGGATTGAACTCAGATCTTTAGTCCTGGCAGAAATTGACTTTAACCACTGACCCATCTTGCTAGCCCATATTCTGTCACTTTTGAATGTATCTTTCTTTAAAAAAAAAAGTTCAAAGTAAATCTTAACATACCGAATAACTCTGTGTAGCCTCAGTTTTCTCTAAGGGTTACATCTTTCATAACTACAGTACCACAGTAAAACCAGGAAACCAGCCTTGTTGGATTTTTGTGTATGGTTCTCTGTTATTGTAGAACATGTGTGAACTTGGAGCTCATTGCATTGAACTGGGGTCCTCTGCAATAGCAGTGTATACTCTTAATCACCAAGCCAACCTTTCTTTTTTTTTTTTTTTGGTTTTTCAAGACAGGGTTTCTCTGTATAGTCCTGGCTGTCCTGGAACTCACTCTGTAGACCAGGCTGGCCTCGAACTCAGAAATCTTCCTGCCTCTGCCTCCCAAGTGCTGGGATTAAAGGCTTGCGCCACCACCGCCCGGCCAAGCCAACCTTTCAGTACCATAATAATAACATCTTTTTAATAAAAACATTGCAGAGTAGATTCTGCATTGGTAATGTTGGTTTGTAGAACAACCGTTTTGGTTTTTTTTTTTTTTAAATCTACCTCTTACATTGTCTATTTGTTCTTAGTTATATTTTTCCAGTCCCACCCCTGTCAGGATGCAGAGTTATCTGTGTTTTCAAAGATCTCTTTGTGCTTCCTCTCTGCGGTCACAGCTGTCTTCCCCTCCCACGACACCTAATCCTGGCAGCCACTAGCTGGGTTAGTCTGCCTTCCATCATTGAGCTCACACACCAACTAAGAGTGCTGTGTGAATAGATTGATCATACAGATATGTCTCTTGACTTGTTTTTCACTTAATGGAATGCTCTCCAGAGCTATACGCTTCAGTACTGCATTTCTTTGTTGTTGTTGTTTTTTTAAATTACCATTTAGTGCCCATAAGATAGATTTACCACAGTTTATTTAACCATGCATAGATTAATGGACATGTTGACTGTTGCCAGGTTTTGGTGATTATAAAGCCAGGGTGCTTGTATATAGGCTTTTGTACAGAGGTAGAATTTCATTTCTCTAGTCTTTGTACCCAGGGAAATAATTTCTGGCTTTTGTGGTATTTATTTATTTTCCTGTTACTTTGAGACAAGCTCTGTATGTGTAATACAGGTCAGACTCAAATTTACTATCAGATCAGGCTGGCCTTGAACTTGTGATCCCCCTGTCTCAGCCTCCCAAGTAATTGAGATTGGTATATTTAGTTTTATAAGAAACTGTCTGGGCTGGAGAGATGGCTCAGAGGTTAAGAGCACTGGCTGCTCTTCCAGAGGTCTTGAGCTCAGTTCCCTGCAATCACATGGTGGCTCACAACCTCACAACCTCCTATAATCAGATCTGGTGCCGTGTTCTGGCCTGCTGTATACATACTAAATAAATAAATAAATAAATCTTAAAAAAAAAAGAAAACTGTCCAACTGTGGTCAGTCTTTTTATGTTACCACCTGCCACCATCTAGTTGTTCCATATCTTTGAAAGCGTTTGGTAGGGATTTCTGTGTTATTAATTAATCAACTAATTAATTTATGGGTATGGGTATGTACATCTGTGCATCTGGAGACCAAAGGTAGACCTCGAGATGTCTATACCTATCTCATCTTTTTTTTCTTTTCTTTTTTTTTTTTGAGACAGGGTTTCTCTGTGTAGCCTGGGCAGTCCTGGAACTCACTCTGTAGACCAGGCTGGCCTTGAACTCAGAAATCCACCTGCCTCTGCCTCCCAAGTGCTGGGATTAAGGGTGTGAGTCACCACTGCCCGCGCCTATCTCATCTTTTGATAAAGGGTCCATTTTCTGTACCTGCCTTGCACCATTTCTTAGCTAGGCTTGATTGTCAATGAACTCTGGGGCTCTGCCTGTAGCTGAGGTTAAAGACATGGGCCACCAGCCAGGGTTTTATGTGGGTGATGGGGATCTGAACTGAGCTTCCTCATGCTGTGAAGCAGATACTTTACTCGTCATGCCATGTCCCAGCCTGCTCATTTCTGCGTTAACTGCGGTAACAGGTTGTTGTTGTTGGTTTTGTTGTTGTTGTTACAGATTTGTGATCTTACTTGGATGTCTCTAGTGGCTAGTGATAGTGATGATACCTTTCATTGGTTTTTAAATCCCACCCCCCACCCAAATTTCTTCCTTTTGAACAATGAAATCAACTGAGACCACAGTTCACTTCTCATGCTTAGCTCTAATTAATGCCCCTCTTCATTTTCCACCCTCCAGGATCTCACACCTACAGGAGCCAGAAGTAGGAGGACATGATAAGGAAGAAGCTCTCTCATCCCCAGCTCTGGTCCTTTCTTGTAGGACACATGGATGTCCTTGTGCTCACTTGGGAAAACAGGAGTGTTAAACACACAGGCTGTCTCTTCAAAGGGAGAGTTGTAGAACCTGTTTCACGCCCAGAAGGCTGAACATGGAGGTGGTTACTAGGCCTGGTGACCTTTGAACTGTCTGTATGACTGAAACCACACCAGATCCTCCCTCAAGTCCCTTACTTAAGAAGTCACATGTTATCAATCTATACAACTTATCTTTATGAAAGATGTCACACATGTACTTTACAAAGAGTTTTGAAGTAGTCATACTGGAAGCTTTATTGTGTACCTGGGATTGAGTTAATTATCACCAGAACCCCCCCCCCCACCACTCCCAAATTGTGCTGTACTTAAATATCGTAAAATAAAACTTCCAGCATCAAACTCTTGATGTTTAACCAACTCTGGCTATGGAATCATGTTGAACTGGTCTTCTTTCTTCTCTCACTTGCCCGACACTCTGTTGGCAATGGTGGTCTCAGAGACCATCCACACACTTTCTGAGGCTCTTCCACTTCCATCTCTCTGTCTTTTCTGAAGACCTCCTGTCCCCAGATTTCTGTCCTTTCTGATTACTCATCTTTAGACACAGAGGGTGCTATCGCTCAAGATGACATGACCTGCGTCTCATCAAGATAACTGACAGCATCAGGTGTTGGGGCTTCTGTGACAAAGCCTGAGCAAGATTTCAAGCTCCTTTCCTGCAGCCAATAGGGACAGTTCAGATTCCTGGAGTTATGAAGATAAGAAATCCAAAGGCATCCTGTTTTTTAACTTCCTGACTTTCTTGGTGGAGAAGTAAGGTATACCATCCATGCATACCATTTTCATATGTTTCTTTTTTATTAATATTTTTCACTTGTAAGTTTTGATTTTTGTTGTTAGAGGTTCTTGTTTGTTTGTTTGTTTTTGTTCTGAGTTGTTTGTTTTTGAGATAGGTCTTTGTTTAGGTTTCCTTCAACTAACAGTATAACTCAGGGCATAATCTCTTAATCCTCCTGTCTTCATTTCTCAAATTCTAGAATCATAGACATGTGCTGCCAATTGCAGATAGTTGGTAACATTTTCATATCTGTACATGGTAGTTCTTTGATCAGTGTCACCCCAATCTCCCTTCCCTTCTTTTGCCCCCTCCTTTCCCTTCCCCACTTTCCTTTTATGTCATATAAATTTAAATCTAAATCCACATAGTGATGCAAGACTAGCGGCTTTCTGAGCTCTGACCCTTCTGCAGCTGATATTTTCTTCTTCTCGTACCAAAGGCCACACAGAAGAATCTTAAAACCAGCATCCATGAAGACCAGGCATAGAGCCCAACACTGAAGCAGCAGGCCTTCCCACAGGCCTGCTTTTGTCACTGTGGTCCACATGGCAACTGAAGCAGCTCCTCTTCTTGGGAACCCCAATGGTCATTCAGATCTTGTAGATCTTATTCTAATAGGGCAAGATGCCTTTAGATTGTATGTTCATGCTAAGGGGTTCCTATGTAGGATGCAGGTCAGAGAGGATTCCCAGGTTGGAAGTTGAAGACCCAGAAGTGATGCTGATGATGCTGAGATGCTGATGATGCCTTCCACAGGCATGCTGCAGGTCACATTCATGGCTAGGGACTCCCTTATCTTCTCGAAGCCCTCTTGAAGACAAGATCTTGGAATCTTCCACACAGTTGTCCTTGATGTGAACTTGTTAGGATTTACTTCAAATGACATCCATGTCCCAGTCCTTCTGGACTCTTCTCGTGGAGGTTAG
This sequence comes from Rhabdomys pumilio, assembly GCA_030674055.1. Classification (NCBI taxonomy): domain Eukaryota; kingdom Metazoa; phylum Chordata; class Mammalia; order Rodentia; family Muridae; genus Rhabdomys; species Rhabdomys pumilio. Next base: position 176,450,710 of record JANHMN010000002.1, on the reverse strand, counting down.
AGTTGCAGATGGAGCAACATCCAGATGTGGTTCATATGGTCCTATGGTCATCGAAAAGATGGAGATAGGAGAGGACACTTTCCCCTATATTGGAAATCCCAGAAGCTCCTACTTCTAGTTTTCCTCCTGAGTCTTGCAACCTCAAATCTTCTGGATGGAGTGGCGCTCCCACTCAGTAGTGATTGCTCTGACCCTTTGCACCTCTTTCCCCACAGTCTTCCCCAAGTGAGAAGCTTCAGCCCAGAGCTGGCCCTTCTTGCCTCCCCTCCATGCCTCCTTGCCTGCTGAGTCACAATTCACTTTTGGCTGGGTGTTGCAGACTCCCTTTCTCGTCCTTCCAAGTTGAAAACACAGAGAAGAGTCTGATCTCTACCCTACCCTCCAAGGAAAACTTCACATCTTTTTGCTCTGCTTACTGTCACCTCTTTTGTGCTCCCCCAGGGCATTGCCATTTGCCAGTGCTACTCTGAGGTTTTTCTCATTCTCTGCCAATTCTTGGGTCTCAGTGTTCCATGTGTCAGTACCCAGGTATGTTTCTGTACATGGCCCTGGAGGCTTTACCCTATTGCTTTCTGTGTCAAATTAAAGAATGACCTGATCATCCAAACAACGCCCAGTAAAAAACTGCACAGATCCATCTTGTGATCTCATTGTGAGGCTGTAAAGAAGAGACAGGACCCTGTGGCTATGCCCAGTTGTGCAGAGAAGCTGGTCTGTCCAGGAACATCAGGACATGGGACAGTCCCTCAGCAGCCAGTACCATTTCCCCATTAGCAGGGTGCAGTAGGGAAGTTGACTTTCAACTTCAGAGTTGTATCTCCTATCTTGTTAATAGCCATGACCTGTCTAAGGGTTGGAGGTAGCTAGGTTAGGACAGAGTACAGACAAATCATGGTTTGCTTTGCTAACTGAAAAGTTTATCCTGTTAGGCAAGGGTTAAAAAGGGAATGCTGTAAGCACTTTATTTTTATTATTTGTAAATAAAAAATTAATTAATCGCTGGGCTGTGGTGGTGCATGTCTTCAATCTCAGCACTTGGGAGGCAGAGGCAGGTAGATCTCTGAGTTCAAGGCTAACTTGGTCAACAGAGCAAGTTCCAGGACAGCCAGGGCTACACAGGAAAACCCTGACTTGAAAAATAAAAAGCCATACCAAACCAAACCAAACCAAACCAAACCAAACCAAACCAAACCAAACCAAACCAAACCAAACCAAAGCAACCAACCACCAACCACCAACCACCAACCAACCAACCAACCAACCAACCAACCAACCAAAAAAACTAAACCAAACAAAGACAAAAAAAAAAAAAAACCCTCAAAAAATTAACTTTTAAAAATAATGTTTACTATTTGAGAGTTTTATACAATGTTTTGGTAATATTTACCCTCCCACCAATCCTCCTATATTGTTTATTTGTGTGTGTGTATATAGTGTAAGTATATGATATATTTGTACATGTGTGTAGGTACATGCACCCATATAAGAGTTTGGAGGCCAGAATAGGATACTAGATATTTTGCTCTGTCACTCTTCATATATTCTCTTGGAACAGGTTCTCTCACTGAATGTGGAACTAGCCTGGCAGCTAGAATGCCCCAGAGTGTCCCTGCCCCCATATCTGTCTCCTACCCTCTCCCAATGTGGGAGTTACAGGTGTGTTTATAGCCACGTCCAGCTTCTTGTGGGTGACATGAATTTGAACTCAGTTCCTTCTGTGTAAGCTGTGTTTGTTATTTTAACAAAATCAACATTTCATTTGTCAATAAAGACTCGGGAGCCGTATACTGGGGTGAAAGTCTGCTATTTCAAAGAGGCAGAGAAAGCACTCAGCTGACTTTTCCCGACAGTCAGCATTCCAAAAGGAAGTTCTCTCCACGATGTCTCAAACCCTTTAAACTGAATGCACCTCCTTTCTACTTCTTGTGTGTCTCTGTTTGTCCTCCTAACTTCCTCTTACTCTCTGTTTTTTTCTTTCTTTTTTTTTTTTTTTTTTTTAAAGATTTACTTATTTTATGTGAGTATGTGAGTACACTGTGACTGTCTTCAGACATACCAGAAAAGGACATCAGATCTCATTACAGATGGTTGTGAAACACCATGTGGTTGCTGGGAATTGAACTCAGGACCTCTGGAAGAACAGTCAGTCCTCTTAACCACTGAGCCATCTCTCCAGCCCCTCTGTTTTCCTTATTCCTATGTTCACACCATGTCAGCTGGTTGCTTGCTCTGCCTCTTGACCTATGGTTGATTCTATTTAATCCTGTTTACAATACACAAAAAGCTCTTGGATTAAAGGTGTGTGATAGGGCTGAGCCACACCACAGCTAGAAACAGGGTTTCCCAGCAAACAACAGAATCCTGGTGTCCCCAGTGTGATCAGATATCCTGCAACAAGTGTTCTTACCAACTGAGCTCTCAAGTACCTTATATGTGTTAGCCACTTTAACTCCCATAAGAAAATTTATGTTACTTTTTTTTCCTCAACAACTGGTTATATCCTGACAGTTTTAAGGCATGATTGTTATAGGGTGTTGAGGGAAGTTGTTGGAAAGATCTGTAACCATACTTTTGGGCTATTTTATTGGGTTCTTATATCTTCCACCTCTCTACACCTCAATCCCTACCAATCCACCAACACTTGGTAGGCGAGAGAAGTTAGAGGGGAAAGGGGGCATAGATCTCTTTAGATTCTGTCTTAGTTAGGGTTTTACTGCTGGGAACAGACCCCATGACCAAGCCAAGTCTTATAAAGGACAACATTTCATTGGGGCTGGCTTACAGGTTCAGAGGTTCAGTCCATTAACATCAAGGCAGGAACATGGCAACATCCAGGCATTTACCATTTACCAGGAGGAGCTGAGAGTTCTACATCTTCATCTGAAGGCTGTTAGCAGAATACTGACTTCCAGGCAGCTAGGACTAGGATAGGTGTAGCCCATGCCCACAGTGACACACCGACTCCAACAAGTCCACACCTCCAAATAGTGCCATTCCCTAGGCCAAGCATATACAAACCACAGATTATTTCCTGCTGATTAGGGGCATAGAGTTCCTAAGAGCAAGTCTAATTTTTTAGGGTGTCTCCAACTAGCAATCCAGCAAACCAGCAATTCAGCAAAAGCAACAAATTGGCAAATGCACCCAGAAACAGCAGCAGTGAAGACCAGTAACAGCAGGGAGAGCAGCAACACCCCCTCTCAGGGCTCTGACCTTTCTTATACCTTCCCAAGAGTCTCCAGAACTCCACACGTAAATTATCTTTAGCTGCCAGTATCATACCCGTACCAGAGCACAAGACAAATTGAAGTCAGCTGCTGTGGATAATCTGAAGCAGCCCCATATTCCACACCTGGGATTAAAACAAAAGCATGTTCATGTAACATAACTGGGCTTAAAAAAAAAAAAAAAGAAAAGAAAGAAACCAAAAATCCCACTAGAAGGATTTGTCATTCTTCTCACATGACATTCCCTTCCGGAGGATGAATATTCATTCTCCTTTAATTGTGGGCTGGAATGGGGGAAGCACCTTATTGGATGGGTTAAGTTTGGAAGGAGAAAACAGGCATTTTCAGACACTCAGGTAGCATGGGCTCCAGTCCGTGTCTCTAGGCACTAGGTTGTATATGGCTGGACTCCAAATTGGAAAGTGTGTGAAGGCCTAGCGCTGCCTGGGTGAGTCTTACTTGAGCGTCTGTGTTGGAAGCTTGTTCGGCTCTCTCACCTCTGAATAGCATCCTTAGAGCCCAACTTGGTCAGCAACCACTGTGCTTTGTTTACTGCCTCTATTGTCATTGGCCAGAAGGAAGGAAGGGGTGTGTTTTTTCAAGAACCTCACCACCATCACTGCTCTTTATATAAAATGTTTGAGGGGCTCATTTCAAGTTTTTCTTAAGGGGGAAAAAGAAAAAGCACCTTGTTGACTGGTCATTCCCAGGAGTTACACTAGGTGGCAGTAATAGTCTGTTACCATCATACCCACAGTTGTACTAAGGAATAATAAATCAAGGGATATACCCCACTGAAACCAGATCTATCTGATGAAGAAAAGCAAGATCTTCATTTGAATTAAGCAGCAAAAACTGATCAGGGATAACAGCCCTTCGCAGAAGCTGTGTCCTGAAGCCTTAGATACTATTTAAGCAGAAAAATCTTAAGACCCATAGGCATCTATGCCAAAGTACAGCTACAATTTCATCAATCAGAATCATTCTTTCTTGTCCTGGTTAAGAACAATCATTATGTTTGAGAGACAAAAAGGGAATGACAGGAAAGTCCCCAGTTCCCTCAGAATCTGGAAACTTGAACTCAATTTCACCTTATGATCAGAGTGGAGTCTGAAAGCAAAATGGCAGTACTTAGGGTAAATCTCACTTGTTTGATCTCAACACAAGGACTGCCATATAACTACAGACTTCAGTTGTGTAGTGCTTGGACACTGAGCCAGTGGTCAATCGGTAGAGGATACCTTACACAAGAAGAAACAGAGCAGATTGATTGTCCAACATTTAGGACAGAAGGTGGATGATGCAGATGATGAAAAGAGATCCTCTGTGCTTGGACATTCTCTCCCCACTGCTTAGTTATGCTCTCATTATGACAGCAGCAGCAGCAGCATTGCCACCATGACCACCACCACCACTACCTCCTCCTCCTCTTCCTCCTCCTCCTCTTCTTCCTCCTCTACCACCATCACCCACTATCACCATCAAACATCACCAATATCACTATTGAGACATCATCATTAACAACATTAAACAATATTATACTAATTGACACTACCACTTGTCAGCCTGTTTTTGAAACAGTGGCACCAAGACATCCAGGTTCAAATCTACTGTATATATTAGTAATGTGACTTGAAACAAATTACTGAACTTAGTGGTTTCAATTCCCATCACTACATGGGGATAGTTGCATCATTTAAAAATGGGGTTGTTTGATGTTCATGAGTTAGTCTATGTGGTTTACAGCAAGCACTAAATGAGAACAGTAATTAAAATGAGGAAACAAGGCACACAGAATTGTGTAACTTGCTCAAGGTCATGAAAGTAGTGATAAGGTTAGAGCTTAAACCTAGGCGGGTTATATAGACAGTTCACATCCCTAACCACCAATCGGGTCTCACCAGACAACGGAGATCCAATTTTTAGTAGAGAAGTAAGAAGGCATGATAATAGGAAGAAACAGCTCAATCTTCCTTTCTTTCTTTCTTTCTTTCTTTCTTTCTTTCTTTCTTTCTTTCTTTCTTTTTCTCTCTCTCTCTATTTATTCATTCCTTTATTCTTTCAGTTTCTGAACTCAATTGATCTTCTATATGGTTTATAACATTAACTCAGTTTTATTAAGCTAACTGTCCTAATTTAGTACCGAGGTGGAATTCTATTCATCGTCTTTGCAGCTAGTTGTTTTCTTGATCTTATTAAGATTACTCTACTTCATTTCAAAACCAAAAATCACATTTTTGCACTTGGACTCATCATGTGATGAACGTGATAAAGTGAATTCAAGCCTCTCTCTTTCTTTATTATTTACCGAAGAATTGCTTGAAAATCCAAATACTAAAGTTTTCTCCCCTTTTTTTCTTTTCTTCTTTTGAGGCAGAGTCTTGATACGGAGCCCAGGGTAGTCTTGAGTTTATAATTCCTTCTCAACCTCCTGAGTACTGGGACTAGAGATGTGTTTTGATAGCTGTTTTGTTTTCTGTTCAGTGGCAGGACAGTCATCTTCTTGCTTACACCAGAGGAAACTGCTTTAGAACCTACAGTGACCGTCTAGTTCAACATTCACTTCTGGTTGCTTACTTTAAGACAAGGTAAAGCCGCTGCGGCTACGGGAACCGGGTTCACCTGAGAGGAAGCCTGGGAATGAAAGGGAATGGAGGGCAAGAGAAACGTGGGGCCAAGACAAAGTATTCTTATCAAGGCCTGAAGTTTAATATTTTGCTTTCACATATAAAGGGGGAGCTCCGCCCCCCAGAGTCTCTTCTCTGTTCATCCCAGGGGCTGGGCGAGGAGACAGTAGTCTGGAAGGTGTCAAGGCTAGCTCAGCAGGCAGTCCATTCTTCTTAGCTTGGTAGCAGACTGCAGGGCGCCAAGGCTGACAAGGCAATGCCTCCTCTTAGGTCCTACTAAGGTCCTATTGTTGTTTGGTCTATTGTGGTAAATGACTCGCAGGCCTACTCAGGCCTGGGGAAAGGGCACAGTAAAGTATGTACTGTAAAAGGGCATTGAGCTTTGTGTAAGAATCAACCTCCCCCACTTTTCCTTCTCCTCCCCACCCTCCTCTTCCTACTTCTTTTTGAGACAAAGAGCTCACTATGTAGTCCTGGCTGGCCCAAAACTCACTCTGTAGACCAGGCTGACCTCAAACTCATAGAGATCTGCCTACCTCTGTCTCCTGAGTGGAAAAAATAGAAATTATGGGACACCATACTAGTGAAATCTTAATTAAGACACCTTGAAACAAACAGGAAGGTTAATATACCTAGGAGCCCAGTGGTTTGGAACCCTCATACCATATTAGCTCTAGTCATAGACTGGAAAAAGGTGGCCCAATAATTAGATGTGCTGTTCATTTTGAGGCAAAGAAGTCTTGGGAATTTTCTTTCCTAAACCTTTACTCTCTGAGTCTGAAGTCAACGTGAGTTCATCGTGATTTGCAACTGTATTCATCATTCTAAGCAAACATTTTGAGCATTCTTTCCTAAGGAGGTCCTGTTTTCTCTCCAACATAGGAGGATTTGCTGTGTACTTCACTATCCACTGAAAGAAAAAAAAAATGTAAGGTGATTATTGTATAACATCATTTCTTAGGTAAAATAGTTATTGAAATAGAAAGTAGTGTTTAGCTGGGCGATGGTGGTTCACGCTTTTAATCCCAGCACTTGGGAGGCAGAGGCAGGCAGATTTCTGAGTTTGAGGTCAGCCTGGTCTACAGAATGAGTTCCAGGACAGCCAGGGCTACACAGAGAAAACCTGTCTCAAAAAACCAAAATAAATAAATAAATAAATAAATAAATAAATAAAAATAAAATAATAAAATAAAAAAAATAAAAATAAAAAATAGAAAGTAGTGTTTACATGTTAGCAGGTTTACCTTCTAGAATAGAAAGAACTTCATGAGGTAATTAGTGTTCAGAGAGATTTTAAAATATGGTTAAATGCTGACATTTCCTTGACATATTCATTAAAATATGAAAACAATGAACAATCTTATATCCTCTCATGTCAGTGACAGGGACCTGGGCTTGGCACACCAGTGACTGAGCTGTAAGCCAGAGAAGTATGAGCTGAGCCACATGGACCCTGGCCTCCTGGGGCTGTGCGAGCGCATAACCTTACCTGGATGATGATGGAATCTTTTTTGAGCTAGAAAATGCTCCTGGGATCAAAAGTTCGCAGTATTCTGGCAATAGTACCAGAATCTCTATGGCAAACACATATTACCTCAAAAAATACTCTACCTGGAGATGACCCAGGTCTGACCAGAGTCTTCTGGCCTGAGACTCCTGACCAAAACCAACAGGATGCTTTATTGAGCATAATCCTGCCAACATTGCTCACTCGGTGTGCAGGAGGACTCTATTTTGGACCAATAAAATCAGACCATCACGACCTTCACTTCCAACAGCAATCCGCCCGGCTGATGGCGGTGGAGGAACCTGTATGCTCACAGTGTGGACTCTGACAACAGGGCAGAACTGAACCATCAGGAAGTCTGTGTCTCCAGCTCATTTGGCATCTCCAGAGCTGTCTAGGAATTTGGAGCTCTATTCAAAAACAATGCGACCAAGACAAAGAAGGGCTTTGAGTACCTCTTGGCCGAGCTACAAGGTGAGGCCCCGTTCCAAAAACACTTGTTGAGACAGCCAAAGAGGCCAAAGAGAAAGCAAAGGAGACAGCAAGGCAGCTTTACAGAAGGCCAAGGGCCTAGCCAACAAGGCGGCCACCGAGCAGCAGCAGCTACCGCCGCTTGTGTAGCCAACTAGCCAGTGTTAAGCTATTCTCTCCCTCCCCGTTCTTCTCACTGTACTTGATCCTGAAACACCAATCTCCAGCCCTCTCTGCTGTCTAAATGGTAGGTTCAGCATCTACAGTGCACCAGGCTCAGTGTCCACGCTGAACCCACTCTGCTTTTTACCCCGCTGGGCAGCTGAGTCCAGGGCAGAGAGATGCAGTGACTTGCCCAAGGTCACAAGCAGTGCATAGGTAAAGTGGTAATAAACGATAGTCTGTATGTTCCACAAGGGTAGGCCCCTTGTTTTATTTTGATATGTCCCAAGTACTCTGAACAAAATTGAACACATAAGAAGTACTCATAAACACTTGATTTGATTGCCCCCAATAAAATGCTTAACGCCTTTTATATATGTATCTTTTTATTCCCTCCCTCCCCCCCTCCCTCCCCCCCCCCCCCCCCCCCCCCCCCCCCTTCCCTTTTCTTTTTTTTTTTTTTTTTTACTTGAGACAGGGTTTCCTAGAACTAGCTCAGTAGACCACAATGGCCTTGAACTCACAGAGATCTGCTTGCCTCTGCCTCTTGAGTGGTGGGATTAAAGCAGAGCACCATGACCTGGCAAATTGCCTTGCTAAACTACTTTCATTTTGCCTTTGTGTAACACCTAGATTATTCTTTTTTCTTTTTCTTTTTCAAGATAGGAGTTTTCTGTGTAGCCCTGACTGTCCTGGAGCTCACTCTATATACCAGGCTGTCCTAGAATTCAGAGGTTCACCAGCCTCTGCTTCCTGAGTGCTGGGACCAACGGTGTGCATCACCACCACCCAGCTATGGTTTTTCATATAACATATTTCGATTATGTTTCCCCCCCTCTCCTACCTTCTCTCAGAACCTACACATCCCACTACCCACTTAACTTTATATTCTCTCTTTCAAGAAACTGCCATAAAGAAGTCAAAACAAGCAAGAAAAAGTCCAGTAAGACAAAGGGAGTGGGGAAAGAACAGAATAAAAATGAAATTAAAGTCTGCAAAACAAAATGCAGAGTTCACTTTGTGTTTGGCAGCTACTCCTGTGCATAAAGACTGTCCTAGAGTATTGTTGATGTAGTCCGGGACACTCCTTTGAAGAAAACTGATTCTTCTTTTTGGGTATCAGTTGCAAATGACTTCTTGGTTAGGAGTGGGCCCCTGTGTCTGCTTGCTTTTGTCAGTGATGGGTCCCGGTCTGTCTTGAAACTGTGCAGGTCTTGTGTGTACTCCAAGTCTCTGTAAGTTCATATGTGCATCAGTCCTGTTCTGTCTGGGAGACACTGTTTCTTTGGCGTCATCCATCCCCTCTGGCTCTCACAATCTTTCAATCTTTTCTGCACAGATTCCCTAAGCCCTGAGGTTGGAGGCTTGTTGAAAAAAAAAAATACCATTTAGGAATGAGTGCTTCTAAGTCTCTCACACATCGTACGTTGTCCAGTTGTGGATCTCTGTGTTAATTTCCATCCGCTGCAATAAGAGGATTCTCTCATGAGAGTTGAGTGAGGTACTGATCAGTAAATCATTAGGGATGATTTTATTGCTAGGCTCCTTTGGCAGAATAATAGTATTAGGTTTTTCCCTAGGCTGGTGACCTATATAGTCCCAAGTTCTTGGCCATGTTAGGAGTGTCAGGCATGGGTTCCAACTAACAGAGTGGGCCTTAAACCCAATAAAAAGAAGTGGTTGGTCTTAGTTAGGGTTTCCATTGCTGTGAAGAGGCATCATGACTAAAGCAACTCTTATAAAGACAACATTTAATTGAGGTTGGCTTACAGGTTCAGAGGTTTAGTCCATTATCATCAGGGTTGGAGTATGGGAGTGTCCAGGGAGATGTGGGTCTGGAGGACCCGAAAGTTCTACATCTTGATCCATAGGCAAACAGGAGGCTAGGAGGAGAGTCTAAAAACCCATCCTCATAGTGACACACTTCCTCCAATAAGGCCACACCTACTTCAACAAGGCCACACCTCTCAATAGTGTCACTCCCTAGATCAAGCATATTCAAACCACTATATTCCACTCCCTGCCCTCCATAGGCTTGTTTAAACTCATGAGTCTATGGGGGCCATACCCATCCATAGCATAATGCAAAATACATTTAGTTCAACTTCAAAACTCCCATAGTTTATAGCTGCCTCAACAATGGCATAGCATTTGTGCAGTTATTACTCCAGCTTATCTTGCAGATAGGGCTCTGTTGTAGGTCATAGGGCTTATAGCTGTGCAGTGTTGATGATCACCTTTCTTCTTCAGTAGAGTGTAGAACACCTTCACCTTTTCCCTTTGGTGGAGTATAGATTACCTTCCAGTACCACGAACATTGGTCAATAGGGGTAAAGCATCTAGTGAGGCACCAGCTTGACTATTTTGTGTCCTATGACATAGATAATTGCTGTCTTCAGCAATAGAGGCTTACTATTGGTTTGTGGAGAGCAACCAGTAGCCTTGAAAATAGCCTCAGATGTTTGGAGACAGTTTGTAGGACCCCTTTGATTAATGATTTAACAAGATGCAACTCATTCCTGGTGCTGGATGGCATAAAATGTCTTATTGGAGAATTTTCTTTCCTATTACATGGTGGCTCCATTTAGATATATGATAAATATATATTTTACAATATATAAATATATTTTTGTATATATAATAAATATATATTTATTTTAGGAATCTTCTACAATAGTTAGTTTCTATATGTTTTTTCAAATCTTTCGTGTTAGCTGTTTCTTCCCATATTCCCTTTTTTACTCTCCTCACCCATCCTCTCTTTATTTAATTCTCTTGTTCTAGTTTCCTCTTTTCCTCTGTATAATACTACTTTCTGTTTCCACTCCTTTGGGAGATTCTTTTCCTCCATCACTTACTGGGTACTTAACCTCTGTGGTTATAATGATTGTAGCACAGACATTGAAAGCTTAAAAGCTAACATGCTCATATAACAGAAAACAGATAATTTTTGTCTTTGTGTTGGTTATCTCACCCAGGGTGCTTTTTTTCTAGTTCTATCCATTTACATGCATATTTTATAATTTCATTTTTGTTAGCAGCTGAATAAAACTCCCTTCTGTAAATGTACCAATTTTCATTATCCATCCATCAGAGGATGGGCACCTAGAATGTTCTCAGTTTCTGGCTATTATGAGTAGGACAGTAATGAACATGGATGAGCAAGTATCTCTGCAGTAAGATGTAGAGTCCTGTGGGTGTGTGCCCAAGAGCGATATAGCTGTATGTGAGGTAGATCTATCCCCAGCTTCCCAAGGAACCTCCACATTGATTTCCATAATGTCTCTGTTTGCACTCTCACCAGCGATGAGGAAGTGCTCTCCTTTCCCTATGTCCTCACCGTCTTGTGTTGTCATTTGTTTTATTGATCTTTGCCATTCTGATCAGTGTAAGATGAAATCTCAAAGCAGTTTTAATTTTCATTTCCCTGATGACTAGGAGTGTTTAAGTATTTCTCAGCCATTTGTGTTTAAAATTTTGAGAACTCTCTGTTGAGATTTGCATGCTGATTTTGTGTGTGTGTGTGTGTGTGTGTGTGTGTGTGTGTGTGTGTGTGGGTGCGCGCGGTGTTTGTTTTTATTTTTGCTTGTTCTTTCTATATTCTAGATATTAACTCATTTTTTTTTTTGATTTTTCAAGACAGGGTTTCTCTGTGTAGCCCTGGCTCTCCTGGAACTCACTCTGTAGACCAGGCTGGCCTCGAACTCAGAAATCCGCCTGCGTCTACCTCCCAAGTGCTGGGCTTAAAGGCGTGCGCCACCACCGCCCGACTTAACTCATTTCTAAGACGTGTAATTGGTAAAAATGTTTTTCTGTTTTGGAGGCTACCACTTCACTGGAATAATAATGCCTTTCTGTGTACACAGCTTTTTAGTTTCAGGAGGCCTGATTTATTAAATGTTGGTCTAATGCCTGTGGTATCAGTGTTCTGTTCAAAAAGTTCTTGTTCCAACTAGTTCAAGCCTAATTCCCCACTTTCTTTCTTTCTTTCTTTTCTTTTTTTTTTTTTTTATCAGGGTCAGGGTATCTGGCCTTGTATTCAGGCCCTTGATCCATTTGGAATTGAGTTTTGTGTAGGGTAATAAGCATGGATCTATTTTTATTCCTTTATATGTAGCTGTTCAGTTTGATTGGTCCTTTTTTTAAAAAAACAATTTCTGTCTTTATTAATAGCTCTTATTTAAAAATTCTTCCTCATCTTTGAGTATTCAAGTCTGGTCTCAGCTTAAATAAATTTCTCAGGGAAATCTTTCTTGTTTCTCAACATTTATTTTTATTTTATTTTTTGGAAATTTCATATATGAATATAATATTTACATCATTTCCATCCAACTCTCTTCCCAATTACTTTCCCCATGTCCTCCCTTCTCTTTCTAAATTCATGACTTCTTAGTACACACACACACACACACATACACACACACATACACATACACACATACACACACACACACACACACACACACACACACACACACACACATGCATATGTAAGTGGAGCCTATTTGGAGTTGCTGATATGCTTATGTGTTTAGAGATGTATTTAGGGATTGAATTAGCCTACTGAGAGTTCATACTCAGAAAAGACTGGTTCTTCCTCTCTTGGCAGTCATTAATTTGCCTGTAGCTAGGGATTGAGTCTCGTGAGATTTCCTCTACCCACATTGGGGCGTCGACTAGTATTGTCTCTGGTCAGATATTAACTATATTATTAAGATGTCATGGGTATAGACAGCTCCCTGACATATATAGAAAACATTAGGTCACAGCAAACATCTTGACACTCTGGCTTTCATATTTTTTCTGTTTTCTCTTCTGTGATGTTCCCTGAGTCTGAGGTGTAGGAGTTCTGTTGTAGATGAATCAGTTGGGCATGGACACTCCATTGTCAGTCATTCTTTGAATTTTGACAAGTTGTGGCATTCTGTAATGATCTCTGTCTCCTGCAAAAAGAAACTTCTTTAGTAGGGGCTGAGCTACACTTATATTTGGATGTGAGGCTAGGTATTTATAATACAATTGGGAATTATACTTGTTTAGGAAAATGTTAGCAGTAGGTTCTCTTCTAGGGTTAATGACCTCACCAGTCATGAGCAGTCGACTGGGTTTACTAATGCTACCAGCATTAGTTCCCTACTTCTGAGAGGTCCTTAATTTTGAATAGATGACTGTTGTTTACCTCCATTTACCTCCACCAAATGGCATATTTTTTATTTATTTATTTTTAAAAATTTTTTAATTGGGTATTATATTTACATTTCAGATTTTATTCCCTTACCCCACTTCCTCCCACCACCCAGAAACCTCCTATCCCATCCCCCCTCCTCATGCTTCTATGAGGTTGTGCCCCCACTTACCCCCCGCCCCCACTACCCCCTTCCCACCCTCATATTCCCCCCACAACTCTGTGTTTGTTTTTCATGGGACCAAGAATCTCCTCTCCCACCTATGTAAATGGTATATTTTTTAAATTAATTTTTTATTGGATATTTATTTACATTTCAGATGTTATCTCCCTTTCCCCATTTCCCCCTCACCCAGAAACCCCCTATCCTATACCCCCTCCTCCTGCTTCTGTGAGGATGTGCCCACACCCACCCACCCACTCCCACCTCCCTGTCCTCAAATTCCCCCATACTGGAGCATCCAGCCTTCACAGGACCAAGGGCTTCCTCTTGCCATGCTGTTTATAGTTTGTGATGCATAGAAGTCACAAATAGGTAGGACTGTTAATTGATTTTCTCCCTCAGTGACTCACATAGCATTGTCAGATGCTTGAGGACTAGTTCTCAGGGAGAAGGATTACTGTCAGTTTCAACTCAATTCCTCCAAGTCTGAAGTGTGCAGCGTCTTCAGCACTAGAGCATTCCCTTCAAGTTCCGGAAAGCAAACAAAAACACCTGTATTGTTTTGGAAGTCTCCTGGACTTCTCTAAACAACAACTTTAATGTTTCCATGCCTAGCACTAATTTTGTTTGTTTTTGTTTGTGCTGGTCGTTTTGTTAGGTAGTCTATGGTGCTTGTGGTGAGCATTGTCATCTTAAACGATGTAACTTAATTTAAACTATACATGTGTATATACAAACTTACATGTTACATATGTATTTTAAAGCAAATACAAAATAATGTCTTCCTGTGGCTTTTAAAAACAATCTTAATATTATTCATCCCTCCCCCTTCCTCATCCGTGCTAGTTAAAGTCCCTCATTTTTCCATTTCTCCTTTTGTAACACCTGTGTCCTGGTATCTTCCTCCAGAGAACTCATGTTCTCTTTATATTTTCCTGGTTTCTGCAGTTATTCCAGGTTATATGCCCACATAAAAAATTTGGAGTTAGGATCCACAAATATGAAAGTACATAAGGCATTTGTCTTTCCGGGTCTGAGTTCCTCACTTAGTATAATTTTTTTCTGTACGGTCTTAACAATGCAAATTTTTGATTTCGTTTTTCTTTACACAGGACTAGAATCCTCTTGTGCACATGTACCACGCATTCACGATCTACTCATCGGTTCAATGATATTTAGGTTGCTTTCATTTCTTAGCTACAGTGACAATAAACATGGCTGAGTAGTTACCTCTGGAGTAGGATTCAGATAATTGAAATATTTTATGTAGCTTATCTTACTATAAGGCAATAAAGTTTAAAATGAATCTCAAGCAAATACACAAACTCATGTCAGTTAAATATTACACTACTAGATGATAAAATCAAGAAAGAAATAAAAGCATCCCTGGAGTTAAATGAAACTAAGAATTCAACATGACAAAACCTCTGGGGCACATTAAAGCAGTCCTAAAAGGAAAATTTATAGCAATAAATGCTAACACTGAAAAAAATCAGAAAGAGCACAAATAAATGACTTAGTGATGCCACTCACCAATTTGGGAGGTGGGAAAGAACAAACCAGACTCAAACTTAGTAGGAAAGAATAAATAAAAATCAGAACAAAAATTAACAAAATAGAAACCAAACAGCATACAGAATCAGGGAATCTAAGGTCTCATTCTTTGAGAAGACAAATGAGATCAACAGATCTTTAGCTGAATTAGCCGAGAGAGAGAGAGAGAGAGAGAGAGAGAGAGAGAGAGAGAGAGAGAAGCCACAACAGCAGAACCAGAGATGATCCAGGATACGACAGATATTAAAGAAATCTAGAATATTTAAAACCCGCACTTTATTAAATTAGAAAGATCTAGAAGAAATGGATGGATTTCTCAATTCATCTAAACCACCAGTTAAACCAAGGACAGAGCAATAAGTTAAACATACCCATAACAAGTAAGGAGATGGAAAGAGTCAAAAAAAGCCTTCTGACTGAAAAAGCAAAGGCCCAGATGGATTTATAGAGAATTCTACTTTTAAAGAAGATTGACAACAAGTACTTTTAAAAATTATTTGAAAAATAATAATAATAACAAAATAGAAACAGGGACAATTTCCAAAATTCTTTACAAAGCCAGTATTTTTCTAGTATCAAAGGAGCTGAAGATGCAATGACAACAAAAAGGAAACTGTAGGCCAATATCCCAGATGTACATAGGTAGAAACATCCTCAATAAAATGCCTTTGGTGAAAACCGGCATATATATGTACATATATTTATCATTTATATTTATACATATATGTATACATACATATATGTATATATATCACAGCATATATATTCACCACCATCGAATTGTCTAACCTCTGAGGTGTAGTGATGTTTAGATTTATTTTCAACAATTCAAGAAAAGGCTTTTGACAAAATCTAGTATGACTTCACTATACAAGTCTTAGAGATAGTAGGACTGGAAGGAACGCACCTCAAAACAGTAAAGGGTATATGAAAAATCTACAGCCAATATCATCCTAAATGGAGGAAAGCATGAAACAATCCTATTAAGATCAGGACGGAGACCGTGCTGTCTACTGTCTTCACTCTTAATATAGTGCCTGAAGCACTAGCTAGAGCAACAAGACAAGAGAAGAAAATGAAAAGGATACAGATTAGAAAAGAAAGGAAATTATCTCTGTTTGCAGACAACATGTCATCATATATTAGCGATCTCAAAAATTCTATCTGGAAACATTGAGAAAGAACACTTCCAGGAAAATGGCAGGGCACATAATTTACCTACAAAAATCAGTAGCCTTTATTCACAACAATAACATGCACACAAAACAAGAGATCATTGAAACACTTCCATTTACATTTGCCACCCACATTATCTTCAGAAAACAAAACAATTAGGAATAAATCTAACCAAAGAGGTGAAAGACTTCTGCAATGAAAAAATTACATCTCTGAAGATCAAAATGGAGGTGTAGGAAAGGACTTTCTGAAGAAGACTCCATTTACCCAGGAAGCAAGGCCAGCAATTGACACTGACCTCATAAAACTAAAAAGCTTCTGCAAAGCTAAAAAAACAGTTAACTGAATGAAATGGGAGAGAAACATTGCCAATTATACATCTATTAAAGGATTAATATTAATAATATAGAAAGAACTAAAAAAATCCCAAGGGATCATAACAAATGTCCCAACTTAAAATTGGGGTAAAAAAACCATTTATCTATGAAGCTTGGGGAAGGAAATGCCTTGGTTCTACTTAGAGGTAAAACCTGTCCCAACAAGTAGATGCTGCTCCATCCACACGGACAAAGGAGACCCTACCAAGCCAATGGGGAGGGGAGAAGTGTTCCCATATACAGTTTTTCTGCAGACTTGTTTGGGAGAACAGAAGATGAAACATGCTGACTCCTTGGTAAATTTTGATGCATTCTCAAAGAAATGCTCTGAGAGATAGATGACCATGTCTGCAAAGGAAAAGTTCAAACTTGAAGATATGATCCAAACTGACAACGCTCGTTATGATGGGGAGAATTATGTTTCTCCCAGAGGTGATAGATAAAAGAAAGAAAAAAGACCTCAGTGTTATACCCAAACCATGTCTGCTCTCTTCCTGATGCTCTAGACATCACCCAAATTGGAGAGACTGAGAAAAGTTGAGTGAGATGTGTTCTGGACAGTCAGCCAAAGATAAATAACCATGGGAACAGAAGGCAATTAAACTGAAGAAGCATGGAAAGGATATTGTTATATACCGTGCCACAGCCGAGAGAGAGGCAGGAAAGAAGAAACCTGGTACACCAATAGGTGCAAAGAAAATGAACCAGAAGATGAGGGATAATAATAATAATAATTAATAATAATAATAATAATAATAATAATAATAATAATAAATGGATGTCCTATAATGTGTGTGCTCAGGCAACTGTTTTGCTAAAAATGCGAAATTCAAATGTAGCTTAATATTAGCTTCAGTGTAAAAGTTGCACAAAAAACCCCCCTAGTTGTCAGTGGGGAGGCTCTAAGGTCTGTTCCAGCTTAGGGACCTCTGGGCCCAGTGCCTGTAGTGCATGGTGTCTTCAGCAGTAGGGACTTACTTCTATATCTGGGGGGCAACCAAGGGTAATAGTCATAGCCTGTAATATTTGGAACTCTCTCAGACTACCCTGACCAACAACTCAAAAGAGGGTGTCTCATGCCTGGTGCTGGAATTTTTATTAGATGTTCTTTGTCTCTTCAATGGATTGTTAGTGATGGTAGGAAAATTTCATTTAAACTATACATGTATATTTATACGGAGATTTATGTATACTATAGGCATTTTGAGGCAGATGGTTAGTAATATGATCCCTTACAATGTTCTAGATGTCTTTACTGTTATTTTACCTCCCGTCCTCCTTCTGTGTATCTCTTTCCCCCTCACTAGTTAGTGCCTCCCTTCCATTTTCCCAGTTTCCCCAGTCAGATCATTTGTACCTTGCTATTCCCCTCTCTATAGCTTCCACAAACTCTAACCCTGGCAATGGTCCCTTTTTACTTTCCTGATTTCTGTAGTTACTCCAGAATAAGTCTTCACATCTGAAGGTTCAGAGCCAGGAGCCTCCAATGAGAGAGCATGCTCAATGTTTATCTTCTTGAGTCTGGGTTACCTCATTCAATGTGACTATTTAGTTTTGCTCATTTACCTGCAGAGTTTATGATTTCATTTTTCATAGTGTATCTGCACCAGTTTCATTATGCATTTGTCAGCTGGAGGACTTTTAGGATGTACCCATTTCTTAGCTAGTGTGAATAGAGCAACAGTGGACATTCCTGAACAAGCACATGTGGAATAGGATGTTGGACTCTTTGGACATATGCCAAGGAGTGGTGGTAGAGCTGGGTTGTACGATAGGTTTATTTTTTAACATTTTGAGAATTCTCCACACTGGTTTCCATAGTGCCTGCACCAGTTTTCAATCCCACAAGCAGTGAGTAGGGGTTCTCTTTGCCCTAATTCTCTCCAGAATTTGTTGTTGGTTGTTTTGTTGATCTTTGCTGCTCAGACCCGGGTAAGAAGAAATCTCCAAGTTGTTTCAATTTGCATTTTCCTAGTTATTAGGTATGAAGAACAAATTCCTTAGCCATCTTTTCCCTTCTTTTGAAAACTCTCAGTTCAAATTCCAGGCTCATTTTTCCAATGGATCATATGTGTTTTTGAAAAAAAAAAAGAGTTTTGAAATATATTCTGGATATTAATTCTCTGTCAGAGGTATAACTGGCAAAGATTACTTTCCATTTTGTGGACTTCCTCATCACCTGCTTGATTGTTTCCTTATCTGGTCAGAAGAGTTTCAGTTTTATGAAGTCCCACTTGTTAACTGTTAACCTAAATTCTTGGGCAAATGAGACTAGGCCTGTGTCATGTAGGGGCTGCCTGTACTTTTCCCTTTCAGATTTAGGTCTTTGATCCATTTGCAGTTAATTTTGTGCAATGTGATAGATTCAGGACTAAGTTCATGCCACATGTGGACACTCAGTTTTGTCAGCAGCATTTGTTAAAGATGCTTTCATGTGTCCTGTTCTGTCTGGGAGACAGTTTCCCAGCATGTTATCT
Source organism: Rhabdomys pumilio (assembly GCA_030674055.1). NCBI lineage: Eukaryota > Metazoa > Chordata > Mammalia > Rodentia > Muridae > Rhabdomys > Rhabdomys pumilio. The sequence continues at coordinate 176,431,784 of JANHMN010000002.1, read as the reverse complement.
GGGATATGTTTTTGGTATCTTTGTCAAAGATTAAATGGATGAACTTATGTGTCCTCCTGTTTGGGCCTTTTATTTTGTTCCTTTGGTTCACATGTCTGTTTTTGGGTCAGTAACATTTTATTATTATATTATTATTATTATTATTATTATTATTATTATTTATCACAATGGCTCTGGAATATTGAGATCTGGAATAGTAACTCTTTCAGCTTTGCTCTTTTTGCTCAGGATTGTTTTGTCTATCTTGGGTCTTTTGTGGCTCCATATAAATTTTAGCATAAGTTTTCTTCCTTTTCTTTTTTCTTTCCTTCTCCTCTCTTTTCCTCCCTTTTCCTCTCCTCTCCTCTCCTCTCCTCTCCTCTCCTCTCCTCTCCTCTCCTCTCCTCTCCTCTCCTTTCTTTGTGACAAATGAGATGGAGATTTTGCTCAGGATTGCATTGAATCTGTAAATAACTTTTAGCCATTGCTTTTTATCTACATACTGGATCCTTTGAGGTGTCTACATCTTGTTCTTACATCCTGTTCTTTTTCTCTTCTATATAAGCACCTTGTATAAACCTGATAGATAGATAGATAGACAGATAGATAGAAGATAGATAATAGGTAAATAGATAGATCGATATTTATTTGGTAGAATGATATTTCTTTTACACAGAGGCAAGACCTTTGATGAAAACAGTTACACAGTTTAACAAGTGCATTAGAGATAGGACCAGGAACAAGTGGTTTACTTTTTGGTGGCTCTCTTTCTTGGGCTTTTGTTGTATTTGCTTATTTTTTTGACCTACCTAGATATGTATATCTAGAAAATAAATATTAAGTAGGTATTTTGGTGTCTGCTGTGTGTGTATATGGGAGTCCAGATGATTTCATTCAAAAGTAACCAGCAGCTTGGTGTGATGGTTTGTGATATCAGCACTTAAGTTAAAAGCAGGAAGACTACAAAATTTGAGTCCAGTCTACTTAATAAAATCCTGACCAAAAAAAAGTACTTTTTTAGTAATTGAAAAGTACTTTTAATTAATCTGAGGACTTCATTTTGCCGTAAGTCCCAAGGTAGAAAACAACTCAGTAAAGCTGTTGCATTCACGAGGGATGACCACTTCCCCTTGGTGGCCTATTAGCTGCTTTCTCTTATGTAGCTGTGGGAAATCAGTCTAAGAGGCAGTCTGCATGGATTGAAGCCACACTGGCTTCCTTCCTTCCTTCCTTCCTTCCTTCCTTCCTTCCTTCCTTCCTTCCTTCCTTCTTTCCTTCCTCTCTTCCTCTCTTTCTCTCTCTTTCTTTCTTTCTTTCTTTCTTGCTTGCTTGCTTGCTTGCTTGCTTGCTTGCTTGCTTTCATCATCATTTTTCTTTTGCTATCAGCTGTATTACTAAATATCTGTATGTTTTCTCCTTTTGTGTCACCTCAAATAGAGCAACATGGCAGGGATAAGCTTTCTGGATGTTGTCATTTCTGGCCTGCTAAGAAAACAGGTGGGTGAGAAGACAAGCTGCATTTCCATGACCAGGACTTCTTTTGTTTCCAAAATTACATTTGCTTATCTATGCATATATACATGCATATGTGTGTGTGTGTGTGTGTGTGTGTGTGTGTGTGTGTATCTGTGTGTCTACGTGTCTGTGTGTGTCTGTGGGTGGCATGAGTGTACATACTGTGGTGCACATGTAGACATCAGAGGACAACTCACAAAAGTTGTTTTTCTACTCCTACCATGTGAGTCCTGGCCATCAAACTCAAGTCATCCTGCTTGGTGGCAAGTGTCTTACTTAACCTGCTCAGCCATCTTGCTGGACTATGATCAACATTGTTTGGTCACTAACAGCACAGTTTGAAATCACTGAGTAGAATAGAAGGGGTTATTGAGATAGTTGAAAATACTCTGTTGAGAACAAAGGCAGGTATTTAAAATTAGATCCACGCTGTGAGAGGTAGAGTGGATGAGTCAGGAGCACGCTGGAGTATAAATAGTTCTGGGTATTAGCATTTAGCTCTGGATCCAGATTGGTTTGTCAGTAAATACCTGCTAGATTTGATTTGTTCTTGCCTATAGAAACAGCTTTGTAGACCAAACAAACACAAGGATATAGATCAGGCAGTGTGGCCTAAAGAAGTATAAATTAACCTGTTATAAACAAGGAATGAGGAGAGCAAAGCTGAACTGACTATTCATGTAAAATATTAAATTCCACTAACTTCCTCTGCTGGACCCCCATCTTTCTGAAATATTACAGAACCACAATTTCTAGCTTGTATGGTTTTACTTATTTATTATTCATACAGTGAAGACCACTGCTGTGCTGGATGATGAGTGTTCGTGCTTTCTTCCCTCCTGTAGCTTGTGCCTAGTCTGGGAGCTAGAAACAGAGGGTTGCAGTGTGAGTTGTGTGGAGAGCCAGATGGAAGGATAACTGAAGGAGCGGGGCTCGTCAGGGAAGTGATGCCTTGGAAGGGAATCTAAATTCCACAAAGCTTCATGTAGGACCCATCAAATTAAAGGTCAATATGAATTGTAAGGCTTGAGTCAATGCCGACCACCAGGTATCACTTTCAGCACCTGCGTAAGGCATAGAAAACTGTTCAGGGTTGTAGCCTCTGCTCCCAAATTTTGAGCTATGGCCCTGATCAATCAGTCTTAGGGTGTGCATTCAGTAAACCATCTCTGTTTATGTGGTTTTGGGGCAACTCCTGGACCCCAGCACTATAAATAAAACCAGTAGTATTTCTAGAAAGATAAAAACTATCTGATGTATTTTCAGTGGAACATATAAGTAGAGAATGGAGAAAATAATGCTAATTATCTAAGTGTACTTGGTGCTGAGGACCCATAAGGAGGAAATGGAGAGTGCTGGTGTGGAAAATAGCATATTAGAAAAAATATGTCACTAGGAATGGGATTGTAACCAAGAAAAAAAAAAAAAAAGAAAGGTATAGTAGCCATTCCATGTCATTAGGATTGCAATATAATAAATAATATATGAAGCCATCAGAATTAAAAAGAAAACATCCTTTATTAAGGGTACAAGTAGAAAACTCAGCTACTCAAGGCACATCAGTAATACACTCCAGAATATAGTTGAGAGGCTGTGCACAGCAGACAAAAGCAAATGTCTTTATTTTAATGCATCCTAGTGTGTAGCAAATTCTTTTCATGCTGAATTTAGGAAGCATGACTCTGTACTTCCTGATTTGCCACTATTTGAATTTTTAGATGTCTTTGTATAGTTCAGTTAAAGCCAGGGCTATAAACAAATGGCCACAGAGATCTAGTCCTGGGAAATCTGGGTCTATTCTTGGTGAGGAAAATGGTTAGGTGGTCCTTATACTGTTTATTTTTATTTGTAACTTTATGTGTGGGCACACAAACTTATGTGTGTGTGTATATGTGTGTGTGTATATGTGTGTGTGTGTGTCTGATATTAAGATGATTACACAACTCTATTGTTCTTATTTTTTGGGAAAAGATAAACCGTGAAATGCCTTCAGTAGGGCTTTTTGTTTTGTTTTGTCTGTCAATTCTGTCAATGGAACTCTGGCTTTAAAGATAATGAAGACAATGAGGAGCCATTAATTCCACATTGGATGGTTGTCATTATTACTGTATGCTGTGTGTTATTTTTGCACAGTGCTTATTAACTGAAAGCAGTCCTGGTTCTTGGGTCTGCCTGCCTCTCCTCCCAAGTTCTGGGAATAAGGATGAATGCCACCATGCCTGGTCTCTCCTTGCACTTTCTGTATCCCAGGATGGACTTGAACTCACAGCAGTCCTCATGCCTCAACCTCCCAAGTTCTGTGATTTCATATGTGTGACACGATACTTTGAGGATCTTACCTTTTAATATCATCTTCTAATTATAAATTATCTAATTATAGTAAGGAGAAGTGAAAAAACACTGAAAATGGATCTTATCTCAATAGTATTTTATCAAAACTAGTAGCAAAGAGGTATGCATTTATGTCAGCATGAGGAAGAATAAGATTATAAGTATGTCTATTTTGTGGCTCTAGAAAGACCTCAAGCTAAGGCTTTTTAAATTTTTTCTTGTTGTGTTAGGAATCAAACACAGGGCCTCCTAGATGCTGAGAAAAAAAATTTTTTTTTTTCTTTCCCGAGACAGGGTTTCTCTGTGTAGCCCTGGCTGTCCTGGAACTCACTCTGTAGACCAGGCTGGCCTCGAACTCAGAAATCCGCCTGTGTCTGCCTCCCAAGTGCTGGAATTAAAGGTGTGTGCCACCACCGCCCGGCTGAGAAAAATCTTAAAATATGTCCTTTATTCCAAGAAAAATATATTAGTTTATTTATAGTTTAGTTTTATAAGAACTTTTTATTTATATTATGTAGTATTTAAGCATGAAATGCTTAACCTATAGAAAAATTAAAAGTAAATTAACCAAAGTATGAATTAAAATAAATGTACCTCTACTCCATAGCCTGCATGTTTTTAGAATGTACAGCTTTCTCAATTTGGTCCCTGAAATAGCCGGGACTGAACAACAGTGCTTCCCTGCTGGCAGTGACCGCCCCCTAGTGGACACTTGGTATGATTTCATGTAACTTTGTCACAGCAACAGGTCTGATAAATTATGCATTAAGTGCATAGTACAGAGATGCTTCTGAGCACTCTTCAGTGGACAGATAGACCCTCACTAACAAAGACTCCTCCAGGTCACTGCTGAATGTGTTAAGAGATTTGTTAACACTTGGAAAATAGCAATCAACTTCCCTTTTATGAGTAGCTTCCCTTAAAATTCTGAAAACAGATTTTGCCAAACAGCAAATAATGATTTAAAAAAGTTACTATTGCCAAACCTAACAGTTAAGTGTAACCAATTTCATCTTCACCTCAGATACAGTCACGCTATGGTTTGAAGTGAACTTGTGTGTTATGATCAATTCCTTCTGTATGAACCTCTTCTAGTGGATTCTGTAATTCAGGATTTACAGACGTACACCAGAGGAATCGTTTTCTTCAAGCACATCATTCTTAACGCAGGACTAGAATACAATTTTGTAAAACAGGTGATTTTCAGTTTCTGATCTTTTTGTGTCAGGACCTCCCTTTCAATATTAACTAAGAAGATGCTAAAAGCTCAAAACAGTGTCTCCTTCTTGATATCTTCTTTCAGGTGACATTTCTTCCTGGAGTCACTGGCAAGTTATTGTATTTTCATCAGCAAGAACATATACTTCTCCTAGAAGTTGAACTTCTTGTTCACCATAATGTATTGTATTGCTGGGCATGGCACTACATGCTTATAAACCCAGTAAGTAGAGGTTAAGGCAGGAAGACCACTCTCTACTACACAGTGTGCGCAAGGCTACATGAGATCCTGTCTCACAAAAATAGGGATTAATATCTGTAACAAACATAGTTACAAAATGTATGCTTTGCCCTAGAATATCAGTCTCTTCTCCTATGCCATATCTGGTAGTCAGTATTCTACTTTCAGATCAGTGTTACATTGTTTTTACTTTATATACATGTATTTATATTATGTACATGGCAAATGTGGACCGGTCTTTGTTATGTCTTGCTTATTTATGTAACATATCTTGAAGCTCCATCCAGTTTGCTACAAATGTCAAAGGATGACATCTTTTTATGGCTGAATAATACATTACTAATACATATTAGTATATATAATTTTCATTATTAATTCACCTGTTGGTAGGCAACTAGATTATGCTCATAGTTTAGCTATTATGAATAGTGCCACAAATTATGGATATGCAAATATCTTTGTTGTAGAGTGACTAACGTTCCTTTAGGGATATAACCAGGCATTTCCCCATTAGCAGTTGGTAGCTTTCAGTATAATTTTCTATTTTAATAATATGGGTAATAATATATAACTTTTAAGTTACCAGCAGGTAACTAATATGTTTGGTTCTAATGTTGAAGATCAACACTAAGTATTTAATTAACACTAACTTCTTTAATTTCTTTATTTCCCATCAATTTATTTGTTCACTTTACATCCTGATTGCTTTCCTCCCTCCTGGTCCCCCTCTCACACAGTGTCTGCTCCCATCCCCCCCCCTTCTCCCCAATATCCTTTCCCACTTATCCGGCAAATCAAGTCTTTACAGGGCTCGGGGCATCCTCTCCCACTGAGACCAGACAAGGTGCCCAGTTAGAGGGAAAGGTTTCCATAAACAGACAACAGCTTTAAAGACAACCCATGCTTCTGTTGTTGGGGACCCACATGAAGACCAAGCTGCACATCTGCTACACATGTGCAGGGGGCTTAGATCCAGCCAGTGTATGCTCTTTGGTTGGTGGTTCAGTCTCTGAGAGCCCCCAAGGGTCCAGGTTAGTTGATTCTGTTGGTCTTTCTGTGTGTTCCTATCTGCTTTGGGGTACTCAATCCTTCCAGCAATGCTTCTACAAGAGTCCCTGTCCTCTGTCTAGTGTTTGGCTATGAGTCTCTGCATCTGTTTCAGTCAGCTACTGGGTAGAGCCTCTCAGAGGACAGTTATATTACACTCCTATCTGCAAGCATAATAGAGTATCATTAATAGTGTCAGGGACTGGTGCTTGCTCACGGGTTGTGTCTCAAGTTGGGTCAGTTATTGGTTGGCAATTCCCTCAGTCTCAGTTCCATCTTTGTCTCTGCATTTCTTGTAGACAGGACAAATTTTGGGTTGAATATTTTGTGGGTAGGTTGGTGTCTTTATTCCTCCACTTGGGATGCTGCCGAGCTATAGGAGGTAGCCTCTTCAGGATCCATATCCCCACTGCTATAAGTCTCAGCTAAAGTCACCCTATGGACTCCTGGGAGACTTCCCAATCCCTGGTCCCCGGCACTTCCTAGAAATGCCCCCAACCCCCACCCCTACCAGCTGCAGATTTTCATTCATTCTGCTGGCCCTATGGCCCTGTCTCCTGTCTCTCCTCACACCTGATCCTGACATTTCCTCCTAGTCCCCCACTCTCCCACTCAGTTCCCTCCTTTCATCTACGTCCTATGACTACTTTATTCACCCTTCTAAGTGAGATTCAGGCATCCTTGCTTGGGCCTCCCTTTTTGCTTAGCTTCTTTGGATCTGTGGAGTATAGCATGGGTATGCTGTACTTTATGGCTAGGATTCACTTACAAGTGAATACATACCACGCGTGTCCTTTTGGGTCTGGGTCACCTAACTCAAGATGATATTTTCTAGTTCCATTCATTTGTCTGCAAAATTTATATTGTCCTTGTTTTTAATAGCTAACTAGTATTTCATTGTGTAAACCAAACATTTTCTGTATTTGTTCTTTGGCTGAGGGACATCTGGGTCATTTCCAGCTTTTGGCTATTATGATTAAAGTTGCTATGAACACAGTACAGGATGTGTCCTTATGGTATGGTGGAGAATTTTTTGGGTATATGCCCAGGAGCAGTACAGTTGGGTCTTGAGGTAGAACTATTCCCAATGTTCTGAGAAACCTCAGATTGATTTATGAAGTTGTTGTACCACTTTGCAATCTCACCAGCAATGGAGGAGTGTTGCTCTTTTTCCACATCCTTGCCAGCATGTGTAGTCACTTGAGTTTTTGATTTTAGTCATTCTAAGAGGTGTACGATGGAATCTCAGGGTCATTTTGATTTGCATTTCCCAGATGACTAGCAAGTTTGAATATTTCTTTAAGTGCTTCTTGTCTGTTTGAGATTCTTCAGTTGAGAATTCTCTGTTTAGCTTTGTACTCCATTTTAAAATTGGGTTATTTGGTTTGTTGGTGTCCAACTTCATGAGTTCTTTATATACATTGGATATTAGTTGTCTGTGGGATACAGAGTTAATGAAGATCTTTTCCCAATCTGTCGGCTCTGATTTTGTCCTATTGACAGTGTCCTTTGCCTTACAGAAGCTTTTCGGTTTCATGAGGTCCCATTTATTAATTGTTGATCAAGGAACCTGATCCATTGGTGTTCTGTTCAGGAAGTTGTCTCCTGTAGGAATGCATTCAAGGTTATTTCCCACTTTATTTTCTTTTCTCTTATTTTTTTTTTTTAATGTTTTGACAGTTTTCTTTTTTTTTCACTCATTTAACCACCGTTTATTGAATATTGTTTCTCTGTCATATTCTGTAGTCTATAACTCTCATTATTTCTCCCATGCAAAGTGGGGATCATAATTTTCCCAGTTTATAAAAGTTGTAATGTGATAAAATAAACACATTTTTAAATTTTTTTATATCAGAATTTGTATTCAGTAAATGCTACACTTTTATCTTGCAAATTTTAGCTTACATAGTTCCCCAAAAATGTTTAAAGTTGATTAGCTTAAGGTTTAATATTTTAATAATCAAAAGCAAATTCAATTAGGACATTATATATTTTCTCCTCAAATAAATTCTGTTCCTAAACTTAGCAAAGTGAATGAGAAAAATCAATATGTACAGAATACATTTTATGCTTCTAAGTAATTAAAATAATTTCCCCCTCTCATGAATGGCATGTGATAGAACAAGCACATTATCTCCCTTCCTCCTTTTCTGTTCCCCATTCAAGTTTTTAAACCAAAATAACCCTCTGAAGTTGAATATGTCATTTGTTTTTATGTGAAAGTTTCAATCCTAAGGAAGTTAGCGTTTAACATAATCTTCAGTTCCCATGATATCCTGTGAACATTAGGAGAATATGCACACATTGCCTGTTTTTATTAAAATACATGAGTCAAGTGGGTGGCAGTCAGAAGTCACAGTCACTTGCTGTCTTTGAGTGGATTAAAAGTACAAGTAGCAAACTTTGTTTTTTTTTTTTTTGTCTAGTTAAAATTTTTACTAACATTCACATTCTCATTTTTTTGAATTGGAGGTTTTATTTATTTACATTTCAAATGTTATCCCTTTCCTCGGTTTCCCCTCTTCATAACTCCTATCCCATCCTCCTTTACCCTGCTTCTATGAGGGTGCTCTACTACCCACCCACCCACTCCTGCCTCACTGCCCTAGCATTGTTCTACACTGGGACATCAGGCCTTCACAGAACCCAGGGCCTCCTCTCCCACTGATGTCAGGTAAGGCCCCGTCAGCTCCTTCAGTACTTCCCCTAACGATTCCATTGGGGTCCTGGTGCTCAGTCCAATAGCTGGCTATGAATATCTGCATCTGTATTGGTGAGGAGCTGGCAGAGCCTCTCAGGAGACAGCTGTATCAGGCTCCTGTGAGCAAGCACTTCTTGGCATCAACAATAGTGTGTGGGTTTGGTGTCTGCATGAGGGATGGATCTCCAGGCAAGGCAGTCTCTGGATGGCCTTTCCTTCAGTCTCTGATCCACTCTTTGTCCTTTTATTTCCTGTAGACAGGAGCAATTTTGGGTTAAAATCTTGGAGATAAATGGGTGGCCCCATCCCTCAACTGAGGGGCTATGCCTAACCTCTGGATATGGTCTCGACAGGTTCTACCTCCCCTTTGTGGGGAATTTCAGCTAATGTCATTTCCATGGGGTCCTGGGAAGCTCTAGGTTTCCTGGCACCTGGGAGTTTCTGGTTGCTACTCACAATTTCCCATTGCCCATTGAACAACTCTGTTCAATTTGCTGACCCTCTGTACATCTCCTCCATTTCCTCCCATACCTGATTCTGCCCTTCTTTTCTCCCTCCCCCTCTTCTCTTCTTCCCAAGTCCCTCCCACTCTCTACTTCCTTTGGTTATTTTGTTCCCCCTTCTAAGTAGGACTGAAGCATCCACTCTTTGGTCTTCTTTCCATTTTAGTTTCATGTGGTCTGTGAGTTGTATTGTGGGTATCCTACACTCTGCTTAATATCCACTTATTAGTGAGTACATACCATGTATATTCTTTTGAGTCTGAGTGACCTCACTCAGGATGATACTTTGTAGTTCCACCCATTTGGCTAAGAATTTCATGAAGTCATTGTTTTTTAATAGCTGAGTAGTATTCCATTGTGTAAATGTACCACATTTTTTGGTATCCATTCCTCTGTTGAAGGACATCTGGATTGTTTCCAGCTTCTGGCTATTATAAATAAAGCTGCTATGAATGTAGTGGAGCATGTGTCCTTATTATATGTTGGAGCATCTTCCGGGTATATGCCCAGGGGGTATAGCTGGGTCCTCAGGTAGTACTATGTTCAATTTTCTAAGGAATCACCAGACTAATTTCTAGAGTGTTTGTATCAGCTTGCAATTTGGCCATATGGAGGAGTGTTCCTCTTTCTCCACATCCTTGCCAGCATCTGTTGTCACATGAGCTTTTGATCTTAGCCATTTTGACTGGTGTGAGGTGGAATCTCAGGGTTGTTTTGATTTCCATTTCCCTAATAACTAAGGATGTTGAACATTTCTTTAGGTGAGTCTCAGCCATTTGATATTCCTCAGTTGAGAATTCTTTGTTTAACTCTGTTCCCCATTTTTTAATAGAGTTATTTAATTCTCTGGAGTATAACTTCATGAGTTCTTTGTATATTTTGGATATTAGCCTTCTATGGGATATAGAATTGGTAAAGATCTTTTTCCAATCTGTTAGTTGCCATATATTCCTATTGACAGTATCCTTTGCCTTACAGAAGCTTTGAAATTTTATGAGGTTCCATTTGTCTACTGTTGATCTTAGAGCATAAGCCATTAGTGTTCTGTTCAGTAAACTTTTCCTCTGTGCCCATGTGTTCAAGGCTTTTCCCTACTTTCTCTTCTAATAGATTCAGTGTATCTGGTTTTATGTGGAGGTCCTTGATCTACTTGGACTTGAGCTTTGTACAGAAAGATAAGAATGGATCAATTTGCATTCTTCTACATGTTGACTGCCAGTTGAGCCAGCATCACTTGTTGAAAATGCTGTCTTAAGACAGAGGCAGGCTGCCAGAAGACTACATTCCAGAATTCAAAGAAAAAATTATCTTGATAATAAAATTTGTTTTAAGAATTGTATATTGCAGAATACACAGCTTTGGTGTATCTACTCACCAAGCAAGCTGAGCAGACCTGCTTGAACCTCTGATATCTTGCATTTCAGCTGGATAAAGTGAAGACATAGCATCAGAAGGTTATCAATTTACTCTTCCCCCTGCCCATCTTCTAATATCTCAATGCCCATAATCAGCTTGAAGAAGTTAAAGAAGAGTCAGCGCCCCTATTCCCTGGGCTTGGGGACTGAGGTGGTTAATATTGGGCTGTCTTTCTGGGGAAAAGTAGTGGTTTTGTTGGAACAGGGAGGATTAGCTAGGATTTATTGCATAGCCATAACCTATTGGTAGAAATAAGTATAATTGTTATTAAGACAAAGTTATAATTTCTTTTTTTTTGAAAGTTGCAAGGACAGTTCTTGTTTATTTCAGATTCTTTTTTTTCTTTTTATTTTTTTATTGGATATTTTATTTACATTTCAGATGTCATCCCCTTTCCCCATTTCCCCTCCCTAGAAAACCCCTATCCCTTGCCCCCTTTTCCTTTTTGCTTTTATATAATTTTTTAAAATGTTAATCAAAGGCTTTATAAGTTTGGTAATGCTCAGTCAGAAGTATAACCCAATACTCAACCTAGATATATAAACTATCTTTGACTGGTGGAGACTCAACCTAGATATATAAACTATCTTTGACTGGTGGAGACATGTGAACATCTGCCTCCATGTCCCCTACCCTCTTTCTCTCTCTTTTTCTCTCTCTTCACCTAGCTTCTCCTGTCCTTCTTCTCCTCCTCTCCTTACTCCTTCTCTTTCTCTCTGTACTCCTCCCACCTTAGGTCCTCCTACATATCACCCTTCCTGTTAAAATAAAACTTTTCTCTTAAAATACAATTAGAGCATAATTATGCTGATTTGTACCAGTGAGGTACAAGTTAGTCCTAATAACCAGTCCATCATTTTGTTGACTAACCAGAACTTCTGTCATCTCTCCTAACTAAAACACTTAGTTCTGAACCTGGCTTTTTCCTTGGCTTTAGAATGAATGTCAGCTGAAAACCATCCACTCAAATCTTTTCTCTCAAAGTAAATAGCCAGGATTGGCTATGAGACTATAAGTTTTCAACTCTGTCATAAATTCAGAATGACTGAGTTAACTGAAATTATGGGAAGTATAAAGCATAGCTTCTAAAAAAGTTATAATTTCTTAAATGGTACAAAATTTACTTTGATTTCAAATGTAAGGTTCTCATTGGTATGAGCTTCTTATTAATATAAAAGTGAGATGAATATTGTTACTGTCATAGGCATTGTGCCTGTATAACACATTTAGGAATACAAGGCTTAGGCCCAGCCCTTCTTTAACTTTTCTAACTGATTTGAGATGGTTAGCCTGTGAGTTAAGGGCCTATAGCAAATTCATGGCTCTGAGTTTATTATTAGGGTGTTTTCTATATTTTATTTAGAAATTGCTGAGAGAAGTTAACAGACAACAGTCCAGATTGCCTTACATGGATAGTTGGTTTTCAAAATGTCAGAAGTTCACAGAATTGACGTTACAAACATGTCTGTATTAATGTTCATTTTGATTAGAAACCTGTCTGCTCCTGGCAGCTTCCTGTCTTGGATTCTAAGAAGAAATTGAGCATCTTTGGAGTTACTTCAGTTGTGGTGAGACAGTCACCAGGCAAGAATTGCCTCTTTTCATCTACAGACAAATTACTGTTTAGAAAAGGACACACTTTCAGAATAGTCGATAAATTATATCTGCCAAATCAGAGTAATCAGCTCTTAATAATTCTGCATCACTATGTCTGTCAGGTTATCCTGGGCCAGAAGGCTGAAGATCAGATGTTCCAATGTTTTGTAGTATAGGGGCTGTCCAGGTGTTCAGCGGTCTCTATAAATTGGCTAAGTTTTAGAAGCTATGCTTTGTGCTTCCCATAATTTCAGTTAACTCAGTCATTCTGGATTTCTGACAGGGTTGAATCTTATAGTCTCATAGCCAATCCCAACCATTTACTTTGAGAGAAAAGATTTGAGAGGTTGGTTTTCAGCTGACATTCATTCTAAAGCCAAGAAAAAAAAAATCCAGAACTAAGTCTTTTAGTTAGGAGTGATGACAGAGGTTCTGGTTAGTCAACAAAATGATGGACTTGGTATTGGGTCTATCTTGTACCTTACCGACACAAATTGGTATAGTTATGCTCTAACTGTATTTTAAGAGAAAAGTTTTATTTTAACAGAAATGGTGATATGTAGGAGGAGCTAAGGTGGGAGGAGGAAAGAGAGGAAGAGGAGAAGTAAGAAGAGGAGGAGCTAGGTGACAAGCGAGGGGTGGGGTTGGGGAGTGGGGTGGGGGTGGGAGAACATGGAGGCGGATGTTCGAGTGTCTCTGCCAGTCAAAGATAGTTGATATATCTAGGTTGGGTATTGGGTCACACTTCTGAATGTTTGGGCATCTTGTAATTGAGCATTACCAAACTTATAAAGCCTTTGATTAACATTAAATAAAATTGTATAAAAAGCAAAATGGAGAAGGGAGGATGGGATAGGGGTTTTCTAGGGAGGGGAAATGGGATGGCATCTGAAATGCAAATAAAATATCCAAAAAAAGAAAAAAGAAAAGAAAAAAAAGAAAAGAAAAGAAAATGCTGTCTTTTCCCACTGGATGGTTTTAGCTCCTTTGTCAAAGATCAAGTGACTATAGGTGTGTGGATTCATTTCTGGGTCCTCAATTCTATTCCATTGATCTACCTGGCTGTCTCTTTACCAATACAATACAGTTTTTTTTTTTATCAGTATTGCTCTGTAGTACAGCTTGAGGTCAGAGATTGTGATACCCCTAGAAGTTCTTTTATTGTTGAGAATAGCTTTTGACATCCTGTGTTTTTTGTTATTGCAGTTGAATTTGAGAATTGCTCTTTCTAACCTTATGAAGAATTGAGTTGGATTACACTGAATCTGTAGATTGCTTTTGGCAAGATGGCCATTTTTACTATATCAATCCTGACAATCCATGAGCATGGGAGATCTTTTTGTCTTCTGAGATCTTCTTCTATTTCTTTCTTCAGAGACTCGAAGTTCTTGTCATACAGATCTTTCACTTGCTTGGTTAGATTTACACCAAGGTATTTTATATTATTTGTGACTATTGTGAAGGGTGTCATTTCCCTAATTTCTTTCTCAGCCTTTTTATCTGTGAGTAGAGGAAGGATACTGATTTGTTTGAATTAATTTTATCTCCAGCCACTTTAACTGAAGTTGTTTATTAGCTGTAGGAGCTTTCTGGTGGAATTTTGGGGGGTCACTTAAGTATCTTATCATCTGCAAATAGTGAAATTTTGACTTCTTCCTTTTTTATTTATATCCCTTTGACTTCCTTTTGTTGTCTAATTGCTCTGGCTAGGACTTTAAATACTACATTGGATACATAAGAAGAGAGTGGGCAGCCTTGTCTAGTTTCTGATTTTAGTGGTATTGCTTCAAGTTTCTCTTCATTTAGTTTGATGTTGGCTACTAGTTTGCTGTATATTGTTTTTACTGTCTTTAGGTATGGACCTTGAATTTCTGATCTTTCCTAGACTTTTACCATGAAGGGGTGTTGAATTTTTGTCAAATGCTTTTTGAGCATCTAATGAAATAATCATGTTTTTTTTCCTTTGAGTTTGTTTATGTAGGGAATTATATTGATGGATTTTGGTATATTGAATTATCCCTGTATCCTTGGGATGAAGCCTACTTGATTGTCGTGAATGATTGTTTTGATGTGTTCTTGGATTCATTTTATAAGAATTATGCTGAACATTTTTGTATTGATATTAATAAGGGAAATTTGACTGACATTTTCTTTCTTTGTTGGGCCTATGTATGGTTTTGTATCAGCATAAATTTGGCTTCATAGAACGGATTGGGTAGTGTTCTTCTATTTCTATTTTGTGGAATGATTTAAAGAGAATTGGTATTAGGTCTTCATTGAAGGTCTGGTAGAACTCTGCACTAAAACCATCTGGTGCCAGGCCTTTTTTTTTTTTTTTGGTGGGGATACTTTTAATGACTGCTTCTATTTCTTCAGGGGTTATGGGACTGTTTAGATGGTTTATCTGATCCTAATTTAACTTTGGTACCTGGTATCTGTCTAGAAAATTGTCCATTTCATCTAGATTTTTCAGTTTTGTTGAGTATAGGCTTTTGTAGTAAAATATGATGGTTTTTTGAATTTCTTCAGTTTCTGTTGTTATATCTCCCTTTTCATTTCTGATTTTGTTCATTTGGGTACTGTCTCTGTGCCTTCTGGGTAGTCTGGCTAAGGGTTTATTTATCTTGTCAATTTTCTCAAAGAACCAGCTCCTGGTTTTGTTGATTCTTTGTATAGTTCTTTTTGTTTCTACTTCGTTGATTTCAGCCCTGAGTTTGATTATTTCCTGACATCTACTCCCCTTGGGTGTATTTGCTTCTTTTTGTTCTAGAGCTTTCAGGTGTGCTGTCAAGCTGCTAGCGTATGCTCTCTCCAGTTTCTTTTTGGAGGCACTTAGAGCTATGAGATTTCCTCTTAGCACTGCTTTCATTGAGTCTCATAAGTTTGGTCATGTTGTGCCTTTATTTTCATTGAATTCTAAAAAGTCTTTAATTTCTTTCTTTATTTCTTCTTTGATCAATTTATCATTGAGTAGGGCATTGTTCAACTTCCATGTATATGTGGGCTTTCTGTTGTTTTTGTTTTTATTGAAGACCAGCCTTAGTCCGTGGTGATCTGATAAGATGCATAAGATTATTTCAATCTTCTTATATTTGTTGAGGCCTGTTTTGTGACTGATTATATGGTCAGTTTTGGAGATGGTACCATGAGGTGCTGAAAAGAAGGTATATTCTTTTGTTTTAGGATGAAATGTTCTATAGATACCTGTTAAATCCATTTGGTTCATAATTTCTGTTAGTTTCACTGTGTCTATGCTCAGTTTCTGTTTCCATGATCTGTCCATTGATGAGAGAGGGGTGTTGAAGTCCCCCACTATTATTGTGTGAGGTGCAATGTGTATCTTGAGCTTTAGTACAGTTTCTTTTATGAATGTGGGTGCCCTTGCCTTTGGAGCATAGATATTCAGAATTGAGAGTTCATCTTGGTAGATTTTTCCTTTGACAAATATTAAGTGTCCTTCCTTATTTTTTTGATAACTTTTGGTTGAAAGTCAATTTTATTTGATATTAGAATGACTACTCCAGCTTGTTTCTTGAGACCATTTGCTTGAAAAATTGTTTTCCAGCCTTTTACTCAGAGGGAGTGTCTGTCTTTGTCACTGAGTGGTGTTTCCTGTATGCAGTAAAATACTAGGTACTGTTTACGTATCCAGTTGATGGGTCTATGTCTTTTTATTGAGAAATTCAGTCCATTGATGTTAAGAGATATTAAGAGTGGTTGTTGTTTTTTGTTGTTAGAGGTAGAATTATGTTTGTGTGGCTATCTTTTTTAAAGTTTGTTGAAAGATGATTACTTTCTTGCATTTTCTAGGGTATAGTTTTCCTTCTTCTGTTGGAGTTTTCCATCTATCATCCTTTGTAGAGCTGGATTTGTGGAAAGATATGGTGTAAACTTGTTTTTGTCATGGAATATTTTGGTTTCTCCATTTATGGTAATTGAGAGTTTTGCTGGATATAGTAGTTTGAGCTGGCATTTGTGTTCTGTTAGAATCTGTATGACATCTGTCCAGGATCTTCTGGCTTTTAAAGACTCTGGTGAGATGTCTGGTGTAATTTTGATAGGACTGTCTTTATATGTTTCTTGACCCCTTTCCCTTACTAGTTTTAACATTCTTTCTTTGTTTTGTACATTTGGTGTTTTGACTATTATGTAACAGCAAGAATTTCTTTTCTGTTTCAATCTAATTACTGTTCTGCAGGCTTCTTGTATGTTTATAGGCATCTCTTTCTTTAGGTTAGGGAAGTTTTCTTTTATAACTTTTTAAAAATTTTTATTTATTTTTATGTATTCACCATTGCTCTCTTCAGACACACCAGAAGAGGGCATCAGACCCCATTGCAGATGGTTGTGAGCCACCATGTGGTTGCTGGGACTTGAACTCAGGACCTCTAGAAGAGCAGTCAGTGCTCTTAACCATTGAGTCATTTCTCTAGTCCTTCTATAACTTTGTTAAAGATATTTACTGGCCTTTTAAATTGGGAATTTTCACTCTCTTCTATACCTGTTATCCTTAGATTTGGTCTTCTTATTGTGTCCTGGATTTCCTGGATGTTTTGGGTTAGGAACCTTTGCATTTTGTATTTTTTTTCACTGTTATGTCGATGTTTTCTAAGGTATCTTGTGCACCTGAGATTCTCTCTTCTATCTCTTGTATTCTGTTGGTGATGCTTGTGTCTATGATTCCTGATCTCTTTCCTAGGTTTTCTATCTCCAGGGTTGCTTCCCCTTGTGATTTCTTTATTGTTTCTACTTCCATTTTTAGATCCTGGATGGTTTTGTTCAATTCTCTCACCTTTTTGGTTGTGTTTTCCTGTAATTCTTTAAGGGATTTTTGTATTTCTTCTTTAATGGCTTCTACCTGTTTACCTGTGTTCTCCTGTATTTTATTTTAAGAGAGTTATTTATGTCCTTCTTAATGTCTTTTATCATAATGATTTGTGATTTTAAATCAGAGTCTTGCTTTTCTGGAGTGTTGGAGTATCCACGGCTTGCTGTGGTTAGAGAACTGGGTTCTGTTGATGCCAAGTAGCCTTGGTTTCTGTTGCTTCAGACCAATTTTCTTTATGAATATCTATGCAAAATGCTCAATAAAATTCTCGCAAAACGAATCCAAGAAAGCATCAAAATGATCATTCCTCATGTTCAAGTCGGCTTCATCCCCGGGATGTAGGAATGGTTCAATATATAGAAACCCATTAACATAATCTACTATATAAATAAACTCAAAGGAAAACAACTCACATGATTATCTCATTAGATGCTGAGAAGGTATTTGACTAGATTCAATATCCCTTCATGGTAAAAGTGTGGAAAGATCAGCAATTTAAGGCCCATAACTAAAGACAGTAAAAGTAATAAACAACAAACCAGTAGCCAACATCAAACTAAATGGAGAGAAACTTGAAGGAATCCCACTAAAATCAGGGACTAGACAAGGCTGCCACTCTCACCCTACCTATTCATTATAGTGCTGGACAATCTAGCTAGAGCAATTAGACAACAAAAGGATGTCAAAGTGGTACACATTGGAAAGGAAGAAGTCAAAATTTCACTATCTGCAGAGTATACGATACTATACTTAAGTGGCCCCAAAAATTCCACCAGAAAGCTCCTACAGCTGATAAACAACTTCTGTAAAGTGTCTAGATATAAAATTAATTCAAACAAGTCAGTATCCTTCCTCTACTGGAAGTATAAACAGGCTGAGAAAGAAATTAGGGAAACGACACCCTTCACAATAGTCACAAATAATATAAAATACCTTGGTGTGACTCTAACTAAACATGTGAAAGATCTGTATGACAAGACCTTCAAGTCTCGAAGAAAGAAATTGAAGATCTCAGAACATGGAATGGTCTCCCATGCTCATGGATTGTCAGGATTAATATAGTAAAAATGGCCATCTTACTGAAAGCAGTCTACAGATTCAATGCAATTCCCATTAAAATTCCAACTCAATTCCTCATAAAGGTAGAATGGGCAACTTGCAAATTCATTTGAAATCGTAAAAAAAAAAACCAGGATATAGAAAAATATTTTCAACAATAAAAGAACTTCTGTGGGAATCACCGTCCTTGCCCTCAAGCTGTATTATAGAGCAACAGTGATAAAAGCTGCATACTACTCATACAGAGACAGGAAGGAAGATTGATGGAATAGAATTGAAGACCCAGAAATGAATTCACACACCTATAGTCACTTGATCTTTGACAATGGAGCTAAACCATCAAGTGGAAAAAGGACAGCATTTTCAACAAATAGTGCTGTTTCCATTGTGCTGGCAGACTGCATGTAGAAGAATGTAAATCAATTCATTCTTATCCCCTTGTACAAAGCTCAAAGCTCAAGTCCAAGTGGATCAAGGACTTCCACCTAAAACTAGATATACTGAAGGTAACAGTAGAGAAAGTGCTGATGAGCCTCAAACACATGGGCACAGGAGAAATTTTCCTGAAGAGAACACCAATGGCTTATGCTCTAAGATCAACAGTAGACAAATGGAACCTCATAAAATTGCAAAGCTTCTGTAAGGCAAAGGACACTGTCAATAGGAATAAATGGCAACTAACAGATTGGAAACAGATCTTTACCAATTCTATATCCCATAGAGTGCTAATATCCAATATATACAAAGAACCCAGGAAGTTATACTCCAGAGAATTAAATAACCCTTTTAAAAATAGGGTACAGAGCTAAACAAGTAATTCTTAACTGAGGAATATCAAATGGTTGATAGGCACTTAAAGAAATGTTCAGCAACCTTAGTCATCAGGGAAATGCAAATCAAAAAGACCCTTAGATTTCACCTCACACCAAGCAGAATGGCTAAGATCAAAAACTCAGGTGACAGTAGATGTTGGTGAGGATGTGGAGAAAGATGAACACTCTTCCATTGTTGGTGGGATTGCAAGCTAGTACAACAATTGCAAGCTGGAAATCAGTCTGCTGGTTCTTCAGAAAATTAGAGGTAGTCATAACTGAAGCCCCAGCTATACTACTCCTGGGCATATATTCAATAGATGCTGTAATATGTAACAAGGACCCATGCTCCACTCTGTTCATATCAGCCTTATTTATAATAGCCAGAAGCTTGAAACAACCCAGATGTCCTTTAACAGAGGAATGGATACAGAAAATGTGGTACATTTACGCAATGTAATACTATGTAGCTCTTAAAAATAATGACTACATGAAATTCTTAGGCAAATGAATGGAACTAGGAAATATCATCCTGAGTGATGTTACCCAGTCACATAAGAACACACATGGTATGCACTCACTGATAAATGGATATTAGCCCCAAAACTTGGAGTATCCAAGATTAATTCAGACCATGTGAAGTTCAAGCAGAAGGAAAATCAAAATGTAGATGTTTTAGTCCTACTTAGAAGGAGGAGCAAAATACTCATGGAGGTTGAGGGTCACAGGGACTAGAGTAGAGGGAGTAGAGGAGGGGAGGGGAAAAGGGGGGCAGGATCAGGTATGCGAGGAGTTGAAGATGATATACAGAGGGTCAAGAATTTGAACAGAGGTCTGTAGCAATGGGGGATGGGGAACTCGGGGTAGCCACCAGCTGGTCCCAGATGCCAGCAAAGCCAGAGGCTCCCAGGACCAAACAGGGATAAGCTGAAATGTCCAACAAAAGGAAGAAAGAATGTGTAGAAACCATATTCAGATGTTAGGCAAGGCCCCTGGTTGGGGGATGGGGCCACCCACTCATTTCATGATGGGATAGGGGGTTTCCAGAGAGAAATTTGGGACAGGGAGTAACATTTGAAATGTAAATAAATAAAATATCCAATAAAACACAAGAACCAACAATCATCTACCTTTAATATCTCTCAACATCAAAGGACTCAATTTCCCAATAAAAAGAAACAGGCTGGGCTGGTTAGATGACTCAGTTGTTAAAAGCAGCTACTGCTCTTCAGGAGGTCATGAGTTCAAATCCCAGCAACCACATGGTGGCTCACAATCATCTGTAATGATATCTGATGAGAAAGAATGGAGCCCAGAGTGAGTCAGGATGAAGCGAGTGTGGCCAGAGCAAGAGGGAGAAGGGACGTGGTGGTGGTGGTGAGACAGAGGCTAATAGATGGATTCCACAAATAGGATCCAGCATTGCTGCACACAGGAAACACACTTCAGTGAAAAAGACTGATACTGCCTCTGAGTAAAAGGCTGGAAAAACGTTTTTTAAGCAAATGGTTCCAAGAAACAAGCTGAAGTTTCTATTCTAATATCCAATAAAATAGACTTTCAACCAAAAGTTATCAACTGAGATTGGGAAGGACACTTCACACTCATCAAAGCAAAAATCCACCACGAAGTCTCAATTCTGAATATCTATGCCCTGAATGGGGAATGAAGAGCACCAACATTCATAAAAGAAACTTTACTCAAAACACACATTGCACCTCACACAATAATAGTGGGAGACTTCAACACCCCAATTTCACCAAATGGACAGGTCATTGAAACAAAACTAAACAGAGACACAGTGAAACTAACAGAAGTTATGAACCAAGTGGATTTAAGAAGGGGTCAGCCTATGGCAGCCAGCAATTAGAGAAATCACTCAGAAGGCTTTTCTCTGAGGGAACAAAGCTTGATTCATTGGGGCTGGCACTCCCTGTGGCCATTGGAAACCTTTGAGGTTTTTTTTTTTTTTTTTTCTCTTATGGGCTGGCAAGAAAGAAAAGGAAAGTGAATACACATACAGACACAAACACACACACACACACACACACACACACACACACACACACACACACACTGAATGGATGAAGAAAAAGCAGCATTCAATAACTTCACACATACAAATATATGCATCCATGTATTCATACACACATTCACATACATGCATGCATGTAGACAGACCTACAGATAGATAGAAATATACACAGTCAAACATTGAGTCGCTAGAGTAAATTTCCATCAAGTAGGCTCCAAGTGTTTTACACATACACATACACATATATACACATATACACATATATCCCTGGTGGATGGAGCAAGTGCCAACACTGTTTTTTCTTCCATAGTTTATATATCTCACAAAAGTTTTCCAAGCAGGTAAAATTACAATGTGATTGTCTTCTATTTTTCTTTGAGTGAATGACTATGAAATACTGCGTTCCCCAATACCATTACAAGAAAAAAAATCATAACCATAATACAGGTAAAGAAAACACAATATTCCCAAGAACCCAGGTACAGTTTAACTAAGCAACTTGTTATAGATTAACAAAGTGTGAGCAAGCAAGGTAGTTTTCTCAGTCAGTTTCTCTTACCAGAAAGCAGCAGTTTGTGGTTACAAAGAAAGGATTAATTATTTTACTACTTATCTTTAAAGTAATCTTAAAAGAACCACAAATTTAAACTTTTATACAAAAAAATCAATCAAATCTTTAAATCCTCAGTATACAATCTACTCATCAGCAACTTTTATTAAATCATATCAGGAAGCTGAGGGGAAAATGGATAGAAGAAATCAATCATCACCAGTCCAGCATCAGTGAGAAACATGTCTGCCAGTGCTGCCATTGTTCTTGTCCCCTGACCTTAGAAAGTTCCTAGCTTAACTATTAAGAGTGTGCCTTCTGAACTTCAAATGTTCCTTCAGATTTTCTACATCAGAGTCAGGGGCAAAAACATCTCAACCTAGCCTCACTAATAATTTATTTGTCCAAATGCTTTCTAAGGGTGGTGGTCATAGCTGACATCCTACATCTCTAAGTTCTTCTCTAGGGTGGTGACTGAATTATTAATCTGCTCCAGCAGCAATGCCTGAAAGAGATCAGGCTCTGTTGTTGTGAGTGCCAGAGATGCTGCCTGGTGCAGGGCTGGAAGCCTCCTTAGAGTTTTCATACAATTCTTAGATTGAGAGGGAAGTGAGGGCAGCAAGCAGAGAACTCCATAACAGCATGGAGTCTTAGGGGTCATCTTTCTCTGAGGCTCACTCCTTGAAACTGGGCTAACCGGTGGGCTGCGTTCCATCACTTCTAAACGTTTGTTATTCCAGCCACATGGCCCTCAGCAATTTCTCCTTACTGGATTGTGAAAAAGCCAGGTCATCAAAGAAAGGGCTAATAAATAAGAAGCCAAAGGGACAGAAAATAGATTATCAGGAGAATAAAACAAATCAGATGAAATGAAAGTTAATATTTGTGTTTAAAGTAAGTCTATTTAAATCTATGTGATTTTTACAAACATGCTCTTTAACATTGACCATTATTGTACCGATCATGGTAGTGACATAAAATTATTGGAGGGGTAAGGCTGGCAAACTCTTTTGACTCGAAGTCTGTTGTGTAAACAGTTGATGCACTGATATCCAAATCCCATTCAAGCAGAAAACAAATAAGAGTACATAACATATTAGTACCCAGTGACATTCTGTTAGATATAAAGTAGTTTATATAGCACATAGCCATCTAAAATTCTACTTTGCATGTTCATGTGCCTATGGTATATTTAAGAAAGCTTAATATAATTCATAAACCGTGTGCATAGTCTCCTCATTGCCACCTTCATCTCTTTATTCCTAAGTGTGTATATCACCGGATTTAGAAAAGGAGTAACAATTACATCAAAGATGGCAAGAAATTTATCCAGATGTGATGTCGGAAATGGCCAAGAGTAGAAGAAGATTAAGGGTCCAAAGAACAAAACTACCACCATGACATGAGCTGACAGAGTGGAGAGGGCCTTACATAAACTACCCAAAGATTTCTTTTGAACAGTCACCAAAATAAATATGTAAGAGATGATAAGAATTAAAAAGGAGGCCACAGAAATGAACCCACTGTTGGCAGTAACCATAAACTCCAATGTGTTGGTGTTTATACAGGCAAGTTTAATAAATCTTGGAAGGTCACAGAAAAAGCTGTCTAGTTCATTAGGGCCACAGAAGGGCAAGTCTACCACAAAAATCAACTGAGTCACTGAATGGATGAAGCCAATAATCCAAGAAGCAACCAAAATCAAAATGCACTTTTGTGGGCTCATGATGATCAGGTAGTGCAGAGGCTTACATATGGCAACATAGCGGTCAAATGCCATGGCTATGAGCAGCACCATCTCAGTGCCACCTACTGCGTGGATAAAAAAGATCTGAGTGATGCAACCCCCAAAAGAGATGGTTTTGTGCTTTCTCAGAAGGTCACAAATCATCTTAGGTGCTGTGAATGAGGAACATATCAAGTCAATGATGGAAAGATTGGCTAATAGGAAGTACATAGGGGACTGTAGTTGGGGGTCTGAGGTTACAGTCAGCACAATGAGAAAGTTTCCCAACAGACTTGCCACGTAGAACACACAAGAAAAGAGGAAAAGGGACAGCTGGATTGTCCATGAGTTGGAGAGTCCCAGGAACACAAACTCAGACACCAAAGAGTGGTTTGCTCTACCCATTGCCTCTGGTGGCTGTGTCAGTCCTTATGCTACCTGAAATAGAAGAGTGATGAAAACCTCTGGTTTAAGACAGCATTAGTTATTTGACAAAGTCACAGACAATTTAAAGGACTAACATGTCTTTATAGACAGTTTAAGTAAAATTTCAATTATTAGTCTACTGGGAAATGAGAGCTGAGAGCAGGAGAAACAGTCTCCTTCCGGGAAGAGTCCCCCAACTGGTGATCCAGTACCAAGCGGTCAGCCCTGAAATCACAAATGTACAAGTAACACTATATGGATTGAGCAGATTATATTTATGTATTTAAGAATATTTATGAATGCACACACACATATGTATATATATGTAAACAATGAAAAAAAAAAAAAGAAGCCATGAATTTGAAACAAAGTAAAGGTGTAATTTATGGAAAGGATTGGAGGGAGAAAAGGAGGAAAATGATATTTTAATTATATTATATTATAATTCCAACAAGTAAATAAATATACTTTCTCTCATCTCCTCACTTTTTGTCATCTCTAGCAGATGGAAGAGCTGGCCCC
Organism: Rhabdomys pumilio; assembly: GCA_030674055.1. NCBI lineage: Eukaryota > Metazoa > Chordata > Mammalia > Rodentia > Muridae > Rhabdomys > Rhabdomys pumilio. The sequence continues at coordinate 176,407,279 of JANHMN010000002.1, read as the reverse complement.
AGGACCATGAACTCAAGAAAGCTGGCTCTGTCCCTGACTGGCTGCAGTGTTTGGGAGAGTGGGCATTGCACCTCACTGGGCATCACTGTGGAGCTGACCTTTCTGTGTGGTGGGGCATGGGAGAGCTGGCCTAAGCCTCTCTGCAACTTGTCTGTGTACCATGGTGTGAGCAAGGGAGAGATGCCCTTTCCACTCCTTGCCTCTTGTCACCTAAGGCAGAAGGAAGAGCGGGCTGGGTCATGAGAACAGGAAAGCTGGTACTGTTCTTCATGGTGTACTGCAACACTGGGGTGGGGGCCTCAACACTCAGGGGGTGAGCCCTGCACCTCATCTGAGCAGCACAGCAGAGTTGGCCCTGCTGCTGCAGGCTCTGGGGACCAGCCCAGAGAGAATGAGAGCAGGAGAGCTAGCTCTGCCCCTTGCTGGTTGTGGCATTAAGTGAGCCAGCTGGTGCAGTGCGGGAGAGCTCACCCTGGTGGTGTGGGTGTGGGAGAGCTGGTGGGTTGACCAGCTTCCACCCAGGCTCAGATCCAGGACTCTGAGTTTACCCACCCCCAAATCTATCCCATCGATGAACTGCTGGATCCCATGAAGGGGCAAGTCCTAAAGATCCAAAATTTTGCAGAATTTCCATTACACAAGGCATATCTGAAAAAAGTCCTGGTGAGGATCCAGTACTGTTAGTGTAGAAGAAGCCAGAAGCCTCAAACCAGACCAACGACTCTGCAAGCAAAGAAATGTGGACAAAGGGGTGTATTTTGTGGGATAAAAATGGGACATACTGTGACACATTACAGTTTTCATGAGATTATTTTTCTCTTCTAGAGGAGAGGTTGCAAAGGTGGAGGACAGGTACAAAGGGATGGGGAGCTGAGTGGGACTGAAATGCACGATGTGAAACTCACAAAGAAGAAGTTAAATAAAAAAAAAACCTCACGAAATATAAAAGAGTGCTCTCTTCAGGCCAAAAATAAAAATCAACTGATATGCCTGTCATATAGTATATCGAAAGTTAAATCTTTAATGTACTTGGATAAACATATTTGTTATATTTTAAAAATATAATTTTGTAGGCACATCTTTCAGATGACTGAAAGGCTTTTGGATGTTAAAAGTGAAATTCTTAAGAGACTGTGGTTTACATAATTTGGAAATTCCTTAGTATATTAATACTATCTATATATATTTAAATATATATGTTTAATATATATTAATAAATGTTAATATATGTTATTAATATATGTTTTATATATTTAACTATATATTAAATAAACATATTTAATATATTTATATTATATATATTTATAAATTATATATATAAATATATATTTATAAATATATTTAATATATTTATAAACATATTTAATATATAGTTAAATATATATAATGTATATATATAATATATATAATATATATAATATATATAATGTATATATATAATATATATAATATATATATAATATATATATATTTTTTTTATTTTGTATTTTTTTTTTCTGACCCAGAGATGAACATTTATGTGTAAACTGAGATGACAATGTGACAGATGAGGGCGGAGGATGCAGGTTCATAGCACTGTGTGTTTTAGAGGAATTAAGAGAAGCACGGGTACTGTGGAGCAGACTCTGACTGATGCTCAGTGGTTAACATGCTTCAATTTCCCCATTGAATTCATTTCTTTCTGGTTGATTAGGTTCTTCCTATGCAGTATGTGTTTCCACTTGAAAGTCTTATTTTCCTCAAAGATAGTTTGTTTCTATCAGAGGGTTAGAGAGGAGTACAAAGAGGAGAGACGAGTGGATCAAAAAGAACAAAGTACAACACACACACACACACACACACACACACACACACACACACGCACACACACACGCGCACACACACAAATACATGTCAATATGAAACTTACCATTTTGTGTACTAACTAGAGAAAATAATGAAAAATCAGCTTCAATCCATCTAACCAACCTGGATCAGTGTTGGAATGGGCACGGGTTAGACAACAACCCAAACCTGCTGAGCTCTAGCCTATGCCATGGCTTGACAGAAAAAAAAAAAAAAAAGTCAAATGTAACATCTCCACAGAGGGAAAGACAGCTAATAAGCAGCACTGAAAAGTTACCTTAGTACTGCCATAAAATTCTGAGATTGCCATTCTGAGCATATTTGGCCAGGGGAATTGTTTCCAAGAACCACTGTAGTTTGGCCAGAGCCAAAGGGAAAATGTGGTAATGGGTCACTTGAGGAGAAAGAAGAGAGACAAGGGATTTAGTGTTTAGTATTTGGTCTAGTTACTGAAGATCACACAATTTTACATATTTTAAATCCCCTTGCCCTATTGATTTCTTACTTATAAGAAACTCCATAAAAGTGAAAAAAATACTTTCCAAAAGTAAAAATGTAATTTATTATTTTCATAAGGTAGGAATAGAGACATAAAAGGAATAAAATGTCCTTTAATGTTGATTACAGAATATAATCCATGTCCCATGATGAGGGATGACCTAATTAGAAGTGATAAGAGGTAGAGCTGTTTGGTCACCATTGAGCCATTTTTTCATTGACTACATGATATCAAGAGAAAAACAGAAATCAATAAGAATACCTCAAATTCAGGAACTTTAAGAGCCAGGGAAGCAATGAAAAGACAAGTCTCTTACACTTTGACCTTCCATAAACTAAGTTTTTTTAACTTATAAAAATCAATAGAACCTAAAATTTATGGATAAAATATGTTACTTTTTATAAAAACTTTGTAGAAAGGGCCATTTGTAATTTATAATTATATAGTTTTTCATCGGTGATGACATAATACCTTAAATTAATATTAGTTTAGCTGTGCAGAGTTTTAAAATTCAAGCTAAGATGCTGAATAGTTGTTCTGTTCCCAGAAGTATAGGTCATTTATCAGACTGGATTTGGAATGGTTTATGCGTCCTTACTTACATGCCTAGAGCCTTGGAGATGTGTAGTATAGACATTTTTTTGAAAATAGCCTTTGGTTGTTAGTTTTGACCAATATTTGTTAGCTCTTGGTTGTTGATCAAAGAATACAAGCAGAAAAAATATTCCCAAGCAATGTTGCAAAGCACCCTAACTTCTGGAATCCATGAAACAAAACCTTTGCTACATCCCATTGGTCAAAGTAACCTCAGGCACCAAGTCAGCTTTAAGACTGAAGAAATAGATTCCCTCTATTGGCAGAATGCGCATATATATATGTGTGTGTGTGTATCTATCTATCTATCTATCTATCTATCTATCTATCTATCTATCTCAACCAGAGATTTTATGACTAACCATTTTGAGTTGTGTTGATTAAACAAGTCTCTATTGTAATTAAGTTACTATTTTCCCTGACCTCTTTATTTGAGAACTGATCTCAGTATGTAGCACATGCTAGCTGTGAGCTTATGATTCTGTTGTAGTAGCCCTCTGAGTTCTGGGGTTACAGGTTGGTATTAGCACCTTGCTTAGTGTGATGTGTAAATCTCCACTGTTCTGAGACAGTGTCATTGTGACATTCTCAAAGGAGTGTCAGCTGTTTTCTATGTCTGCCACTTTTTCTCATATGCAACAGGGTTGTAGTAAGACTATAAAATGTTTTATTTCTTATTTATTTTCTCTCTCTTCTTCCTACCCAGTGTGTTTCTGTGCTCATGCTACATCATGCTGTAGAGTTCAGGGGACAACTTGAAGGAGTTGGGTCTCTCCGTCCATAATTTGAGCTTGGGAGAATGGCCTCAGGTTGTCCAGTTTGGTGGCAATTGTCTGTCTATCTGTTCATCCATCTTTCTATCCCTTAAATATCTTCTCAAGGAGTTTAACTCTTGATAATATAAACATGACTTGATTTGTTCACATGACCTTCTAGAGTTTTGTGTGCCTTGTGCTGAAGAGGCTTCCTGTACATAAATAAGTTTCAAGAACACAAAGTAGAAACACAGCCTGGTTACTAAAGTTGAAAGGAGTTTTCCTTCAGTAATCTATGGTAACAAAATCTTCAACACCAATGAATCAGATTATGCATACAAACATATCTTTTTACTACATACATACACACACACACACACACACACACACACATTTTCATACATACATACATAGTCTCTGATTAACTGTGATGTTTATAGAATGGAAGTTTGGAAGATGTGAGACAAAAGCCTTTATGAATCTGAAAGATAACAACAGACAAGGCCACTCTAAGTAACAAAAGTATCAAGAGAGTCATGTAGCTTGATTCTCCTCTCACATGGTTTACAAATTCCTGCATGCTCCTGTGCAGGCTGGAAATGGCAGTGTTTGGATACAATGCAGAAAATGTAACGACCTTGCTTTGACTAAATCTATACATCAAGGTTTTCTTAGTTGCTCTGTCTTAGTTTTACTGCTGTGAACAAACACCAGGACCTAGGAAACTCTATTAAGGACAACATTTATTTGAATCTGGCTTACAGTTTCAGAGGCTCAGCCCATTATCATCAAGGCAGGAGCATGACAGCATCCAGGCAGGAATGTTGTAGGAGGAGCTTAGAGTTCTACATCTTTATCTGAAGGCTATTAGACTGACTTCCAGGTAGCTAAGATGAGGGTCTTAAAGCCCATGCCTACAGTGACACAACTCTTTCAACAAGACCACACCTTCAAATAGTGACATTCCCTGAGCCAAACATATTCAAACTACTACATTGCTTTAACTTAAAAACCTTCCAGCTTTTGGTGAATGCATTTTTTCATGTTAATATTTTGAATGTGTTTTTATGATTTTGGTTATTTTACTAGAGTAAATTTAAAACCTGCTTGCTATAGAGATTTTAAAGCATGATTTCCATAATTTATTTATAAAATCAGACTTGTAGATCTAATTTAAAATAAAATAGCAGTTGATCATCAATTTAATTTGATCACTTTGATCGAATTTGATAAAGTCTGGGTTATACAATTTCTAAAGTTTGGCTTTAGCTTTATAATCTTTTTATGGGTAACAGAAATAATCAAGTCAAATCAATTAATCTTCAGTTCTCTCTCACTTTCAATTTCCCCTTGTGCTCCTTTGTTTCACAAGGCAGTTTTTACTTCATAAGTCTCAGAAGGCATTTTCTAGTAACTGGGTAGAGACTCTAGCTTTGATGTTCTAAATGTTTCCACCTTTCCTATAACCAGACTGACTTTCAGAACTGAAATGGAATCATGTTACTCTCAGAGCCACAATGCTCCCTTTATCTTTTATTACTCCAAGAAGGTCCATATGGCCTCTGCCTACCTCTTCAGCTGTATCTTTATTCTCCATGATCCAATAGGAAGACTCCTGCACTTCATCCACTAGGCCTGCTTTTTAACAGTATGCCATATCTTTGAGTGATAGTTGTGAACTGTGAAATATTTTTAAACATCTAGTTGACAATCTTCTATTCAATTTTCCTCTCTCCAACAAACTTTCTTGATTATATAACTTGAAATAAAAATCATATGTATTTGAGTTGTATGAAACTGTCTTTTGATATACAAAGGGAACTGTAAGTCACAGTGAAGTTAGTTAACTTAGGTACTAACTCCACCATTACTTTGCCATGGTGAAAGTGTTTCTGTCTATGCTCTCAGCAATTTAGAGCATATAGTACATAATGAGGAGCTGTCATCACCATGCCACAGACTAGAACTTCAGGACAGACAGACTACAATGCAATTTTCTTTCCAACTTTTAACACAAAATTCATCTTCCTGCCCCAATGATCTTTAAGACTACTGTCTGTTCCACCTTTACATCAGCAGCTTGTTACAGATGTAGTCATAGATGCACAGAGAAGCAGGGATATATATCTATTACATGTCATTTATGTGTTGTGTTAAAATAATTTGTTCTCACAATAACCCACTCTTTTACTAAGTGGTGATAGCCCAGGAATCTGTAACTGTGCATCATTAATCTTATTTTATCCTCCACTGGCACACAGTAATTTTTCTGAATATTGATGCCTGTATAAAGGTAATTGATCTAATTTTAATCTTTCTGCTTTAGATAAAGAAAAGGTTAATCAGAGGCTTCCAGCATAGGCTGACTCTTGACAATCATTTTTAAAAAAGTGCATTGGTCCTTTTTATTTACCATTTATTGATTAAGAATATGTATAAAAAGGATAGTTCAGCAAGGCTTAATAAAATACAATAATTCCAAAATAGAATGAAATGATCAGGTTTAAAATGAGATTTCTTTCACCATCAGCAGTGAAAGAAGGAGAAATGAGGGAACCAGGTGAGGTTAGGAAAGTACTCCCAGATAGGCTTCCTTCTGGTCCTCTGTGTACTTCAGGACAAGTCTCAGTCTAAGAATAGATTACAGAACCCACTCCAAAGAATCCCCGCCCCCAAACCAAGCAAGCAAGCAAGCAAGCAAGCAAGCAAGCAAGCAAGCAAGCAAGCAAAAAAAAAAACAAAAAACCCAAGGTCACTACTAATTCTTGGGGAGAAAATAGGAATGGATTAGCTCTGTTGTGGGAAGGTAATTGGGTGAGAGAAAACAGAACAGCAGTTTACAGGGCATATGACAACAAGGGACCAAATACTTACAAGAAACAGACAAAGAGCTTTTCAGTGACTTAGGAATTCTTGACATCTTCAGAATTCATGGGAGCAACAGTAAATGTGCTGAAAAGAGACTTGACCAGCTAAGTACGGTGTCTGGCAGTCATTTTTTCCCACTTGTTAATCAAACACTAGCTTAAAATTGGTTAATCTTCTCCATCAAATAGTACAAACTCACATTCTATGGTAATGAAGAAACTCCATGAAATGTCTTCTGAGTCTTCAATATTTTCTTCAAATGACATGACACTATCATGGAATAAAAATATCCCAACAATAGATGGTTCACTGTCCTTCACTTATGTATGATTGTGTTTAGACTGAAGAAGACTATAGAATTATTTTACTATAAAACTTACTGCTCAGTCCTATCATATTTGAATAGCAAAGAAGTGAATATTTAACGAGATATTAACATGTCAGACTATAGATCTCAAATGTATTTTATTGACTTGATGTTTGTTTTATTATTTTGTAGTGATGTCCTGCGCTACCTCCCGCCAGCAGGAATGACACGGCACACACAGGATCCTTCTGCAGTTCAAGCTTTAATGCGTCTTGAGAGGGAGAGCATAAGCTTCAGCCGTAGAGAAGATGGAGGACCCAGAACAGCCAGAGAGTGCTGCTTATATATAGGCGAGAGGGGGCGTGGCTTTCCCTGATTGGTTGCCCTGTCGGACCTAATTTGCATGTCCTCTCTGATTGGTCGCCCCATGACCTTATTTGCATATCCTCTCTGATTGGTCGTTCTACCTGGACCTAATTAGCATAGACCTATTTGCATAGTCCCTGCCCAGGGAGGGGTTGCCATGCAGGGATTGGCTAAGGCACCAATACCTCATTTGCATATACCCACTCGGGAGGGGTTCACACCAGAATCTGCTGACGCATGCGCAGTAGACTTGTTTGCAAGTGGTGCAACAGGAAACCAGCACCATCTTGTAATGCCGGATCGGGATCGGCGGGTTACATAGTGCTATGTGAAGATAACGAAAAATGTATTTAGAAATTCTAAGTGCAAGTGAGGCAGAAGAGTATTTTGATTCACATCAGGACTGTTGCCTTTGCAGCCTAGATCTGCCACTTGCCAGCTGGTATCTTTGGTCTAATTAGTGAGACTCTTGTGTCTTAGTTCTCTAATCTATAATACAAGAATGAAAATATCACCCACTTAGCTTTTGCTAGGATTGAATCAATGCACATATACAACTTGGAATATTATATACATATAAAACTTTTTGGAGGTTGTACAGAGGGACCTGTGGGTGGTTGCAGATAGAGGGATCCTGGTGGGATCCTAAAAGTTGGCTGTGATGCATCTATGGGTGGCCAGAGTAGGCAGTCATTAGTTGTAGGACCCAGGCTAGATTTGGAGTGTTATGGAAAAGGTATGAAGGGTAATAACCATCTCTGGAGGAGGACTTGGGTACCGAGTAGGCTGGTTATAAAAGTAAATGTTTAACAACGAAAACAAAATGATGTCAGATTATCATCAGTCTTCCTGCCCTCAGAGTCTCATTTACTAGCCTGTGTGAGACTGTCATAGCTTTCACCATATCAGCATTCTCACAGGATTTTTACGGCCTATTAATTGGTTTAGTTCAGCTGCAAACACAAACATTGCCTTCCGTAGCCATCGTTTTCACCATCTTAACCAAAAGCATTTATTGGGCCCTTACTGAAACAGGGAACTATAACTGTGAAAAGGGTAACGCTCATCTGCAGGAGTGAATGTCTTGGCATATTCTCTGTGTGACCCCTACTGGAGGCTTAAGAACACCAGAACTGGTAGTTTGAGGAAAAAAAACAACAATCATAAAATTAAGGAAAATATTCCTTAATTTATTTTGAAAACTCACTAAGGTAAAATACTGTACAGAATTATCCTGACTATTAAATACTTTATGTGAAGCATACGGCACAGGGTCTGAAGCATAAAAACTCCAGTTCTAAATCCCGTTATCCGTGTTGATTAAGGTACTGGAGATGATAACTTGGTGAACTCCTAAATTTAACCTGATATACAAAATCATTAATAGAGAGCTGAACTGTCACCATAATGTGATATAAATGTTCCTATTGTAACTGAGTGTAGAGTTGCCTTTGTTGTTTTCATGAGGTATTTAGGATGCCTTCCTGTAATTCACAAGCTGAGAGCAGAGTTTCCTCATTGCTGCCTTCATCTCCTTGTTCCTGAATGTGTAGATGACTGAATTCAGAAAAGGGGTGAGGACTGCATCAAAATGGGAAGAAATTTGTCTAAGTGTGATGAAGGAAAGGGCCAGGTATAGAAGAAGATTAATGGTCCAAAGAACAAAACCACAGTCACGTGAGCTGACAAAGTAGAGAGGGCCTTCGATATGCCACCTGAAGAGTGTTTCCTAACAGTCACCAAAATGAAGATATAAGAAATGATGACTGTGGGCATTCTGGCTCTGAGTGCAGCACAGGTGGGAGCAGCTAGCGGGTCGGCTACGGAGAGTGAGTGCAGCGCGCTTTGCCCCCCCCCCCACCCCTTCCCCTCGGACGCAGCCCCCACCCCTCTGCCCGCCGGGCCTTCTCAGCCGAACTATCCCCTGCGGGCCAGCGCGGGGCAGCTCCGGGCGCCCCCAGCAGACCCCCATCAAGGGCAGCCAGAGCTCCAAGGCACCCCGGGACGACGTGACCGTCGAGGAGGCAGCGGGCGCTTCCCCCGCGAAGGCCAACGGACAGGAGAATGGCCACGTGAAAAGCAATGGAGACTTAACCCCCAAGGGTGAAGGGGAGTCACCACCGGTGAACGGAACAGATGAGGCAACTGGGGCTACTGGTGATGCCACCGAGCCAGCGCCCCCTAGCCAGGAAGCTGAGGCCAAGGGGGAGGTCGCCCCCAAGGAGACCCCCAAGAAGAAGAAGAAATTCTCTTTCAAGAAGCCTTTCAAATTGAGCGGCCTGTCCTTTAAGAGAAATCGGAAGGAGGGTGGGGGCGATTCCTCAGCCTCCTCACCAACAGAGGAAGAGCAGGAGTAGGGGGAGATCAGCGCCTGCAGCGATGAGGGCACTACCCAAGAAGGGAAGGCTGCTGCTACTCCTGAGAGCCAAGAGCCCCAGGCCAAGGGGGCAGAGGCTAGTGCTGCCTCCAGGGAAGGAGACACAGAACAGGAGGCAGAGCCCCAGGCTGCAGAGCCATCCACTCCCTCCCCAGAGAGTGGCCCCACATCTGCCAGCGCTGAGCAGAATGAGTAGCTGGGTGAGGGCAGGTGGGTGATCTCTAAGCTGCAAAAACTGAGCTGTCCCTGTGAGGTCACTGCCTGGACCTCGTGCCTGGCTGCCTTTCTGTGCCCAGAAAGGAAGGGGCTTGTTGCCCGCTCTCAGACATGCTCCCCTTTCTGCCTCCTGTGGATTCTCCCGTCAGCCATTTGGTTTTACTCTTAAGGCCAGTTGAAGATGGTCCCTTTCGGGTTTCCCAAGTAGGTTAGTGATGTGACATGCTCCTGTCCCTCCCTCCTTCCCGAGCCCCATCCCTGCAGAAGGCGATTGCTGGGTTTCCAATTCTTTTCCAAGTTCATTTTGTTATCCTGCTTCTCAATCCCCTGAGCCAGAAGTGGGGGCTTATACTCTCAAACCCTGAGTGTCCAGCCTTTCCCCTGTTGGATTTAGTCTCTTGTGCTATGCCTAGTGGCACCTGGGCTGGGGAGGACATTGCCCCTGTCTGAGTTTTTATAAATGTCTTACTCAAGTTCAAACCTCCAGCTTGTGAAATCAACCATGTCTCTGACTTGATAAGCAAGTATTAGGCTTCAGGCTGGAGGGAGGTCTGTAATGTGAAACAACTTGTTGTCCTTTCCCCCCTCCCATTGTTGTAAATAACTTTTAATGGCCAAACCCCAGATTTGTACTTTTTTTTCCTAACTGCTAAAACCATTCTTCCACCCGGATTTACTGTAACATTTGGAAAAGGAGTAAATGTTGTCCCTTAAAAAAAAATAAAAAAGAAATAATGAGTGTGAAGAAGGAGCCCACAGAGATGAGTCCACTGTTGGCTGTGACCATGAACACCAATTTATTGATCTCTGTGCAAGCAAATTTAATAAGCTGAGGGAGATCACAGTAAAAGCTGTCCAATACATTAGGTCCACAGAAGGGCAAGTCTACAACAAAAGCTAGTTGGGCCACTGAGTGGATATGTCCAAGGATCCAGGATACTGCCAAGATTAAAATGCATATTTGTGGTCTCATGATGGTCAAGTAGTGAAGAGGTTTGCATATGGCTACATACCTATCAAAGGCCATGGCTATGAGAAGCACCATTTCTGTGCCCCCAATAGCATGAATAAAGGAGATCTGAGTTATACAACCTCTGAATAAGATGGCTTTGTGCTTTGTATAAAGGTCATAAATCATCTTGGGTGCTGTAAGAGAACAACTTCGCAGGTCAGGAAATGAGAGACTGGGCAGCAGGAAGTACATGAGGGTTGGCGTGAGTAGTCACAGAGAACACAATGAGGAGGTTTCCCATCAGACTTGCTGTGTAGAACATAGAAGAAAAGAGAAAGAGAAACAGTCGGATTCCCCATTTATTGGAGAGTTTCAAGAACACCAACGCAGACACAACAGAGTGATTGTCTTTATCCATTGCTGTGGAGAACAGAATTGTATCCAAAAAAATCCTGAAAAAGGCATAAAAATGAAAAAGGAAGCTTTGTGTGGAGTTAGTGACTGTATCAGTTTCAAACTGTAACACATTTCTGCATAGAGCCAATACACCTCAGCATAACTTCTATGTGCACTTGTAGAAATTTGTCATTTACCCAATGCCATGAGCCACTGCATATCACTTCCTCTATTCCCTAACATCATCCAAATAAAAACTGGGAAATCTTTATGGGCAAATATTAGAAAAGAACAGATAATTGACCTGAAGAAAGATTATGAATAGACTAAAGACTCCCCAGAAATAACACACATTGAGTAAAAAAAGTGGGAAAACACCCACCCTCCAATTTCTTTCCCAGTAGTTGCTCTTTTTTTTTTCCCCCAGTAGTTGCTCTTATCCATGGCATTTTCCAAATATCAAGAATTTTCTGGTGATATTTTTTTCTTACTCCTTTTAGCAATCTGGTGGAGTACTATTACTCTATTTAATATATATCATAGTTAATCTTTTGTCAAAACATTCACCCTGTCCATATAAATGGAGAAGATAATGTAGAAACCATAATGGCATCCTACGTTTTCTCAGTCCAGGGAGAACAAAGGGTTAGAAGTCTAGGTTGTAGAAGCATCAGAGTAGGAGCAAGGTCAGAAATGATACTTAAGATGCAAATAAAAAGCATAGATTATGTGAATAAAATATAGAAAATTTGATTTTTGTTGTAAAGTTTAAAAAAAATTTCTACCAGGTTGACATTTGTAGATCATTTTCATACTTCAATGCACGGTAGAAAGCTCACCGAATTTGGAGTCAGAAAACATAATCAGGACCCAAGCCCAGGTCCTTGAGAACTCAAGGAAGGATTCTTTGCTCTCTCCCTTTCGCACTCCACTCACTGCTTGCTTCCCATTTCATTGTCTGTAAAAGTTCCAATGCTGAGTGCAGATGAGAAATAATTATTCCAAGTCTAACATTTTGGTTATTTTATAATATACAGTTTATTTATTTACTTATTTATTTATTTATCTATTTAATGTATGTGCATACACTGTCACTGTCTTCAGACACACCCGAAGAGGGCATCAGGTTTCCATTACAGATGCTCTTATCCACCGAACCATCTCTCCAGCCCATATACAGTGCTCTTAAGTATTCTATTTAGCACACACAATGTAATTAACAGCAAAAATGCACCTTGTAAGATCACCAAGCAAGTAATGTGCTCTGAGAACTTTTGTGAAATAAAAAAGACACCTGTTTTCTTCTATCATTTTATGGAAGTTGTTTTCTGGCCCTTTGTATTGGGAATCTTCTCTCACTTCTATTCCTATTATTCATAGGTTTGGTCTTTTCATCGTGTCCACGACTTCCTAGATGTTTTGGATTAAGAGCTTTGCGCTTTTTGTATTTTCTCTGACTGTTGTGTCAATGTCTTCTACGGTATCCTCTACTCCGAGAGTCTCTCTCCTATCTCTTGTATTCTGTTGGAGATACTTTGCATCTGTGACTCCTGATCTCTTTCCTAGATTTTCCATCTCTAGGATTGTCTCCCTTGGTGATTTCTTTATTGTTTCTATTTCCATTTTTTAGATCCTGGATAGTTTTGTTCAGTTCCTTTACCTGTTTGACGTGTTTTCCTGTATTCTTTATGGGCTTTATTTGTTTTCTCTTTAAGGGGTTCTACCTGTTTACCTGTGTTCTGTAGTTCTTTAAGGGAGTTATTTATTTCCTCTTTAAAGTTGTATATCATCTTCATGAGATGGGATTCTATTTACTTAGAATCTTGCTTTTTAGTTATGTTAAGGTATCCAGGGCTTGCTATGGTGGGAGAACTGGGTTCTGATGCTGCCAAGTGGGATTGGTTTCTGTTGCTTATGATTTTATGCTTGTCTCTTCCCATCTGGTTATCTCTGATGTTAACTAGCCTTGCTGTCTCTGATTGGAACCTGTCCCTCCTTTGAGCCTATGAGTCTGTGAGTCTGTGAGCCTGGTTTTGATGGGTGGGGTGGGGGGACTGGAGCACATGATCTGTGCCCACCCCCTAACTGCGGCATAGAGGCAGATTGGAAGGAAGATTTGTCACCAGCAGGGCAGGAGGTGCATCTTCTGCACCCTGGGAAGTGGGGGTGGGGCAGGGTGGGAGTACCTGTTAGGCCAGGGGCTCTCACTCGTGATTGTGATGGGCCTCCTAGGAGTCAAGATGTCTCTGGATGTGGGTGAATGGGTGGTACTGCTGCAGCACAGTATTTGTCCAAGGGAGCCAGTTGTGGACTGGAAGAAATATGCGTCTCTGGCATGACAGGAGGTCCTGTGTCCTCTGGGCCCTGGGGTGTGTGTGTCCTTGTTAAGCCAGGCATTGGGGCTGGGGAGGGGGGTCTCATCTGTGAGTTTGGTTGATGCCTAGGGAGGGGGGTCTCATCTGTGAGTTTGGTTGTGATGGGCACGGGAGGGAGGGGGCTGGAGCATATGATCTGCTCTCAGGCACAGTTGCTGACCAGAAGGAAGAAGAGTCTCGGTTGGGAAGTTCTGAGTCCTGCAAACACTGATTTTTTTCATTTTTTTTCTAGACAGGATTTCTCTGTATAGCCTTGGCTGTCCTGGACCTCACTCTGTAGACCAGGCTGGCCTTGAACTCAGAAATCCACCTGCCTCTGCCTCCCAAGTGCTGGGATTAAAAGCGTGCGCCACCACTGCCCGGCACAAACATGATTCTTAAAACTACTCACTGTTACCACAAATACTAGGCTGTTTGGCAAAGAACTCACGTGTTTCACTAACATGAAATCTCAATACATTCATGTTAATCCACAGATCAGTTTTCACTAACATGAAATCTCAATATATTCATGTTAATCCACACATCAGTGTCTCCTTAACTCCTACAGAAGAAATACAGAGGAGGGGAAGAATTGGAATCCTCTATGATAGCTGGTTCTGAAGTGGAATTACATGATCAGACGTACAGAAAATCTTCAATGGATTTACAAAGAGGTTCAGTTCTGAGATGGAGTCAGGACATGAAGGATAAGAGAATAACTAAGAAAAGGCATTGAAAAGTGAGATGAAAAGACAAAATACAATGTTAGAAAGAACTAACAGATGACTGGGGGATGCAGCCCACTGGCAGAGTGCTTGTCTAATGCAAACAAGGTTCAATTCCTAATGCATAGTGCTGGGGATTTATTACACTGTCTAAATGAATGCCTAGTTTAGAAATATTGGGATGAATTCCCAATGTGCTGTGGGTCCAGTGTGATGTGCTATGTGTCCATTGTACTGTGTTGTGTGTGTGTGTGTGCATGTGTGTGTATGTGTTTGTGAGTGTGTTTGCGTGTGTCTGTGTGTGCATTTGTGTGTATGTGTGTATGTATGGTATGTGTGAGTGTAGGTGTGTGTGAATATTTGTGTGTATGAGTGTGTTTTTTTGTGTTTATGCACAGACATGTATGTATGCATGTGTGCATGAGTGTGAGTGTGTGTGTATCTGCAAAACAAAAAGACAAATCCAAGAAAAACCAAATCAGACCAAAACAAGGAAAAAGGATCCTAGAATATGGGGATTAGAATCTAGGTAATTTTTGCAACTAAGATAGATAGTTATGCCAAGTAATAGACAAGCCGAAGAGTCAGGGCACTATGGGAAACTGATCATCCTATTAGTATGTTATACATGCAATTTCTCTTTCAAAATCACTGCCTGGAGTTTAACACAGAAACCCACATTGGAGCCTTTGGAGGATATTTCAGAGGGATTTTGAAGTAGTTGTCTAGAAAAAGGAGTGCCAGCTCATCTATTTCCAAGTTCACAATGCTCTGGTACCGTAGCTGAGGTTCAGTGGGATGATGATGCCAGACATCAATGAAAGATACTACTTGAAGCTCTCAGCATTGCCCTGCCACTGCTTTTCTCATAGTTTCTTGCAATGAGTGCTGTAGATCACTTGGGAGCCCATGCACAGCAGGTCTGTTTCATATCTATTGTATAACCCAAACATAAACAATAGTGTATTCAGGTGACACCTGGTCTAACTCACCTGGTAATACAAGTAGTGAGGTAATTTCCCTAACGTTTGTCTTAACTGCAAAGATTATATTTAAAGTAAATCATATGTTAAATGAAAAGTATAATGTATTTCTCATTTCATTTTAATATTTTTATTTATTAATAGTTTGTAATTATTTTCTATTCTAATGTGTGTACTTTTTACATAGTTATAAGAAAGGTCTACAGTAATATTATGTTGTATTTTATTGATAATACAGTATTTTCACTTTTTAGCTATAAAATATTCAAGGGATTCATATTGTCCTACAAGCCACACATATTTCTTTGTCAAAACAATGACTAGACAAAGAGAGGATGCGATATTTTCATATACACATGTGCAATAGTAATCTACATCAGCTAGTCTCAGAAATATGTCCTGTCTAAAATTATTAGATGTTTCCTGTTTTTCTCTGTAATTGACCACAAAGCTTACTTTTCAATTATAACTACTTGTAAACCTCTTAGAAATAGTCAAATCTGCCTGTCAGTGAACTAATTCAGATAATGAAAGTCTTAAATTCTTGAATTTATCCAGCTAAAAATCTTCATTTTGTGTATTTTCGTTGCTCTACAGAAACTGAGTAATTACAAGGCTTGAAGCGAGTTTGCTATGAAGTTTAGACAAACTACCTCTGTCTCTGAGGACCGGTGTCAAAGAGAAGTTTCCAACATTTGAGATGATAACAAAGTGTGTTCAGTGTGTGAGGTTCCAGAAGTTGCCATATCTTCCATAAAATACATGGCATCTGATGATATTTAGAATGAATTTACTGCTTTTTAATACTTTTAGAATTCAAAAGTTCTTAGCAAAAATTAATCATATCTGCAGAGAATACTTGATGAGGTTCGTCACAATAGTTATTTAAAACACTAAGTTGAAGAGACTTTTGATACTATTTTTAAGCATTAAATAAAAATATTAATTAAAATATATTTAATTAAACTACAGTTACATCATTAATTTCTTCCCATACCCCTCTGATGTCTGACTACTCTTCCCCATCAAATTCTAGGCCTCATCTCATCTTCTTTTACTATTTTCACATAGACATGAATTTTATAAACACATACATATATATGTATATATACATATATCTACACATGAATATATTTATGTACATATCTATATGTATATCTATACATATACATCTATACATATATATGTATATATACATACCATATGGCATGTAAATACCATCTGCTGGGTCCATTCAATTTTGCTTGCATGTATAAGTTTCTATGGAAGAGCATGCAGTACAGGGTAAAGAATGTTTTATTCTCAAGAACATTCTAGTTTAATCTGAATCTCTTAATCTGGCAATGAAAGAATTTTTGAAACTTAAAGCCCTAAAAAGGAGTCTCCTCATTGCCACCTTCATCTCATTATTCCTAAGTGTATAGATGACAGGATTCAAAAAAGGAGTGACAATGACATCAAAAATTGCTAAAAATTTATCTATGGATAATGTAGGAAAAGGCCACACATAGATAATAATGCAAGGACCAAAGAAGAAAACAACCACTGTGATGTGAGCCG
>JANHMN010000002.1:176377236-176383359 GCA_030674055.1 Rhabdomys pumilio | reverse complement strand
AGAGAGAGAGAGAGAGAGAGAGAGAGAGAGAGAGAGAGAGAGAGAGAAGAGAGAGAGAGAGAGAGAGAATATGGTAACACTACACAAGTGCTACCTACTTCCCTGTGTGGTTGGCTACCTTTTCACAATTCCTAGGTGTTGTAGGTGGTTCCCACTCTCCAGCTTTATTAAGGTATAACCAGATAATGAATAACTCTTATTTCTATGTAGAATCTAGTGTGATGTTTTGATGTGTATATGCATTGTGAAACAATTAAACCAAACTACTTAGACATCTCAGAAATTTATTTCCTGTAAGAACACTGACAATCTCCACATTTCAAACATGTAATACAGCATTACAGTTGACCACAGTTATGATCCATGATGGATCTTCAGAAACAGAGCATCCTAGAAGAATATCTGTATTTTTTCTTTCCACTTTCCAATCATGTTTATTTTTACATTGTAGTGGTTTGAATATGCCTGGCCAGGGAGTGGCACTTTTTGGAGATGTGGGTTTGTTGCAGGAGGTGTGGCCTTGTTGGAGGAAGTATGTCACTGTGGGCATGGACTTTAAGACCTTCATTCTAACTGCCTGGAAGTCAATCTTCTCTTAGCAGCCTTCAGATGAAGCTCAGCTCTTCTTGTACCATGCCTGCCTGGACGCTGCCATGCTCCTGCCTTGATGACAATGGACTGAACCTCTGAACCTGTCAGCCAGCCCCAATTAAATGTTGTCCTTATAAGAGTTGCCTTGGCATGGGTGGGAGAGGAGATCCTTGGTCCCATGAAGACTGAACATCGAGCGGGGAGGAATTCGAGGGTGGGGAGGGAGGAGTGGGGGTTAGGTGGGGGCATACCGTGGGGGAGGAAAGAGAGGGAGGGAATAGGGGGTTCCTGGGTGGTGGGGGGATGGTGAGGGGATAAAATATGAAATGTAGACATAATATCCAATGAAAAATATGAAAAACAAAAAAGAAAAAAAAAAAGAAAAAAAAAGAGTTGCCTTGGTCATGGTGTCTGTTCACAGCAGTAAAACCCTAACTAACACATACATGGTACATGTATTCACCTCTTTTCTGAACATGCTGTCTTTGAATTCTATGTATTTGTGAGATTGTCAGTATTGACTTTTATGTCTCTTTAATTTCATGTATATCAATGACCCCCAGGATTAGGCAGATTATTACAAAACAGGATTCCTTTCTTTTAAAAAAAACCGGAAGAATATTTCATTGTGCCTATATATTAGTGTGTGTTTGTATACTATCCACTCAATTGTCAATTAGCATTTAGATATTTCTGTATTGATTATTGTAAGTGATGTTGCAAGGAAAACAGGAAAAAATTATTTTCATAGGATGACATAATTTCCTCAAGTTGCATGGTTTGTGAAAAAAAATGTATATTGCTTCATCACATGGAAGCTTTAAAATAGAATCCTTCCCTCCCTCCCTTCTCTCCTCCCCCTCCTTCCTTCTCCCTTCCAAAATTGTGGTCAATGCCTAATAGGTGAATACTTTATTCCAAAGCTACATAAAACCATATTTTGAAAATTTGAGGATGCTTCATACAATTCTTTTGTAATGGTGCCTTATTTTATATGCATACCAACAACTTAAAGATAGGTCTATTTTTTCAATCCACTCTGAGCTTTTGATAAAAAGTCTTTAACATCTATAAAGTGATACTTTTATTTTAAAGTTCATTCCTCAATATTAAGTGTTGTTCATTTTTCATATATCTGACTTTAATTTGGTTTTAATGTTAGATTATAAACAGAATTTCATAATTTTTCTTGATATATTCTATTAATATAGGTTATTAGTATATTATATTAACATAATTTATATTTTTCCTGTTTTCTTCTTCAGATAGTAAAGACATACATGCTGATGGGAGAAACAAATCTCTCTGTGGTATCAGAGTTTGTATTTCTTGGACTCACCAATTCCTGGGACATCCAGCTTCTTCTCTTTGTGTTCTCCTCTATGTTTTATGTGGCAAGCATGATGGGAAACTCCCTCATCATTTTTACTGTGGCTTCAGACCTTCACTTACATACTCCAATGTACTTCCTGTTGGCTAACCTCTCTTTCATTGACTTAGGTGTTTCTTCTGTTACTTCACCCAAGATGATTTATGATCTGTTCAGAAAGCACAAAGTCATCTCTTTTAGAGGTTGTATTATTCAGATCTTCTCCATCCATGTTATTGGTGGTGTGGAGATGGTTTTACTCATAGCCATGGCCTTTGATAGATATGTAGCCATATGTAAACCTCTCCATTACCTGACCATTTTGAGCCCAAGAATGTGTCTCTTCTTTGTAGTGATTGCTTAGTTAGTTGGCCTTATACATTCTCTGGTTCAGCTGGCTTTTGTCATAAACTTACCTTTCTGTGGACCAAATGTGTTGGACAGCTTCTATTGTGATCTTCCCCGGTTCATCAAGCTTGCTTGCACAGACACTCATAAACTAGAATTCATGGTCACAGCCAACAGTGGATTCATTTCTGTGGGCTCCTTCTTCATACTGATAATTTCATATATTTTCATCATAATCTCTGTACAAAAACACTCGTCAAGTGGTTTTTCTAAAGCCTTGTCAACACTTTCAGCTCATATCTCAGTAGTGGTCTTATTCTTTGGTCCTTTGATATTTGTCTATACATGGCCATCTCCCTCCATACACCTTGATAAATTTCTGGCCATATTTGATGCAGTTATCACTCCTTTTATGAATCCTGTGATCTATACATTCAGGAATCAAGAAATGAAGATGGCAATGAAGAGAGTATGCAGACAGCTACTGAGTTATAGGAAGATCTCTTAAGTGCTTACCTTGTGAATGTAGAGTCCATTTTTACCAATCTCAGTGGAAAAACTGCCTTTCTACACTCGTCTATAAAGGCTAATATTTAACCTATTTTCTTCTACTTAGGAGGGTAAGATAATCCCTTCTGAAAATAGAAAAGAAATTACAGGTATTTACAAAGTAAATATTATGATAATACTGAGCCTCAATTCCCAAGGAATATTTTTGATCTAAAATTTTTTTGTATACAAAGAAGCTGGAATTCACACTAAGTCATTTAAAACAGAGAAAATAAGTAAAAAAAAATCACATATAGGAATTCTAGAAGTACTGGGAATACTTGTTTGTCTTTTAACCAATATTTTTTTTTATTCTCAAGAATTTCACACATGTATTCAATGAAATTTGATATTATCTATTTCTTAATTGTTCTCCTTCGCCGGGTGGTGGTGGCGCATGCCTTTAATCCCAGCACTTGGGAGACAGAGACAGGTGGATTTCTGAGTTCGAGGCCAGCCTGGTCTACAGAGTGAGTGCCAGGACAGCCAGGACTACATACACAGAGAAACCCTGTCTCGAAAAACCAAAAACCAAAAAAAAAAAAAAAAAAAAATTGTTCTCCTTCAACTTTCAAACAGTTTTTCCTCCTAACTTCATCTCCTTTTTTTTTGATAATTTACTAAATGTTGTTAGTGCTGCCCATGTGAATGAGTGAAGGGCCATCCACTACAGTATGAGAAACCACCCAGTAGAAACATTCTCTAAAAGATAATTTTACTTTCCGTAGGAGCTATTTATTAACTGCCAATAGCTTCTCGATAAGGAATGAAGCCTGAAAAGTATCCCTTTCATCTATTTTGAAGTTTGGTTGGTTTGCTCTTGTGTACAACACGTGCAAGTAACTACAGCTGGTTGGAGTTCATGAGTATGACAGTTGTGTAATGTTCAAAAGACAGCCTTCCATTGCACTCTATCTTACCCTTCTGATTAATGTTCTTTCAGCTTCTTCCTCCTCCACAATCTTCTTTGGCCTTGGCAGCATGGTGGAGATTGAGAATGATGCTCGATTTAGGGCTGATCTCTTAGTCTTTTATTCTGCCACTTTGAAAAATTATGCATCTCAGAATTAATTTTGCCCACCACAAAAGAAGCTTTTTTGACCATGTCTATGGATATAAAAATAACTATTTAGAAGATAATGTGAAAGGAGAAGCATGGAGTAAAATAAAATAGAAAGCTATAGTCTAGAGCTCATGAGTTCTCTCAAGCATGCGTTTTTTTGATAAGGGTTATGTTATCATGCATGCATATAAATTTCTTTTGTGGTACAGGCCTCAACTTCATCAGAGATCCCTTAGTTCATATAGCAGTTGTACCAACATGACACCAGTGCCTGGAAGATCATTATTACAATATTATTACAATATGCAACGTTCAGCACTGGGCAAGATCATTGATTTTTTATTTAATCTTTATGAGCATACATAGCACCTTTTAGCATTGTAAAATCTAGCTATCAGGAGGGTTTCCTCTCCAGTTCAACATTGGTTCTCCTATACCCTGTGGCCAAATGATGGGATGTCTTCAACAATAGGCTCTTCCCATGTAGCTATGGAGGGTAACCAAAGGCAATGGCAATAGCCTGTGTTATTTTAGAATTCATTCATTTTGATAGCTTTATTAGTTCTTATGGTCCTTCATGAATACTCGTATATAGCGAATGTTATATGTCTTCTTCCAAGATTTCAACAAATTACTTGTACCATCTGACAACTGTTGAACAAAAGTGCAGGAATTTATATTTAAAAAGACAAATACATATAAATGTAAATCACAAGTAAGATATAGAAGAGTATACACCACAGGATGCTTTTCACTATAGAAAGATAGGAGACATGGATTACAGGTTATGTTCAAAACATTTTTGCATTTATGAATCATGTTTTCATTTAAAAAATGAAGCTAGATTAAAATACTCTGTATAATTAGAAATTATTTCATAACCCAACATTAATAGCCAATGATCTTTGCTTCTATCAGGTATTCTGTGACTTTGAATAGTTGCATTTGCTCATACTAAAATTAGGATTTTGGCACTCATATTTAGGCATATCTTTTGTCCTATCTAAAATTAAACAGGCAATGACTACAGAGATAAGCATCACCAACAGAATTCAAGAAATGGGAGAAAAAAATCTTAGATGTAGAAGATACAATTGAAGAAATCGAAACAGTCAAAGTCTAAAAAGTTCCTGATACAAAACATCTAAAAAAACCAGGACACTATAGAAAGACCAACCATAAGAATAATAGAAATAGAAGAAGATTCCCAGCTCCAAAGCCCAGAAAATAGTTTCAGCAGATCATAGAAGAAAATTTCCCCAACATAAAGAAAGAGATTTTATAAATATACAAGAAGCTTACAGAACACCAAATGAATTAGACCAGAAAAGAAAATCCTCTTTCCACATAATAACCAGAAGACTAAATGGACAGAACAAAGAAAGAATATGAAAAACTGCAAGGGAAGAAAGCCAAGAAATAAGTAACATATAAAGGCAACCTATTAGAATTATACCCATTTTCTCTACAGCAACTCTACAAGCCAGAAGGACCTGGGCAGATAGATGTCTTGCAGACTCTAAAAGACCAGAGTTGTCAGCCCAGACTATTATGCTCAGTAAAACTTTTTAAAAATCTTTTTTAAAATTAAATTATTATTTATTTTTTTATTTATTCACTTTCCATACTGCTCACTGCCCCCTCCCAGTCACTCCTTCCCACAGTCCTTCCTCCACCCCTATTCCCTTCTCTTCTGGGTGGGTGAAGTCCCCCTTGGATATCCCTCAGACCCTGGCACTTCAAGACTTTTGGAGACTAGGTGCTTTCTCTCCCACTAGGGCAAGACAAGGCAGCTCAGCTAATAGAACATATCCCACATACAGAAAACAGCTTTTGAGATAGGCGCTGCTCTAGTTGTTCAGGACCCACATAAAGGTCAAGCTGCACATCTGCTACACATGAATGAGGAGGCCTAGGTCCAGCCTGTGTGTGTTTTTTGGTTGATGATTCAGACTCCGAGAGCCACAAGGGTCTAGGTTAGTTGACTTTGTTGTTCTTCCTATGGAGTTCCTATCCCCTTTGGGGCCCACAATCCTTCCTTTTATTCTTCCATAAGAGTTCCCCAGGTGCCATACACTGTTTGGCTGTGACTGTTTGTATGTGTCTGAGTCAGCTGCTGGGTGGAAATGCTCAGAGAATTCCATGCTCCTGTCTGCAAGGTGTGGGTCTCAAGTTGGTTGGTTATTCCCTCAGTTGCTGCTCC
>JANHMN010000002.1:176324736-176374736 GCA_030674055.1 Rhabdomys pumilio | reverse complement strand
TTTTTCCTTAAAGACTTATTTTATTTATTTCATGTATATGAGTACACCGTAGCTATCTTCAGACACACCAGAAGAGGGAATCAGATCCCATTACAGATGGTTGTGAGCCTTTATGTGGTTTCTGGGAATTGAACTCAGGACCTCTAGAAGAGCAGTCAGTGCTCTTAACCACTGAGCTATCTCTCCATCCCCTCTGTCCCCTTAAAGTTTATTTTATGTACATTAGTACACGGTTGTTCCCTTCAGACCTGCCAGAAGAGGGTATCGGATCCCATTACAGATGGTTGTGAGCCACCATGTGATTGCTAGAAACTGAACTCAGGACCTTTGGAAGAGCACTCAGTGCTCTTAACCGCTGAGCCATCTTTCCAGCTTCCCCCCAATTGGGTTGTTTTTGAATTCTTTGTATATTCTAGATAATAGTCTGCTATCAGATGTACAGCTGGAAAATATTTTTTTCCACTTATGGGGGCTCTTTCTTCGATTGATTGTTTCCTTTGTTGCATGGAAGTTTTTAGTTTGATAAAATCATATTTCTCAACTGTTGGCTTTTGTGTCTGTGTTACAGGGGTTCTAGTTAGAAAGTTCTGATCTGTGCCTGTCACTTTGTGTTTTCTTCCGACATTTCCTACTAGAAATTACAGGGCATCAAATCTTATGTTGAGGTCATCTATCCACCTGGAGTTGGGTTTTGTTTACTTTTTGGTAAGACTCTAGTCTGATTTTTCTTCATGTTGAAAAATTCAGGTTTTCTAGCAACATTTGTTGAGTGTGCTGTATTTTTTGGTCTCTTTGTCAAAGTTCAGACTTCTGTGGTTATGTAGTTATGTTTGGGTATTCCACTCTACTCTATTCTATTGATCTGTGTTTGATTTGTGCCAGCATCATGATGTTCCCTCCTACCCCACCCATGACTCTGTGGTATAATTTGAAATCTGTCTCATGATAGTTTTTCTTCAGTATTTACTTTGGTTATCCTAAATCTTTTGTGCCTTCATATAAAATTTGAGTTTTTTTCCTATGTCTGTAAAGAATGGTCCTAGTGTTTACTGGGGATTTCATCCAATTTATAGGTTAATTTTGGTAGAATATCCATTTTCAGATTGATCCTTCTGAACCATGGGAATGAGTACCTTTCTATTTTCTCGTATAGTCCTCAATTTCTTTCTTTCTTCAGTTTTTTTTTGTTGTTGTAGAAGTTCTTTATTTCCTTGATTAGTTCTTCCCATTTATTGCTAGATACTTTTCCTTCCTTCCTTCCTTCCTTCCTTCCTTCCTTCCTTCCTTCCTTCCTTTCTTCCTTCCTTCCTTTCTTCCTTCCTTCCTTCTTTTCTCCCTACCTTCTTCCTTCTTCCTTCCTTTCTTCCATCCATCCATCCAACCATCCATCCATCCTTCCTTCCTTCCTTTTCTTCCTTTCCTACTAGTATAACTGTTTTTCTGGATTTCCTTTGCAGTATTTTTGTTATTGGCTTTTGATTTTTTGCATGTTAATTTTGTATGCTGCCAGTTTGTTGAAAGTATTTATCAGTTCTAAGAGTTTTTTTAGTGGAGTCTTTAAGGTCTTTTATGTATTGAATCATGCTATTTACAAGTAGGCTACCTTAATACTTTGATTTCTTTTTCTGTTAGTATTCCTTCCTTCTTTCCTGTCTCCCACCCTCCTTCCCTTCTTTTGTTTTTTCTTTTCTTTTGTGTTATTGATCTAGCTAAGACTTCAAGAACTATACTGAATTGGAATGGAGAGACTCGGACTCTTGTCTTGTTTCTGCTCTTCATCCTCTTTTATGAAGGGTGTTTTAATTATTCCATTCACATTTCATATTTTCTGTGAACTTCCATACATTTAAATGTATATACAAATTCAAAATTATACAATATATAAAAACGAAAGCTTCATAAATATTTCTTCTTAAAACATACTAAAGTAATTAAATGACTGTTTATAGTCAGGATTTGGGCTAATTATCTCTTTTGGTACTAATTACAATGGCTAATAATCAATATTTACAATGAGGTAGTACAATGATATAAAAATCTCCATTTTCCTTTTTCTTTTTAATGTTGTTTCATGAAACCTGAAATCCTTTAGTTGCACTGGACAAATCAAACAGTTCTCTGGGGAGAAAGTCTGAACTACCAGCGCATATAAAACTATCTAGTGTTTTCAGAATCTTTTGCTCACTGGTCTCTTGAGGTTTGACTAATTAGCTTCATATATTTTATGTTAGGTTATTATTAGGTATTTTAGGCTTAAAAAATCAGTCTGTGAAGATGCTTTCTCTTTATGCTGGTAAAATGTACAGAGATGTTTAAACAATGAGAAGTATGGCTTTATTTGTGGATATTCTTGTTTTGAAAATGCCATGAGAATGGATTACACCCTAAATGCTTGTGTTTTTTTTTTTAATCAAAAATAGGTATCATGCTGAAAAAAAATTAAGTAGCCCAGAAAGATTACTGTGAAAATTTTTCTGATATATAGGAAAAAGTTTATTGAATTTTGTTTTGAGCTAGAATAACAATGTATCCAAAAAAATATGAAGGACACTGGAAAGCATCATCAGCTCTGTAATACTTTGAAGATATTCTAGGAGAAGTTTTCTAATACTTAGTCAATTTGCAATATGATGTAGAAATTATGAAAACAGAATAATACTTAAAAATCAAAATTATATTTTTCACATTTTCTACTGTTTTAAAAAGATTTATTCATTTTTTATTTTGTGCATATAATATATTTGTTTAAATATATGTATGTACACTTCTTGGGAACAGTTTCTGAGGAGGCAAGAAGAATGCACTGGATCCTCTGGAACTGGAGTTACAAAAAGATGTGAGCTGTGACAAGGGTGCTGATAAGCCAAATCTGTTTCCTCTGCAAGAGCTGTAAGTGCTCTTAGTCATTGAGCTATTCCTCCAACTCTCTCTCCTGTGCATGGACTACTTTTATACTACTTTATACAATAAGTGCATGCACTACTTTTGTTTCTGAATTGTAAGTAATCAGTTAAAGAGTTTAAATAAATGGAAAAAATTATTTTTTCTAGGGTGACAGAACATGAGAATGAGAATCAGAGAAACTAAATGATTTTCAGGATCTATTTCAAAGGCTATAAGGCTCCTTTGTTTCATTCATGCTCGTAAGTGGTTATTTACAAAGAATGTAGAGTCAGTTATATTTTCTTCAATAATCAATAAAAGCAGGAGTTGTAATTAAATTAGAAGAGTTTGGGTTATTTTGGGTATAAAGCAACTTTTATGAGAAATTGAGTTGTAAAAGCCTAGAGTTTGTCTTGAGGGAATAATGAACTTATTAATCAAAACAGGAGAAGGTATGCATATGTAAAGGTTCTGATGGGTGCTTTGCTCAAACTTAGCTGATAACTGTAGGGTACTAAACTTATGACTCTGTTAGGAACAAACATCTCCTTTAAGAAGTAGGTATTAGAAATCTGTCTTGAAGGATTCTCATACGACAAACTTAGGACTACATAAACATACAAACGAGGGGGGACTACTCATGACATAAGTCAAAAACTTAAATCTGACCTTTTGCATTGTGAGTATTCTAATAGTAGTAAATGAATGTACATTATATCAACAAGAATGATTAAGATCCAACCAAGTGTAAGAGAAGGTGATTTAGAATCTCCTGTTCTGTGAGTGTTCCTCTGTGGGTGTTTGTGGCTTATGGGTAAATCAACATCATATTCTCACTCTCCAGTTACAGACATCTATGCGAGTCTTCCTTTGGACTTATTTTCAGATACTATTCTACCATAAGTGAATCTAAGTGCATCGTGTCTCAAATTTTATCTGCTTCTAAATTCTATAATAATTCGGTATAGTTACAAATTATTCTGTTCTAAATTTACCAAGGTTTTACCAAGGTGATGAAGATTGGCTGTCCAAAAGACAAATTCACAGTAGTTACAGGTTCATTGATAATGCCTCCTGTAGTTTTAGTGCTTGAAAGATGCTTGAAGCACAGTGATAGGTTATAACTATGCGGTTTTAAAAGAATTGTCAAAAGGCAAAGAAAATTAAATAAATTGTCTTTTACTTAAACTTTTCCCTCCCAGGACATTAAACTTTTCCTTCCCAGGACAACACACACTTTTCAAATTTTGCTGTTTCTAAATTTTCTATTTACCATCATAGTCTTTTTCTTTACTTTTATGATAGTTTGACATCTACTTTCTCTGTCACCTTAAAACTCTGCAGTTTCCTTGCTTATCTTTAAAACTATAATCATGCTTATTTTCATCTGTATTTGAAATAACCAAAACACATATTTTTCTGTGCTTCAGCAAATATTTACATACATTATGATGTGATTCTGAGTTTTAGGATGGATTATACAAGCTACAGCTATAGTTCTTAAATCTATTGGAGCTGAATCTACTTGAGAAGGAACATTTAGTGAGTTACACTTAGTTAATTATAAGCATAAGGAGACACGTAGTGTTCTTTGAAAAACATACATTTAAATTATGTTGAGAGAACACTTTGATTACTAAGTAACCTGAACACTATAACTTATTATTGAATAAGAGGCAGTTAATATATTTTAAAAATCTTTTATTAGAAAGGGAGAATTAGTATATTTTGAAAGGTCTTTCAGAAATAGAATTTCATGTGTTTGCTTTCTCTTTTTCATCATTTATTTATTTCATGTATTCATGAAATAAATTCACAATATCATGGAAAAAATAAAAATCATTAGCATCAACATTTATTAATTACCTTGTATAGAACACCTAGATACTGAATGCACGGTTTTGAATACTTGTTATGTTTAAACTGTAACATAAACTGTCATTTTTAAATTTATACAATAGATTAGTAAAGTGTCTAATAAATTGCTAGTGGCTGAGCAATGGATTTTTTTTTTCTGAATTGAAATCCCATTTGTTGTCCATGGTGCTGTTTATTCTCTAATGAGAAGTAAACTAAAACATAATGTGATAAAATCTTTATTTCAGACTCAAACAAAATGCTTTCTACCATAGCATGGCTACCTTCAGAGGATTAAATTTTCTGTTCATGAGGTGAGCTCTCCAAGGCAGGGATTCTCACCTATGTATCATATTTTATGGACAACTGTAGGTAGAATGTAAAATCAGACATTGAATTGTTTTCTATACTGAAGGCCTTCCTTGTCATCCAGAAATAATACATGAACCAGAACACTACATGACTGCTGTA
Source organism: Rhabdomys pumilio (assembly GCA_030674055.1). Lineage (NCBI taxonomy): Eukaryota > Metazoa > Chordata > Mammalia > Rodentia > Muridae > Rhabdomys > Rhabdomys pumilio. Next base: position 176,369,525 of record JANHMN010000002.1, on the reverse strand, counting down.
AGCATCATTGTGTGGTCTGTATTTTAAAATTCTATGGGCTCAATAGGCATTTTTCCCATTTTGGTTCATATAGGAACAATTAACAAATAAATAGTGTTTATATTTTTGGTTTACAGCATGATTATATAATATGTTAAGTTATATAAAATATATAGCAATGGATATGAAGTTACATTATATATTACATATAATTAAACTAATGAACATGCTTACCTTACATAATTATTGTGTGTGAGAACATTGATAATAGCCTCTCAGAAATTTCCAAGCATGCAACTCACTATTATCATTGTCCGTAATCACCACGATACTGTAGATCTCCAGAAAGCAACCACCATGACAATGGAGCTTTTGGATTTTTTTTTTAACCATCATCATCTTACTTCATGCCTACTCCCCGCATCATTTTTGCCTGTCCCACCAACATATTCTTTGCTTTTATAAGTCTGACTTCTTCAGATTTTATATGTACAGAAGATCTTTCAGCATTTGCCTTTTCATATGCCCATTTCATTTAGCATAGCAAATGCCAGGTTCATTAATGTTATTATGAGACATAAATTTCCCTTCTTTTAAAAGCTATGAAATAGTCCACTATATGTATACTTGTGTATGTGTGCATTTGTGTTTATTGTCCACTCATCCATAATGGAACAATAAGGATGTTTCAATATTGGTTACCATAATGATGTTTCAATGATCACGGACCAACGTGAGATCATTTCTTCTGGATGATTAACTCCAAAAATGATATTGGTTAATAATTCTCTAAGTTGTCTCTTTCTATATATATTTATCTTTTTCTGCATCTTTTTGTTTTCTATGCCATCTCTCCAGTTTTCCATCTTTCTTTTCTCTTTATAATCATTTATATTTTTCCATTTTCTATTTGTTCCTCTCCCTTTCCTTTTCACCTTCCTTCTTACCTTCCTTCCTTCCATTTTTCCATCTTTCCTTCCTTCCTTCCTTCCTTCCTTCCTTCCTTCCTTTCTTTTTTTGACAAGGATGAAATCTAGGGCCTTATACATTGGAAGACAGTGGTTACATACCGATGCTTTATTTTAAAATTATTGAAGAGATAGCTATATGCTTTGTTAAATGAATATACTTATTTATGTTCCCAACTTTTGTCCCGTTTTAAAGACCTAACCCAAACCTTTTATTTTTGAACTTTGCATGAAAGCTCTTTTAACAAGTATAAAATGATATTTCAGAGTGTTTGTAATTTGCAGTGTCCTGATAAATAGCCATGTAAGCACTTGCTCATATATCTGTTCATCGTCATGGTAAAGATCTATTGATATATCAAAAATAGATTTTATAACCTTGAGTTCTTTTTGTGGTCTATTAACATAATTATCATGCCTTTCAGTCTCTTGTGCTGCTGTCCTTCAGGCAGCACTGACAACAGGAGCAATGGAAGGAACAAATCACTCTGTTGTGACAGAATTTATGTTTGTGGGACTCACCAACTCCTGGAAGATGCAAATACTTCTCTTTGTGTTTGCTTCAGTGTTTTATATGGCTAGCATGATGGGAAACTCCCTCATCATTTTCACGGTGGCTTCTGACCCTCACTTACATTCTCCTATGTACTTTCTGTTGGCCAATCTCTCCTTCATTGATTTAGGTGTTTCATGTGTCACTTGTCCAAAGATGATTTATGACTTGTTCAGAAAGCACAAAATCATCTCCTTTAGAGGTTGTATCACTCAGATCTTTTTCATTCATGTCATTGGTGGTGTTGAGGTGGTTCTGCTCATAGGCATGGCATATGATAGATATGTAGCCATATGTAAGCCTCTCCATTATTTGACCATTATGAATGCAAAAATGTGTATTTTCATCTTAGTGGCTGCCTGGATGGTGGGCCTTATGCATTCTCTAGTTCAATTTGTTTATATAGTAAATTTACCATTCTGTGGACCAAATATATTGGACAGCTTTTACTGTGACCTTCCTAGGTTCATCAGACTTGCTTGTGTAGATACCAACCAATTAGAATTAATGGTTTCAGCCAACAGTGGCTTCATCTCTGTAGGCTCCTTTTTCATACTGGTTATATCTTATATTGTCATAATAGTCACTGTTCAGAAACATTCCTCAAGTGGCTCCGCAAAAGCTTTGTCCACACTTTCTGCTCACATCTCTGTTGTGGTCCTGTTCTTTGGTCCTTTGATATTTGTCTATACATGGCCTTCTCCTTCTACACACCTGGATAAGTATCTGGCTATATTTGATGCAGTTGGCACTCCTTTTTTGAACCCTGTGATCTACACACTGAGAAATCAGGATATGAAGATGGCAATGAAAAGAGTATGCAGACAGCTATTAAAATATGGGAAGATCTCCTAAATGATTGCAGTGTGAACATTAGTTATTGCACACAGTTCATTATTGAACAAATTCAGTGACAATTACTTTGCCTGATAGGATTTGTTTATGTATACTGATACTTTGGTGACTTTTGTCTTCTATGAGGAGAGATTTAAATTTGTCCTAACAACAAGGAATAAAGTTTATATTTATGAAACAAAGATTATAATAATGCAGAGCTCAATTTCAAAAGAATAAATTTTTGCGAAGTAAACTTTCTTTCTTTTTTTAAAAATTTTTTATTGGGTATTATATTTACATTTCAGATTTTATCCCCTTACCCCACTTCCTCCCACCACCCAGAAACCTCCTATCCCATCCTCCCTCCTCATGCTTCTATGAGGCTGTGCCCCCACTTACCCCCACCCCCACTACCCCCTCAGCACCCACATATTACAACCCCAACACTCTGTGTTCATTTTTCATGGGACCAAGAATCTCCTTTCCCACCTATGCCTGACAAGGCCATCCTCCCCTACATATACAGCTGGAGTCATGGGTCCCTCCCTATGTGCTCCCAGGCTGGTGGTTTAGACCCTGGGGAGCTCTGGTTGGTTGGTATTGTTGCTTTCCTCATGGGGTCACAAACCCTTTCTCCTCCTTCAGTCTTCTCTCTAACTTCTCCATTGGGAAACCCTTGATCATGTCAGTGGTTAGCTGTGAGTATCGTCCTCTGAATGTGTCAGTCTCTGGCAGACCTCTAAGGAAACAGCTATATCATGTTCTTGACAGCATTCACTTCCAGCCATCCACATCAGTGTCTAGCTTAGGTGACTGTGCATGGGATGGATACCCAGGTGAAATGGTCTCCTGATGGCCCCATCTTCAGTTTCTGTCCCATGTTTTGTTTCCATATTTGCTCCCTTGAGTATTTTTGTTACTTGTTCTAAGTAGAACTGAGGCATTCCCCACTTGGTCTTCCTTCTTCATGAGCTTCATGTGGTCTGTGGGTTGAGTCTTCGCTATTCTAAGTTTTTGGGCTAACATCGGCTTAACAGTGAGTAAATACCATGTGTGTTCTTTTGTGATTGGGTTAACTCACTCAGGATGATAATTTCTAGATCCATCCATTTACCTAAAAATTTCTCAAATTCATTATTTTTAGTAGCTGAGTAATACTCCATTGTGTAAATGTACCACATTTTTGGTATCCATTCCTCTGTTGAGGGACATCTTGGTTCTTTCCAGCTTCTGGCTATTATAAATAAGGCTGCTATGAACATAGTGGAGCATATGTCCTTGTTATATGTTGGAGTATCTTCTGGGTATATGCCCAGGAGTGGTATAGCTGGATCCTCAGGTAATGCATTGTCTAGTTTTCTGAGGAACCGCCAGACTGATTTCCAGAGTGATTGTACCAACTTGCAATCCCACCAACAATGGAGGAATGTTCCTCTTTCTCCAAATCCTCACCAGCATCTACTATCACCTGAGTTTTTGATCTTAGCCATTCTGACTGGTGTGAGGTGGTATCTCAGGGTTGTTTTGATTTGCATTTCCCTGACGACTAAGGATGTTGAGCATTTCTTTCTTTTTTTTATATTTTATTTACATTTCAGATGCCATCCCCTTTCCCCATTTCCCCTCCCTAGAGAAAACCCCTATCCCATGCTCCCTTTTCCTTTTTGCTTTTACACAATTTTTTAAAATGTCAGTCAAAGGCTTTATAAGTTTGGTAATGCTCAATCAGAAGTGTAAACCGATGCCCAACCTAGATATATAAACTGTCTCTGACTGGTGGAGACGTGAACATCTGCCTCCATGACCCCTCTCTTTCTCTCTCTTTCTCTCCCTCATCATCTTGCTTCTCCTCTCCTTCATCTTTTCCTCTCCTTACTCCATCTCTTCCTCTCAGTGCTCCTTCCCCCTTAGCTCCTCCTACATATCACCCTTCCTGCTAAAATCACACTTTTCTCTCAAAATACAATTAGAGCATAATTAATCCTATTTGTACCAGTGAGGTACAAGATAATCCTAATACCCAGTCCATCATTTTGTCAACTAACCAGAACCTCTGTCGTCTCTCTTAACTAAAACACTTAGTTTTGAACCTGGCTGTTTTTCTTGGCTTTAGAATGAATGTCAGCTGAATATCATCCATTCAGATCTTTTTTCTGAAAGTAAATATCCAGGATTGTCTTCAACCCCATCAGAAATCCAGAATGACTGAGTTAACTTTCTATATTAAAGTTCATTTTGATTAGAGATCTGTCTGCTCCTGAAGCTTCCTGTCTTGGATTCTAAGAAGAAATTGAGCATCCTTGGAGTTACTCCAGTTGTGCAGTGACAACCACAAGGCAAGAACTGCCTCTCTCCTTCTACAGACAAATTACTGTCCAGAAAAGAACACACTTGCAGAATAGTCGACTGATTATATCTGCCTAGACAGAGTAATCAGCCCTTAATAACTCTGTAGCACTAAGGTCTGTCAGATTATCCTGGGCCAGAAGGCTGAAGATTAGATGCTCCAATGCTTTGAAGTATAGGGACTGTCCAGATGTTCAGCGGTCTCTATAAATTGGCTAAGTTTTAGAAGCTATGTTGAGCATTTCTTAAAGTGCTTCTCGGCCATTCGAGTATCTTCTGTTGAGAATTCTTTGTTTAGCTCTGTACCCAGTTTTTAACAGGGTTATTTGGTTGTCTAAATCATAATTTCTTGAGTTCTTTGTATATCTTGGATATTAGCCCTCTATTGGATGTAGGATTGGTTAAAATGTTTTTCCAATCTGTTGGTTGCTGTTTTGTTTTATTGACAATGTCCTTTTTGCCTTACAGAAGCTTTGCAACTTTATGAGATCCCATTTGTCAATTCTTTTTTAAATTGGATATATTATTTACATTTCAGATGGAATCCCCTTCCACCATTTCCCTTCCCTAGAAAACCCCTATCCCATGCCCCCTTTTCCATTTTGCTTTTATACAATTTTTTAAAATGTTAATCAAGGGCTTTATAAGTATGGTAATGCTCAATCAGAAGTGTAACCCAATATCCAACCTAGATATATAAACTATCTTTGACTGGTGGAGACACGTGAACTTCTGCCTCCCTGCCCACTTTCTCTTTTTCTCTCTTTCTCTCTCTCATCACCTAGCTTCTCCTCTACTTCATCTTTTCCTCTCTTTACTTCATCTTTTCCTCTCAGTGCTCCTTCCCCATTAGCTCCTCCTACATATCACCCTTCCTGTTAAAATAAAACTTTTCTCTCAAAATGCAATTAGAGCATAATTATTCCTATTTGTACCAGTGAGGTACAAGATAGTCTTAATACCCAGTCCATCCTTTTGTTGACTAACCAGAACCTCTGTCTTCTCTCTTGACTAAAACTCTTAGTTTTGAACCTGGCTGTTTTTCTTGGCTTTAGAATGAATGTCAGCTGAAAACCATCCACTCAGATTGTTTCTCTCAAGGTAAGTATCCAGGATTGGCTATGAGATTATAGGTCTTCAACCCCATCAGAAATCCAGAATGACTAAGTTAACTGAAGTTATGGGAAGCACTAAGCATAGCTTCTAAAACTTAGCCAATTTATAGGGACCACTGAACACCTGAATAGCCTCTATACTACCGAACGTTGGAGCATCAAATATTCAGCCTTCTGGCCCAAACTCATCTGACAGACTTTAGTGATGCAGAATTATTAAGGGTTGATTATTCTGTCTAGGCAGATATAATCAGTCGACTATTCTGCAAGTGTGTCCTTTTCTGGAGAGTAATTTCTCTGTAGATGGAGAGAGGCAATTCTTGCCTAGTGGCTGTCTCACCACAACTGGAGTAACTCCAAGGATGCCCAATTTCTTCTTAGAATCCAAGACAGGAAGCTGTCAGGAGCAGACAGGTCTCTAATCAAAATGAACATTAATATAGAAATATTTATAACATCAATTAAATGGATTTCTGACGTTTTGAAATCCAACTATCCATGTAAGGTAACCTGGACTGTTGTCTGTTAACTCCTCTCAGCTATTTCTAAATTAAATATAGAAAACACCCTAACAATAAAGTCAAAGTCATGAATTTGCTATAGTCCCTTAACTCACAGGCTAACCATCTCAAATCAGTTAAAAAAGTTAAAGAAGGACTGAGTCTAAGCCTTGTATTCCTAAATGTGTTATACAGGCACACTGCCCATGAGAGTACCAAAATTCATGTCACTTTCATATCAATAAGAAGCTTATACCAATGAAAACCTTAAATTTGAAATCCAAGTGAATTTTGTACCATTTAAGAAATTATAACTTCATCTTGATATTAATTATACAGATTTTAACCAACAGGTTATGGCTATGCCATAAATCCTAGGTAATCCTCCCTATTCCAACAAAACCACTTCCCTAACTTAAAGATTTCTACCAATAGGTTATGGCTATGCCATAAATCCTAGGTAATCCTCCCTGTTCTAACAAAACCACTTCCCTAACCTAAAAGAAATGTCCTTAAATATACAAGAAGCCTGCAGAACACCAAATAGACTAGACCAAAAAAAAATGCCTCCCGTCACATAATAATCAAAACATCAAATATACAAAACAAAGAGAAGATACTAAAAGCAGTAAGGGAAAAAGGAAAAGTAACATCTAAAGGCAGACCTATGAGAATTACACCAGATTTCTCACCAGAGAGTATAAAAGCCAGAAGATCCTGGACTGATATCATACAGACCCTAAGAGAACACAAATGCCAGCCCAGACTACTATATCCAGCAAAACTCTCAATCAATATTGATGGGGAAACCAATATATTCCATGACAAATCCAAATTTACACAATATCTTACCACAAATCCAGCACTTCAAAGGATAGTTGGAGGAAAACTCCAACACAAGGAGGGAAACTGCAACCTAGAAAAAACAAGAACGTAATCCTCCAACAACCCAAAAGAAGGTAGCTATACAAACATAACTCCACTGCCAATAACAAAAATAACAGGAAACAACATTTATTTCTCCTTAATATCTCTTAATATCAATGAACTCAATTCTCCAATAAAAAGACATAGACTATCAGACTGGATACATAAACAGGACCCAACATTCTGCTGCATACAAGAAATGCATCTTTGTGAAAAAGACAGACACTACCTCAGAGTAAAAGGTTGGAAAACAATCTTCCAAGCAAATGGCCCCAAGAAACAATGGAGTAGCCATTCTAATATCAAATAAAATCAATTTTCAACCAAAAGAAATAAAAAATGACAAAGAAGGTCACTTCATATTCATCAAAGGAAAAATGTACCAAGAGGAACTTGCAATTCTGAACATCTATGCCCCAAATGCAAGGGCATCACATACATAAAAGAAACTTTACTAAAGCTTAAAGCATACATTGCACCTCACACAATATTAGTGAGAGATTTCAACACCCCACTCTCAGCTATGGACAGATCGTGGAAAAAGAAACTAAACCGAGACACAATGAAACTAACAGAAGTTATGAACCAATTGGACTTAACTGACATCTATAGAACTTTTCATCCTAATCCAAAAGAATTTACCTTTTTCTCAGCACCTCATGGTACCTTCTCCAAAATAGACCATATAATTGGTCACAAAGCAGGCCTCAACAGATACAAAAAGATTGAAATAATCCCTTGTACCCTATCAGACCACCATGGACTAAGACTCATCTTTGACATGGACAAAAACAACAGAAAGCCCACATACACATGGAAACTGAACAATGCTCTACTCAATGATAACTTGGTCAAGGAAGAAATAAAGAAAGAAATTAAAGACTTTTTAGATTTAAATGAAAATGAGGACACTTCATATCAAAATTTGTGGGACTCCATGAAAGCAGTACTGAGAGGAAAAATCATAGCGCTAATTGCCCACAAAAAGAAAATGGAAAGAGCTTACATTAACAACTTGACAGCACACCTGAAAGCATTAGAACAAAAAGAAGCTAATATACCCAAGAGGAGTAGACGGCAGGAAATAATCAAACTCAGGGCTGAAATCAACCAAGTTGAAACAGAAAGAACTATACAAAATATCAACAAAACTAGATTAACCAAGGGGAGCAGAGACAGTACTCAAATTAATAAAATCAGAACTGAAAAGGGAGACATAACAACAGAAACTGAAGAAATTCAAAAAATCGTCAGATCCTACTACAAAGGCTTATACTCAACAAAATTGGAAAATCTGGATGAAATGGACAGCTTTCTAGATAGATACCAGGTAGCAAAGTTAAACGAGGAGCAAATAAACCATCTAAACAGTCCCATAAGCCCTAAAGAAATAGAAGCAGTCATTAAAAATCTTCCCACCAAAACAAGTCCGGGGCCAGATGGTTTTAGTGCAGAATTCTATCAGACCTTCCAGGAAGACCTAATACCAATTCTCTTCAAACTATTCCATAGAATAGAAACAGAAGGAACAATACCCAATTCTTTCTATGAAGCTATAATTACCCTCATACCAAAACCTCACAAAGACCCAACAAAGAAAGAGAACTACAGACCAATCTCTCTTATGAATATTGGTGCAAAAATACTCAATAAAATTCTCGAAAACCGAATCCAAGAACACATCAAAGCAATCATCCATCATGATCAAGTAGGCTTTTTCCCAGGAATGCAGGGTTGGTTCAATAATCAAAAATCCATCAATGTAATCAACTACATAAATAAACTCAAAGAAAAAAACCACATAATCATCTCACTAGATGCTGAGAAAGCATTTGAGAAAATTCAACATCCCTTCAGGTTAAAAGTCTTGGAAAGAGCAGGAATTCAAGGTCCATAGTAAAAGCAATATACAGCAAGCCAGTAGCCAACATCAAACTAAATGGAGAGAAATTGGAAGCAATCCCATTAAGATCAGGGACTAGACAAGGCTGTCCACTCTCACACTACCTATTCAATATAGTACTGGAAGTCCTAGCTAGAGCGATTAGACAGCAAAAGGAAGTCAAATGGATACAAATAGGAAAGGAAGAAGTCAAAATTTCTCTATTTGAAGATATATGATAGTATACTTAAGTGACCCTAAAATTTCCACTAGAGAACTCCTAAACCTGACAAACAACTTCAGTAAAGTGGCTGGATATAAAATCAACTCAAACAAATCAGTAGCCTTCCTATACTCAAAAGATAAACAGGCTGAGAAAGAAATTAGGGTAATGACACCTTTCACAATAGTCACAAACAATACAAAATATCTTGGAGTGAACCTAACCAAGCAAGTGAAAGACCAGTATGACAAGAACTTCAAATCTCTGAAGAAAGAAATAGAAGAAGACCTCAGAAGATGGAAAGATCTCCCATGCTTCTGGATTGGCAGGATTAATTTGGTAAAAATGTCCATCTTGCCAAAAGCAATCTATAGATTCAATGCAATCCCCATCAAAATTCCAAATCAATTCTTCATAGAGATAGAAAGAGCAATTTGCACATTTATTTGGAACAACAAAAAACCCAGGATAGCGAGAACTATTCTCAGCAACAAAAGAACTTTGGGGGGAATCATTTTCCCTGACCTCAAACTGTACTACAGGGCAATAGTAATAAAAACTGCATGGTATTGGTACAGATATAGGCAGGAAGATCAATGGAATAGAACTGAAGACCCAGAAATGAGCCCACATACCTATGGTCACTTGATCTTTGACAAAGGAGCTAAAACCATCCAGTGGAAAAAGGACAGCATTTTCAGCAAATGGTGCTGGTTGATCTGGAGGACAACATGTAGAAAAATGCAAATCAATCCATTCATATCTCCTTGTACAAAGCTCAAATCCAAGTGGATAAAAGACCTTCACTTAAAACCAGATACACTGAAACTAATAGAAGAGAAGGTGGGGAAGACCCTCGAATACCTAGGCACAGGGGAAAAGTTTCTGAACAGAACACCAATGGCTTATGTTCTAAGATCAAGAATTGACAAATGGGACCTCATAAAATTGCAAAGGTTCTGTAAGGCAAAGGACATTGTCAATAAGACAAAACGGCAACCAACAGATTGGGAAAAGATCTTAACCAATCCCATATCTGATAGAGGGCTAATATCCAAGATATATAAAAACTCAAGAAATTATACTTCAGAAAACCATATAACCCTTTTAAAAAATGGGGAACAGAGCTAAACAAAGAATTCTCAACAGAGGAATGTCGAATGGCTGAGAAGCACCTTAAGAAATGCTCAACATCCTTAGTCATCAAGGAAATGCAAATCAAAACAACCCTGAGATACCATCTCACACCAGTCAGAATGGCTAAGATCAAAAACTCAGGTGATAGTAGATGCTGGTGAGGATGCAGAGAAAGAGAAACACTCCTCCACTGTTGGTGGGATTGCAAGGTAGTACAACCACTCTGGAAATCAGTCTGGCGGTTCCTCAGAAAACTGGACATAGCATTACCTGAGGATCCAGCTATACCACTCCTGGGCATATACTCAGAAGATGCTCCAACATATAATAAGGACATATGCTCCACTATGTTCATAGCAACTTTATTTATAATAGCCAGAAGCTGGAAAGAACCAAGATGTCCCTCAACAGAGGAATGGATACAAAAATGTGGTACATCTACACAATAAAGTATTACTCAGCTATTAAAAATAATGAATTTGAGAAATTTATAGTCAAATGGATGGATCTAGAAATTACCATCCTGAGTGAGTTAACCCAATCACAAAAGAACACACATGGTATTTACTCACTGTTAAGTGGATGTTAGCCCAAAAACTTAGAATAGCGAAGACTCAACCCACAGACCACGTGAAGCTCATGAAGAAGAAAGACCAAGAGGGGATGACTCAGTTCTACTTAGAACTAGTAACAAAAATCCTCAAGGGAGCAATTATGGAAACAAAACATGGGACAGAAACTGAAGGAGGAGCCATCAGGAGACCATTCTACCCGGGCATCCATCCCATGTACTGTCACCTAAGCTAGACGTTGATGTGGATGACTGGAAATGCATGGTGTAAGAACGTATTATAGCTGTCTCCTTAGAGATCTGCCAGAGACTGACATATTCAGAGGACGATGCTCACAGCTAACCACTGATATGATCAAGGGTTTCCCAATGGAGAAGTTAGAGAGAAGACTGAAGGAGTGGAAAGGGTTTGTGACCCCAAGAGGAAAGCAACAATACCAAACAATCAGAGCCCCCTAGGGTCTAAACCACCAGCCTGGGAGCACATAGGGAGGGACCTACAACTCTAGAGGTATATGTAGGTGAGGACAGCCTTGTCAGGCATAGGTGGGAGAGGAGATTCTTGGTCCCACGAAAAATGAACACAAAAGGGGGGGGGAATGTGAGGGTGAGGAGGGTGTAGTGGGGGTGGGGAGTAGGTGTGGGCACAGCCTCATAGAAGGGATATAAGGAGGGGGGATGGGATAAGGGGTTCCTGGGTGGTGGGGGAAATGGGATAAGAGGATAAAACTTGAAATGTAAATATTATAACCAACTACATAAAAGGGGGGAAATGTTGTTAGAACCAACATCTTTAAAAAAGAAATGTCAGCCCTCTAGGAAAAAAAAATTTTTTTTTCTTGATACTAAAATTGTCCAGAGAATTGTATATTGCAGAATACACAGCCTTGGTGTATCTACTCATCAAGCAAAACGAGCAGACCTATTCAAACCTCCGGTGTCTGGGAATTCCATCTGGATGCAGTGAAGACACAGTGTCAGAGGCTTATCAATTTACTCTTCCCCTCACCCCTCTTCTAATATCTCAACTACCGTAATCAGCTTGAAGAAGTTAAAGAAGAGTCAGCGCCCCTATTCCCTGGGCTTGGGGACTAAGATGGTTATTATTGGGTTGTCTTTCTGGGGAAAAGTAGTGGTTTTGTTGGAACAGGGAGGATTACCTAGGATTTATGGCATAGCCATAACCTATTGGTAGAAATCTGTATAATTTAGTATCAAGATGAAGTTATAATTTCTTAAATGGTACAAAATTCACTTGGATTTCAAATTTAAGGTTTTCATTGGTATGAGCTTCTTATTGATATGAAAGTGAAATGAATATTGATACTCTCATGGGCAATGTGCCTGTATAACACATTTAGAAATACAAGGCTTAGACCCAGTCCTTCATTAACTTTTTTAAGTGATTTGGGATGATTAGCCTGTGAGTTAAGGGACTATAGCAAATTCATGACTTTGACTTTAATGTTAAGGTGTTTTCTATATTTAATTTAGAAATAGCTGAGAGGAGTTAACAGACAACAGTCCAGGTTACCTTACATGGATAGTTGGATTTCAAAAGGTCAGAAATTCATAGAATTGATGTCATAAATATTTCTATATTAATGTTCATTTTGATTAGAGACCTGTCTGCTCCTAACAGCTTCCTGTCTTGGATTCTAAGAAGAAATTGAGCATCCTTGGAGTTACTCCAGTTGTGGTGAGACAGCCAACAGGCAAGAATTGCCTCTCTCCATCTACAGAGAAATTACTCTCCAGAAAAGGACACACTTGCAGAATAGTTGACTGATTATATCTGCCTAGACAGAGTAAGCAGCCCTCAATAATTCTGCATCACTAAAGTCTGTCAGATGAGTTTGGGCCAGAAGGCTGAATATTTGATGCTCCAACATTCGGTAGTATAGGGGTTGTCCAGATGTTCAGCGGTCTCTATAAATTGGCTAAGTTTTAGAAGCTATGCTTAGTGCTTCCCATAACTTCAGTTAATTTTGTCATTCTGGATTTCTGATGGCATTGAAGACCTATAGACTCATAGCCAATCCTGGCTATTTACCTTGAGAGAAAATATCTGAGTGGAGGGTTTTCAGCTGACATTCATTCTAAAGCCAAGAAAAAACCAGGTTCAAAACTATGTGTTCTAGTCAAGAGAGATGACAGAGCTTCTGGCTAGTCAACAAAAGGTTGGATTGGGTATTAAGACTATCTTGTACCTCACTGGTACAAATAGGAATAATTATGCTCTAATTGTATTCTGAGAGAAAAGCTTTATTTTAACAGGAAGGAATATGTAGGAGGAGCTAAGGGGGAAGGAACACTGAGAGGAAAAGATGGAGTAAGGAGAGGAGAAGATGAAGTAGATGAGAAGCTAGGTAATGAGAGAGAAAAAGAGAGAGAAAGAGAGAGGGAGCATGGAGGCAGAAGTTCCCGTGTGTCCACTATTCAAAGATAGTTTACATAGCTAGGTTGGGTATTATGTTACAGTTCTGATTGAGCATTACCATACTTATAAAGCCCTTGATTAACATTTTAAAAAATTTGTATAAAAGTCAAATGGAAAAGGGGGGGACACGGGATAGGGGTTTTCTAGGGAGGGGAAATGGGGAAAGGGATTGGCTTCTGAAATTTAAATAAAATATCCAATAAAAAAAAGTAAAATAAATCCTTAGTTATAAGGGCAATACAAATCAAAACAACCCGGAGATTACACCTCACACTAGTCAGAATAGCTAAATTCAAAAACTTAGGTGATAGATGCTGGTGAGGATGTGGAGAAAGAGGAACACTTCTCCATTATTGATGGGAATGGTAGTTGGTACAACCACTCTAGAAATCAGTCTGGCGGTTCCTTAGAAAACTTGACATAGCTGAGGACTTAGCTACACTACTCCTGGGCATATACTTAGAAGATGCTCCAACATATAACAAGGACATATGCTCTACTATGTTCATAGCAGCCTTATTTATAATAGCCAGAAGCTGGAAACAACCCAGATGTCCTTCAACAGAGGAATAGATACAGCAAATGTGGTACACTTATACAATAGAGTACTACACAGGTATTTAAAGCAATGATTCATGAAATTCTTAGGCATATGGATGGGATTAGAAAATATTCTGAGTGAGGTAACCCAATCACAAATGAATATACAAGGTGTGCTCTCACTAATAAGTGTATATCAGCCCGAGCCTCGAAATGCCTAAGATACAACTCACAGACCACCTGAAGTTCAAGAAGAAAGACCAAATTGGGGTTGCTTCAGTCCTTCTTAGAAGGAGTAACAAAATACTCACGGGAGAAAATATAAAGACAAATTGTGGAACAGAGACTGAAGGAGGGGCTGTCTGGAGACTGCCCCACATGGGGATCTAGTATATGTGCAGTCACCAAATGCAGACAGTGTTGTGGATGCCAGAAAGTGCATGCTGACAGGAGTCTGATATAGCTGTCTCCTGAAAGGCTCTTGCAGAACCTGACATATACAGAGGCAGATGCTCACAGCTAACCATTGAACTGATCATGGGGTTCTCAATGGAGGAGTTAGAGAGAAGACTGAAGGAGCTGAAAGGGTTTGTGGCCCCATGGGGAGAACAACAATACCAACCAACCAGAGCTCCCAGAGTCTAAACAACTAGTCTGGGAACACACAGGGAGAGACTTATGGCTTCAGCCTTACATATAGTGGAGGATGGTCTTGTTGGGCATCGATGGTAGAGGAGGCCCTTGTTCCCATGAAGGTCGGATGCCCCAATGTGGGAGAATGCAAGTATGGGGAGGCAGTAGTCCATGGGTGGGTGGGGAAACACTCTCATATAAGCAAGAGTAGGTGGGATGGGATAGGGGTTTTCCAGTGTGGAAATTATTAAAGGGGATAACATCTGAAATGTAAATAGATAAAATATACAATTTAAAAAAAGTAATGCTGAAGAATCAAGCTTTTAGTTTGTATACTGATAACCAATATATGGCTCATGGTTTACAATTACTTAAAACTGTTCTTTTTTCAGATACTGCTAGTTCTCAAATTTTGCAATTACTTATGCAAATACAACTCAAGTTAAGCGAACATACTCTTCCTTAACTTTATAAGACATTTAAGAGCTCATACTGGATTTCTTGGACCTTTTAGGGCAATGCAACAGCAAATTTGTATACCAGGTAGATTACATAGGAACAGTTAACAGTCAATCTTATTCTGTACATCATCAAAATAGTAATAGCTTGAGACAACAATTTGATATTTCTAGAGAATGTGCACATCAAATTGTAAAGACTTGTCCTGAATGTCTTCAGTTTCTACCTGTACCACATAAAGGTGTTAATCCTTGAGGACTCATATCTAATCAATTATGTTGAATGGATATTACTCATATTTCTGATTTTGGACACTTAAAATATATACCTGTGACTAGTGATACCCTGTCAGGCTTTCTAGTTGTAACTGGTTCAATGGAAGAAGCAACTAAAAATGTAATTAGTTATTGCCTACATTGTTTTCTATGCTGGCTGTTCCAAATCAGATTAAAATAGATAATAGAACTGGCTATTTCAGTTGAGCATTTGAGACTTTTTGTCAACAATTTAATATTACCCATATTACTGTGATTTCTTATAATCCTCAAGGACAAGGTTTTGTGGAACAAGCCCATGGAACTTTAAAACAACATCTTCATAAAATACAAAGGTGAAAGTATATCCCCGTACACCACAAATAAATTTTAAATAAGGTTCTTTTTATTTTAAATTTTTAAAAATTTGGATGCCAAGGAACTTTCTATGGCACCCTATATCTAGGGATACTTATGCGTAGGTGAAAAGGAAGGATCCACTTACTAGCATATGGCATGATCCCGATGAGGTACTTAATATGAGGAAGAGGGTATGTTTGTGTTTTTTTTCTGCAGGATGTTGAAAGAGCATGGTGCCTGCCAGAATGATTGGTGAGACATGCTGATGCTGGGACAAAGAATGATGCTGACCTGTGAGCTTGTTGAGTGCTTTGACAATGGTGACTGGGAAGTTGTATTGGATATATATTCCTGACCTACCTTTGCTTTCCTATATACCAGATGCGACAAGCTGCCTTGTCTCAAGTTTTTAGACCTTGTGGGACAGAGAATCAAAAAGAGGTTATAACAACTCTTGTATTTTTTTTAAATGTTACCAGTTATTCAGACTCAATCATGGACTGGTCTAGAAATCAACCCAATAGTGGAATTAACATTCTTCATTTGGAAAGCTGGTTCTGGACATTTTCAGAGACATATTTGGAAGTTAGCTGCAGTTCTCTATGATGTTATGTTAACAAGAGATAAAGTTGGGACAGGATTTCAAACAAGTGTTAGTGCATGTGTTAAGGCTCTTTTAATTGTCAAGTTAAAAGTACTTTTGTTTCTTCTACAGTATTTAATGTAAGTTGCATTGATTGTACACTTTCTAATTGTGTTAGTGTGTTGAAACCCTGTATGTCTGTATCAACCAGCTTTTGTTTTATTGCCCTGAGTATTACAGGACCTTGGTATTCTGAAAAAAGCTTGTAAGTACTGGAAGAAGTGAGTCATTCTTTAAGCAGAAGCAAGAGGGTAGTGGGCTTGATTTTTGTGGATATAACAGCTTTGATTACATTAATTGCTAGCACCACTGCTTCTGCAATTGCTTTGACACAAGAAGTTAAGACAGCTACTTTTGTTAATCACTTAGCAAAAAAAGTTACTAATGTATTGAATATACAAGAGGATTTAGATAGGCATATGGCACAACAAATTGATGCTCTTTGTCCTATTCAGATTATTGGAATGAGGTTCAGAGTTTTAAGAGTAAGGAGCCATCTCAAGTGTCATGCCAAATATCAATGTATTTGTGTTACTTTTAAAATTTACAATGATACTCATTATAATTAGGAAAATATTTAAAGACACTTGCAGAGTATTAGGTATAATTCTAACACTTCTCTGGATGTTTTAATTTTGCATAGTGAGATTATGAATTTAAAGAGTGCTGCTCTGCTGAGTTTTGATGGTGCAGATAATGCTGATAAAATCATCCATGGCCTGAGGTCAGTATTTCCATTTTGGTCAAGCTTCAAGAATGGCATATATACCTTGTTCATGCTAGCTCTTTTTGTCCTGGGAATAATTTTATTCCTGCCCATTGTGTTAAAGCTTGTCTTTAACAGTTTCAACATGCTAGCATCCAACGTACATGGCTTGAAACTGAAAATGGATCCCCAGAATGAGTTATTAAATTAACAGACTGGCAAGCCAAGGATGGATAAGATTCTGCACAGAGCCTTAACAAATTAAGACAGAAGTGCATTGCATTGGATAATGCATATTCCATGATGAGTAAGTAGGCACTCTTGCCAAAATGACCTAAGACAAGCTCAGTCTTGTTTATGAAATATAAAAGAGGGAAATGTGGAGAGCTTTTGGAGCTGCTTGGCAGGAATCTGACATTGGCCAAAGACAAGGAAATGTGCTGCTTAGTAGGAATCTGACATTGGCCAAGGAGAAGGAAATAGGCTTCAGGCAGGAATCTGACATTAGGCTAGAACAAAGAAGGTATTTCAGGCAGGAATCTAAATCATAGTCTAGAATGAAGAAGAAGGCTTTAGACATGAAAATGAGTTTGGGATAGGACAGGGAAGTAGCTTCAGATATTTTGGTCATCCTGAAAAGTCTTTAGAAACAGTGATCATGGGAGTGACCACAGGATTGTTTATTGCCTTGCTTGTTCTTTGACTATTTGTATTTATTGTGTTGCTTGTTCCTTGACTATTTGCATTTATTGTATTTCTAGTTCCTCAACCTGGAGCTGACCTTAATACTTGCATGTAATCAAAATGGTATAAAAACAGAATGAGAAAAAAATAAAAAGAAAGAAAAATGAAAGAATTAAGTTACAATGGGGGCCGGGGAACTTGGGGAAACACTAGAAAGTCCCAGATGTCATTGATGTAAGAGGGTTCCTGGTTCCAATGGGGATGACATTGGCTGAAATACTCAAAAGCGGGGAAATAAAAACTGAAGACACAAGCCCCAGTAAATAGAGATGGCCCCTAGTGAAGAGATGTCTCTATCTATAGGAAACACAGGGATAAAAATGGAGCAGAGACTGAAGGGAAAGGGCACCCAGAGCCCACTCTACCATGCAATCTTTTCCATCTATAGGTATCAAACTATGATACTATTGCTGATGCCAAAATGCTTTCGCACAGGAGCCTGGTATGGCTGTCCTTTGAGAGGCTCTGCCAGTACCTTTCTAAAACAAAGGCAGATACAGCCAACTGTTGGAATGAGTCCAGGACCCCAGTGCAATAGTTAGGGGAAGGGCTGAATTAGCTGAAGGGGATTTCAACCCCATAGGAAGAACAACAGTATCAACTAACTGGATCACCCAGAGCTCCAGGGACTAAACTACCAACCAAAGAGTATACGTGGATGGGTTCATGGCTCCAGCTACATATGTAGCAGAGGATTGTCTTATCTGGCATCAATGGGACAGGAGGCCCTTGGTCCTGTGGAGGCTTAATGTTCCAGAGAAGGGGGATGCTAGAGGGGTGAGGTTGGAGTTGTTGGGTGGGTGAGGTAGCACACTCTTAGGGGCAAAGTGGAGGAATTTGGGGTGAGGGGTTTATGAAGGGCAACTGGTAAGGGACATAACATTTGAAATGTAAAGAAATAAAATGAGTAATAGATAGAAAAAAAAGGAAAAAATAAGCCAATTTGCTGAGGACTGATAAAAGTATTAGATAAATGAAAAGGAAGTTAATTAATTAATTAATTTTTTTTTGAGTAAGAGTCTTACACAGTGGTTCTCAACCTTCAAAATGCTATGACACACATTTTATTTTTTACATCCATTCACTCATTCATTTATTAAGTTTTCCAACATTAACATATGTGTTGATCATTTGTGAATTTACATTATCCACCCAATAACATCCAGTCTTCCCAGGTCTATCCAGTGGCCTTGTGAACCCTCCCTCCAAAGAAGAATAAGAGTAAGAATAAGAATAAAAGAATAAGAATAAGAATAAGAGGAAGAGGAAGAAGGAGAAGGAGAAGAAGAAGAAGAAAATAGAAGGAGAAGGAGGAAGTAGAGAAGGGGTAGAGGCAGAGAATAAGGAGGAAGGAAAGAAGAAGGAGGAAAAGAAGGAGGAGAAAGAGTAGTAGTAGTAGTCACAGTCACAGTCACAGTCACAGTCACAGTCACAGTCACAGTCATAGTCAATCATAGTCATAGCCATAATCATAGTCATAGTCATAGTCATAGTCATAGTCATAGTCATAGTCATATTAGTATATATAGTCATAGTCATAGTCAGTATTAGTAGTCATAGTCGTAGTCGTAGTCGTAGTCGTAGTCATAGTAGTAGTAGTCCAATTAGTGCCTCCTATGTACTTCCTGGAGCATGGTCAAACACCCAGCATTCATCTCTTAATGAAACTGAGTCCTTCCCTACCTGCATCCCTGCTAGAAGCCATCAACTGTGGAGAGCTACACTTCCACATCTCCATCCTAATTCTTAATATAGTTGTCTCCTTAGAGGTCTACAAGAGCCTGACATATACAGATACAGCTGCTCACCGCTAACCATTGAACTGATCATGGGGTTCCCAGTAGAGGAGTTAGAAAGAAGACTGAAGAAGCTGAAGGGGTTTGCAGCCCCATGGGGAGAGAAACAGTACCAACCAACCAGAGTTCCCAGGGTTTAAACCATCAGCCTGGGAGTACATAGGGAGGAACCCATGGCTCCAGCTGTATATGTAGGGGAGGAAGACCTTGTCGAGCATAGGTGGGAGAGGAGGTACTTAGTTTCATGAAGGCTGGAAGCCTCAGTGTGGGGGAATTTGAGGGCAGAGAGGTGGGAGTGGGTGGGTGGGGGCAAATCCTCATAAAACCAGAAGGGAGAGATGGGATAGGGGGTTTCTGAGTAAGGGGAAATGGGGAAATGGGGAAATGGGGAAATGGGGAAATGGGGAAATGGGGAAATGGGGAAATGGGGAAATGGGGAAATGGGGAAATGGGATAACATCTGAAATGTAAATAAAATATCCAATAAAATATTAATTAAAAAAAGAGTTGTCTTCAGGGCAAGTCCAGCAGCCATGGGGTATGACCCATTCTTCCTGTACTCCATCTTCTGGTACACACCCTACCTGCAATCTTGGATGTGCATTCCACTCTCTAGGCAACAGCTCTGCCTGCTTTCTGGAAGTCCTGATGCCACCAGGCACAACCATTCCCAGAGGCCTACTCCTGCCAGAGACTACCAGACCAGCCCACACCAGAGACAACCAGATGGTTAAAGGCAAGCAAAAGAACATAATCAACAAAACCCAGTGGATTATGGCACCACTGGAACCCAATTCTTTTAATATAGCAAGCCCCGGATATTCTAACACACCTGAAGAGCAAGATATGACCTTAGATCTCATTTTATTGAGATAATAGAGGCCTTTAAAGAGAAAAATCAATACATTTCTTAAAGGATTATGGGAAAATACAATCAAACAAGTGAATACAAGTGTTCAAGACCTGAAAATGGAAATAGAAGCAATAAAGAGAACATAAGCAGAGGCAACCTTGGAGATGAAAAACCTAGGAAAGAGATCAGGAACTACAGATACAAGCATCACTATCAGAATACATGAGATGGAAGAGAGAATCTCAGGCGTAGAAAATATAATAGAAGAAGATACATTGGCCAAAGAAAACCCTAAATCTAAAAAGTTTCTAATACAAAACATTCAGGTAAGTTGGGACACTATGAAAAGACCAAACCTAAGAATAATAGGAATAGAAGATGGAGATTTCTAGTTCAAAGGCTCAGCTCAGAAAATATCTTCAAGAAAATCATAGAAGAAATTTTTCTAATCTAAGGAAGTATGGCTTTCTTTACTGAATACCGAATATATTGGAAATCCTCCAACCACATAATAATCAAAACACTAAATGTACAGAGCAAAGAAAGAACATTAAAATCTGCAAGGTAAAAAAGTCAAGAAACATATAAAGGCAGACCTATCAGAATTACACTTGACTTCTCAACAGATACTGTAAAAACCAGAAGGTCCTGGATAGATTTCTTGCAGATCCCAAGAGACCACATATCTCAGCCCAGAGCACTATAGCCAACAACACTTAAAATCACCATTGATAGAGAAATCAAGATATTCCATGAAAAAGACAAATTTAAACAATATTTTCTATGAATTCAGCTGTACAGAGTATACTAGAAAACCCCGACAAAAAGAGTACATCACCAACATCAAAATAACAGGAAATAAAATTCATTGGTTATTAATATCTGTCAACATCAGTGGACTCAGTTTTCCAATAAAAAGACACAGGCAAACAGAATGGATGAGTAAACAGGATCCATCATTTTGCTGCATACATGATACATACCTCAGTAACAAAGAAAGACAGTACCTCAGGGTAAAGGGCTGGAAAATGGTTTTCCAAGCAAACAGACCTAAGAAACATGCTGGAGTAGCCATTCTAATATCTAATAAAATGGACTTTCAGCCAAAATTAATCAAAAGAGATGGGGAAGGACACTTCATACTCATAAAATGAAAGTTCTACCGAGGTGATGATTCAGTTCGGAACATTTTTTCCCAAATGTAAGGGCATCCATATTTGTAAAAGAAACATTACTAAAGCTTAAATCACACATCAACCCCCACACAGTAATAGTGGGAGACTTCAACTACTCTCACCAATGGACAGGTCATTGAAACAGAAACTAAACAGAGAAATAATGAAACTAACAGATTCTATGAACCAAATGGACCTAAAAGATATTCATACAACCTTTCAGTACAAAACAAAAGAATATAACTTCTTAGTACCTCACAGAACCCTCCTCAAAACTGACCATAGAAGCAGTCACGAAGCAAGCCTCAACAGACACAAAAAGATTGAAATAACCATTTCATCTTATCAGATCACCATGGATTAAATCTGGACCCCAGCAACAACAGAAGCAACAGAAAGCCCACATACTCATGAAAACTGAATAATTCTCATTTTAAAATTTAATTTAATTTTGTTTTAACTTACTTTACTTCCTGCTTACTGCCCCTTCCCTGTAACTCTCTCCCACAATCCTTCCCCCATTTCCTGTCCCTTCTCTGAGTGGGTGGGCTCCTCCCTGGGTATCCTCTTACCCTGGTACTTCAAGTCTCCTGAAAGACTAGGTGATTGCTCTTACATTGAGGCCAGACAAGGCAGCCCAGCTAAACTGGATACCACATACAAGCCACAGCTTTTGGCATAGCCCCTGTTCCAGTTGTTCAGGACTCACCTGATAACCAGGCTGCACATCTGCTGTATATGTGCGAGGACGCCTAGGTCCAGCCAGTGCTTGCTCTTAGGTTGGCTGTTCAAACTCTGAGAGCCCCAAAGGTTCAAGTTCGTTGACTCTGTTGGTCTTCCCGTGGAGTCCCTATCCTCTTCGGGGCCCACAATCCTTCCTCCCATTCTTCAATAAGAGTCCCCAAGCACCATCTACTATTTGGCCATGGATGTCTGTATCTGTCTGAGTCAGCTACTGAGTTAGCCCCTCAGAGGACAACATGCTCCTGTCTGCAAGTATAAGAGTATCATTAATAGTGTTAGGGATTGGTGCTTGCCCATGGGATGAGTTTCACGTTGGGCTAGTTATTGGTTGGCCATTCCCTCAGTCTGCTCCCTCACCCATGCTTGTATTACTTGCAGATAGGATAAATTTGGGTTTTGAAAGTTTTGTGGATGAGTTGGTATCTCTATTGCTCTACTGGGGTTTCTGCCTGGCTACAGCAGGTGACTTATTCAGGTTCCATATCCACAATATATTGAGTCACAGATAATGTCATCCACCCCCCAATGATTCTTGGGCACCTTCCTTATCTCAGGTCCCTGTCTCATTCTGGGATGGCCCCCACCTCCTCACCCCCATCTGTTGCAGATTTATGTTCATTTTCATGGCCATCTAGCCATCTCTCCTATCTTTCCCCATACCTCATCCTGAACTCCCCATTCCCCTCCTCCCCTCCCCTCCCTTGCAGTTCCTTGCCTCCATCTGTCTCTTATGACTATTTTATTCCCCTTTCTAAGTAGGATTCAAGCTTTCTTTCTTGGGTCTTCCTTATTGTTTAGCTTCTTTGCATCTGTGGTGTGTATCATGGTACCTGTGTTTTATGGCTAATATCCACTTATAAAGTGAGCACATACCATGCATGTCCTTTTGGGACTGGGTCACCTCACTCAGGATGACATTCCAATGTTCCATATATTTGTCTGCAAAATTCAGGGTATCTTTGTTTTTAATCACTGAATAATATTTCATTGTGTAGATGTACCACATTTTCTTTATCCATTCTTCTGTTGAGGGACATCTAGGTTGTTTCCAGTTTCTGGGTATTATGAATAAATCTGCTATGACCATTGTTGTCTAAGTGTCTTTGTGAGATGCTGGAGCATATTTTGGGTATATGCCCAGGAGTGGTATAGCCTAGTCTTGAGGTAGAACTATTCCCAGTTTTCTGGGAAAATGCCAAATTGAATTCCAAAGTGGTTACACAAGTTTGTACTCTCATCAACAATGGAGGTGTTTTCCTCTTGTTCCACATCCTTGCAGCATGTACTATCTCTTGAGCTTTTGATATTAGCATTCTGATGGGTGTAAAATAGAACCTCATAGTTGTTTTGATTTGTATTTCCCTGATGATCAAGGACTTTAAACATTTCTTTAAGGGCCAAAGCAAATGGTTCTCTTGAGATAATGTCCCTTGAACCATAAGGTCCTTCTAAACTACATGTTTGCAGTATCTCTTGAGATATGTATAACTGGTTTCACATCTGTCTATGGCAAGATATTTGATACTTTATGTTAAAGAGTACAGGATATCTGAGTCTGTAAAGATACAGTTCTTTCCATACAGGTAAATATGGATGGGTATGTAGAACTTTAGATATAGAAGAGTGGCTTTCTTTATTCTGCACATGGTGTTTTTGGTGGAATTGTTATGAACATGATCATAACATAAAGTTTATGAGAGAGTCTAGTAGAGCAGATAGCATCCAAGAAAAAGAACTGAACAACATAGAATAATCATTGTAAAAACAGTTAATGTCATATTGAGGAAGTATGGCAGGCTTTTTGAGCTACAAGTACTTTGTATCTGGAAAACTAAGACGTTGGAAATAACTTTATAATGTCTTGGATTAATCAGATGTTGCAGTTGAATACTCTGATGATTTTATGAATTATCTTAACTTCTACCACTTGGTAAATAGAAAAAATTTGATGACACAAAAAATAAAGGTCACAAATATTGTATGTTTTTTGTTCACTAGCTTTCAAAAAACAATAGGTACAAACTGGTGGTCTTATAAAATAGAATAAAATTTCTTAGGGACTTCTCAAGTGTGCTCTATGGAAACATCAGAGACACCTGGGCAGAAATAAAAGTTGACATGGGAATCAAAATACTCAACATGGAAAAAAAATGCTTCTTATTGTAATTTTACTTTGAAACGTGATTGGAAAATTTCAAAATGATATGTAAGTCTACTAGGATCCAGAATTACATTTCTTGTTTTGTTCACCATAACTATCTGTATTATTTTTAGTTTTGAATTGTTAATAGGATAAGGAGGAAGTAAAAAATTTTGACAAATGAGCATTTTTCTAGTTGTAATAGAGGATGAGGAAAAAGAGTAATACAGATGGGTATTGCTAAAATGACTGAGCTGCTTGGAGCTACGGGACAACTTTATTTTATGTACATACTTAAATATTTTAAATCATATAGAATTATTTATATTTACTATAATAAGTAAAAATAAAGATATTTTGGAATTAACAAGAGAGACCCTGGTTTTGCTTATGTTCAAAGAAGTCTTGCGACAATATGGAAGCTAAAAAATACAAAATGTTGGAGGTAGGAAGATAATGAACTTGCTGTGCTTATAGAGAAAGAGAAAAAAGCATGGGTATTTATTCACATGACCACTTTCTTCAATCTTTGGTAGTATCTATTCATTATACTCAAGTCTTTATTTTAAAATTTACTCTTTATGATGATTGAAAGTCTAGAAATCTGTTTAGAAAGATTAGCGAATTCTGTTTAAAACAAGGTAAAGGCTCCAGGAACTCTGTACCCTGGCATTTCATCTAGAAACCTTTGAAAGACTGTTCCTCCCAATTCTGATTGGAATTTGATGTTTTTGCTGATGTTTTAAAATATTTACTGTCAAACTGTATCAGTTCCTATTTTTTTTTGATATTTGAATATGTTCAAGAGTTACATCTTTTTCTAATTTCCACATCATTAAAAAAAAAATCCCAGTTCTTGTTTGGATGGTGTGAATTGGCCACCTATAGACAGATAAATTTCCACCTGACAGAGCCATCAGTAGGACATAGTTCCAAGAACTTTAGCACTTGAGAAATACCAGGGCATATAGTATAATTTGTCATTTCTGAAGACTTGCAAATCATATTTTAAATTATTTTACTTAGTGTAAATATAACACTTTCTTTTTCCTTTCATGGTAATATACATTACAAGTTATATAGCTCTTCTCAATTTTTTTTTTTTGCTTTTCTTTTGTCATTTTTGTACTCTTCCGCCTTTCCCCAATTTTCCTTTCATTTCTCATCTCATATTTCCTGTCACTTCTGAACTCTGCCAATCTCTTTTACCTGTCTTCTTTGGTTTTACATTCATGTATATTTTCATGTGGCTTTTAACAATTCTAATTCATCTTCTGTTCTTTAGCTAGTATTTATTTGTTCCTGTTTTATATCTTCTGTAACTCTGTATTTCGAGAGTCTGATAAGGATACATACTTAGTCCTTCCATTTATAGAGCTGTCTAATTTAGGGAAATCTTATCAGTGAATTACATCAGTAGTAGGCACTATTATAAAAATACATACATATATTAAATTTATTATTGGAAGTTCATACTTTTGCCACTAAAACAATATGAATAGTGTTAACCCATTGTTGGATAAAAAGATTGAACTATATTTTGAAGTATATACATTTGATTTGTAGTTTTGATGTCCTATTCTTAGTGATATATTTTTTTATTTATTAATTTTTCAAATATTCTGAGTGCTATCAAAGGTAAATTAAAGAAATATTAGCATTTATTAATACAATGAATGCATTATTACAATTTTAGTTGTTTCACCCTAAATCTTAGGAGAAAAATCAAACTATTTTAAGTGTATTTGACAAGTAATCTGAAGCTCACAGGTCTAAGTAATCTTGGTAATTTGAATCTAATGACCATATTCTGTTTATTTTGTCATGTTGCTTCACCAGATACAAGAATATAAGTAGATTTGCAATATAATGTGATAAATCCTTGTGTCAGGGAATTGAACAAAACTACTTTCTATGACATCATTGTACTTTTCAGTGGTTTGATCTGGAAGATTATGAACTGGATAATCCAGAGCTAAATCCTAATGCTTTATGCACTGACACTATGTTAGAATGCATATGCAGACATTCGAATTTGCCATAGTGGAAAACATCTGGATAAATTTTGAAACACCTGCCATTTCTGTGTCTAGCATGATAAAAATTGGAATCTGACAGTTCACTGACTTAGATCACTCTATGGCCCATCTTCTATCTCATAAGAAGCATCACATGTGGAAAGCAGTGAGAAATTAAATTCAGAAACATTGCATAAAATGCAACCATCAGATATAACCACTTAAATGTGGTCACTTTATTAAATATGTATGGGCATATTGTTTTTTCCTCTTTCCATCTTAGTAAGTTATAATTAACAAATATATATTATGTGACATTTCAATAAATATTTACAAAATGAGATAATTAAATTAGGCTAGTTAACATATACATCACCTTGCATGCTTATTTACTGTAAAATAATTTGAATTTCTACTCAGTTTTTCCCAGTGTGCAACATGCGGTTATTAGCTGTAGTCAACATAATGAATAATTAATTCTCCCAAACTAATGATCTCATCTTTCTGTATGTATCTTTTGACAAACATCTTCTCATTCTTTTTCCACAATTTATTTCTTTTATTTTGTGGTCTACCAATGTGGTCTCTGCTTCTATGACTATGTTTTCAGGTTCCACATTTCAGTGAGACCTTGAGTATTTTTCTTTTCTCTCATCTTGATTTCCCTTAGCATAATAACTTCCAAATTTATTAACATTACTACAATACACAGAATTCCCTTTTTAAATGTCGAGAAATATTTCAAGGTATGTGTGCATGTCATTATGATTTCATTAGTGCACACGTTGTTTTTATATATTGGTTACTTGTAAATTATGTTGAAATAAAAATTGAGAGATAATTATTCAATATAATTATTTAATTTCTCCTGTTTAAAAATTCTCAAGTGTAATATTGCTAGATCCTGCTAGATTCCAAGTTCTATTTCTTTTACATTTTGTTTTTGTTCATTATTTTCTTCTTTTCTTCTCCCAACACCTGCCAATTGACCATAGCTCCTCAGGTAGGAATGGGACTTCATGAACACTTTTCCTTTCTCTGTTGAGGTTTAGTATGGACTGAACTTTTGCAGGTCTTGGTGAGTGCGAATGTATAGGTGCAACTGCCATTCTGTGTCTGGAAAACACCATTTCCTTGTACTTATTCACCATGTCTAGTTTTAAATTTTTTCTGCCCCTATTCTACAATAATTCTAGAGCTTTAAGGAGAGGAGTGTGATACAGATATCTTTTTTTAAGGCTGAAAATTCTCCAGTCTTTTATTGTCTTCTTCTTGGTTAGCTGTGGATATCTTTCTTAATTGTCAAAAGCCTCTTCATTGTCTGACCATGATGAGCCCCCAGATGTACATCTTCTTTTTAATTACTGCCTGGGAAGTTGGTCTTTACAGGAAAACTTAGGTTCCCTGATGATGATTGAGAGATGCATTAATCTTTTTTTTTTTTGGTTTTTCGAGACAGGGTTTCTCTGTGTAGCCCTGGCTGTCCTGGAACTCACTCTGTAGACCAGGCTGGCCTCGAACTCAGAAATCCGCCTGCCTCTGCCTCCCAATTGCTGGGATCAAAGGAGTGTGCCAACACCACCCAGAGAGATGCATTAATCTATGAGTATAACAATAAGTCATTAAGGAGTCTGTTAAATACTGTTTCAATTTAACAGAGTAATACTAGTAGATTATTCCCTCAAATTGTGACCTTTGTTATCACTAGTTCTTGGCCCTGTTTCACTTAGAAAAATCAACCTAATATTCACCCTTATTGGTTAGCTTTCATAGTGCTTGAAGGTGCTATGCCTACTACTCAATTGAGAAAAGCAGTTATAAACCTTGTTATATTTAGAGGTCTTGATAGTACTACTTTCAAGAAGTGTGAAGTGATGTTTCAGCATGAGTAAAATTTATACTTCTCTGTTAATTAGTCATGGCTAGAACTTGTTCAGGTATATGTTAGTCTTTAGGTTGGGTGTGACATTAAAGTACAAATAGGATTTCATGCATCTCAGATTTTTTCCCTTCCATTCTATTAATATAATTATCATGATTTACTGCTTTTCCTTATTCTCCTGTAGGTACTACTGATAACAAAGCCAATGAAAAGAGTTAATCATTCTGTGACATCAGAGTTTGTGTTCTTGGGACTCACAAATTCCTGGGATATCCAAATGCTACTCTTTCTGGTATCCTCAATGTTGTATGTGGCAAGCATGATGGGAAACTGCCTCATAATTTTCACTGTGGCTTCTGACCCTCACTTACATTCCCCTATGTACTTTCTTCTGTCCAACCTCTCCTTCATTGATGTAGGTATTTCTTCTGCCATTTCACCCAAGATGATTTATGACTTATTCAAGAAGCACAAAGTCATTTCCTTTAGAGGCTGTATTATTCAAATCTTCTTCATCCATGCAATTGGTGGTGTGGAGATGGTGCTGCTCATAGCCATGGCCTTTGATAGATATGTGGCCATATGTAAGCCTCTTCGTTATCTGATCATAATGAGCCCCCAGATGTGCATCTTCTTTTTAATTACTGCATGGGTAGTTGGTCTTATGCACTCTGTGATACAACTGGTTTTCATAGTAAATTTACCCCTCTGTGGTCCTAATATATTGGACAGCTTCTATTGTGACCTTCCTCAATTCATCAAATTTGCTTGCATGGATACATATAGATTGGAATTGCTCATATCAATCAGTAGTGGATTCATGTCTGTGGGCTCCTTCTTCTTACTAATCATTTCCTATATGGTCATCATATTTACTGTTCTGAAACACTCTTCAAGTGGTTCCTACAAAGCTCTGTCTACACTTTCAGCTCACGTGACTGTAGTGGTCTTATTCTTTGGTCCGGCCATATTTTTCTATACATGGCCTTCCTCTACACACCTGGATAAGTTTCTGGCCCTATTTGATGCAGTCGTTACTCCTTTTTTGAACCCTGTGATCTACACATTGAGAAATCAAGAAATGAAGATGGCAATGAGGAGAGTGTTCAGACACCTAATGGGCTATAGACAAATCTCTTGAATAACTACATTGCAAAGAGTATTAATTAAGCATGGAAATTAATGGTTGGCCAATCTCTGAAGAAAACCTGTGTTAGCATATACATACATACAATATATACATACATATCTACCATTTTGTATAATACTTATAAGGGACCATTTCTTCCAAATGAAGACAAAAGTTCCATGTATTTATAGTCTAAAGGCTATATTAATCAGGAGCTTTACTTTTTTATATAATTTTGAATTTTATTATTAAACACACTTTCTTGAAATTACAAAATGACTTATATCTCTTATAACAAGAACTTCATTTCATTATGAAGATCAACTTATATTTTTGGTATGGTCTAGAGACTCTTATTTAAACTAAGTCTCTTCTTGAATTTTTAACGAATTATGGGTTCTGATTCTGGTATGTAGATATCCCCATGACAGAGAAGAGATTACAGAACATAATGATGGAGCTTTGTATAACATGGTCCTCTTATAAAATAAACTGTTTTTTCCATGTTGTAACCCAAAATAGACACTGAATCTACACAACTCCATCCAGAGTGTTTGTTATTAGACTTGGTGTACATATTCATGGTTGGTGTGAGGAAAGAACAGAAATAAAATCTTTTAAAAAATGATAATAGATAAAGATAATAATGTATAAATATATTCATTGAACAGAACTGACATATCTTAGAGTAATGACTATATTGGTATTTTGTTATTTATCTTGATTAGCTATCTTTTTTAGTTTCCAATCTGAATTTTTCATTTTCTTCTTATTTCTTAATATAGCAAATTCTCATTAAAAATTGATGACTTATATATAGTATCAAACAGTACCACTATTGATGAAATATTGAAAGCCAGATCAACTCAAGACTTGATTACAGAACAAAGGGGACATTAGGTATGGGTTTTGTTCAAGCCTCAAAGTAGTTAGGGTTACAGGTCCTGAGAACTTGATTTATTCCCCATGAAGATACTAAGGTCATCAGTTTCGTTGTTACTGAATAGACTGTGATGCTGTTGAAACACCTTGTGTCCCCTTTGTGCAATACTGTTTTATTAGCCTTATTATACTAACTTTTACCAATTGTATTATAGAGTCTGCTGACTGTATTTTATTTCTACCTTGAAAATGGTATGTAAGATTTACACTTTTTTAGTAAGTTTGATTGCACGAGACATAGCTTGTGCAATACCTCCTGATCACAACTTTTTTTTCTCCATTTTCTGTCTTCTTTTTAAATTTTTTTTCCCAATCTGTTTTTATACCATTTTAATTACATATAAGTATTAAGGTCAGCTCTAGGTTGAGGAACTAGAAATACAATAGTTGCAAGTAGTCAAGGAACAAGCAAGACAATAAACACAAATAATCAAGGAATAAGCCAGGCAATAAACAAAGTCCAGTGCTCACTCCCATGATCACTGTTTCTAAGGGCTTTTCAGGATGACCAAAATATCTGAGCCTACTTCCCTGTCCTAGTCCAAAGTCATTTTCTTTTCTTTTTTTGTTTTTTCAAGACAGGGTTTCTCTGTGTAATCCTGACTGTCCTGGAACTCACTCTGTAGACTAGGCTGGCCTCAAACTCAGAAACCTGCCAGCCTCTGCCTCCCAAGTGCTGGGACTAAAGGCATGCATTTTCATGACGAAAGCCTACTTCCTTGTTCTAGCTGAAGATTTAGATTCCTGCATGAAATTACTTCCTTGTTGTATCCTAAGATTTAGATTCCTGCCTGAAATTTCTTCTTTGTTCTAGTCTAAGATTTAGATTACTGCCTGAAATTACTTCTCTGTTCTAGCCTAATGTCAGATTCCTGCCAAGCATCTCCCAAAGCTCTCTATATCTCTCCCTTTTTTATTTCATAAGCAATACTGAGCCTGTCTTAGGTTGTGCTGACAAGAATATTTTCCTACCTGTTGTGGAATATGCATTATCAAAAGCAATGCACTTCTGTCTTAGTTTGGTAAGGCTTTGTGCAGAATCTTACCTGTCCTTGGCTTGCCAGCTTTTTTAATTCTTAAGGATCAGCATTAGTTTAAAACAAACACTTAGACATACAGAAAAGGAAATGTTTTTTTTAAAGACTTTTAGAACATGGAAAAATTTAATTTTTAATAGAAAATGTTTTCAAGATCTGTAATTTGTGGTTATATTCCATGGAACATTTATCTTGGGATACTGAACTAAGTGATTGCATGTATGTAAAAGTTCATACACTCTTTTCTAATTTTCGGCACCTTTCTAGTACCAGAAGAAGGTTAGAGCTTCCAGAGAACCCATGGGAGTCTAAAATGTACAAGTGGAAGTTTTGTGAACTATGTGTAGAAGAGCAAGAAGAAGCCAACAATATGTACTAATACTTTCCACTTAAGGAACAATTTGCTACTCAAAGTTATTCAATTTTCATTCAACACACACACACACACACACACACACACACACACACACACACACATATATATATATATATATACACACATACATGCATATATATGTATATATGTGTATATATGTGTATACATGTATATATGTATATTTGTATATATATATTCTCTGTTACAATAAAAATAATTTATTTTTGAGGATTTCATACATGGCTATAGTGTTTATATCATTTTCATATTTTCCACTTGCCCTTGTAACTCCTCTGATGTCCTTCCCCAGTCTGTCTCAAATTCAAGGCTGCTTTTTTAATTGTTACTGCTGTGTGCACACCACACACAAACAAATAGCTTTCTGAGTTCATTTAGTATTGCAAATATGCACATGTGTTCATGCCTGATCACATAGGATTGGACAACCTATCTGGGATGTCACTCCTTGTGAAAACTGATTCATGGTCTCTAGAATCCATTGACTGCCTGTAGCAGAATGGCTGTAATAGTTTCTCTTCTAGAATCTAACGATGTCTACAGCTATAGGTAGTTTTCTATGTTTATAGTACCAGGTGTGGATTTCCTCATGTTGAGTCCAGTTAGACATCTGTTGGTTATTTTTTAGGTGGAAGTGCCATTCTTGCACTATTGGGGTTATCTTGCCAGGATGGTCATTGTTATGGTTCATAGGCTTTAGAGCTGGTTAACACTATTCATTGCTTTTCTCTTTTGAAGCTTGAATAGCACCTTCAGATATTATGGAATAACTGAATAGAGATAGAGAAGAAAGCACATTACTTAAGGCAATAGAGGTTTATGCTATCCCTCCTCATTGCCATAATGATGATGTCATTATGAGTGCCACATGCCAGTCATGTAGTTGCAAGTGTTGACTTTTACCCTTTTGTGTGTGTTCCTACATTGGCATTACCAAAATTCAGATTATATTTTTTTAAATAAATAAAATATATCAATATTAAAATTTGTATAGAAATATGAATGAGGATAGTGGGCAATGTATTTGATGTATAAGTGTGAGGAATGGACATTATTAATAATACTCTTATGCTTGAAGACAGGAGCTTAGCATAACTGTCTTCTGTGAGGCTCTGCCCAGCAGCTGACTAAAACAGATGCAGAGACCCACAGCCAAACATTGGAAGTTGCTTGGGGACGCTTATGGAAGAGTTGGGAGAAGGATAGAGAGTCTCAGAGGGGAGAGGAACTCCATAGGAAGACAAACAGAGTCAACTAACTTGGACTCTTCGAAGCTTGTAGAGTCTGAGCCATCAACCAAGGATCATACAAGGACTGGACATAGGTCTCCCCAACATATGTAGCAGACATGCCTCTTGGTCTTCATGCTCTCAACAACTAGAGCAGAGGCTGTCTCTAAAGTTGTTGCCTGTCTGTGGATGCCATTCCTATATCTTGTCTGTCTTGTCATGCCTTAAAAAGAGAGGATGTGCCTAGCCCTGCAGAAACTTGATATGCCAGGATTTGGGATACCTAGGGTGGATCTCCATCCTCTCAGAGGAGAACAGGAGGGATTATGTGGGAACTGAGGGAACCAGGAGGAGTGGGCAGTGATCTGGATATAAAGTGAATAAATAAATAAATTAATCAATGGGAAAAAATAGCCAGTTTTAGAAAAAGAACAAAACCAACAGAAGGAAAAAAAAACACAAGAAAAGTACATGAATCAGATATAGATGCCAATGTCTACTCATTTGCACACTCAGACATTCCATAAAACTACTAAATGGAAACCACAATATACATACACAAAGGACTTGTAGAGTAAAAAGAGAGAAAAATAATATAAAAAAGCCCTGACATGACATTATGAGACAAGCAACCTCCAGTGAGTTCATTTTCTGTTGGCTATCTAGTGCTGGGCATGCAGCCTATCCTTAAGAGTGGTTTTTTTCTCCAGTAAGACTCCCTTGGAGAAAAATAAAATTTCCATTTGCAAGTGGCTATCAATTGAAGACAGCTTCTGTGTCACAGACAGGGGCATGTGTTCACTTCTCTTTTCAGCTCTAGGGCCCCATCTGGTTCAGAGCAGGGCATGCTCTGTGCATGCTACCTCAATTTCTGTGTGTTCACATGAGATTTCATCACATTGATTTAGAGGGCCTTGTTTTCTTGGTGTCATTCTTTTCCTCTCATCTTGTTTGCTGCCTCACATATTTGCTTTGCCCTTTCTTCTGGGAGGGATATGTAAGTCAACCTGGGGTAGGTGTTAAATCCAAGATTCTTATCTCAAGAATCAGAGTGTTTCATGGTCTTTCAGGATTGCAGTATTGTAGCTGTCAGTATCTGTATTTGTTTCCATATGCTGCAGGAGAAAGCTTCTCTCATGATAGCCAATAAATACTTAATAAAGATGGCATGGAAAAATGAAAGTCACTTTAATAAGTGTGGGGTTGGTCAAAATTAGATATGCTCATGTAGAATAGTTAAAGTTGACTTTCAACTTTTATCTTGTAAAAACCAAACCAAACCAAACCAAACCAAACCAAACCAAACCAAACCAGAACAAAACAAAACTCAAAACTGATGAAAGATCTTAATGTAAGACCCTAATCTCTGAAACCAGTGCTGGAAAGCATGGGGAAATAATAGCAATGTCTAATCATTGCCGAAACTTTCTGAACCTACAAAATGGGAAAGTCTTTGCCAGCTATCCATTTAAAGTCAAATTCTTATCTTACACACATAAAGAATAAAAAATTAATCAACAAACATAGTCCTGTATTAAATGGGTTAATGAGCTGAGACAGCTGTTCTTTTTTCCCATTAAGTAATTTATTTATTCACTTTACATCCCCATGGCAGCCCCATCTCCTTCCAGTGCTGCCTCACAAATCCTATACCCACTGCTTCCCCTTCATCTCTGAGAAGAGTGAGGTTCCCCCATGGGTACCAACCCACCCTGACATCTCAAGTCACTGCAGAACTGAGGCCAGCCAAGGCAGCCCAGTTAGGGGGACAGGATCCACAAAGAGATCACAGAGTCAGGTTAAGCCTCTGCTCCAGTTGTTGGGGGACACACATGAAGACCAATTGCATGTCTGCTGCATATGTGTGTGGAGGGGTGGGAGCTAGGTCCAGTCCTTGTATGTTCTTTGGTTGGTTGTTCAGTCTCTGTGAGCCCACAAGGGTCCAGGTTAGTTGACTCTGTTGGAATTCTTGTGGAGTTCCTATTCCCTCTGGGTTCCTCAATCCTCCTGCTACCTCTTCCATAAGACTTCCAGAGCTTCATCTAGTGTTTGTCTGTGGGTGGCTACATCTGTGTCAGCTACTGGATGAAGTTTCTTAGAACACAGTTATGCTAGTTTCCTGTCTACAAGAGTGTCTTTAATAGTGTCAGGGGTTGGTGCTTGCCCATGTGTTGGGTCTCAAGTTGGCCAGTCTCTCAGCTCAATCTTTGTCCCTGTATTTCTTATAGACAGGGCAAATTTTGGGTCAATGGTTTTGTGGGTGGACTAGCATTGTTACACCTCTATTGGGAGTCCTGCCTGGCTACAGGAGTTGACCTCTTCAGGTTCCATAAGCATCTTGGCTTAGGTGACATGTATTGACTCCCGGGAGCCTCCTGCCATCAGATAGATTTCCAGAGTGTTGTACAAGTTTGCACCTCCACTAGCAATGGAGGAGTGTTCCCCTTTCTCTACATCATCACCAGCATGTGATGTCACTTGTATTTCCTTTATTGCTTCTGTTTCCATTTTAAATTCTTGGATATTTTAATTAATATCCTTCACCTGTTTGTATTATCCTGTATTTTATTTAACTTTGTGCTTCATTTTTTGTTAATCATTTTATTCATTACATTTCAAATGATACCTCCTTTCTAGTTTCTCCTCCAAAATGCCCCCATCCCATTCTTCCTCCCCTTTGCCTCTATTAGGGTGCTCCTCCATCCACTCACCCACTCCTGCCTCACCACTCTAGCATCCCCTTACACTCAGGCATCAAGCCTCCACAGGACCAAGGGCTTCCTGTCCCATTGATGCCAGATAAGACAGTCCTCTGCTACATATGTAGCTGGAGCCATGACCCCATCCACGTATACTCTTTGGTTGGTGGTTTAGTCCCTGGAGCTCTGGGTGATCCAGTTAGTTGATACTGTTGTTCTTCCTATGGGGTTGAAATTCCCTTCAGCTAATTCAACCCTTCCCCTAACTATTGCACTGGAGTCCCGGACTCATTCCAACAGTTGGCTGTATCTGCATCTGTTTTAGTCAGGTACTGGCAGAGCCTCTCAAAGGACACCATACCAGGCTTCTGTATTGGGCCATGCCAAAGGTAAGGGGAACAAGGTCCCACTACACCGTTACCCAGTTGTCCTGCCTGAAATTTGTGGTTGGCAAAGATTGAGAAAGGGCCAGGAGAGACTCTCAAGCCATTCTGTGATCTAGGTGCACGTCTGTTATCCCATTCCTCAATTCCCAGCAAAGCAATGGCTGCGAAGCTAGTTCCAGCACAAAGCAGGCTACAGCGGAAGGGCAGGATAGGAGTTTTCTGTACAGAATGACTCAAGGAAACCAACGGCTTCTCAGTTTCTGTACAGAGTAGAGATACCACATTTTTGGAACTCTTAACACGTTGGCTTGATTTCCAAATGTGTCACTTTATTTTCATCCATGAGGCAGCCACACACTATAACTTCTGAGCACGTGACATCACATGATTTCTTCAGTAAGCTGCAAGGTAGACCTAGCTCTCCTGGAGCTTGCAGTCCTGAGGTTTCAAACGTTAAAGCTTTCACCGCAGCCACAGGTTCCCTTGATGTTGGGGTTATCGAACACAAAGACACTGGACAGTCTTCTAAATAGTCCATTTCTGTTCCTAACAGGATTAGCTGTGCTTTCTTCTCGATGAATACTTGGACTCTATCTTGAAAACATTCGTCATCAGAATCTCCTTTTGTCTTTGGATACTCCAGGCTATAAGAGAGGCCGTTACAGCCCCTGATTCACATGCCAACGTTCAGACCCACATGCTCTGGCTTGTTTTTAAGAAGTTTTATCTAATTCACAGCAGAGGGGTCAGCGTGAGCGCCGGCCACGTGGGCTGCAGTTTCCTCTTGTTCATGGCCCACACGATGGTGTGGATCAACGACTTGTCCAGATTGCGATGTCTGCAGCCTCAGTCTTGGACTGGAGCGTAGGGCCTCAGCTTCTCTACATGGACATGGCGGGCACTTTGACTGCTTTTCTCCATTTTTGTTCCTGTAGTTCTTTCAGATAGGAACAATTCTGGGTCAGAGTTTTTGACTGTGGGATGGTAACCCTATCCCTCTACTTGGTGCCTTGCCTTTTTACTGGCGGTGGACTCTACAAGTTCCCTCTCCCCATTATAGGGCATTTCATCTAAGGTTCCTCTCTTTGAATCCTGGGAGTCTCTTACCTTCCAGGTCTCTGGTACATTCTAGAGGGTTCCCCCACCTCCTACCTTCCAAGGTTGCCCATTTCCATTCTTTCTGCTGGCCCTCAGGGCTTCAGTTCTGATCCCTCCCAATATCTGATCATGTTCCCCTTTTCTCCTCTCTGTACCCTTTCCCAACCAGGTCCCTCCTTCCCTACCCAGATCTTGTGACTGATTTCTAATCTCTTCCAAGTGGGACTGTGTAAATTGAGAATTTTTTAGTGCCATGCTCAAATAAAGCTAATATGCTGATGAAATACATAATAAGTTCCTGGCTTAAAATGATTAAAAATCATTCACTCGATTTAGATCTGGGAGGGATCAATAATATGTAAAGGAAAGTTTTAGTGGGGCGACTGTTGGGGAATTCTGAGTGGAAGATGTTTGCTAGAAACTGTGTGTGTGTGTGTGTGTGTGTGTGTGTGTGTGTGTGGTGGGGACATCCTCGTGGAGATGGGGTGGGGAGGAAATTTGGGATGGGGAATAGTCAGAGGGTGGACTGGGAGGGGGATAAAATCTGTAGTGTAAAAAAAAATTAAATAAAATTAAAAACTTTGGTGTGTGAGTGACTTCTTTATCTGGGGTTAGTAGGTGCTTCCTTATATGTTCTCAGGGAAAGTCATACAATACTTGAACTTAGTAGAGACAGAGAATGAAAGATATATCAGTGAGAATTAAAAAATTAAAAAATAAAGTGAGAGAAATATGAAAAAAGAAAATAAAAACCATGGAGAAAGAGACAAATATTTTGATGAATTTTTTTAATGCGAAGGACTTCAGCAGAATAGGAACTTTTATCATATATTTCAGTAAGAGAGTAGACAAATCCTTGTTTAATGCTGAGCATACTGATGTAATAGTGGAGGATACATGGGAATTATAAAAGAGAAAAGGAAATGCTATAGCAGGTGGTGGGTTCTGTATTTGTTTCCTTCTGGTTTTAAATGGGGAAAAGGAGAAGCTGTGATTTCACTCATGAGACTTTGATGGCACCTGTTACTATTTCCTCATTAAGAGTTAAAGGTGATCTGAGACTTCATGGTTCACAAGGATTACGGAATTCTTGAGACTCACTGGTATTCATACATCCTTGAGTTTATATTAGACCTTATCCATTGACTATATTTGTTTTTATTCACTGGTATAACTGTGAATAATTTATAATGTGTTGGAGTCCTGGTGATGTGACCTCTTCTGAGTTTCTCAACTCCCATAAACAACTACAATAACTAATTGGTTATTACTAAGGTGGGCATGAAGGGAAAACTTTGGTGTGTGAGTGGCTTCTTTATCTGGGGTTAGTAGGTGCTTCCTTATGTGTTCTCAAGAAAAGTCATACAATACTTGAACTTAGTAGAGACAGAGAATGAAAGATATCAGTGAGAATCTGTGGGGTGGGGAATGACTAAGAGGCTATCTTTCTCAGTGTCGTATGTAGTAGGATGCTATTTTGCTATGACTGAAGTTGATTGGTATCTGTCATAGGTTATAAGACATTCAGCTGAAACTTAAATCTGCTCACAGTTAAAAATGGCACTCAATGAAAGAATTACAAGCACAAGATATACAAATGAGAACTTTTATGTTAGTCTTTGATTTTGTACATAAAGTAGGTGAAACTAAAGAAACTTTTATGACAGCTTTTTACATTCTTATCATGAAAAGCCAACCCAGAAAGCCCATCACTAATTTCTTAACATCTGTGGGTGTTACAAATGGAATAAATCAATACATATCTCAAGATTCAAAGCTAACATTCACAAATGAGAGGAAACATGCAGCCTTTATTTTTCTTGTTCTGGGTTATCTTACTCAGAATAAAGCCATTTCAAGTTTCATACATTCACCTGAATTTTATAACTTCATCTTTATTAGCTGAATAACAATCCATTATTCCATGTGTAAAGATAGGACATTTTCATTATCCAAGTTGATCTAGGCTATCTTTATTTCTTTTTTTTTCTGGTGTTCTAAGACTTTATATTCTATTTACTAAACTATACTATAATTAGCACATTAGTTGGGTTTAACTAAGTAATGATAGTTTGAGATAATATTTACGATTAAGGTTGAGATAATTAAGGAATAATAGAAATGATTATTTTAAAATATTTGAGACAGCATTTCACTAGATAGCCCTGGATATTCTAGAACTCAGTATGTAGATGAGGCTGCCCTCAAACTCACAGAGGTCTATCTGCTTCTGTCTTCTGAATGTTGAGATTAAAGGCATACACTACCTTTCCTAGCCATAATTGTAACTTTCGTATCTATGTAGGATAATAATACCAAGATGACTTCAGTTTTCTTATCATCTTTCTCCTAATTACTATACTGTGAGTTGTAAAATTCTTTGGTCACATAGGCCAAAACATTTAAGTCTCCAGAGACAAGAATTCTGTATCCATGTGATTCTACTAAATTATGATGTTTTTACAGTACCTCTTGGTTAGTGATCTCTCTATGTGTATATAATTAGCTTCTCCCCCTAATGGAAGATTCCATGTGGCACTTTAGGTGAGAGGACCGAGGGAAACCTGACTCTGCCAAGATGCTGTTCTCATTTAGGTAAATAAACAGGTGGCAATAAACTTAACGTTTGTGTAGTTTATTGTTAGATGTGAGTTTGTACTTGAAATAGAGCAAAGCAGAGAGCAGTCAGAGAAAGGAATTGAACAACACAGGAGGATAGTTGTTAAATACAAAATTCAATTATTGGAAAAGGCTAAGTACCTGACAGCCTTTGAGCTAGAACCACATTGTAAATGGCCTTGAGAAGTCAAACAACTTTATGTTATTTTCCTTAAGTTTGTTATAATTAACCATTATATGCTCACT
Source organism: Rhabdomys pumilio (assembly GCA_030674055.1). Lineage (NCBI taxonomy): Eukaryota > Metazoa > Chordata > Mammalia > Rodentia > Muridae > Rhabdomys > Rhabdomys pumilio. The sequence goes on along the minus strand of JANHMN010000002.1, from coordinate 176,329,321 downwards.
GATGATTGATTGGATGAATGATTTAATATCCTATGAACTGATAACTAAAGAAAATATCAATACATATAAATAAAAGTAGAAAATTTGTATTTTTCTATTCATTTTTAAAAATAGATGAATATGAACTATTAACCTTCTGTAGAACATTTAGTGAATATTCTGCAAAATAGAAGCAGAGTTTTAGAAATTTTGGTTGGAAGAGTGTTATAAATACCTGATGAGAAATAAATTTTAACATGTGATCAGAATTCCTAGTTCTGCAGTCAAATGCTCTACCCCTGAGCTATACCCCCTAAAATTCCTAGTTCTGAAAGCAGATGTTCTGCTAGAATGTCAGTTTTAAATTTCAAAACAAAATAGTAATTAAAAATGCCAGTTTAATTTATTTTCTTGTTTTCATCTGCCACTATAGATGGAGTTTTTGTCTTCATTTGATTCTGATCAGGGATCTGATCATGAAAGGTTTAAACGGATATGAGGCAACTTTCACAAAAATATTTATTTAAATGAATACAGGGCCACTTAAATAAATGTGGAGATTTTGTTAAATTAGGAGGGTCTAAATGTCTTTGAGTTTAAGAATGGCCTTGAATCAATCTGTATAATAGTAATACAGACAAACTCAATTGAGGGAGATAAATTCCCAAGTCATAAATATATTTAGAGTTTGGAAACTCTAAAATTATTCTCAAAGTTCAAAAAAGTAAAAATAAAATAAACAAATAAATAAGAATAAAAACAAAATTCAAGGGGAACTATGAAACTTTAAAAGTTGCTCTATAACTGAGAATAAAAAATGTTAAATGGTAATTCTTCCATGTTACATTCTATCTTCAACTGTATCTCATTCTTCCACTCCTCCAATTCACTCCCCCAACCTACCTTTCTTCCAGATCAACCATATTAATTCCTCCTCTGTTTCCCTTAAAAAAGCAGGCCTCCACTGAACATTGTTTAATAAATAAAAGAGTGGGCTCAAACATTTGTATATGATATCTTCCCTGGAAGTGGCAACTCAGTAGAAAGAAAAGGTTCCTGAGCATAGGCAAAAAATCAGAGACAGCCTCTACTCCCAATGTTGGGAGTTCGACAAGAACACACCAGACATCTGTGAGGCATATTCAGAGGACTTACTACAGACCCATATAGGATCCACATTTATTGTTTCATTGTCTGTGAGCTCCTATAATCCCCACTTAGTTAATTATGTGGGCCCTGTTCTTGTAGGTCCTTGACCCTTCTGGATCCTACATTTCTTCCTCTGACTGTTCTGTGGGGTTCTGTTTATTGTTTGCCTGTGGGTCTCTGGATCTGGTTCCATTCATTGCTGGAAATGTTCCTTTGATGACAATTTGTCCAGGGACAGATTTATGAATATAGTAGAATATCATTAGGAATGATTTCATTTACTTCTTTTTTGCCAGTCATATTTGATTCTATCCCGTGTCACAGAGCTGTACTGCTTCTGACTCCTGGCTGTCCAGGCAGTGTCAGGTGTGGGTTCCCTCAGCTTGAAGAGTGGGCCTCAAGTTGGACTAGTCATGGATTGTTCACTCTTGAAAGTTCTATGCCACCGTTGCCACAGACGTCTTGCAGGTAGGACAAACTGTAGGTCCTAGGTTTTGTGGCTGGGTTGATGCTCCAGTTCCAACGCTAGTCTTGCCAGGTTATAGTAGATGGCCAGCTTGAGCTTCATGTCCTCTAGCACTAGGACACTTCACCAGGATTTCACTTGTACATTCCAGAGTTTCCACTGCACTGGGTTTCTACATCACTCCAAGTGCCCCGCCCTAATTTCAGTTGTCTCTCCCAGTACTTTCTTTTTTACACCCTACCCTAGCCTGATCTTTCCTGTTCCCTGTTCCCATTCCCATCTGAACTCAGTTCACTTGCAAAACCCATTTTTTCAAAAATCTGTTCTATTCCTCTCCCCAGGGAGATCTATGAATCCCTCCTTGAGCTCTCTTTGTTATTTAATCTCTATGTCTGTGGATTGTATCATGTTTAGCTTTTACTTAACAACTAAAATCCACTTATAAGTGAGTACATACCATGTTTGTCTTTCTGGGTCTGAGTTACATCACTCAGGATGATCTTTTCTAGTTCCATCCATTTGTCTACGAATTTCATGATGTCATTGTTTTCAACAGCTAGTAATGCTCCATTGTGCAAATGTAACACAATTTCTTATCTATTCTTTGGTTGAGAGACATCTAAGTTGTTTCCAGTTTTGGCTATTATGAATAAAGCCACAATGAACATAGATGGGCAAGTGTCCTTCTAGTAGACGGAGGACTTTTTTGGGTATATGTTCATGAATGGTATAGCAGGGTCTTGGAGTAGAATTGATCCCCAACCTTCTTAGGAACCACTATATTGATCTCCGTTGTAGTTGTACAAGTATGCATTCCCACCAGCAATGGAGGCGTGTCCCATTGCTCCACATCCTCACCAGCATGAGATGTCAGTTGTGTTTTTGATCTTAGTCATTCTGACAAGTTTAAGGTAGAATTTCATAGCAGTGTTAGTTCTGACTTCCCTGGTGGCTAAGAATGTTAAACCCTATAGGTGTTATTGTCTTATTAGAAATTAATCAATGAATTAAATTTGTATTGAGAACTAAACATAAATACAGGGTTCCATCTATGAGAGCAGCTGTGCTGTTTATATTTGAAATTTCATTATTTGGTCACTAAAATGATATGACTAATGTAATTAACACATTAATAATGTGTTACCGTATGGCAGATAGTACAGTCTGAAACATATTTTAGACATGGCAGTAGATGTGTATTGTCTATAAATATTTATTAATGCTTTTGAGTAATTTATCTTATGAGCTTGTCACTATTATGAGCAAGAGAAAGGAAGAAAAGCATTTATGTTGTTAGCATCTGTTGAGCGTCCACAAATGGAGCACCTATCTACTGAGGACATCATTGTGTCTATGGCCATCCTATGCTTATGCTGACCAATCTTTGTTGAACACATGATTGTGATATTTGTTTCATTTCTATAAGTTAACTGAAACAAATATTTTAATTTGTTTAATAGAGAATTAAAACATAAGGTCAAGGCTTTCAGTATCCTTTCCGATAGGAGACAGTCCCTGGATGAACTTAATTGTGAGTCTTCAATCCAAAGCCTAAATGTTGTCTTCTATGCTGTTTCTTCTCTAAATAAATCTAAAACTACAATATAATATGATACATTTTTTTCATAGAATTTTGGACAAAATGCTGACATGTGATTCTGTCTTTGAGTGGTTTAAGCATCTGGATCATGTGGAATTCATTCTATGACAGTAATTATATTTATACCCAGGCTTGATGTACTGATAGTCTAGAAAAATGTAAATTTTGATATTTGAGTTTTATTGTAATGTCACATTGCTGAGACATTTCTCAATAATTACAATCTGTGTACCTAACATGAGGTATACCAGTATCTTCATTTCATAGACTTATCCTTCTCTATGGACCTTTTTTTAATTGTTTCAGAGGAAATATGTATATGAATACACCTATATTTGGAGCATGAATTTTGAATCTAGTTAACTCAACTAAAGCATTAATAAAACATGATGATGATATAAATGATATAAAAAGATGTTATGGTTAACATTTGATAAACCTTGAAGTTAAACTCTTTTTTGAGATAAGAACTAAGGGCTTATATGTTAGAATAAGCTCTTTAATTTCAGCATGAATACAGTATTGAAAAACATAAACTTTTTTTTTGTTTTTAATAGAACAGACTATGTATTAGTCTTCAAAGATAACTGAAAGAACTTAGGTTCATAATATTTTTCATGTTGGCTGATCTATCACATAAAAACACCGTTTTATTAAACTGGGAACTGTGAAGGCTATTAAATTTAGAAGTATCTATGGAACATCACATTATACCGTGACTGCTACTATCTTCTGTGTATGATCACAATCTGAAAGTTTGAGTATAAAGGCACTTTCAAAAAAAAAAATAAAAGTACTTTCATCTTTTATAAAAGTTTAATTATCAAATTTATGGACATATTCATGGTGTCAATGAGATGTATTTAAATGTTCACATTTAAATACATGTGAACATTATTGTTTGACTAAAGGAAACTAAATAACATTCACCTTGCATATCTATTCATGATAAGAACACTGAAAATCTACTTGGTAATATTCACATATATGACATAGTGCCAATTTTAACTACAGTCACGTGCTATACTAAATCTCCAGGAACTCCTCACCTTGGTTAACTCACTATTATTCTCCTTTGACAAGTACCTTTTCTTTCTTCACATAGCATGCTTATGATGCATTGCCATATTTTCTTCTTCTATGAGTACAGCTTTTTTTGTACTTATTTACTTAATATATTTTGTACACTACATTTTGATCACACTCCTTACTCCCAACAAATTTTCCCAGACTCTCCTCAATAGACTACTTACCCAACTTAGTGTTCTTTTTCTTTCTCTAAAAAAGTCTGAAAATCAAATCAAACAGATCCAAAATACCAGAACAAAACAAAGAAAACCAAATCAACCAACCAACCAACCAACCAACCAACCAACCAACCAACCAACCAA
>JANHMN010000002.1:176173134-176315007 GCA_030674055.1 Rhabdomys pumilio | reverse complement strand
ATGGGAATCAGGCAGTGAGTGAAGTGCAGAAGGGATAGAAAAATAAAAAACCCTCCTTGGGTTCTCGAAGACTTGGTTTTGGGTCCTGATTATGTTTTTCTGTCTCCAAAGTCAGTGTTCTTTTCATTATGCAATGAAGTATAGAAAGACAAAACAGTATGGAAATGATCTTCAAATATAAGCCATGTAGAAATTTTTAATAAACTTTACTATAAGGATCAAATTTTATATGTTTGATATGATCACACACAATATATATAATATATATAATATATTAATATAATATATAATATTGTACATCATATTATTATATATTATACTAATTACACACACATATATATGTATATATATACACACACATATATATGTGTATATATATATATAATCACATAATCCATGATTTTTTTCTACATTCTAAGTACCATATCTGGTCTTACTCTTACTCCGATACTTCTACAATCTTGGATTTTTAACTCTTTTTTTCTCTCTGGACTGCTATAAAGTGGGGTGCCATTATGGTTTCTACATTATCTTCTCCATTCACATGGAAAAAACAAATTTAGTTAAAAAATTAACTATGAGACATATTAATCAGAGTATAGTACTGCACTAGATTGCTAATTAGTGTAATCAAAGGAGTAAGAAAAAAAGAAGATCACCAGGAAGTTCTTGATATTGGAAAGCGTCATGGGCAGGAGCAAGTACTGGGAGAGAAAACAGGGGTTCTCCTCATTTCATTGATTCCATGTGTGTTATTTCCAGAGAGTCTTTAGTCTGTTCATAGCCTTTCTTCAGGTCAATTATTTGTTCTTTTCTAATACTAATCCATAAAGATTTCCCAGTCTGTTAGGTCAAGTTAGGGAATACAGAAAATGACATGCAGTGGCTCATGGCAGTGAATGACTGACAAAATTCTGCGAATAAAGTTAGAAGTTATGCTGAGGTGTATCGGCTCTATGCAGGAATGTGTTTACAGTTTGAAACTGATGTAATTACTAACTCCAGACATAGCTTGGTTTTTAAATTCTATGCCTTTTTAAGGTTTTGTTGGATATAACTCGTTTTTTTTTTTTCTACAGCAATGGATAAAGCCAACCACTCTGTTGTGTCTGAGTTTGTGTTCCTGGGACTTTCTAATAGATGGGGAATCCAGTTGCTTCTCTTCCTCTTTTCTTCTATGTTCTACATGGCAAGTCTGATGGGAAACCTTCTCATTGTGTTCTCTGTGACTGCTGATTCCAACCTGCATTCCCCCATGTACTTCCTGCTGGCCAATCTCTCATTTCTTGACCTTGGAGTTTGCTCTATTGCAGCACCCAAGATGATTTATGACCTTTTTAGAAAGCACAAAGTCATCTCATTCAGAGGTTGTATAACTCAGATCTTCTTTATACATGCTATTGGGGGCACAGAAATGGTGCTTCTCATAGCCATGGCCTTTGATAGGTATGTAGCCATATGCAAACCTCTTCACTACTTGACCATTATGAGACCACAAATATGCATTTTAATCTTGACAGTATCCTGGATCCTTGGACTTATCCACTCAGTGGCCCAACTAGCTTTTGTTGTAGACTTGCCCTTCTGTGGACCTAATGTATTGGACAGCTTTTACTGTGATCTCCCTCAGCTTATTAAACTTGCTTGCACAGAGACCAATAAACTGGTGTTCATGGTCACAGCCAACAGTGGACTCATCTCTGTGGGCTCCTTCTTCACACTCATCATTTCTTATATCTTCATTTTGGTGACTGTTAGGAAACACTCTTCAGGTGGCATATCGAAGGCCCTCTCTACTTTGTCAGCTCATGTGACTGTGGTGGTTTTGTTCTTTGGACCATTAATCTTCTTCTACACCTGGCCCTTCCCTTCATCACACTTAGACAAATTTCTTGCCATTTTTGATGCAGTCCTCACCCCTTTTCTGAATCCAGTCATCTACACATTCAGGAACAAGGAGATGAAGGCAGCAATGAGGAAACTCTGCTCTCAGCTTGTGAATTACAGGAAGGCATCCTAAATACCTCATGAAAACAACAAAGGCAACTAACTCTACACTCAGTTACAATAGGAACACTTATATCGCATTATGGTGACAGTTCAGCTCTCTATTAATGATTTTGTATATCAGGTTAAATTTAGGAATTCACCAAGTTATCATCTCTAGTACCTTAATCAACATGGGTAATGGGATTTAGAGTTTTTATGCTTCACATTCTGTGCTGTATGCTTCACATAAAGTATTTAATAGGATAATTCTGTACAGTATTTCACCTTGATGATTTTAAAAATAAATTAAGGAATATTTTTCTTAAATCTATGATTGTTCCTTTTATTATTGCTATGTAAAATACATCAAACTAAGTTGATTTTCCCCTTAATATACCAGTTCTAGTGTTCTTAAGCCTCCAAGAAGGACTAAACAGAGAATATGCCTACAAATTTACTATTGAAGATAAGCATAACTCCTTTTTGCTGTTATAGTTCCTTGTTTTAGAAAGTTCTCAGTAGGACATTAAAAAGGCGTATCGAAAACAAGCACTTAAATGGCACCCGGACAAAAATCCTGAAAATAAAGAAGCAGAGCGGAAATTCAAACAAGTAGCTGAGGCATATGAAGTGTTATCGGATGCTAAAAAGCGGGACATCTATGACAAATATGGCAAAGAAGGATTAAATGGTGGTGGAGGAGGAGGTGGAAGTCATTTTGACAGTCCATTTGAGTTTAGTTTCACATTCCGGAACCCAGATGATGTCTTCAGGGAATTTTTTGGTGGAAGGGACCCATTTTCATTTGACTTCTTTGAAGACCCATTTGAAGACTTTTTGGAAACCGAAGAGGTCCCCGAGGAAATAGAAGCCGAGGTTCCGGCTCCTTTTTCTCTGCCTTCAATGGATTTCCTTCTTTTGGAAGTAGATTTCCTGCTTTTGATACAGGCTTCACTCCATTCGGGTCACTAGGTCATGGGGGTCTCACTTCATTCTCTTCAGCGTCATTTGGCGGCAGTGGAATGGGCAACTTCAAATCAATATCAACTTCAACTAAGATAGTTAATGGCAAAAAAATCACTACAAAGAGAATTGTGGAGAACGGTCAAGAAAGAGTAGAAGTTGAAGAAGACGGGCAGTTAAAGTCCTTGACGATAAATGGTAAGGAGCACCTGCTGCGCTTGGATTACAATTAATTCAAGGCACGTGTTTAACAGAAATGCTAAACCATAGCAAGCACCATGTGAGGAATAACAGGAACTTTTTTTTTTTTGAAGATTTCAAACGAACTCGATTTTCTGTATAACTGTACCTAATCTAAAGTATTTATAAAACAGCTCATTGGAGACCCCATTTGTCAGATTTTTGAGTTTGTCGTTGGGACCACAAAATATAGGACCTTGCTTCCTTTTTTTTTTTTCTTTTTTTTTTTTCGGTCTTTAAAATTGTTGTAATCTCTGTATGCACTTTGCTTTAAGCAAAACGTAATCTGAGGTGAGCCCTATGACTGAGTAGTGCTAGGACGAGATTGTTTTTAATACCAGCATGGAGCTGCTTCCCATTGTGTTGAATTGTGAGTGAGTAGTGTCAGCCTGCTGTGAAGTTAACATTGTCAGATGAATCTTCTACAGAAATATTTCAATTTTATTTTCAGTATTTAGTGATGAAAGCTATTACTGCAGTAATGGTAATACACTTCTGGTTTAATGTAAATTGAGGATGTTTTCTAGTTGTGCCTGGATGTCGGCAATCTTGTCAGTTTGACTACTGTTTAAATATGTAATGTTAAGCTTAGGTTAAAAAAAGTGGTAATCTGGGTTTTTGTCATTTGCTTAAAAAAAAAGAAAATAAATGCGAATGTGTTTGGTGCATTCTTTCATGAGTGGGAAAAAAAAAAGAAAGTTCTCAGTAAGCATTTTTGGTGGTGGTGGATATGGAAGGCAACGGTTGTGTTTGCAGCTGAATTATAGCAATTAATAGTCCCTAAATGAAATCTTCAAATCTTTAAACTCTGAAAAAATGTTTACATGATAACAAAATGTACCTTTATTTTTTCCCCCGCCCCTGAATCCTGTGAGAAAGCTTATGTGGAGGAAGCTATGGCAGACTCACAGAGGCTAGGAAATGAGACTGATAATATTCTGACATACAGTTTTCTAAAATATTGAACATTTAATTATATAACCACCCTACTCAGTACCCAAGTCCTCCTCTAGAGGCTAGCTTGACACCTTTTCAAAATCTTACCAGATCCAGTCTGGGTCCGACAGCTAGTGACTCTGCATAATCTGGCCACCCATGCCTGCACTGCAGCTTACTTCTGAGCTCCCTCCAGAATCTCTTATACCTGCAGCAGCCCACAGGTCCCTTCCACACAACCTCCGACAATTATTATGTGTATATTGTGCATTGATTTAATTCTAGCAAATGCTAAATAGGTAATATTTTTATTCTTGGATTATAGATTAGAGAACTAAGACACGAGAATCTCATTAATTAGACCAAGACACCCACTGGCAAGTGTCAGATCTAGGCTGCAAAGCCTAGCAGCCTTTCTTTGAATCAAAATACTCCCACCGAATCAAAATACTCCCACCAGGAAAGTGAGTTCCTTCACCTGCACTTAGAATTTCGAAATACAATTTTACACATACCACTGTAAAATAGTAAACACATGTCAATAAAATATTATATTTGAGATTTCTAATCTGCCACTTTGATTTCTCGTTAAATATTCAAGACTGAGCCTTAAATTTTATAGTAAAATAATTCTATGGTCTACTTCAGTCCAAACACAATAATACATAAGTGAAGGACCCTGGACAATCTATTGTTGGGATATCTTTATTCCATGATAGTGTCATGCCATTTGAGGAAGTTATTGAAGACTGGAGAGTGAACATTTCATGGAGTTTCTTCCTCATCACCGATACTGAGTTTGTATTATTTGATGCAGAAGGTTAGACAATTTTAAACTAGTGTTTGATTAACAGATAGAAAAAAATGACTACCAGACACTGCTGTTAGTTGATCACATCTCTGTTCACAGTGAAACATAATTATTGTTGCTTTAATACTCACATCCCATGAAAACCTAAGTCACTGAAAAGCTCTTTGTCTGTTTCCTGTCAGTATTTGGTTCTTTGTAGTCATATGCCCTGTAAACTGCTTTCCTGTTTTCTTCCATCCAATTGCCTTTCCACAACAGAAACTAACTCACTCCCATTTTCTCCCAAGGAATTGGTAGTGGCTTTGGGTTTTTGGATTCTTTGGGGTACAATCTGGACACTATTTTATGGACTAAGACTTGTCTGGAGTACACAGAGGACCAGGAGGAAGCCTATCTAGATGGAGTTTTCTCACCTCACTTGGTTCCCTTATTCTCCTTCTTCTTTCCCTGCTGATGGTAAATGAAATCTTATTCTAAGCCTGGATTATTTAATTCTATTTTGGAATGAGTGTATATCACTAATCCTTACTGAACTTGTATATACATTTTTAAAATCACTATTTAAATAAAACAGACCTATATACTTAAAAATGATTGTCAAAAGTCATCCTATGCTGGGAGTCTCTTGTTAATCCATTCTTTCTTAAGGCAAAAAAAGTAAAACTGGGTCAGTTACCTGTATATAGGCATCATGCAGTATTCAGAAAAATTACTATGTGCCACTGGGGAGGTGTAAAATAAAATGAATAATACTACACAGTCACAGATTTCTGTGATATCATTAGCAGGTAGAATAGTGGGCTGTGAAAATATATTGTATCATGACAGAAATATGACATATAATGGATATCTATTTTTGCTTCTGTGTAACTATCTATGCATCTGGTACTACATTTATGGCAAGTTGTTGATGTAAATGTAGAACAATCGACAGTCTTAATGGTCTCATTTGGCCCAGAAAATGAATTTTGTATTGAAAGTTGAGTAGAAAAATTGATGTGTCCTGGAGTTCTAGTATGTGGTATATTGACTATAGCTCCTATATATACTATGTCCTCGAGATTGCTGAGAACAGAAGCTGAACTGCTCTCATCATAGCAAAGTTAGTAGCTATGTCAACTAACATCACTGTGACATACAATTTCTTTTATATACATGTATCAAAGACAGTTTCTTATAACTCAAATACACATATATTTTTGTTTTGTTTTGTGTTTTTTACACACTTTTTTGAGATATACATCAAGAAAGGTGGTTGGGGAGAGGAAATTTGAATGAAGATTGTCAACTAGATGTTAAAAATATTTCATGTGTTGTAATTATTATTCAAAGATTTGAATACTTTTCAAAAGCATACATAATGGATGGATTTTGAGAATCTTCCTCTTGTATCATGGGAATAAAAATACAGCTGAAGACATAGATAGAGGCCATGTGGACCTACTTACTGGGCTGGAGTAGAAGTAATAAAAGCCAGTAGGAACATTACTACCCTGAGAGTAATGTGATTTCATTTCTGAACATCAGCCCGATTATTGGAAAGGTGGAGAGGTTTAGAACATAAAAGCTAGAGTCCCTACCCAGTTACAAGAGACTGACTTCTGAGGTTTGTACCATAAAACATGCCCTGTGAAACAAAGGAGCAGAAGGGAAAATTGAAAGTGAGAGAGTACTGAAGATTAATTGCTTTGACTTGATTGTTTCTGTTGCTTATAAAGGGTTTGTAAAGCTAAAGCTGAACTTTACAAATTGTACAACTCAAACTTCATCAAATTAGATCGAATTGATCAAATTAGATTGATGACCATTTGCTATTTTATTTAGACTTATATAAATGAGTATGCTTTTGTAAATAAATTATAGCAAATTATATAATTTATTTATTTATTTATTTATTTATTTATTTATTTATTTATTTATTTAAAATACATTTCAGATTTTATCCCCTCACCCTATTCCCCCCACCACCCAGGAACTTCCTATCCTATCTCCCACTTCCTGCCTCCACAAGGGTGTGTACCCACCTACAGCCCTCCTCCCTCCACACCCTCCAATTCCTCCCCACTCTGTGTTCAGCCTACATGGGACCAGGGATCTCCTCTCCCACCCATGCCCGACAAGGCCATCCTCCCCTAAGTATACAGCTGAAGTCATGGGTGCCTTCCTTTGTGCTCTCAGGCTGGTGGTTTAGACCTTGGGGAGCTCTTGTTGGCTGGCACTGTTGCTCTCCTCTTGAGGCCACCAACCCTTTCAGCTCCTTCAGTCCTCTAACTTCTCCATTGGGAACCCTTGATCAGATCAATAGGTAGCTGTAAGCATTCACCTCTGGATATGTCAGACTTTGGCAGACCTCCGAGGAGACAGCTACATCAGGTTTCTGTCAGCATGCACTTCCTGACATCCATATCAGCGTCTATCTTTGATGACTATACATGGGATGGATATCAAGGTAGAGTGGTCTCCTGACTGCCCCTCCTTGACTTTCTGTCCCACACCTTGTCACCTTATTTACTCCCTTGAGCATTCTGTCACTCCTTCCAAGAAGGGCCAAGGCATCCACACTTGGTCTTACTTCATGAGCTTCATGTGGTCAGTTTGTTGAATCTTGGCTATTTCAAGATTTTGGGCTAATATCCGCATATCAGTGAGTAAATACCATGTGTGTTCTTTTGTGATTGGGTTACCTCACTCAGGATGATATTTTCTAGTTCCATCCATTTACCTAAGAATTTCTTGAATTCATTATTTTTAATAGCTGAGTAGTACTCCATTGTGTAAATATACCACATTTTTTGTATCCATTCCTTTGTTGAAGGACATCTGGGTTCTTTTCAGCTTCTGGCTATTATAAACAAGGCTGCTATGAACATAGTGGAGCATATGTCCTTGTTATATGTTGGAGCATCTTCTGGGTATATGCGTAAGAGTGGTATAGCTGGGTACTCAGGTAGTGCTATGTCCAATTTTCTGAGGAACTGCAAGACTGATTTCCAGAGTGGTTGTACCAACTTGCATTCTCACCAACAATGGAAGAATGTTCCTCTTTCTCTGCATCCTCGCCAGCATCTACTATCACCTGAGTTTTTGATCTTAGTCATTCTGACTGGTGTGAGGTGGTATCTCAGGGTTGTTTTGATTTGAATTTCCCTGATGATTAAGGATGTTGAGCATTTCTTAAGATGCTTCTCTGCCATTCGAATTTCCTCAGTTGAGAATTCTTTGTTTAGCTCTGTACCCCATTTTTTAATAGGGTTATTTGGTTGCCTGGAGTATAATTCGTTGAGTTCTTTGTATGTATTGGATATTAGCCCTCTATCGGATCTAGGATTGGTAATGATCTTTTTCCAATCTGTTGGTTGCTGTTTTGTCTTATTGACAATGTCTTTTGCCTTACAGAAGCTTTGCAATTTTATGAGGTCCTGTTTGTCAATTCTTGATCTTAGAGCATATGCCATTGGTGTTCTGTTCAGGAACTTTTCCCCTGTGCCTAAGTATTCGAGGGTTTTCCCCACCTTCTCTTCTATTAGTTTCAGTGTAGCTGGTTTTATGTGAAGGTCCTTTATCCACTTGGACTTGAGCTTTGTACAAGGGGATATGAGTGGATCGATTTGCATTCTTCTACATGTTGACCTCCAGTTGATCCAGCACCATTTGTTGAAAATGCTGTCTTTTTCCCCCTGGACTGTTTTAGCTCCTTTGTCAAAGATCAAGTGACCATAGGTGTGTAGGTTCATTTCTGGATCTTCAATTCTATTTCATTGATCTTCCTGCCTGGTTGTGTACCAATACCATGCAATTTTTATAACTATTGCTCTGTAGTACAGTTTGAGGTCAGGGATGGTGATTCCCCCATAAGTTCTTTTATTGTTGAGAATGGTTCTCGCTATCCTGGGTTTTTTGTCATTCCAAATGAATTTGCAAATTGCTCTTTCTATCTCTATGAAGAATTGATTTGGAATTTCGATGGGGATTGCACTGAATCTGTAGATTGCTTTTGGCAAGATGGCCATTTTTACCAAATTAATCCTGCCAATCCAGAAGCATGGGAGATCTTTACATCTTCTGAGATTTTCTCCTATTTCTTTCTTCAGAGATTTGAAGTTCTTGTCATACAGATCTTTCACTTGCTTGGTTAGATTCACTCCAAGATATTTTATATTGTTTGTGACTATTGTGAAGGGTGTCATTTCCCTAGTTTCTTTTTCAGCCTGTTTATCTTTTTAGTAGAGGAAGGCTACTGATTTGTTTGAGTTGATTTTATATCCAGCCACTTTGCTGAAGTTGTTTATCAGGTTTAGGAGTTCTCTGGTGGAAGTTTTAGGGTCACTTAAGTATACTATCATATCATCTGCAAATAGTGAAATTTTGACTTCTTATTTTCCTTTTTGTATCCCTTTAACTTCCTTTTGTTGTCTGATTGCTCTGGCTAGGACTTCCAGTACTATATTGAATAGGTAGGGTGAGAGTGGGCAGCCTTGTCTAGTCCCTGATCTTAGTGGAATTGCTTCAAGGTTCTCTCCATTTTGTTTGGTGTTGGCTACTGGCTTGCTGGATATTGCTTTTACTATGTTTTTGTATGTGCCTTGAATTCCTGATCTTTCCAAGCCTTTTAACATGAAAAGATGCTGAATTTTTTCAAATGCTTTCTCGGCATCTATTGAGATGATCATGTAGTTTTTTTCTTTGAGTTTATTTATGTAGTGGATTACATTGATGGATTTTCGAATATTGAACCATCCCTGCATTCCTGGGATAAAGCCTACTTGATCATCATGGATGATTGTTTTGATGTGTTCTTAGATTCGGTTTGCGAGAATTTTATTGAATATTTTTGCATCAATATTCATAAGTGAGATTGGTCTGTAGTTCTCTTTCTTCTTTGGGTCTTTGCGAGGTTTAGGTATGAGTGTAATTATAGCTTCATAGAACGAATTGGGTAGTGTTCCTTCTGTTTTTATCCTGTGGAATAATTTGAAGAAAATTGGTATCATGTCTTCCTTGAAGGTCTGATAGAATTCTGTACCAAAACCATCTGGTTCAGGACTTTTTTTGGTGAGGAGTCTTAATGACTGCTTCTATTTCTTTAGGGGTTATGGGACTGTTTAGGTAGTTTATCTGCTCCTCGTTTAACTTTGGTACCTGGTATCTGTCTAGAATTCATCCAGATTTTCCAATTTTGTTGAGTATAGGCCTTTGTAGTAGGATCTGATGATTTTTTAATATTTCTTCAGTTTCTGTAGTTATGTCTCTCTTTTCAGTTCTGATTTTATTAATTTGGATACTGTCTCCGTGCCCTTTGATTAGTCTGGTAAGGGTTTATCTATCTTGTTAATTTTCTCAAAGAACCAGCTCTTGGTTTTGTTGATGTTTTGTATAGTTCTTTCTGTTTCTACTTGGTTGATTTCAGCTCTGAGTTTTATTATTTCCTGCTGTCTACTCTTCTTGGGTATATTAGCTTCTTTTTGTTCTAATGCTTTCAGGTGTGCTGTCAAGTTGTTAGTGTATGCTCTCTCCAGTTTTTTTTTAAATTAAATTCTAAAAAGTCTTTAATTTCTTTCTTTACTTCTTCCTTGAGCAATTCATCATTGAGTAGAGCATTGTTCAGTTTCCAAGTGTATGTGGGCTTTCCATTGTTTTTCTTGTTATTAAAGACCAGCGTTAGTCTATGGTGGTCTGCTAGGGTACAAGGGATTATTTCAATCTTTTTGTATCTGTTGAGGCTTATTTTGTGACCAATTATATGGTCTATTTTGGAGAAGGTACCATGAGGTGCTGAGAAAAAAGTATATTCTTTTGTTTTAGAATGAAATGTTCTATAGATATCAGTTAAATCCATTTGGTTCATAACTTCTGTTAGTTTCATTGTGTCTTGGTTTAGTTTTTGTTTCCATGATCTGTTCATTGCTGAGAGTTGGGTGTTGAAATCTTTCACTATTATTGCGTGAGATACAATTTATGCTTTGAGCTCTAGTAAAGTTTCTTTTATGTATGTTGGTGCCTTTGCATTTGGGGCATAGATGTTCAGAGTTGAGAGTTCTTCTTGGTACATTTTTTTTGATGAGTATGTAGTGTCCTTCCTTATCTTTTTTATTACTTCTGATTGAAAATCAATTTTATTTGATATTAGAACTGCTACTCCAGCTTGTTTCTTGGGACCATTTGCTTTGAAGATTATTTTTCATCCTTTTACTCTGAGGTAGTGTCTGTCTTTGTCACAGCAGTGCGTTTCCTGTATGCAGCAAAATTCTGGGTCCTGTTTATGTATCCAGTGTGATAGTCTACATCTTTTTATTGGATAATTGAGTCCACTGATATTAAGAGATATTAAGAATAAATGATTGTTGCTTCCTGTTATTTTTGTTATTAGAGGTGGAATTATGTTTGTGTAACTATCTTCTTTTGGAGATGTTGCAAGAATACTTTCTTTTTCTTGGTTGTAGTTTCCCTCCTTGTATTGGAGTTTTCCATCCATTATCCTTTGAAGTGCTGGATTTGTGGGAAGATATTGTATAAATTTGGTTTTGTTATGGAATATCTTGGTTTCTCCATCAATACTGATAGAGAGTTTTGCTGGGTATAGCAGTCTGGGCTGGCATTTGTGATCTCTTAGGGTCTGTATAGTATCAGTCCAGGATCTTCTGGGTTTTGTAGTCTTTGGTGAGAAGTCTGGTGTAATTCTTATAGGTCTGCCTTTATATGTTACTTTCCCTTTTTCCCTTACTGCTTTTAGTATCTTCTCTTTGTTTTGTGTATTTGATGTTTTGATTATGTGACGGGAGGTATTCCTTTTTTGATCTAGTCTATTTGGGGTTTTGTAGGCTTCTTGTATATTTAAGGACATCTCTTTCCTTAGGTTAGGGAAGTTTTCCTCTATAATTTTGTTGAAGATATTTATTGGCCCTTTAAGTTTGGAGTCTTCCTCTTCATGTATACCTATTTTCCTTAGGTTTGGTCTTCTCATTGTGTCCTGGATTTCATGTATGTTTTGTGTTAGGAGCTTTTTGCATTTTGCATTTTCTTTGACCATTGTGTCTATGTTTTCCATGGTATGTTCTGTGCATGAGATTCTCTCTTCTATCTCTTGTATTCTGTTGGTGATGCTTGTGTCTATGCCTCTTGATCTTTTTCCTAGGTTTTCTATCTCCAGGGTAGTCTCCCTTTGAGATTTCTTTATTGTTTTTACTTCCATTTTTAGATCCTGGATGTTTTTGTGTAATTCCTTCACCTGTTTGGTTGTGTTTTCTTGCATTTCTTTAAGGGCTTCTACATGTTTACTTGTGTTCTCAATTTCTTTGAGAGTGTTGTTTATGTCCTCTTTAAAGTCCTCTATCATCATCATGAAAAGTGATTTTAATTCTGAATCCTGCTTTTCTGGTGTGATGTCGTGTTCAGGACTTGCTATGGTGGGAGAACTGGGTTCTGGTGATGCCAAGTAACTTTGGTTACATTCTTATGCTTGCCTTTTGCCATTTGGTTAGCTGTAGTGCTACCTGTACTCACTGGTTCTTACTGGAGCCTACCTTTTCAGTTTTCTTGGTTGTGTCAGAACTCCTTGGGGTCCAGATGTCTCTGTGATCCTGAGCTCCAGCTGTTCGGGGTACAGTGGCTCCTGTAGGATATCTCAGGATATGGTGTCTCCACTGTAGTAGACTAGCTAGGTGTTTGCTGCTCTGAGTGTAGTCGCTCTTCTAGGATGTCTCAGGATATGGTGTCTGCTGCTCTGAGTTCAGTGGCTCCTCTAGGATGCCTTGGGATATGGTGTACCCTGCTCTGATGTCAGTGGCCTCTCTAGGATGTCTCCAGACATGGTTTTTGCAGCTCTGAGGGCAGTGGCCTCTCTAGGATATCTGCAGCTCTGAGGGCAGTGGCCTCTCTAGGATGCCTTCGGATGTGGTTTCCACAGGGGAGCAGATCAGCGGGATGTCTGGTCCAGTCACCAGGATCTAGGCGAGGGGCAGAAAGGGAGTGGTATTCTGCAGGGGCACGATCTGGGTACCAGGTGTATTCTGGGGGCTCCCTACTGCCAGTTGTGTTTCTGGGGCATAGGGCAGTGTGCGGGTGCTCCTACCTGCAGCTCTGTGCGCCATGGCCTCTCTAGGATGCCTCCAGAAACAGTTTCTACAGGGGAGCAGATCAGCTGGGTGTCTGGTCCAGCAAATTATATTTTAAAATCATTATGGCAAACAGGTTATGAATTTATTCTAAATTCACTTGCAATTATTTTTAGAATCTATCTTTATTTTTATATATGTGAGAGAGGATGAGAAAGAGAGTATGTCATATACTTTTAGGTGCCCAATATGGCCTAGAGGCCATTGGATCTCTTCTAACTGAAATTACAGATAGTTATGGGTACGACTCCATACGCCCATTTCTGGAATGGAAACAAACTCAGAGCCTTCTCAAATTATTTTTACATAGAAGAAAAAGTGATTTAGTCTCACAAATATTAAATGGCAGAGAGTATTTCATGAAGACTGACTCTGTATTTACTAACATGTCCTAAAAACTCCCATCATTAAAAGATGTAGTATAACCAGAGTCACAAAAGCACACTCAAAATGTTAACATGAGTAAAGGTCATTCACCTAAAGCTCAAAAATTGCAAATCAATGCAATCAGGAAAATCTTGATATATATATATATATATATCTCAAGATTTCACTTCACTAATATATATATATATATATTATATATATATATGTATATATTATATATATATATATATATATATATATATATATATATTAGTGAAGTAGGATCATTATACCTTCTGTACTGTAATGCAGCAGCATGCAGGAATTTGTTGATCATGTGAATAGGGATCAAGCTATATGACTTTCTGGATTTGTTGATTAGGATGGCCTTTTCTGTTGTTATCTTTTGGATTCCTAAAGGCTTATGTCTAAAGCTTACAAATTTCCATTCTTTGAACAGCTCCATTAATCAGACTATATATATATATATATATATATAGTCTGATTTTTTTATGCCAAGTATTTTCTTACTAAGGAAGCTTCTTTCAACTTCAGTAACCAGGCTGTGCTTCTACTTTATTTATCCTGAAACTTATTGGAGAATTAGAAGCCTCTTCAGAAGAAAGCACATGGATTCTAGAAGGTCATGTGACCAAATCATGTCATGTTTGTAGTATCAATATTTAAAATCCACGAGGAGACACTTTAAGGGACAGAAAGGTGGATGTGCAGGTAGAGAGACATTTGTCACCAAGCTGAATAACCTGAGGCCATTACCTTAAGCTCAAATTATGGACAGAGAGATCCAACTTCTGCAAGTTGTCCTCTAAACTCCACAGCATGATGTAGCATGAGTACAGAAACACACTGGGTAGGGGAAAGGAGATGAAAAATAAAATAAACAAATAAGAAAGAAAGAAAATATTTTATAGACTCATTACAAATCTGCTGCATAAGAGAAAAAAAAGCAGACATGAAAGACAGCTGAGAAGTTGTAAAGATGTCATCTCAGGACAGTTTAGACTCACATCGCACCAAGCAAGGTGCTATAACACCAACCTATATCTCCAGAACTCAGGAGGATGCAACAGGAGAATCACAAGCTCAAGATACAACTTAATTATAATAGAGATTTGCTTAATCAATGCAACTCAAAATCATCACAAAAGTTTCTGGTTGACTTAAAATATACATTCTGTAACTCTCCCTGCCAATAGGTTGAATCTAATTTTCCAATCTTAGAGCTGACTTAGTGCTTGAGGTTGCTTTGACCAATGTGATATAGCAAAGATTTTGTTTCATGAATTTCAGAAGTTACAGTGCTTTGCAGCATGTGCTTGGGAGTTTTCTCCTTGTTTTGCTTGATCAACAATAAGAAATTGCTTGATAAAGCCTGGACAAGACTAATGACCAAAGAGTGTTTTCAAAGACGTGTTTAGACTGTAGATCTCCAAGGAACCAGATATGTGAGTGAAGCCACATAAACCCTTTCAAATCCAGTCTGGTAGGTAGCCTATTCTTCTTTTTCTTAAATTTATTTACTTTGCATCCCAATAATTGTAGCTTCCAGTTACTCTCCCTCTCCTTCCAGTCCCTCTCTCTCACCTTACCTCTTTGCCATCCTCTTGTCCTCCTTTTCCCCTCAGAATAGGCTCAGAAAAATATAGACTTCCCATGGATATAAACCTTCCTTGGCATATCAAGTTGCAGTTAGACTAGATGCATCTTCTATTGTGGCTAGGCAAGTCAGCCAAGTTAGGGGAAAGGTCTCTAAATTCAGGCAATAGAGTCAGATACAGTTCTTGCTCCTGCTGTTAGGATTCCCACATGAAGTATTTGTAATTTGTAATTGCACAGCTATTACATATGTGGCAAGGGCCTAGGTGTGTTCTAAGTATGCTCTCTGTTTGGTGGGTCAATGTCTGTGGACTTCTATAGGCCTGGATTAGTTGATCATGTATGTTTTCTTATGGTGTCCTTGACCTCTCTCTCTGACTCCTTCAATGCCTCATCTCCCTCTTCCATGAAATTCCCCAACCTCTGCCTAATGATCGATTGTGCATCTCTGCATCTGTTTCCATCAGTCGTTGACCAAAGCTTCTTAGATTACAGTTTCACTAGGCACTCTCTAGAAGTATAGCAGAGTATCATTGGGAGTGTCAGCAGTGGGCTCTCTCACATGGCTTGAGCCTCATGTGGGCCAGTCTTTAGTTGGCCATTTCTGCAATTTCTATATTTCAGCACAAATGTTAATGCCAGGAGAAATTGTGGCTCTAAGATTTTGTGTCTGTGTTTGTGTCTCAGTCCTTCCATTGGAAGTATTTTCTTGTAAGAGGAGATGGCCATTTCAGGCTTTATATTCCCCACTACTAGGAGTCTTAAACTAGGGTGACCCTCATAGATTCTTGAGAGTTTCCATTGTCATAGGTTTCTATCTTGTCCCAGAGATGCCCCACCCCAATTCCCATTCTCTTTCCCTGTACTCTCTCTCTCTTTGTCCTTTTATCACTTGATTTCTCCTGAACCCTTTCCCAACTCCTTCCCCACCCAGCTCCTTTCCTCCATCTACACCATCCCCATGTCTATTTGATTCCCTCTTCTCAGTGAGATTCAAGCATCTCTCACCATTGGGCCTTCTTTGTTACTTACCTTCTATGGGTCTGTAAATTATATCATGAGTATCCCGTACTTTACAGGTCATAGCTACTTATAAGTGAGTGCGTACGATGTTTGTCTTTCTGGATCTAGGTTACCACAGTCACGTGATTATTTTCTAGCTCCATCCATTTGCCTGTAAATTTCATGATGCCATTGTTTTTAATAGTCAAGTAATATTACATTGTGTAAATGTACCACATTTTCTTTATCCATTCTTCAGTTGAGGGACATCTAGGTTGTCTCTAGTTTCTGGCTATAGCAAATATAGCTGGTATGAACATAGTTGAGCAAGTGTTCCTGTGGTATGATGAGCACGTTTTGGCTATATACTTCTGAGGAAATCCAGTTGAGATTAGAGAAGTGGCCCAGCTTCCCAGCCTGTACTTTAGACTTCTGCACAGCTAAATTACTATCAGTTTAAGGTACTATGTAATTGTCAATGGAAAATGATACACTGTATAGTTATAGTTTACAAATGACCATTTCTATGAAGTCTTTAGGAAAAGTAACATATTTTACCTCTAAATTTGTATTTTGTTGATTTTTTTAAGGACAAAAACCATTATTCTATGAAAGGTCAAAGTGTAAATTACTTGTCTTTTCATTGCTTTCCTGATCGTTGAGTTCCTAAATTTGAGCTATTCTTATTGACTTCTGTTTTTCTCTCCATATTACATAATCAATAAAAAATTGGTCTGCTGTTGACCAAACAGCTCTACCTCTTATTACCACTAATTAGGGTCAGTCCTTATCATGGGACATTGATTATATTCTGGAGTCAACATTACAGGACATTTTATTCCTTTTATGTCTTCTTTCCTACCTTATGAAAATGATAAATTACATTTTCATTTTTGGCAACTATATTTTTTCATTTTTATCGAGTTTTTTCTTACAAATAAGACATAATTAAGGCAAAGTGATTTAAAATGTATAAAATTATGTGATCTTCAATAACTAAACTAAATACTAAACACTAAATCCCTTGTCTGTCTTCTTTCTCCTCAAGTGACCCATTACCACATTTTCCCCTTGGCTCTGGCCAAACTACAGTGGTTCTTGGAAACAATTCCCTTGGCCAAATACGCTCAGAATGGCAGTCTCAGAATTTTATGGCAGTACTGAAGTAACTTTTCAGTGCTGCTTATTAGCTGTGTTTTCCTCTGTGGAAGTATTATCAACCAGATAAAATCTCAATTCTAAACATCTATGCTCCAAATGTAAGAGCACTCACATTCATAAAAGAAACTTTACTAAAGCTAAAACCACACATTGCACCTCATACAATAATAGTGGGAGACTTTAACACTCCACTCTCATTAATGGACAGAAAATGGAAAAGAAACTAAAGAGAGACACAGTCAAACTAAGAGAAGTTATGAATCAGGTGGATTTAGCAGATATCTATAGAGCATTTCCTTTAAAAGCAAAAGAATATACCACCTTCTCAGCACTTCATGGTACTTTCTCCAAAATAGACCTTATAATTGGTCACAAAATAGGCCTCAACAGATACAAAAAAAATTGAAATAATTCCATACATCTTTTCAGATCATCAAGGACTAAGGTTGGTCTTCAATAATGACAAAAATCAATGGAAAGCCCACACACACATGGAAACTGAACAATGCTCTACTCACTGATAACTTGGTCAGGGAAGAAATAAAGAAAGAAATTAAAGACTTTTTAGAATTCAATGAAAATGAAGGTTCATCATACCAAAACTTGTGAGACACAATGAAAGCAGTGAAAAAGGAAAACTCATAGCTCCAAGTGCCTACAAAAAGAAACTGGAGAGAGCATACACTAGCAGCTTGACAGCATACCTGAAAACTCTAGAACAAAAAGAAGCAAATACACCCAAGAGGAATAGATGGCAGAAAATAATCAAACTCAGGGCTGAAATCAACCAAGTAGAAACAAAAAGAACTGTACAAAGAATCAACAAAACCAGGAGCTGGTTCTTTGAGAAAATTGACAAGATAAATAAATCCTTAGCCAGACTACCCAGAAGGCACAGAGACAGTATCCAAATGAACAAAATCAGAAATGAAAAGGGAGATATAACAACAGAAACTGAAGAAATTTAAAAAATAATCAAATTCTACTACAAAAGCCTATACTCAACAAAACTGGAAAATCTAGATGAAATGGACAATTTTCTAGACAGATACCATGTATCAAAGTTAAATCAGGATCAGATAAACCATCTAAACTGCCCCATGACCCATAAAGAAGTAGAAGTAGTCATTAAAAGTCTCCCTACAAGAAAACAGGCTGGACCAGATAGTTTAGGTGCAGAGTTCTATCAGACCTTCAATGAAGACCTAATACCAAGTCTCTTCAAACTACTCCACAAAATAGAAATAGAAGAACACTACCCAATTCATTCTATGAAGCCAAAGTTATGCTGATACCAAAACTATACATAGACCCAACAAAGAAAGAGAACCTCAGACAAATTTTCCTAATGAATATCAATGCAAAAATACTCAATATAATTATCTCAAAACAAATCCAAGAACATATCAAAATAATCATTCACCACAATCAAGTAGGTTTTATTCCAGGGATGCAGGGATGGTTCAATATACAAAAATTTATCAATGTAATCCTCTACATAAACAAACTAAAAAAAAAACCCCACATGATTATTTCGTTAGATACTCAAAAAGCATTTGACAAAATTCAGCATCCCTTTATGGTCTTGGAAAGATCAGAAATTCAAGGCCCATACCTAAACATAGTAAAAGCAATATACAGCAAACCAGTAGCCAACATCAAACTAAATGGAGAGAAACTTGAAGCAATCCCACTAAAATAAGGGACTAGACAAGGTTGTCTACTCTCTCTCTCCCTATTCAATATAGCACTTGAAGTCTTAGCCAGAGAAATTAGACAATAAAAGGAGGTCAAAGGGGTACAAATTGGAAAGGAAGAAGTCAAAATATCACTACTTGCACATGATATTATAGTGTACTTAAGTGGTCTCAAAACTTTCACCAGAGAACTCCTAAACCTGATAAAAACTTCAGGAAAGTGACTGGATATAAAATTAACTCAAACAAATCAGTAGCCTTCTTCTCAAAGGATAAACAGGCTGAAAAGGAAATTAGGGAAATGTCATCCTTCACAATAGTCACAAATAATATAAAGTACCTTGGTGCGAATCTAACCAAGTAATTGAAAGACCTGTATGACAAGAACTTCAAGTCTCTGAAGAAAGAAATAGAAGACCTCAGAAGTTGGAAAGATCTCCCATGCTCCTGGATTGGCAGGATTAATTTAGTAAAAATGGCCATCTTGCCAAAAGCAATCTACAGATTCAATGCAATCCCCATCAAAATTCCAACTCAATTCTTCATAGAGTTAGAAAGAGAAATTCTCAAATTCATTTGGAATAACAAAAAACACAGGAGAGCAAAAGCTATTCTCAATAATGAAAGAACTTCTGGAGGAATCACCATCCCTGACCTCAAACTGTACTACAGAGTAATAATGATTAAAAACTGCATGGAATTGGTACAGTGACAGGCAGATAGATCAATAGAATAGAATTGAAGACCCAGAAACCCACACACCTATGGTCACTTGATCTTTGACAAAGGAGCTAAAACCGTCCAATGGAAAAAGGACAGCATTTTCAAAAAATGGTGCTGGATCAACTGGAGGTCAGCATGTAGAAAAATGCAAATAAATCCATTCTTATTCCCTTGTACAAAGCTCAAGTCCAAGTGGATAAAGGACCTTCACATAAAACTAGATACACTGAAACTAATAGAAGAGAAAGTGGGGAAGACCCTCGAATACCTAGGCACAGGGGAAAAGTTCCTGAACAGAACACCAATGGTGTATGCTCTAAGATCAAGAATTGACAAATGGGACCTCATAAAATTGCAAAGCTTCTGTAAGACAAAGGACACTGTCAATAGGACAAAACAGCAACCATCAGATTGGGAAAAGATCATTACCAATCCTACATCTGATAGAGGGATAATATCCAATATATGCAAAGAACTCAAGAAATTAGACTCCAGACAACCAAATGACCCTATTAAAAATGGGTACAGAGCTAATCAAAGAATTTTCAACTGAGGAAACTTGAATGCACCTAAAGAAATTTTGATCAAAAAGCACCTAAAGAAATGTTCAACATCCTTAGTCATCAAGGAAATACAAATCAAAACAACCTTGAGATTTTACCTCACACCAGTCAGAATTGCTAAGATGAAAAACTCAGGTGATAGCAGATGCTGGCAAAGATTTGGAGAAAGAGTAATATTCCTCTATTATTGGTGGGATTGCAAGCTGGTACAACTACTCTGGAAATCAGTCTGGCAGTTCCTCAGAAAATTGGATATAGTATTTTCTTAGGACCCAGTTATGCCACTCCTGGGCATATACCCAAAAGATGCTCCAACATATAACAGGGAGACATGCTCCACTATGTTCATAGCAGCCTTACTTTTAATAGCCATAAGCTGGAAAGAACCCAAATGTCCTTCAACAGAGGAATCTGTACACAAAATGTGGTGCGTTTACACAATAGAGTATTACTCAGTTATTAAAAACAATGAATTCATGAAATTCATAGACATATGGATGGAACTAGAAAATATCATCTTGAGTGAGGTAACTCAATCACAAAAGAACACACATGGTATGTACCCACTGATAAGTGGATATTAGCCCAAAATACAACTCCCAGACCACATGAAGCTCACGAAGAAGAAAGACCAATGTCTGGGCGCTTCTGTTCTTAGAAGGAGTAACAATATACTCATGGTAGCAAATCTGGAGATAAAGTGTGTAGCAGAGATTGGAGGAAGCCCGTCTGGATACTGCTCTACTGGGCATTCATCTCATGCGCAGTCTCCAAATACATACACTGTTATGCATGCCAGGAAGTGCATGCTGACAGGAACCTGATATAGCTGTCTTCTGAGAGTTTATGCCAGAGTCTGACATATACATAGGTGGGTTCTCAGAGCTAACCATTGAACTGACCATGGTGTTCCCAATGGAGGAGTAAGAGGGAAGACTGAAGGAGTTGAAGAGGCTTGCGACCCCAAGGGGAGATTGACAGTACCAACAAACCTGAGCTCCCAGGGTCTAAACTTCCAGTCTGGGAACACACATAGAGGGATCCATGGCTCCAGGTTTACATGTAGTAGAGGATGGCCTTGTTGGTCATTGGTTGGAGATTAGGTCCTTGGTCCTGTGAATGCTGGATGACTCAGTGTGGGAGAATTCAAGGGTGGGAAGGGCAATATGGGTGAATGGGTGTGGGCACACCCTCATAGATGCAGGATTGGGAGGATTGGATAAGGGGTTTCTGGGGAGTGGAAATGGTAAAAGAGGATAACATCTGAAATGTAATTAAATAAAATATTCAAAAAATAAGATTAGGATAGTATTTGTTAGATAGTGATAATGATATAAGAATCTTAGTAATACAGCCCAATGCTTGAAATTTGATAAAAACTTAGATATCTTTGGAATTTATGTTTTTCCTTAGTCAACATAAAAGCTTATTATGTATGATTTGTTACTCTGGCCTTATAAAACCTTAAAGAAAATATACTTAAGTTCATCTCTATTACTATATTATGAAATATGAGAATTAATAGATGAACATTATTTCACTATGTTTATACTATAATGTTACACAGAATTTGGAAAATTGCCCTTCCAGTCTGGGCCTGAGTACTGGGACCCACAAGGACCCAGGAAGTCACTCCTGGCCCAGAGCACTGAGCAGATTTTGGGCTCCAGCTCTTACCCCAGTAGTAACACTCACCCCAAACAGTTCTGATAAAACCAAGAAAATAGGGAAGACAGGCTCCAGACAGAGACAGGGCAGGTAGCACTAAGGAGATACAGATAGCAAAAGGCAAGTGCAAGAACATAAGCATCAGCAACACAGAGTACTTGGCATCATTAGAACCTAGTTCTTCCACACAAGAAATTCCTGAATTCCCCATAGTACTAGGAAAGCAAGATTTAGATTTAAAATAACTTCTAGTGATGATGATAGAGGACTTTAAGAAGGACATAAATAACACTCTCAAAGAATTTGAGGGGAACACAGGTAGACAGGTAGAAGCCCTTAAAGTGGAAACACAAAAATCCCTTAAAGAATTACAGGAGAACACAACCAAACAGGTGAAGGAATTGAACAAAACCATTCAGGACATAAAAATGGAAGTAGAAACAATCAAGAAATCACAAAGGGAGACTACTCTGGAGATAGAAAACCTAGGAAAGAAATCAGGAGTCATAAACACGAGCATCACCAACAGAATACAAGAGATAGAAGAGAGAATCTCAGGTGCAGAAGATACCATAGAAAATATTGACACAACTGTCAAAGAAAATGAAAAATGCAAAAGGTTGTTAACACAAAATATCCAGGAAATCCAGGACACAATGAGGAGACCAAACCTAAGGATAATAGGTATAGATGAGAGTCAAGATTTCCAACTTAAAAGGCCAATAAATATCATCAACAAAATTATAGAAGAAAACTTCCCTAATCTAAAGAATGAGATGCCCATAAACATACAAGAAGCCTATAGAACGCCAAATAGACTAGACCAGAAAAGAAATACCTCCCATCACATAATAATCAAAACACCAAGTACACAAAACAAAGAAAGAATATTAAATGCAGTAAGAGAAAAAGGCCAAGTAACATATAAAGGCAGACCTATCAGAATTACACCTGACTTCTCACCAGATACTATAAAAACTAGAAGATGCCGGACAGATTTCATACAGACCCTAAGAGAACACCAATGCCAGCCCATGCTACTATACCCAGCAAAACTCTCAATTACCATAGATGGAGAAACCAAGATATTCCACGACAAAACCAAATTTACACAATATCTTTCCACAAACCCAGCATTACAAAGGATAATAGCAGGAAATCTCCAATACAAGGAGGAAAATTATACCCTAGAAAGAGCAAAAAAGTAATCCTCCTCCAAAAAACCCAAAAAAGTGATAGCCATGCAAAGATAATTTCACCTTTAATAACAAAAATAACAAGAAGCAACAGTCACTGTTCCTTAACATCTCTTAACATCAATGGACTCAATTCCCCAATTAAAAGACATAGGCTAATGGACTAGATACATAAACAGGGCCCAGCATTTTGCTGCATACAGGAAACCCACCTCAGTGACAAAGACAGACTCTACTTTAGACTAAAAGGCTGGAAAACTATTTTTCAAGCAAATGGCACTAAGAAACAAGCTGGAGTAGCCATTAAAATCTCCAGCCCGAGAACACAAAGGGAGGGACCCATGGCTCAACCTGCATTGGTAGTTGCGGGTGGCCTTGCCAGGCATCAGTGGAAGTGGACAGCCTTGATACCTGAAAGTTCGGACTCCCTAGTGTTGGGGAATTTAGAGAGCAGGGAGGTGGAAATAAGAGGATGGTGGGAGCATACCCTCATAGTAATTGGAGGAAGGGGGATGGGGTAAGGGGTTAGGCATCAGTGGAAGTAGAGGGCCTTGGTGCCTGAAAGTTTGGATTTCCTAGTGTTGGAGAATTTGAGAACAGAGAGGTGAAAATGGGAGAATGGTGGGAGTACACCCTCATAGAAACTCCCAAAATTATATGGATTAGACATGATAGAGGCAGGCTGGCAGAAGACTAGATTCCAGAATTCAAACAAAAAATTATCTTGATAATAAAATTTGTTTTAAGAATTGTATATTGCAGAATAAACAACCTCAGTGTATCTACTCATCAAGTGAGTGTAGCAGACCCGCTCGAACCTCTGATGTCCTGGAATTGCACGTGGATGCAGTGAAGACACAGATGTCAGAGGCTTATCAATTTACTCTTCCCCTTGCCCCTCTTCTAATATCTCAATGCCTATAATCAGCTTGAAGAAGTTAATGAAGAGTCGGCACCCCTATTCACTGGGCTTGGAGACTGAGGTGGTTAATATAGGGCTGTCTCTCTAGGGAAAAGTAGTGGTTTTGTTGGAACAGGGA
Organism: Rhabdomys pumilio; assembly: GCA_030674055.1. NCBI lineage: Eukaryota > Metazoa > Chordata > Mammalia > Rodentia > Muridae > Rhabdomys > Rhabdomys pumilio. The sequence goes on along the minus strand of JANHMN010000002.1, from coordinate 176,290,924 downwards.
GGATTAGCTAGGATTTATTGCCTAGCCATAACCTATTGGTAAAAAGATATATAATTGTTATTACGATGAAGTTATAATTTCTTAAATGGTACAAAATTTACTTTGATTTCTAATTTAAGGTTTTCATTACTATGAGATTCTTATTGATATAAAGTGAGATTAATATTGTTGCTCTCATAGGCATTGTGCCTATATAACACATTTAGGAATACAAGGCTTAGACCTAGTCCTTCTTTAACCTTTTAAACTGATTTGAGATGGTTAGCCTGTGAGTTAAGGGCCTATAGCAAATTCATGACTCTGAGTTTATTGTTAGGGTGTTTTCTATATTTTATTTAGCTGAGAGGAGTCAACAAACAATAGTCCAGATTGCCTTACATGGATAGTTGGTTTTCAAAATGTCAGAAGTCTACAGAATTGACATTACAAACATTTCTGTATTAATGTTCATTTTGATTAGAGACCTGTCTGCTCCTGACAGCGTCCTGTCTTGGATTCTAAGAAGAAACTGAGCATCTTTGGAGTTACTCCAGTTGTGGTAAGACAGCCACTAGGCAAGAATTGCCTCTTTTCATCTACAGACAAATCACTGTCCAGAAAAGGACACACTTGCAGAATAGTCGACTGATTATATCTGTCAAGACAGAGTAATCAGCCCTTAATAATTCTGCATCACTTAGTCTGTCAGATCATCCTTGGCCAGAAGGCTGAAGATCAGATGCTCCAACATTTTGTAGTATAGGGACTGTCCAGGTGTTCAGTGGTCTGCATAAATTGGCTAAGATTTAGAAGCTATGCTTTGTGCTTCCCATAATTTCATTTAGCTCAGTCATTCTGGATTTCTGACGGGGTTGAAGATTTATAGTCTCATAGCCAATACCGGCTATTACTTTGAGAGAAAAGGTTTGAGAGGATGGTTTTCAGCTGACATTCATTCTAAAGCCAAGAAAAAAGCCAGGTTCAGAATGAAGTCTTTTAGTTAGGAGAGACGACAGAGGTTTTTTTTAGTCAACAAAATGATGGACTGGGTATTATGTCTATCTTGTACCTTACTGACACAAATTGGTATAGTTATGCTGTATTTGTATTCTAAGAGAAAAGTTCTATTTTTAACAGGAATAGTGATATGTAGAAGGAGTTAAGGTGAGAGGAGTAAGGAGAGGAAGATAAGGAGGAAGGAGAAGAGGAGAAGGAGTGGAGGAGCTAGGTGACAAGAGAGTGGGGGACATGGAGGTGAATGTTTGCGTGTCCATGCCATTCAAAGATAGTTGATATATTGAGGTTGGGTACTGCACTACATTTGTGATTGATATTGAGCATTACCATACTTATAAAGCCATTGATTAACATTTTAAAAATAGTATAAAAGCAAAAAGTGGAAGTGGGGGTGGGATGGGGGTTTTTCTCAGAAGGGGAAATGGGGAAAGAGGATGGCAACTGAAATGTAAATAAAATATCCAATAAAGATTTTCACATAAAGAAACAAACAAACAAACAAAAAAAGAATTTGGAAAATTATAAATAATATGTGACCTTCAGTGTTAAACTCTCATCTTCATGGTGAAAAAAAAAAAATAAAAAGAAACTTCCCTAACCTAAAGAAAGATGACTTTCTTTACTGATGAGAGGCTCTAGCTCATGTGTGGGCATGAGTCCTGTTGAGCTGTGTTGTGGATCCCAAGTGTCTCAGGAAGGCAGAAGCATGGCAATTTGACTGAGTTCTCTGTATGTGGTGCTGGGTGGATGCTAGGCTGTGAGAAGCTGTGGGGCTCCACCTGTGCATGTAGAGATCTCAGTCTAAAGTGGAGATCTCAGTCTGAAGTCCTGTGGAGGCAGAGCTCCTGAGAAGGTGTCTCCAGACCAAAACAGCTGATTAAGACACCTGTGGTCTCTGTCCTTGTGCTCCCAGAGGCCACTGGGAGCCACAGAAGAAATGAGATGAAGGGCAGATGGGCTGGGCTGGCCCACAGCCAAGAGGGATGAGAGGAAGAGCTCTGTCAGTGCCCTGTGGGGTAGGAGACTCTTGGTTACCAGGACTCGGTTGGCTGGGTCAGCTAGCTTGCTTGAATGGGCGACCTTCACGGAGGGAAAGTAGAGAAGTCTTCTGGTGGGAGATTAAGCAGTGGTTCGGTAGTCAAAGGCCTTCTCCACAGTTCCCCATGGTGGGGCACCAAAGACACGAGGAAGCCCATGGTTTAAAAGGTTTATTGTCATGGTGGAAAGTGGATGAGCTCTATCTCTGTTTTTCAGGGCAGACCTGAGTTAAATAGGGAGGGAGGAGGGAGGAAGGTCTGGGAAGGAATGCTTAATTGGCTACACTCTCTGGTCTTTAGGTATCTCATTAATATGGCGATCTCTTGAGGCTGAGATCTGTAGTCATGCCTTCTGGAGGGGCTGGTAGGGGCATTGCCCTACGTGACTGAAAGGCACTGATCATTGCAGGTCTTTGGCCACATCAGGAGCCTGGAGTCTGGGAGTGTGATGAAATGTATGCCATCCCTTGCAGAGTCTCCGGCCATCTCTAGCCAGTGCTCCACCAGAAACCAAGCTATCTTTTCACAGTTGCACAACTGAACACCAAACAGATTAGAAAAAAAGACAATCCTCCAGCCACAATAATAATCAAAGTGCTAAATGTTCAGAACAAAAAAAGAACATTAAAAGTTGCAAGAAAAAAAAAGTCAAGTAACATATAAAGGCAGACCTATCAGAATTATATTGGACTTCTCAATAGAGACTGTAAGAAACAGAAGGTCATAAAAAGATTTCTTCTAGACCCCCAAGAGACCATATGTTTCAGCTTAGAGTACTAAACCCAGCAACACTTACAATCACCATAGATGGTGAAATCAAGATATTACATGACAAAACCAAATTTAATCAATTCTTTTTAATGAATTCAACCTTAGAGAGTATACTAGAAGGAAAATCCCAACACAAGGAGTAGGTAACTACTTGCAAGAAAACACAAGAAATTAATCATATCACTGAAGACTGAAAGAAAAGAAACATACACACACACACACACACACACACACACAGACAAAGAGAGAGAGACAGAGAGACTGAGAGACACATAGAGAGACACACAGAGAGAAAGACATACACAGTACCATCACCAACATTAAATAATGGGAAATAACATTTATTGTTCATTAATATCTGTCAACATCAATGAACTCAGTTCTCCGATATTAAGACATTGGCTAAGAGAATGGATGCAAAGATTGGATTTGTTATTCTGCTGCATACAAGAAACATACCTCAGCAACAAAGTAAGACAGTACCTCAGAGTAAAGGGCTAAAAAATGCTTTTCCAAGCAAACAGACCTAAGAAACAAGCTGAAGTAGCCATTCTAATATCTAGTAAAATAGACTTTCAACCAAAATTAATCAAAAGAGATGAGGACGGACACTTCATACTTTTTAAATAAAAAATCTACCAAGATGATGATTCAGTTCTTAACATCTTTTCCCAAATGCGAGGGCACACATATTTGTAAAAAGAAAAAAATTTTCTAAAGCTTATATCACACATTAAATGCCACACATAGTAGAGGGGGACTTCAACACCCTACTCTCACCAATGGATAGGTCATCAAAACAGAAACTAAACAGAGAAATAATGAAACTAATAGATGATATGAATCAAATGGACCTAAAAGATATGTATACAACCTTTCAGTGCAAAACAAAAGAATATAACTTCTTAGCATCTCACAGTATCCTTTCCAAAATTCACCATAAAATCAGTCACAAAGCAAGCCTCAATGTTGGGAGTCGACTTTAAGTAGAAAGCGGCTAGAAAGCAGCTATCATCTTTTCAGCCATCTGTAACCATTTACCCTGATAGAGACTTGGTTTTTCAGCAGCCTACAACAGCTGAGCACACTCTAACAAATATCTTGTTTATACCACATAGCCTGTTTTGCTGTTAGTGACCCCAGCTGCACAATGCACGTGGTAAAATGTTTTCACCTGTGTTCTCCTGCGTGTGCTTATAAATACCCAGGATTTCCTTGTAGTGGTGTGTGGTGTAGTAGTAGTAGGTGTAGTGGTGTGTGTATGGTGGAGACAGTAAAGAAGACTTTACTACAGAACCTCTGCCTTGTCTCCATTCTTCGAGACCCTGACCCCGTGGACCAGAGTAGCAATGCAGGCCGGGACTTTTTAGCCACCAATCCAGACAGAGCGAGCCGCTATAGTTTGGCCCCCAAATGTGGGCCTGAGCGGTCTTCAATACCTCAACAGATAAAAGAAGATTGAAATAACAATTTGCATTTTATTAGATCACAGTGGATTAAATCTGGACTCCAACAACAACAGAAGTAACAGAAAGTTTACATACTTATGAAAACGTAACAACTCTCTTCTTATTTTTAAAATTTAATTTAATTTTGTTTTAACTTCCTTTACATCCTGCTCACTAACCCCCTCCCTCTAACTTCCTCCCACAATCCTTCTCCTCTGAGTGGATGAACTTCTACTGGGTATTCTCTTGGCACTTCAAGTCTCTGTGAGACTAGGTGCTTCCTTTCCCATTGAGACCAGACATGTCAGTCCAGCTAGACTGCATCCCATGTACAGACTGCAGCTTTTGGTATATGCCCTGTTCCAGTTGTTTGGGACTTACACGAATACCAGGTTGTATATCTGCTACATATGTGTGGGGAAGCATAAGTCCAGCCAGTGTCTGTTGTTTGGTTGGCAGATCAGACTCTAAGAGGCCCAAGAGTCCAGGTTAGTTGACTCTGTTGACCTTCCTGTGGAGTTCCTATCCCCTTTGGGGTCCACAATCCTTCCTATTTTCCATAAGAGTCCCCAAGCTCTATCTACTGTTTTGCCATGAGCGTCTGTATCTATCTTGAGTCAGCTGCTAGATGGAGCCTCTCAGAGAACAGCATGCTCCTGTCTGCAAGTATAGTAGAGTATCAATAATAGTGTTAGAAATAGGTGTTTGCCATGGGATGGGTCTCAAGTTGGGCCAGTTATTGGCTGGCCATTCCCTCAGTCTCTGCTCCCTCCCCATGGCTGCATAAATTTGGGTTGAAAGTTTTGTGGGTAGGTTGATGTCTCTATCACTCCACTAGGGTTTCTGCCTGGCTACAGGAGGTGATATCTTTAGGTTCCATATCCTCAAAGTAGTGAGTCACAGCTAAGTCCACCCCTGCCTTATCCCAAGTCTCTGTCTCATCCTAGGATGGCCCCCACCTCCTTACCCCCATCTGTTGCAGATTCCCATGGCCATCTAGCCATCTCTCCTGTCCTTCCCCACACCTCATTCTGAACTTCTCATTTTCCTCCTCTTTCCTCTCCTTCACAGTTCCCTTCCCCCATCTGCCTCTTATGACTATTTTATTCCCCTTTCTAAGTGAGATTCAAGCTTTCTCGCTTGGGCCTTCCTTTTTGTTTAGCTTTGTGGGTCTGTGGAGTGTATCATGCTACTTGTATTTTATGGCTCATATCCACTTATAAGTGAGTACATACTATGCATGTTCTTTCAGGACTAGATTACGTGACCCAGGATAATAGTCCCATGTTCCATATATTTGCCTGCAAAATTCGTGATATCTTTGTTTTTAATAGCAGAATAGTATTCCATTGTGTAGATGTACATTGTGTAGCTCTATCCATTCTTCATTTGTGGGACACCTAGGTTGTTTCCAGTTTCTGGCTGTTATGGATAAAGCTGCTATGAGCATTGTTGGGCAAGTGTCTTTGTGAAATATTGGAGCTTATTTTGAGTATATGCCCAGGAGTGGTATATCTGGGTCTTGAGGTAGAGATATTCCTAGTTTTCTAAGAAAATGCCAAATTGATTTCTAAAGTGGTTGTACAAGTTTTCACTGCCAAGGTGAAAACTTGTACACATCCACATCCCAAGGTGTTTTCTTGTCCCACATTCTTTCAGCATGAGCTTTTGATATTAGCCATTCTGATGAGTGTAAAATAGAACCTCATAGTTGTTTCGATTTGCATTTCCCTGATGACTAAGGACTTTAAACATTTCTTTAAGGGCCAAAGCTAATGGTTCTCTTGAGAAAATGTCCCTGAACCCTAAGCTTCTTCTGAACTACCTTTTTGCAGTATCTCTTGGTCATTGGTCTCTTGAGGTATGTATAACTGGTTTCATATCTGCCTATGGCAAGATATTATTTGATACTTCATATTAAAGAGCACAGGATATCTGAGTCTGTAAAGATACTGTTTCGATACAGGTAAATATGGATGGATATATAGAACTTTAGATATAGAAGAGTGGCTTTATTTATTGTGCACCTGGTGCTTTTGGTGGAATTGCTATGACCACCATCATATCATAAAGTTCACGAGAAAGTCTAGCAGAGCAGATAGCATCCAAGAAAAGGAACTGAGCAACATAGGAGAATCATTGTAAAAACAGTTAATGTCATGTTGGAAAAGTATGGCAGTCTTTTTGGGATAGAAGTATCTGAAGAACTAAGACGTTGGAAATAACTTTATAATACCTTGGATTAAATCAGACATTACAGTTAAATACACTGATAATTACATAAATTATCTTCTACCACTTGGTAAATAAGTAAAAATTTAATGCTACATGAAATAAAGGTCACAAATGTTGTATGTTTTTTTATTCATTAGTTTTCAAAAGTGATAGGTACAAACAGGTGGTCTTATAAAGTAGAATAAAATTTCCTAGGGACTTGTCAAGTGTGTTCTATGGAAATATCAGAGACACCTAAGCAGAGATGAAAGTTGGCATGGGAATCAAAATAATCAACATGGAAAAAATGCTTCTTATTGTAATTTTACTTTGAAAACATGATATGAAAAATTTCAGAACAATATATAAATCTGCTGGGATCTAGAATTATGTTTCTTGTTTTGTTCATCATGACTATATCATTTTTATTTTTCAATTGTTAGGAGCATAAGGAGGAAGTAAAGAGTTTTGAAAAATTGGCATTTTTCTAGCTATAATAGAGAATGAACAAATATTAGAGTAATAAAAATGGTATTGCTAAAACAACTGAGCTTCTTGGAGCTACTGGACAACTTTGTTTCATGTACATACTTAAATATTTTAAATAATGTAGAATTATTTATATTTACCATAATAAGTAAAAGTAAAGGCATTTTGGAATTAACAGGAGAGACCTTGGTTTTGTTTATGTTTAAAGAAGGTTTCTGCCAATTTGGAAGCTACAAAAACACAAAATGTTTAAACTAGGAAGACCAATGAACTTGTCGTGTTTATAGATAAAGGAAAATGAAGAGTATAGATAATTGTTTATGTGACCACTTCCTTCCATCTTTTATGGTATCTAAACATTTAACCCAAATATTTATTTTAAAATAATTATAAAATTTGCTCTTTATAATGATTGAAAGTCTGGAAATCTGTTTAGGAAGATTCCTGAATTCAGTGTAAATTAAGGTAAAGGCTTTAGTAACACTGTACACTGGTGTTGCATCTAGAAACCTTTGAAATACTGTTCCTCTCAGTTATGATTGGAATTTGATGTTTTGTCTACTGTTTTTAAATATTTAGTGTCAAACTGTATTAGTTTCTATTTTTGATATTTGAATATGTTCTAGAGTTACATCTTATTTCTAATTTCAACCTCATTAAAAAAAACTCAATTCTTGTTCTAATGGTGTGAATTGGACCCTATAGACAGACAAATTTCCAACTGACAGAGACTTGGTCAGACATAGTTCCAACAACTTTAGCACTTGAGAAATACCAGGGAATGTAGTATAAAATGTCATTTCTGAGGACTTGCAAATAATGTTTCATAAATGGTTTTACTTAGTGTAAATACAATGCTTTCTCTTTTTCTTTCATGGTAGTATACATTTCAAGTTATATAGCTCTTCCTAAATTTTTTTTTTGCTTTTGTTTTGTCATTTTCCTACTCTTCCCCCTTTCCCCAATTCTTCTTCGATTTCTCATCTCATATTTCCGGTCACTTCTGAACTCTATCAATCTCTTTTACCTGTCTTCTTTGGTTTTACATCCATGTGGCTTTTAACAATTCAAGTCCACCTTTTATTCTTCAGCTAGTATTTATTTGTTCCTGTTTTAAAAGCTGTAATTCTGTATTTTGAGAATCTGATAAGGATACACACTCAGTCCTTGCATTTATAGAGTTGTCTAATTTAGGAAAATTTTATCAGTGAACTACATCAGTAGCAGGCACTATTATAAAATATATACATATATTAAATTTATTATTGGAAGTTCATACTTTTGTCACTAATAATATGAATACTGTAACCTATTATTGGATAAAAAAATTGAAATAGATTTTGAAGTGTATATATTTGATTTGTAGTTTTGATGTTCTATTCTTACTGATAATTTTTTTTGTTTATTAATTTTTTAAAAATATTCTGGGTGCCATCCAAGGTAAATTAAAGAAATATTAACATTTATTTAATATTTATGTATAGAATATATGCACAACAAATATATTATTATGACTTTACTTGCTTCACCCTAAATCTTAAGAGAAAATTCAGACTATTTTAAGTGTATTTGACAGGTAATCCGAAACTCATAGGTTTAAGTAATCTTGGTAATTTGAACCTAATGAGCGTATTCTGTTTATTCTGTCATGTTGCTTCATTAGATATAAGAATACAAGCACATCTGCAATATAGTGTGATAAATTCTTGTATCAAGGAATTGAACAAAAATACTTTTTATGACATCATGCTACTTTTCAGAGGTTTGATGTGGAAGATTATGAACTGAATAACCCAGGGCAGTGGTTCTCATTGAATCCTACTGCTTTATGCACTGACTATATTAGAATGCATATGCAGACATTTGAATTTGCCATAGTGAAAAAAAACTGGATACATTTTGAAACACCTGCCTTTTCTGTGTTTATTATAATAAGATTGGGATCTGACAGTTCACTGACTTACATCACTCTACGGCCTATCTTTTATCTCATAAGAAGCACCACTGTATCACATGCAGAAAGCAGTGAGATATTAAATTCAAAAACATTGCATAGAATAGAACCATAAGATATAACCACTTAGTTTTCTGTGTGGTCACTTTATTAAAGATCTATGGGCATATTGTTTTTTTCTCTTTCTATCTTAGTAAGTTATAATTAACAAATATTATATGTTACATGACATTTCAGTAAATATTTACAAAATGAAATAATTAAATCAGGCTAGTTAACATATATATCGCCTTGTATGCTTATTTACTGTAAAATAATTTGAATTTTTACTCAGTTTTTTCCAGCTTGCAACATGCTATTATTAACTACAGTCAAAATAATGCATAATTAATTTTCCCAAACTAATGATCTCATCTTTCTGTATGTATCTTTTGACCAACATCTTCTCATCTGTCTCCACAATCCATTTCTTTTATTTTATGGTCTATCAATGAGTTCTCTGCTTCTGTGCTATGATTTCAGATTCTACATTTCAGTGAGACCTTGAGTAGTTTTCTTTTCTCTCTCTTTTATTTCCCTTAGAATAATGACTTCCAAATATATTAATATTATTACAATACACAGAATTTATCTTTTAAATGTTGAGGAATATTTCAAGGTATGCGTGTGTGTCATAGTTTCATTAGTGCACACAGGTTGTTTTTATATATTGATTTCTTGTAAATTATGTTGATACAAAAAATGAGAGATAATTATTCATTATAATTAGTTAACTTCTGTATATATATATATATCCCCCAAAGTAATATTGCTAGATCCTGCTAGATTCCAAGTTTTTTTTTCCATTTTGTTTTTGTCCATTTTCTTCTTTCCTTCTTCCAGCACCTGTCAATTGCCCATAGCTCCTCAGATAGATGGAACATCATGAACACTTCTCTTTTCTATATTGAGGTTTAGTGTGGCTTGAACTTTTGCAGGCCTTGTGCATGTGTCACTCCCTTTTTTAGTGTGGATGCATATGCACAACTGCCATCTGTGTCTGGAAAACACCATTTACTTGTACTTATTCACCATGTCTAGTTTTAAAAAGCTTTCTACCCGTATTCTGTAATAATTCTAGAGCCTTAAGAGGAGGAGTGTGATACAGTGTGTGTGATATCTTTTCTAACACTGAAAAATTCTCTAGCCTCTTATTGTCTACAACTTGGTCAGTTGTGGATCTCTTTCTTAATTGTCATTTACAGTAAAACTTAGGTTCCCTGATGAGGATTGAGAGATACAATAATCTATGAGTATAACAAGAAATCACTAGGAGGCTGTTTAATACTGTGTCAATTTAACAAAGTAACACTAGTAGATGATCCCTCAAATTATGACCTTTGTCATCACTAGTTCTTGGCCCTGTTTCAACTTAGAAAAATCGACCTAATATTCTCATGGAAGCTTCACCCTTATTGGTTAGCTTTCATAGTACTGGAAGTGTGCTATGCACACTATTCAATGAGAAAAGCAGTCATAAACTTTGCTTTATTTAGAAGTCTTGATAATACTACTTTCAAGGAGTGTGAAGTGATGTTTCAGCATGAGTGAAATTTATACCTCTCTGTTAATTAGCCATGTCCAGAACTTGTTGTGTCGGTCTTTAGGTTGGTTGGGACATTAAAGTACAAATAGGATTTCATGCATCTCAGATTTTTCCTTTCCATTCTATTAATATAATTATGATAATTTACTGCTTCCCCTGATTCTCTTTTAGGTACTGCTGATAACAAGCCAATGAAGAGAGTGAATCATTCTGTGACATCAGAGTTTGTATTCTTGGGACTCACAAACTCCTGGGATATCCAACTGCTGCTCTTTCTGATATCCTCAATGTTGTATGTGGCAAGCATGATGGGAAACTGCCTCATAATATTCACTGTGGCTTCTGACACTCACTTACATTCCCCTATGTACTTTCTTCTGTCCAACCTCTCCTTCATTGATGTAGGTATTTCTTCTGCCACTTCACCCAAGATGATTTATGACTTATTCAAAAAGCACAAAGTCATCTCCTTTAGAGGCTGTATTATTCAAATCTTTTTCATCCATGCAATTGGTGGTGTGGAGATGGTGCTGCTCATAGCCATGGCCTTTGATAGATATGTGGCCATATGCAAACCTCTTCATTATCTGACTATGATGAGCCCCCAGATGTGTATTTTCTTTTTAATTACTGCGTGGGTGGTTGGTCTTATGCACTCTGTGATACAACTGGTTTTCATAGTAAATTTACCTCTCTGTGGTCCTAATATATTGGACAGCTTCTACTGTGACCTTCCTCAATTCATCAAACTTGCTTGCATGGACACATATAGACTGGAATTACTGGTCTCAATCAGTAGTGGATTCATGTCTGTGGCCTCCTTCTTCATATTGATAATTTCCTATATTATCATCATATTTACTGTTCTGAAACACTCTTCAAGTGGTTCCTACAAAGCTCTGTCTACACTTTCAGCTCATGTGACTGTAGTTGTCTTATTCTTTGGTCCTGCCATATTTTTCTATACATGGCCTTCTTCCTCTACACATCTGGATAAGTTTCTGGCCCTATTTGATGGAGTTGTTACTCCTTTTTTGAACCCTTTGATCTACACATTTAGGAATCAAGAAATGAAAACTGCAATGAGGAGAGTATTCAGACACCTAATGGGCTATAGACAAATCTCTTGAATATTATCATAATATACATTATGAAGAGTATTAACCGTGGAAATTAATGGTTGGCCAATCTCTGAAGAAAACCTTTGTTTTGCATACATATGTACCATTTTGTATGATACTTATAAGGAGACACAATTTCTTCCAAACTCAGACAAAATATTCATGTATTTACAGTGCAAAGGCTATATTAATCAGGAGCTTTAATTCTTAAGGGTTAGCAGTAATTTGAAACAAACTCTTATACATACAGAAAAGGAAATGTTTCTTTAAGACTTTCAGAACATGGAAAACTTTCATTTTTAATAGAAAATGCTTTCATGAGCTGTAATTTCTGGCTATATTCTATGGAATATTTATATTGAACATTAAACTAAGTAATTTCCATGTATGCAAAAGTGCACACACTCTTTTCCAATTTTGGGGACTTTTCTAGTATTGGAAGAAGGTTAGAGTATTTTGAGAACCCATGGGAGTCTAAAGTTTGCAAGTAGACCATTTGTGAACTATGTGTGGAAGAGTAAAAAGAAGCCAACAATATATACTGACTGTCCACCTGGGGAACAGTTTGCTACTCAAAGCCATTCAATTTCCATTCACCTTTTTTTCTATATTTTCTGTGTTCCTATGAAATAATAATGTATTTTTTGAGGATTTTTTTTAAACGAGTATAGTATTTATATCATTTTTTATATTTCCCTCTTTCTCTTGTCACTCTTTTGATGTTCTTCCTAGTTTGTCTCGAATTTATGACTGCGTTTTAAATTATTATTGCTGTGTGCACACACACATACAGGTAGATTTCCATTTATTATTGCAAATATGCATATGTGTTCATGCCTAACCAAATGGAATTGGATAACCTCTCAGATACGTCATCCCTTGTGAAAACTGATTCATATTCTTTCAAAATCCACTGATTGCCCATAATAGAATATAATTGCCTGTGTTACAGAATGGCTGTAATAGGATCTTTTCTAAAGTCTAATGATGTTTATAGCTATGGGTAGTTTTCTAGATTTACAGTACCAGGCATGGATTTTGTCATGTTGAGTTCAGTTAGACAGCTATTGGTTATTTTTTCAGATGGAAATGCCATTCTTGCACTATTGGGATTATCTTGCCAGATTGGTCATTGTTATGGTCCATAGAATTTAGAGCTGGGTACTACTATTCATTGCTTTTCTCTTTTGCAGCTTGAGTAACATCTTCAGATATTTTGGAATAACTGAACAGAGAAAGAGAAGAGATCATATTACTTAAGGCAACAGAGATAGAGGGGTAGTGCTATCCCTGCTTATTACCACAATGATGATGTCTTTATGAGTAGCACATGCCAGACATGTAGTTGCAAATGTTGACTTTTGTCCTTTTGTGTGTGTTCCTACATTGGCATTACCAAAATTCAGATTATATATTTTTATATAAATAAAAATTCAATATAAAAATTTATATAGAAATATGAATGAGGATAGTGATATGGCTTAGAGGACAATGTATTTGATGCATAAGTGTGAAGAATGGACATTATTAATTATACTCTGTTTTGCTTTCAGACAGGAACCTAGCATAACTGTCTTCTTTTTTTCTTTTCTTTTTTTTCTTTCTTTAAAATAAATTTTAGATTTTATCCCCTCACCCCATTCCCCCCACCACCAGGAACCCCCTATCCAGTCCCCCCTTCTTGCCTCCACAAGTGTGTGCCCCCACCTACCCTCTCCCATCTCCCCACCCTTGAATTCCTCCCTGCTCGATGTTCAGCCTTCATGGGACCAGGAATCTCCTCTCCTACCCATGCCTGACAAGGCCATCCTCCCCTAAGTATACAGCTGAATTCATGGGTGCCTTCCTTTGTGCTCCCAGGCTGGTGGTTTAGACCCTGGGGAGCTCTGGCTGGCTGGCATTGTTGCTCTCCGCTTGGGGCCACCAACCCTTTCAGCTCCTTCAGTCCTCTAACTTCTCCATTGGGAACTCTTGATCAGATCAATGGGTAGCTGCAAGCATCAGTCTCTGGATATGTCAGACTCTGACAGATCTCCGAGGAGACAGCTACATCAGGCTCTACTACATCAGCATGCACTTCCTGACATTCATATCAGTGTCTATATTTGGTGACTGCACATGGGATGGATATCAAGGTAGAATGGTCTCCCAACGGCCCCACCGTGACTTTCTGTCCCACACTTTTTCACCTTATTTGATCCCTTGAGCATTCTGTCACTCATTCCAAGAAGGACCATGGCATCCTCTCTTGGTTTTACTTCTTCATGAGCTTCGTGTAGTCAGTTAGTTGAATCTTGGCTATTTCAAGCTTTTGGGCTAATAACCACATATCAGTGAGTAAATACCATGTGTGTTCTTTTGTGATTGGGCTACCTAACTCAGGATGATATTTTCTAGTTTCATCTATTTACCTAAAAATTTCTCGAATTCATTATTTTTAATAGCTGAGTAGTACTCCATTGTGTGAATGTACCACATTTTTTGTATCCATTCTTCTGTTGAAGGACATCTGGGTTCTTTCCAGCTTCTGGCTATTATAAATAAGGCTGCTATGAACATAGTGGAACATGTGTCCTTCTTATAGGTTGAAGCATCTTTTGGATATATGCTCAGGAGTAATATAGCTGGGTCCAGAGTTAAAACTATTTCCAATTTTCTGAGAAATTGCCAGACTGATTTCTAGAGTGGTTGAACCACCTTGCAATCCCACCAGCAATGGAGAAGTGTTTCTTTTTCTCTACATCCTTGCCAGCATCTGCTGTCACCTGAGTTTTTAATCTTAGCTATTCTGACTGCTGTGAGGTGGAATCTCAGAGTTCTTTTGATTTGAATTTCTCTGATGACTAAGGGTGTTGAACATTTAGGTGCTTCTTGGCCATTCAATATTCCTCAGTTGAGAATCTTTGTTTAGCTCTGTCCTCCATTTTTTAATGGCTTTGTTTGGTCCTCTGTAGTCTAGCTTCATTTTTTAAAAGGCATATTTGTTAAATGTATTCACATAGAAAAAATATAATATACATTTCACTGGATTATACATTCTTTTTTTCCTCCATCTGATTTTATACTATTTTAATTACATGTAAGTATTAATGTCAGTTCTAGGTTGAGAAACTAGCAACACAATAGATGCAAATAGTCAAAGAACAAGCAAGACAATAAACACTAATAGTCAAAGAACAAGAAAGGCAATAAACAAAGTTCATGAACACTCCCGTGATCATTGTTTACAAGGGCTTATCAGGATGACCAAAATATTTGAACCTACTTTCCTGTTCTAGCCCAAAGTCATTTTCATGCCTGAAGCCTACTTCTCTCTTCTAGCCTAAGATTTAGATTCCTGCCTGAAATTACTTATTTGTTCTAGCTTAATGTCAGATTCCTGCCCAGAAGCCCTCAAAGCTCTACACATCTCCCCCCCCGCCGCTTTTTTTAATTTCATAAACAAGACTGAGCCTGTCTTAGGTCCTTATGACAAAAGTGCCTTTCTTACCCATCATAGAATATGCATTATCAAAAGCCATCCTTGGCTTGCCAGCCTGTTAAATTAGTAACTCTGTCTGGGTGTCTATTTTCAGTTTCAAGCCATATACTTTGGCTGCCAACATGTTGATGTTGTTAAAGACAAGCTTTAACACAATGGGCAGGAATAAAAGAATTCCCAGGAAAAAGTGCTAGCATGATCAAGCCATTCTTGAAGCTTCACCAAATAGAAATTCTGACCTCAGGATATGGGTAATTTTATCAGCATTAATTCATAAGCTCCCCAACAGTTCTTAAAAGAAGTAAAATGACCAGTAAATAAATGAAATGGATGGTAAACATGTTAATATACAAGGATTAAAGAAAAATCAAAACTCCACTGAAATATTTTTCAGTCCAGTCAGAATAATTATCCTTAGTAAATGTCAACAAATATATATATATATGTTTGTATACATAGTCTGATTTTTTTATGCCGTGTATTTTCTTACTGAGGAAGCTTCTTTCAACTTCAGTAACCAGGCTGTGCTTCTACTTTATGTTCCTGAACTTATTTGAGAATTAGAAGCCTCTTCAGAAGAAAGCACATGAGATTCTAGAAGATCATGTAACCAAATCATGCCATGTTTGTAGTATCAACATTTAAAATCCTTGAGGAGACATTTTAAGGGACAGAAAGGTGGATGTTCAGGTAGAGAGACATTTGTCACTAAGCTGAAAAACCTGAGGCCATTACCTTAAGCTCAAATTATGGACAGAGAGACCCAACTTCTGCAAGTTGTCCTCTAAACTCCACAGCATGATGTAGCATGAGTACAGAAACACACTGGGTAGGGGAAAGGAGATGCAAAATAAACAAATAAGAAAGAAAGAAAATATTTTATAGGCTTATTACAAATCTGCTGCATTAGAGAAAATAAGCAGACATGAAAGACAGCTGAGAAGTTGTAAAGATGTCATCTCAGGACAGTTTAGACTCACATCACACCAAGCAAGGTGCTATAACACCAACCTATATCTCTAGAACTCAGGAGGATGCAACAAGAGAATCACAAGCTCAAAATACAACTTAATTATAATAGAGATTTGCTTAATCAATGCAACTCAAAATCATCACAAAAGTTTCTGGTTGATTTAAAATATACATTCTGTAACTCTCCCTGCCAATAGCTTGAATCTAATTTTCCAATCTTAGAGCTGACTTAGTGCTTGAGGTTGCTTTGACCAATGTGATATAGCAAAGATTTTGTTTCATGAATTTCAGAAGTTACAGTGCTTTGCAGCATGTGCTTGGGAGTTTTCTCCTTGTTTTGCTTGATCAACAATAAGAAATTGCTTGATAAAGCCTGGACAAGACTAATGACCAAAGAGTGTTTTCAAAGACGTGTTTAGACTGTAGATCTCCAAGGAACCAGATATGTGAGTGAAGCCACATAAACCCTTTCAAATCCAGTCTGGTAGGTAGCCTATTCTTCTTTTTCTTAAATTTATTTACTTTGCATCCCAATAATTGTAGCTTCCAGTTACTCTCCCTCTCCTTCCAGTCCCTCTCTCTCACCTTACCTCTTTGCCATCCTCTTGTCCTCCTTTTCCCCTCAGAATAGGCTCAGAAAAATATAGACTTCCCATGGATATAAACCTTCCTTGGCATATCAAGTTGCAGTTAGACTAGATGCATCTTCTATTGTGGCTAGGCAAGTCAGCCAAGTTAGGGGAAAGGTCTCTAAAGTCAGGCAATAGAGTCAGATACAGTTCTTGCTCCTGCTGTTAGGATTCCCACATGAAGTATTTGTAATTTGTAATTGCACAGCTATTACATATGTGGCAAGGGCCTAGGTGTGTTCTAAGTATGCTCTCTGTTTGGTGGGTCAATGTCTGTGGACTTCTATAGGCCTGGATTAGTTGATCATGTATGTTTTCTTATGGTGTCCTTGACCTCTCTCTCTGACTCCTTCAATGCCTCATCTCCCTCTTCCATGAAATTCCCCAACCTCTGCCTAATGATCGATTGTGCATCTCTGCATCTGTTTCCATCAGTCGTTGACCAAAGCTTCTTAGATTACAGTTTCACTAGGCACTCTCTAGAAGTATAGCAGAGTATCATTGGCAGTGTCAGCAGTGGGCTCTTTCTCATGGCTCGAGTCTCATGTGGGCCAGTCTTTAGTTGGCCATTTCTGCAATTTCTATATTCCAGCACAATGTTAATGCCAGGAGAAATTGTGGCTCTAAGATTTTGTGTCTGTGTTGGTGTTTCAGTCCTTCCATTGGAAGTATTTTCTGGTAAGAGGAAATGGCCATTTCAGGCTTTATATTCCCCACTGCTAGGAGTCTTAAGCTAGGGTGACCCTCATAGATTCTTGAGAGTTTCCATTGTCATAGGTTTCTATCTTGTCCCAGAGATGCTCCACCCCAATTCCCATTCTCTTTCCCTGCACTCTCTCTCTTTGTCCTTTTACCACTTGATTTCTCCTGAACCCGTTCCCAACTCCTTCCCCACCCAGCTCCTTTCCTCCATCTACACCATCCCCATGTCTATTTGATTCCCCCGTCTCAGTGAGATTCAAGCATCTCTCACCATTGTGCCTTCTTTGTTACTTACCTTCTATGCGTCTGTAAATTACATCATGACTATCCCGTACTTTACAGGTAATAGCTACTTATAAGTGAGTGCATACGATGTTTGTCTTTCTGGATCTAGGTTACCACAGTCACGTGATTATTTTCTAGCTCCATCCATTTGCCTGCAAATTTCATGATGCCATTGTTTTTAATAGTCAAGTAATATTACATTGTGTAAATGTACCACATTTTCTTTATCCATTCTTCAGTTGAGGGACATCTAGGTTGTCTCTAGTTTCTGGCTATTGCAAATATAGCTGGTATGAACATAGTTGAGCAAGTGTTCCTGTGGTATGATGAGCACGTTTTGGCTATATACTTCTGAGGAAATCCAGTTGAGATCAGAGAAGTGGCCCAGCTTCCCAGCCTGTACTTTAGACTTCTGCACAGCTATATTACTATAAGTTTAAGGTACTATGTAATTGTCAATGGAAAATGATACACTGTATAGTTATAGTTTACAAATGACCATTTCTATGAAGTCTTTAGGAAAAGTAACATATTTTACCTCTAAATTTGTATTTTGTTGATGTTTTTTAAGGACGAATACCATTATTCTATGAAAGGTCAAAGTGCAAACAACTTGTCTTTTCATTGCTTTCCTGATCTTTGAGTTCCTGAATTTGAGCTATTCTTATTGACTTCTGTTTTTCTCTCCATATTACATAAGCAATAAAAAAAATTGGTCTGGTGTTGACCAAACAGCTCTACCTCTTATTACCACTAATTAGGGTCAGTCCTTATCATGGGACATTGATTATATTCTGGAGTCAACATTACTGTACATTTTATTCCTTTTATGTCTCCTTTCCTACCTTATGAAAATGATAAATTACATTTTCACTTTTGGAAACTATATATTTTTTTTGTTTTTATGGAGTTTTTTTCTTATAAATAAGACATAATTAAGGCAAAGTGATTTAAAATGTGTAAAATTGTATGATCTTCAATAACTAAACTAAATACTAAATACTAAATCCCTTGTCTGTCTTCTTTCTCCTCAAGTGACCCATTACCACATTTTCCCCTTGGCTCTGGCCAAACTACAGTGATTCTTGGAAAGAATTCCCTTGGCCAAATATGCTCGGAATGGCAGTCTCAGAATTTTATGGCAGTACTGAGGTAACTTTTCAGTGCTGCTTATTAGCTGCCTTTTCCTCTATGGAGGTATTACATTTGCCTTTTTTTTTTCTGTCAAGCCATGGCATAGGCTAGAGCTCAGCAGGTTTGGGTTGTTGTCTAACCCGTGCCCATTCCAACACTGATCCAGGTTGGTTAGATAGATGGAAGCTGCTTTTTCATTGTTTTCTTTAGTTAATACGCAAAATGGCAAGTTTTGTATTGGCATGTGTGTTTGAGTGTGTATGGATTTGTATACGTGTTTGTGTTGTACTTTGTTCTTTTTGATCCACTCATCTTTTCTCCTTATAGCCCTCTCTAACCCTCTGATAGAAACCGTCTTTGAGGAAAATAAGAATTTCAAGTGGAAACACATACCACATAGGGAAAACCTAACCAACCAGAAGAAATGAATTCAATGTGGAAACTGAAGCATGTTAACCAGCAACTATAGTATACTAGCCACAGGACTGAGCAAAGTCACAGTACATTCAGGATGGTAGAGGTTACTCCAGTGGCGTTTTCTTGAATATCTTACACGTGAGTCCTGCAAAAGGAATAAAGTAAGAGTGAGAGTATAGCTAGAGGAAAAATATTAATAATTTTGGACAATGATAAAGAAATTAGGTTTCATATATATTGGATGAAAGATTGAATCTTTAATGTAAACTCAAAAAGTGTGCATATTTATAGGTATACAATCTGCTGTCAAGACATATGTTCATATTATATAATCAAATTAGGATAATTAGCAAGAAATGAATTAAATAATTATCATTATTTTGTGTTGAAGTCTTTAACATTTTTTTCTTTTTACAAGTTAATCTAAGTGATATGTTGTGATTCCTTGGGCCACAGACAGAACACAAAACATAGAATAATCATAGCAAAATAAGTATGTGGAATGAATATAACCTGGAGTGATGAGGAAGAGACTCAAACATGCTATTCCAGATTTGCCAACAACTTGTTCTGTTCTGTGGCTTAAGCAGAGTCATCACCTGCCTTTAACCTTTTCTTCTGTAGTTTAGAATTTAAAAGAACATCATAGACCCTGTAGCAAAGTTTCATTGAAGTGATATGAGTCTCCTGGTCTATTCTTCTGACAGTACGAGGACTCTCGTTTTGAACTGTGTAACTCTAATGGCCTCTCCACACAAATTCTAGGACATTGGAGCTCTCTCTGTCCACCTCTGGAAGAAGAAACAGTGGAGAAACATGTGATGATCCATATTAAACTCTTTCTAGGATATTTTCAATACTATTGAGACACTTAATCTAATTCAATTTTTTTAATAATTGAGAAAAAAAGAGTTTGCTCAGGAGAGAATAGCCAGTATTTTCCTGAGGAAATACAAACATCGATTTTCAATCTTAACAAAAACTCTAAGACCATCAGCCTGCTCCATCAATGGTAAGTTCAGATATTTTAAAGTTTATTTTCTGTTTATCTTGAATGAGGAAAGGATAGGCAGCCCTGAGCACAGAAGGGAGGAGGACACTGACCCATAGTGGGTCTCAAAGGCATGTCCTTCTGTTGTGGTTTACACTTAACAGTGGAAATGTGAGCAGAGATGTAGACACTGCAAGGACACAGTGGGACTGAGGTTTGTATTCTCACTAATACACTATATTCAGTTATATACAGCTTCAATCTGTTTTTTGCTTAAAGAACAGATTCAAACTACTATCTTGCCTTCTTTTTAGAAAGCAGCCATTATTATTGTGGAAACAAATAGAAAATTTGAAGCCTGGGGGAATAAATTTAAGTATAGCAGAGCACTGACTAACTGGGCAATTCAGAATAACATCCATGCCTACATTCCAGATTTTTACAAACCATAGTAACTTTTCTGCTTTTAAACTTCTGTTAAATTGAAAGATTAAAAGCAGTAATATTCTAAGACGTGATATTTACCTAGTATTCTATGTCACACACGGAAGGCATTTTCAAGCCATTGAGCTTAAAACAGTGCTTTGGCTAAAATAAGAAAGAAATGTGCACTGTTTGTCCACCTTATTCACACGAATATGCATGTGAACATACTCAAGAATTCTGAATTTTAGATGTAGGAGAGCTGAATCAGAACAAATGCCTATGTAAAAACTCAGAAGGCATTTTAAACTTACCCGCTTGATTTTTCTGTCTTCAGGTGTGATCCTGTCTGCCTCTCCATCCACACTTGTGTCTAGTCAAATGTTTACGCTCCTATCTAACTAATGAGAAAAGACTGTTAGGTTGATATTTTGGTGTGGATTTAATTTAATTGTGAATGAACTTAAGAATGTTCACTTACAAGGAGACTGGTTCTCACACATCCTTTGACACGTTCCCTCGCACATTGCTTTCATTCCTGTTGCCAGAAGTTCACGTGTCTCCACTAGTCAAAGATAGTTTACATAGCTAGATTGGGTATTAGGTTACACTTCTGATTGAGCGTTACCAAACTTTTTTACCTTTTATATTTTTATTTTACCTTTTTTTTCCCAAGAGAATTAAATCATTTATTGAGTACACATGATAATGGATGGTATACAAGCTTCATTCTCATCTGTTATTTTATCTGATACTGTTATTCAGTTTTGATATTGAATACGGTGTGCCAACAACCATTTTATAACCAAATTGTGGCCTTGCTTGGATGACCCTTTCAATGGTGAAACTCATTAAAAGTTACAACAGTAACTGGCAGTTTATCAACACCAAGGTTTTTGAAGACAATGGCTTCTCCACACAAGTAGCCATAAATAAATCCCAAATGGAACTTAGCACCACCCTGATGGAATTCTAACTTCACATTGTTGGGGAAGTTTACCAGGATGGCTTCAAGAGCAGACTAACTTTACACAGCACACTAAAAAAGAAAGAAAGAAAGAAAGCAAGAAAGAAAGGAAGAAAAGAAAGAGAGAAAGAAAGACATA
Source organism: Rhabdomys pumilio (assembly GCA_030674055.1). NCBI lineage: Eukaryota > Metazoa > Chordata > Mammalia > Rodentia > Muridae > Rhabdomys > Rhabdomys pumilio. Next base: position 176,269,169 of record JANHMN010000002.1, on the reverse strand, counting down.
TTTATTCAGCATCATGATCAGACTATTACATTTAGCAATCAACAGCATGGGTGACAAAGGTCTACAGTAAAACCTTTTTGTTGGAATGCTTTACATTTTTCACAAAACAGAAACTAAAATAACCTGTTATACAATTAGTCACAAATACAGTCCTGGAGTTTTTGCCCACACACATGAGTATTGTCTAAAACATGTCTTCTTTGTAGCAGCTGGGCCCTGCCACCACTGTGTTTGGCTGAGTTCACAAACCTGTTGTAACCTGTAGCTTCCCTGTCACTTCTCTGGCTCTCCTATCCTGCTAAGCTTTGTTTTTTGGCTGTAATTAGAACCTCCTGCCACTGCCATAGCTACTGCTGCTGCTGGAACCTCCATAGCCACCTTGGTTTCATGGTTTAGCAAAGTACTGGCCTCTGCCACCATAAGGGCCCGAGCTCCTGCCTCCAAAGTTCCTTCCCTTCATTGGTCCAAAATTTGAAGACTGATTGTTGTAATTGCCAAAATCATTGTAGCTTCCACCACCTCCAAAATTGCTTCTGTCATTGTCAAATTCATTATAGCCATTCCCACTGCCACCATATCTACCACTGCCATGGCTGCCACCAAAACCACCTCAAACACTGAAGTTTCCTTCTTGACCAAAATTGTCATTGCCACCAAAACTGCCTCCATGACCACCACCAAAGTTTCTGAAACCACTTCGACCTTTCTGGCTGGATGAAGCACTAGCCATCTCTTGCTTCGACAGAGCCTTTCTTACTTCACAGCTGTGGCCATTCACAGTATGGTATTTCTGAATAACAATCTTATCCACAGAGTCATGGTCATCAAAGGTGACAAAGGCAAAGCCTCTCTTTTTTCCACTGCCTCTGTCAGTCATAACTTCTATCACTTCAATTTTCCTATATCGCTCAAAGTATTCTCCTAGGTGATGTTCTTCAGTGTCTTCTTTAATACCACCAACAAAGATCTTTTTCACAGTTAAGTGGGCACCTGGTCTCTGAGAATTCTCTTGATACAGCTCTCTTAGGTTCCACAACTCTTCCATCCACCTTGTGTGGTCTTGCATTTGTGGCAGCATCCACTTCCTCCACAGTGATGTGTGTGACAAAGCCAAAACCCCCAGATCTCTTGGTGTTTGGATCTCTCATTACCACACAGTCAGTTGGTGTTCCCCATTGCTCAGAATGGCTCCTCACACTCTCATCGGTTGTTTGGAAGCTCAGCCCTCTGATGAAAAGCTGCCGCAGCTGTTCTGGCTCCTTGGGAGACTCTCGACTTAGACATGACGGCAGGGTGATGAGAGCTTTCAGTGACAGTTCCTCGGCAGTGTCAAAGAGCAGAAAGGCCTTTTTTTACCTTTTATAGTTACATCGGTTCCTCATTTATTTCCTCCAAACTCCTCTATGTATTCCCCTATACTTTGTCTCAAACACTCATATTCTCTTTTTCTGTAATTGTTGCTACATCTATCTATCTATCTATCTATCTATCTATCTATCTATCTATCTATCTATCTTCTCAAATACATAAATATAACACGGTCAATTCATATAATGTTACTTCTATGTATATGATTTCAGGATTACTGCATAGTGCTCTTTTTGATACCAATTGATGGATTCTCCCCTGGAGAAAAGTATTTCTTTTGATCTTGGCATTTCCTGGAAGACAAATAATTGATATTTTTTCTTAAACTATCTCCAAAGGCATGTTAATCTTTTATGTGACTTTGTCAACTGAATGTTGTTCTCCTAAACCAGAGTTTCTCATTATTTTCCTATTTCAGATAGCACAACGGTTGTCACCAGAAACAATGGGTGAAGCAAACTTCTCTGTGGTGTCTGAGTTTGTGTTCCTGGGACTCTCCAACTCATGGGCAATTCAACTATTTCTCTTCTTTTTTTCTTGTATATTCTATGTGGCAAGTCTGTTTGGAAACTTTCTTATTGTGTTAACTGTAACCTCAGACCCCCAATTACAGTCCCCTATGTACTTTCTATTAGGCAACCTTTCCATCATTGACTTGATATTTTGCTCCTCTACAACGCCAAAGATGATTTATGACCTTTTCAGAAGGCACAAAACCATCTCTTTTGGGGGTTGCATCACTCAGATCTTTTTTATCCATGCAGTAGGTGGCACTGAGATGGTGCTGCTCATAGCCATGGCATTTGACCGCTATGTTGCCATATGTAAGCCTCTGCACTACCTGATCATCATGAGCCCACAAAAGTGCATTTTGATTTTGGTTGCTTCTTGGATTATTGGCTTCATCCATTCAGTGACTCAGCTGAGTTTTGTGATAGACTTGCCCTTCTGTGGCCCTAATGAATTAGACAGCTTTTTCTGTGACCTTCCAAGATTTATTAAACTTGCTTGTGTGGATACATACACATTGGGGTTTATGGTTACTGCTAACAGTGGGTTCATTTCTGTGGCCTCCTTTTTAATTCTTATCATCTCTTACATATTTATTTTGGTGACTGTTCAAAAGAAATCTTTGGGTAGTTTATGTAAGGCCCTCTCCACTCTGTCAGCTCATGTCATGGTGGTAGTTTTGTTCTTTGGACCCTTAATCTTCTTCTACACGTGGCCTTTTCCAACATCACATCTGGATAAATTTCTTGCCATCTTTGATGCAGTTATTACTCCTTTTCTAAACCCGGTGATTTATACACTTAGGAACAAAGAGATGAAGGTAGCAATGAGAAGACTATGCAGTCAGTTTGTTAATTACAGTAAAATTTCTTAAATATATTGAAGATATATGAGCACACAAATCATATTTCAGGAGTATATTGCTGTGTACTGTGTTATATTTGTCTAGAATGTTTTGTTTGCTAATAGAAGATTTACCCTTCCTTGCTTTCCTCAAAACTAGAGTGAAATTACCAACTACTAAGACTTGATGGGATATAAAGATGGCTCAGTGATTTAGAACACTTTGTCTTTTTACAGAGGACCAAATTTGGTTCTATTAGCCACATGGAGGCTCACAACATCTATAATTCCAGTTCCAAATGGCTCTAATCACATGTTCTGGACTCTGTCTGAACCAATATGCATGTAGTATACATACATACTTGTAGAAAAATCTCACATATACATAAAGTAAAAAAAACTCTCTAAAAGCATACATACTTGAAAACTAAAGTTTATATATCCCAGTGAGGGATGACCTGGGTACTATCATGAATACAATAATAAAACATGTTCAAGAATCTGTTTATAGAATCAGTGTGTGAATATTATCTATTTGTATTTTTGATGTCCAGCCTGGCATCACAGGGTTTCCTGGTGAAGGCAGTGAAGAGTGGCATTGGCAATTAAGAGGGCAAAAGTTACTTACTTTTGGTAACTTTCCTCTTTCTTTAAGTCTTTCTTATTTTGTGGCCAAAAGCCACTGACTTCTGCTGATTATTTCCCCTGATAGTGGCAGGGGATTAAAAAATGGCTTAGTTACTAGAGTTCTTTTGTCTTTTGGCTCATGGGCTCCTTGCTGGCCAGGCAAGAGACTTGGAGTTTGTTAAGTCTTTGTGAACCATAGAGAAAAGAAAAAAAAGAAAAAGAAAGAAAGAAGGAAAAGAAAGTTTAGACATACACACACACACACACACACACACACACACACACACATACACACACACACACACAGAGAGAAAGAGAGAGAGAGAGAACTGGATTAAGCAGAGAAGGCTTAAACAATCTCTTTATTGTCTTTATTGTCATTCTTAGTGTTTATACTCATGGTTTTCTAAGAACTCTTACCTTTGTAAGTTCATAGCAAGTTTAAGGCCTTAGATGGATAAAAAAATCACAGATAATTATTTACATGTTTTTCCATTAAAATTAATACCTGACTAAAAATGTTCATTATCTGTTATTAACTCTATAAGTTTATCATAATTTTAAAGCAATATTTTTTATGTCATAAGTTTGATGGTTTTGTCAAGAGACAAATCATCTCCCTCGTGTCTCATTACTTTGAAGTCCTGAATAGACAGACTAGTCAATATACTATTTTCTACCCTTGCACCTACAATAAATTGTCTGTTTTATGTTTATGACCTTTAGTTACCAGACAGTGGCCTCATTTCTAACATAGCAGGAATGTTTTCCTTCACTGTACGTTTGTTCCAAACCTGCTTTCTTTTCCTAGTACAATTAGCCCATGACATGTGAAGGTTTACAGGACTCTATTTGCAGCTTTTATTCTACAGGGCACTTGAGATACTCACATAAATTTACTAATTTGACAAAATCATTATCAGGAATTATGAACTTATCAATTCATCTACATAGCATTATTATATGAAAGTGCATCTTTATATTGATTCTGTAGGAAATCTGCCCAATAATGTGGACTAATGCCCAGGTAATATTAGGCTATGTAATAGTGTCAACCATTTATTTGTTAGTTTGGCTTCTTCAAGGAGCCAAAATCCCAACTGTTTTATCACTGACATGACCATGTATATAATTCTCTTTTTTTTCATGTGAGTTGAATACTGAATTTTAACAAATTCTAGTTATTTTTTAATCCAAATTTTAATAATATTTAGTTAGATAATTAAATAAATATTTAATTATTAAATAAAATATTTAATAATATTTAATAATATTTAATAATATTTAATTCTGGTACCTATTAATCTTACAAGTTTTATCTATAAATTATTTCAGGTTCATAAGCATTAAAAGGTTGTTCAGTCTCCTTATGCCCTTTACCTAAGTTTAGATTCTCCTGATGCTGTCATTATTCATCTGCCTGGCACACTTTCCAGTCTGTGGGACACCAACATCACTCTAACTCCAGTTTATTCATATTTAATTCATCTTTGTTTGTTTTAATTTATATCTCTTTTCTGGCCATGTTCAATACTAGATATGTCATACTTATCATGTCTCTGAGTTTCACTCAACAGGACTTAGTGTTGGGTTCCTCCATGTGTATTCTTTGGTTGGTTATTTAGTCCATGGGAGCTCTGGGGCGGAGGTGTCTGATTCTTTGATACTGTTGTTCTTCCTACGGGATTGCAAACCTCTTCAGCTCCTAACTCTTTCATTGGGGTAACATTGTCACAAAAGAACACACATGGTATGTACTCACTGATAAGTGAATATTAGAAAAAAAAACTTGGAATATCCATGATACAACTTACAGACCATATGAAGGTCAAGAAGAAAAAAGACCAAAGTGTGGATGCCTCAGTCCTACATAGAAGGGGGAACAAAATAATAGTGGGAGGTAGAGGGTGGGCAGGACTTAGGAGGAAGAAAGGAGGGGGAGAGAAAAAAAGGAGGGGCAGGATCAGGGTTGGAAGGAGACTGAGGAGATGTACAAAGGGTCAGGAAATTTAGCAGAGGTTTGTAGCAATGGGGGATGGGGAACTGGGGTTAGCCAACAGAAAGTCCCAGACGCTAGGAAAACAAGAGACTCCCAGGACCCAAAGGGTATGACATTAGCTGAAATGCCCAACAAAGGGGAGAGAGAACCTGTAATGGTCATATCCAGAGGTTATGCATGGTCCCCGGTTGAGGGCTGGTGATACCCACCCATCTCAAAAATATGAACTCAGAATTGCTCCTGTCTAAAGGACATATAGAGACAAAGAGTGGGGCAGGAAAGTATCTTACTGAGATCCTCATGTTCTTTTCTCACCCAGGTCCTATAGCCTAATTCTATGTTAGTGGGTGTTTTAACATTTTGTCAGGAAACGTTAACATAAAACAGCACATATCAACATGAATAAATTAAAGTTCCTCAAACTTAATATCAAAGACCATATAAAAAATTTGCCCCCCCCCCCCCGTGATGTAATTTCTAAAGTGTGAATTTACTTCATTTTGATCAGTCATTTGCTTCATTGCTCAGGGTCAGAGGGCCAAAGTCTCAAACAACCTTGAGAGTCATAGGTTCAAATGGCTGGCTGGAAGCTGCCTCCATGTGATCTAACAAAGGACAAGGTCAAAAAAAGAAAAAGCAACCTCTCATCCAAAGAAAGAAACAGAGCAAAAACTTTAGAGCAAAGAAGTAAGAAGACACCTGAGAAGTGTGGAGAAAACCTTGCAACATGCCCACAAGAAGTAAACCAATAGATTTTATGAAGAAATAATGTCCAGAATATATAAAGAACCCACTAAACTAAGCAACCACGTCAACACTAGGATAAATAGCAAACATACCAGAAGATGAAGTACAAATAAATGACCAATAAACACACAAACCAAACCAAACCCCAGAAAAGTTCAATGTGCTTAGCTTTTGAAGAAGTAAGAATTAACACTATCATGAGATTCCATCTCTCCTCATTCAAAACAGTTATCATTCAGAAAACAACCCCTACAGTGAGATTCCATCCCTCTTCAGTCATAATGACTACCATTCAGAAAACAACTACAGATTCTGGTAAAGATGTGTCTAAATTGTTCTAGGAACTATGGAAATCAATATGGAAGCTCCTCAAAACACTAGAAATAGAACTACTCTATGAACCAACTACATCACTTCTGAGTATATGGACCCAAAAGTCTATAAGGCAAAATTCTATAGAGATGCCTTCCCATCATGTATACTGCAGCAGGACGCACAATCACTACATGTGTTGGTTAGTTTTTGTCAACTTGACACAAACTAGCATCTCCTGGGAAGACACCCTAATTGTTGGATTGGCCTGCAGCATGCCTGTGAAGCATTTTCTTCATTAGTGATTGATATGGGAGGGTCCAGCCTGCTGTAGCGAATGCCACCATGTGGGAGGTGATCCACAGTTGTAAAAGAAAGCAAATTGAATAAGCTTCAGAGAGCAAGCCAGGAATCAGCATTTCTCCATGGTCTCTGATACAGTTCCTGCCTCCAGCTTTTTGCCTTGAGTCCCTCCCTGCCTTGGCTTTTCTCCATGATGTACTGTAACCTGTAAGTTGTTCCTTCAAGTTGCTTTTGCTCAGCGTTTTATCACAGCAACAAAAACCAAACTATGACACTAAGCTCCAGAACTTCTCCTATGTGTCTGTTAACAGAAAAAGGAACAACAATAACAACAAAAACAAACAAAAAATGCAACTTGGTGTGTGTGTGTGTATGTGTGTGTGTGTGTATTTGTTTAGCCATAAAGAAAAATAAAATTATGTGATTTAGTGGGGATGAGGAGGGGAAAGTAGATTGCTATCAGTGGAGAGGGGGATGGGAGAGGGCTTGGAGTGAGAATGGAATGGAAATCTCGGGACGGGGGCATCTCTGGTATATATAGAGGCCTCGAAGAGAGGAGAATACAGGGAGCCTATGTGGGTGAACCTAGCTGAGATTCTTTCCAGAGGGGGGTACAGAGACTAAAGGGGCCATTTCTTATATTCAGGCAGGACTTCTAGAGGAGAGACGAGGACAACAATCTACCCACAAAACCTTCAACCCAAAATTTGTCTTGTGTACAAGATGTTCAGAGATAATAATGGAGCAGCGACTGAGGGAACAGCTTACCAATGACTGCCTCTACTTGAGACCCACCCCATGGGAAAGAGTCAACCCCTGACACTATTAATGAAACTGCTATGCTTGTAGACAGGAACTTAGCATAATCATTTCCTTTATCCAGCAGCTGATGTAGACAGATTCAGAGAGCCATAGCTGTCATCAGGCTGAGCCTGGTGAAGAGTGGGAAATAGAATTGAGCAAGCTGGTGATATCAAGGACACCACAAGAAGACCTACAAAGTCAACTAACCTGGGTCCATAGGGGCTCACAGATAACAGGCCACCAACCAGAAAGCATGCAGGGAACCCTACACATTTGCAGCAAATGTGTAGCTTGGTTTTTATGTGAGACCCTTAACAAGTGGAGCAGGGACTGTCTTGGTCTGTGTTCCCTGACATTGAATCCCTTCTCTACTACCTGGACTGCCTGCTTAGGCCTCAGTGGGAAAGGATGTGCCTAATCCTGCTAGGACTAGATGTCCTAGGATATGGTGTTACCCAAGGGGCTCTCCCTATTCTCTGAGGAGAAAGATGGGTAGCAACGGGGGAGGGTTGTAAGGAGAGGAGGAAGGAAGGGGGTCTGTGATCAGGATGTAAAGTGAATAAAAAAATTAAACTGTCAGAGAAAAAAAAGAATTTTCAAACATGATTGTCTTAGTTATCATTTTACTGTTGGGAAGAGACACCATGGCCAAGGCAACTCTTACAAAACATTTACCTTGGGGGTTGCTGATAGATTTAGAGGGTTAGTCTATGGCCATCATAGAATGGAGCAGACAGGCATGGACCTGGAACAGTACCTAGTAGGTTTACCTGTTAATCCCAAACTAGCAGGCAGAGACTCTGGGCCTAGTGTGGGAATTTGAAATCTCTAAACCCACCAACATTTTCTCTAACAAGCCCACAACTATTCCAATATGATCACAACTCCTAATCTTTCCTAAATGACTTCATTAATTGGGGACTAAGCATTGAAAAATATAAGCCTATAGGTGTAATTCTCATTTAAACTACCACAATAATTTAACTGTGTATCCAAATTGAATTTATTTGTATATTACATTTCTGGTAAAATACCCAGAATCATCAGTTAGTGGGTTTATATTTAGCAACCAGGCATGGTGGTATGTGCTTATAATCTCATCACCTGGGAAATGGGCACAGGAGATTCAAAAGTTCAAGGTTATTCTTAAATACATGGCAAGTTTGAAGCTACATGGAGCTACACAAATCCCTGTTTCATAACAATAATGATGATAGCAATAACATATTTCAAGAAAAGTAACAATACTGGTCAAATAACTGCATAGATATAGTTGAAAAATTGTTTTAGAGTGTTGGGAGCCGACTTTAAGCAGAAAGTGGCTAGAAAGCAGCTATCAGCTTTGCAGCCATCTTGAGCCATATACCCTGACATGAGACTTGGTTTTCAACAGCCTACAACAGCTGAAGCACACTCTGATATCCCACATATCTTGTTTTGCTGTTTAGTGCCCCCAGCTGCAAGGAGCACATGGTATCCATGCCTACAAAGCATGTGATGCATGTGTTATCCATGTGCTATCCACGCCATACATGCCTGTAAGGCCCACGTGCTGTCCTTACTGTGTAAGGCTTATGTCATATCCATACCTGCAGGGCATGTGGTATCCACACGCCTACAAGGCACGTGGTATCCACGTGCCTATGAGGCACATGGCAAAAGCCTATAAATACCCAGGATTTCCTTGTAGTGGAGGGTGTGTAGTAGTAGTAGGTGTAGTGGTGTGTCTATGGTGGAGACAGTAAAGAAGACTTTACTACAGATCCTCTGGCTTGTCTCTATTCTTCTCATCTCTTCCCCTTCTTCCCCCCACTCTCTCTCTTGTTAAACCCTGACCTGTGAACCGGAGCAGCAGCACAGGCTCGGACGTTTTCGGCCCCCAAGCCAGGCAGAGCTCGGGTCTTTTACATTAGAGTGCAATATATTGATTATTATAGCTATGTGTTTTATAAATTTTAGCTTTTACTATTTATTTTATAGATTCTATATGTTAGAAATACATAATGTATAAAAATGAAGAGATAGATAAAAAAGAAAATAAAATTTAATTGGCCAAATCTACTCATCATTTAATGATGTTCTTGCTGCGCCATTTCTGTCCCTGTAGAAAGTTAGTTCCTATGTCTAAGGTGGAGTGTCATTATAATTCTCTCTCTGTTGAATCATTTTGTATTATTGAAGATAACCCTTTTGCTTTCTTACTCCATAGCACTCATAAAGTGGGTGAAATAGATACTTTCCAATAAATCATGTCACCCCTGACACTATTAATGCTACTGTTATGTTTGTTCTGACTGAAACATATGCAGATACCCATAGCCAAACATTGGATGGAGATTGAGGAGTCTTATGAAAGAGCTGGAGGAAGGACTGAGGGACCCCGAGGGGAATGGGAACTCTACAGGAAGTCCAACAGAGTCAATTGATCTGTATCTTGGGGGCTCCCAGAGACTGAATCTATGAGAAGCTATGTTCATATGTGTATGAATATTTATATCTGTGTGAATGTGTTTGTATGGGTGAGTGTGTATGTGTGTGGCTGCATGAGTGTGTGTGTTCACCCATGTATCTCCCTGGGTGGGGTGGGCAGAAGCTGCTTTCAAAAAGATGTTGATGAGAAGTGGCCAGTGCCATCTTCATTCAGACCTAATAAGTCTCAAGTCCAATTAAGGCTTTGGGTGGACAATGTTCTTAAATGGATAGGTCAGAGTAGAGAGAAATCTGACTTTGTCATGTTCTGTGACTTGTAAGGCCAGGCATTATCTTGAGAGAGAACCTAATGTTAAGAACTGAGCTACTCTAAATTTGTGCATTGGAGTTGCAGGAAATTTCCTGATGTTTGCATTATCATTTGCATGTTTATGGTGGCCCTAAAGGAAGAAAGGGACAAGAAATTGGAGGGGAGGGAAAGTTCTGGGCACCAGATCCGGTGATGGCTGGGTCCCAAAGAGGAGGTAAGGAGGGAGTCAGGCGTGGGGGTCAAGGGGAATCTTGTGGCCTGTTTGACTGTCTATCAGAGTGCTTCTTTATACAGAACTCAGTGGCAGGGATAAATTTATATTGTTCCAAAACATAGGTCATTCCATTTTTGTGCCTGGACATATGTTCTAACTTCCTTTTGGTGATAAATTAGGTATCATTGATAAACAGTGACAAAACAAAGTTATCTTTTACAATAATTTTCATTCATTAGTCCCACAACCCAACTTTTAAAAATCTAGAGGCATATTTTGCCAAAGGGGAGAAAAATCCCATTCTAAGGCTGGAAGTTGTTGCAGTTTCAAGGCATGAGGCAGTAAAATTCTCGAAGCTGGCGCAGGCTTTTTAATTCTTACTGGTCAGACTGCCAAGAAAAATCTTTGGGTCAAAGCTGCTGCAGTTATTATTCAATTTCTGTTGTAAGTCAATGTTTATTTTTTAATCTTTGTAGAGTTTATTTTTATGTCTAATGTTGGTAATTGTTTTGTTCCTTGGCCATATAATACCGCAGTGGCCCTACTGGAGGTAACTTTTCTAAGAAAGGGAGGTCTAAATACATCATTCCTTTATCAATTATCCACATCATTTTTGGTCCATCAATATAAGCTCCTATGCAGGGCAGAAATAACTTTACAGTCAATTTAACTTTGTTGTTGCATCTTTTCCGAGAGCAGCATACCATATGCGACCTCCAGTCTTATATGTCACACAATTGCCTGAGTGTTTAGCAAGAAGAGGCTTTTAACCGGATCTGCTGCCAACTCCTCTAGTCTACTGAATCTTGTTGCCTTTTAGTTTGCTTTGTTTTGACTCTCTGAGTAAGTACAGGGGCATATGTTCCAAGAGTATCTTGGAATCAGAGCCTCATAAAAAGACCTCTGTTCTCTTTATTTGAGTCACAATGTCCAGGGTGAAGGAAGACCTTCAAGTAGGGCCAGATAAGGTTACCTCCCTAAAAATTGGAGGGGCAATATGCTCAGGACTTCCTTGGAGGACCACAGAAGCAGTAGTCCCAGGAGAAGGCATAAATGATTCATAAGAAATTTCTCATCAATCCAATAACCCCAAGTTGTACAAATATTAAAAGCCCACCAAATCATACAGCACGTGGAGATCCAGATCAAAAGTAGAAGACAGCAATTGCATCACTCAACTCAGCCTTGCTGGGTCTTTGTCAAGCAGCTGTGCTGGTTTTATGCCTTTTGCTGTTGTCATTAGATACGGCTGTAACAGGAAAGAGATATGGATTTGATCAAGAAACATTATATGCATGTAAGAAATTCTCAACTACAACGATAAAACACTTGGAGGTAATCTGGGCAATCTGATGGGCAGTAAGTAACATATACCATACCAGTACATGTAAACACAATATCCTAGATTGGTACTTAGTAACATAGGGTAAGTGGATGTGTATGTGTAATAATTAAAATCAGATGCAGAACATCATTTCATACATTTATCTGTTCAAAACAATATCCTACATATCATTATAACACATAAAATAGTGTATTTTTATTAATTAATTAATTTATTCACTGTACATCTCCATCATAGCCCTCCCTCCTGGTCTTCTCACGCAGTCCCTCTTTTCCATCATTCCTCCTCTTCCCCTCTGAGAAGGAGGAGGCTCCTTTTGGTATGACCAGACCCTGGCAGATCAGGTTACTACAGGGGTAGGCATATCCTCTCTGACTGAGGTCAGACAAGGTGGCTCAGTTAGGGGAACGAGACCTACAGGCGTGTAACAGATTTTAGGGACAGCTCCCCTCCAGGTATAGGGGACCAGCGTGAAGACCAAGCTGTACAGTTGCTACATACGTATGGGGGTCCTAGATTCAGCCCATGCTTGCTCTTTGCTTGGTGGTTCAGTCTCTGGGAGTCTCCAAGGATCCATAATAGTTGGCTCTGTTGATTGTCTTGTGTTGATAGCATCCCTATCTCCTTCGGGTCCCTCAATCGTTCCAACTCTTCCACAAGACTCTCTGGCTATGGATCTCTGCCTCTGTTTCCATTGGCTTCTGGGTGGAGCTGTCAGAAGACAGTTATGCTAGGCTCCTGTCTGCAAGCATAACAGAGTATTATTAGTGGGGTGGGGCATTTCTAAGACCTGCCAGATACCTGAGGCAAAGGTGGGGGAGGCTCCAGGGAGTCTATGCGGTGACCCAAGTTGAGAAGCCTAGCAGTATGGGATATGGAGCCTGAAATGGCCAACTCCGGTAGCCAGGCAGCACTCCTAGTAAAGGGAAGAATGTTCATCACAAAATGTGTCTCGAATGCGAGATGAGTAGGGACAAAAATGGAGCAGAGACTAAGGGAATGGCCAACGAATGACTAGCCACACTGGAAACCCACCCATCAGCAAAAACCAATCCCTGACAATATAAATGATATTCTGTTATGCTTGTAGATGGAAGCACATATTTAAAAAACCCAGAACATTGATTGAAAAAAGGGTTTGAGAATGGGAAATACATATTAATGATAATACAGGTTTAAGAGGATCACTTTACAAATCACGCTGATAGCACACAGTGGATGGAAAATGTGATTGTGCTGAATTTCTCACAGCCATAATAAATGTTTGAGATTATGGATATGCTACGTGGGTCATTACACAGTACAAAGTGTGTGGAGGCAATGCATTCTACACATAAGAATATAGAAGAATTACTATCAATATTGATAAAGACAGAAACAGTCATGTTATGTCTTCTGAATATTTTGGAATAAAAATGCATGCTTCATGATAACATACAGTCAATAAAACATACTGACATTTTTACTTCTTTAATTTTTGAGATAATAAATTACAGGGTTTCTCACTCCCCTTTCTTTTCCCTACTCCCTTCAAATTCCCTATACCCCTCCTATTCCCCTTCAAATTTACATTCTTTATTTATCACTTGTTATTACATGCACATCTATGTGTATTTACATATGTTATCTTTAGATATAACTTGCTCAGTCTATATAATGTCACTTGTATGTATATTTTTAGGGATAACAATTCGATATTGAATAACCAACTGATGTGTTCTTCCATTTCTTGTGCTTTCAGAGTTTCTTAGTTGCTTGTAGTTCTTTGTGTAGGGTTGAGGTCACATGGGCATTGTCCACTTTGGCACGTCAGTTAGTGCTGTGCTTGTTAAGCTCATGTTTGGAAAACCACATTCTGAGAGTTTATGGGTATATATTCTGACATTACCAGAGATACAATCTCACAGAAGACACTCTTACAGTCTTTACACTCCTTCTCCTACAATGTTCTTTGAGCCTTAGGTATGTGAATGTTTTATAGATATAGCCACTGGGTCTAGGCTCCACAATTCTTTATTTTGATTGGGTGTGGTTTTCTATAATGGTCTCCATCTGCTGTAAAGAGAAGTTCCTTGGTGACATTTATGTATAAGATAATTATAGATTGTTGTTAGGAATTTTGCTGGTTTAATAAAGTATTGGCTGTAGATTCTTTTCCAATAACCATGACTTCACTAGCTCTCAGTAGTTAGCTAGGTTTCCAGTATCAGGAATTATTTCACTCTTGTTGAGGGGGTCTTAAGTCCAATTATAAATCTTTTGATTACCACCAAGGTATGTGTGCCACCACTGCACTTTTAGGGCTATCATGCATTGTTCGTGGTTGATGTGTCTTGTAGGCATCATTGTTTTTTAAAGTATCAGAATGAGTTTGTTCTCTATGGTCATATTACTATGTCTCCAAATAGCAGGTACAGCAAGAGACACTGAAGGCATTTGAACAACTAAATCCATTTATTAAATGCAGAAATTTTGAGCTGGATGCCCTTGATAGCAGAACAAAGTTGGTCTGGAAGACACAAGTTGAGTTAGACAAAGTCTGTACTTTATACACTTATCGCAATGTATTAAATTCACAATTTATAAAAGTCATTATAAGTTTAAAATATTCCTGTAGTGATTTTATTTGTATAGTTCACACATATATAAAGAAAATTCTGTTTTTAAGGTTGTTGACATCATTTCTATGAATTCCTTGGAAACTGAACATTAAAAGTTATATTGAAATATTTGTATTTATCATGAGAGGGTTTGAATTGACAAATTGTAGAAATTGATTTTTCATGCAGATCCCAGTGTCATCTTGCCCTTCTGTGACCCATTACCCATTACAACATTCCTCATACAATTGTTGCCTTGACCACATTGGATATGTTTTAGAAGACATTTTCCCTAGTTAATTGACTTTAGTTTTTCAGGACCACATCATTGCAGCTTGGTTTGGTCACTGTCCTCCTCAAAGTCAATGAGCTATGTTTTCCTTTTATAGAGACATTTGTACACCTCTCTGTGCTTGCTTGATGTAATAGCCTGTGAGTCGTCACAATGGAGAGATGCCATGAATTTCACAGCAGGAAGACATTATGATAAGTCAGATTCAGCAGCAATGAAGACTTGGGTAACAGTTTGCTTTTTGCACACATTAATTATGGTTTGGTTTGTAGACTAGAAGAAATGGGTGGTAGGAAGAATGGTGGTTGAAAAGGAAGAGTAAGTGTGGATTGTTTGTTGTGGTTATAGAGACAAGAAGTAATCCTCAATGAAAGTCAATTAGAGATTCAAGATTCCTCTGAGGTGCACTGTAGTCTGGTACTCATCCTGGCTCAGTTCAGGACTAGAGGAAGACATGAGTTAGTGACTGCATTCATGTCTTTAGGGAAATTATTATGACTGCAAATGAAGACAAATATTGTATCTTTTTCAAAACATGTTTATTGTAGATGTTTTTAAGGAGAAGAGGTAAGATATAAAGAGAAAATTCATTACTGATAAGTGCAGGTTTAAAAACAAAACAAAACAATGTCCTGTAAGCAATGTGGTAATATAGAAATTGAACATATATTTAAAAAAAAAAAACTAAGGTACAAATTTACCCCAAGCTAAAACCATGTAAGATCAGCTACAATTACATGGTAGAAGAAAGAGAAAAGGCTAAAATGTAAATATGTAATGTTTAATTATTAACTGATTAATCTTCTAGACTTTTTTATTTTTAAAATATTTATCATAATTTTTCTAGGTCAATTCAAAGAAGGTTTGAAAAACTGGGATCATTGGGCAGCAGCAGCAGCAAAGAAAAAGGGCCAGAAATGGATCCTATGAGGAAAAGTCAAAGGGACAAAGAGGCTGAACACTAGCTGGGGCCTGCATTCACATAGTGTGTGAGCATTCGCTAAAATGTGAATACCTGGCAGTGGTCAGGTGCATATGATGAAAAATATTGTACACATGTAGGAAATTTTTTATTCATAAAATTATCTTAAAACCATAAAGGTAAAGACAAGCGATTTTATTGGTTTTTACTAACTTCATGTATATTGACTTCTGAAAGACTTATGGGCAAGTTCTTCAAGTCCACAGCAAAAGCGAGCATACGTTCATAGGCAAGTTCTTCCTGTCTACAGCAAGAGAACTGAGCATACATTGGCTCTAGTAAGAGGATGATAAATTTCCTTTTTGCAAAGAAGAACTTTGGTCTTACTATTGTAACAAAAATAATAAAAACAAAACAGGAAGTAACCTAATTTCAAACCTTGTAAACTGAGGAAAACATGCTATGACTCAGATAAATAAAGCGAACAGTCTCGGAACATATTTTAATTTTTTGGTTCAGTGATTTCTTCACTTGATGTGAACATCACTTTTTTTTCAAAATTTTCTGCATGTCCAGTTATTATTAGTCTACTCTAAAGTGTTATTCAACTCCATGTAAATGAAGACAGAACTAGTCACCTCAAAGCAGACTACCCCTGACAGGTAGTAGTTCCAGAAGAGGACAGACTCGCTCCAGGAGGATGTGTACGCATTGAAGAACTCAGTGTCTCCTAGAAGTCTTTAAGTGACTAACTCACAGAAATGGCTGCCTGGTTCTCAAGAAATATAAAAATCTGAAGGCAAAAACTAAGTAAGTTACTAAATACACTAATGCTCACTGTACTATTTTGTCTTCTTTCTTTTGTGGGATTCTGAAAATGGGGAAATGTGTATTCAGTCCTATTTCTCCCCTTTTTCTACCTAGCAGCCATTCCTGCAGTCTCTCTTCTACCCGCATTTGCTTCTCTTATCCTGTCTTACAGCCACAGATCCAAACTAATCTTCCTTGGATAATGACTTGGCTTTAAAGAAAATATATTTTTCAATCACAAATCCTTATTCTTGCATGAATAATATCTCAGGATAATATGTGTAAAGCCACATGGAACTCCTGGGTAATAACGTGTTCCTGTCTTTCAGCCACATATGCAAGCCTGGGAACTGCAATGACTAAAATGATTCATCGCTGCTGGTGAATGCTCACAGGGAATTATTTGTGGTGCTGATGATTTTAAATCTGCACCCTTGGACTTCCCTTCTGCCATCTCTTCTTTATTATATTTTTTTCAGCCTCACTGGCCAACTTTGTTTTTTGCCTCATTCAATGATCTAATTTCTCCTTTTCTTTCTTATTTGAGCCTTTCCACCTAATTCCTTTCTTATTTTAAATGTATATTTAAATAATCTTTGCATAAATTTTATATGGAATATCATAGTTCTGTGTTTAAATGTCACCATGAATATCATTATTTTGTGTCATTTCTTTGGCTGTTGTGATTTGCTTTTCCTCAGTTCCCCTTATAGCTCAGCTAGCTCTAACTCACTATGGAGCAGTCTACATTCAAACTAGTAGTAAGTCCCCTGACTCTGCCTCCCAAGTAATAAGAGTACAGGTGTATATCACCACATCCAGGCTTTTAAAATTTTTTGCCACCCACATTTCAGTTTGTAAAAAAAGTATATTCTTATTGTGCTTAATATATTCAAGCCTACAAAAAAGTGTATTTTGCTTAGTAATCACAAGGAACTTTGGGACGCTTTAAAACTTTTCATTTTTATGGAAGTTTTGATTAGTTTTATAAGCTCCTTACGTGACTGAAAGTTTCAGTAGAAATCATGAATTAGTTCTTTTAACTTTTTATAGATTATAGTATATTTACATCATTTTCTTTTCTCTTTCTTCTCTCCAAACCCTCCCATGTATCGTCACCACACAACCTCTTTCAGGTTGATGTCCTCTTTTTCATATATATATATATATATATATATATATATATATATATATATATATATAATTATATATAATATTTAGCATATACATTCCTAAATACATATAGACAACCTATTTAGACCATACAATGTTACTTGTTTGTGTATGTTTTCAAGGCTGACTCTTTGTTGGCTTCATCGTAAGATTTTCATTATCCCATTAAGATGATGTGGCATACAGATAATGTCCTTCAAAGATGCCTATCCTAGATTCAGACTCGTGATTATTATCTTATGGTAAAGGTGACCTTGTAGGTATAATTGGTTCAAGAATGTTAAGATTTAAAATTATCATTGATCTGTCCAATGTAATTCCAGTGATCATTATAAGAGAAAACAAGAGAGTAAGAATGAAAGAGGACGTGATCAGATTAGAAGTAGATGCTGGAAATGTGGACTTTAAATATTCCAAGAAATTCAACCAAGAAATTCTGAACCAAGAAATTCAAGCAGTCTTTAGAAGCTGGAAATGACAAGGAAATAGATTCTATCATGGCAACTTTGGAAAAACAAATCTCTGGTGATACTTCAATTTTATCTCCTAATACTCACATCAGCTTTCCTGCTTTTAAAAATACAACTGTGTCAGGGTAGGTGACGATGAGGGGACAGGTGAGTGGAATAGGTTTGGGACAGTGGGCTGAGGGCAAGATAGCTGTTTTAAGCCACAAAATTTGTGATAATTTCTTACAACAGAGATCAGGAACAAATAAAAAATTATGGGGCTGAGGAAATAGTTCAATTGTAAAGCACTTGTTTTAAAAGTATGCATAAGGACCTGATACCCAGAAATGCTAGGTAGGTACATTTATACATACATACATACATACGTATGTACGTACGTACGTACGTACGTACATACATACATACAAAGGGAGCGGAAAACTGTTTATTGTAAACATTTAGTGAGAGTCTGGACATTTTGGTCTTAGTGTAAAGTTTTATACTTGGTGATAATTGCATCCTCTCAATTGCCTCTCTAGCCACCTGCAGATGCTATTCTTTATCTGTAATGAACTTTATTGTCCTCCTTCTTCTCTGTGCTGGGTGATGACCACTGTTCTTAGCTGCCTTATGTTCTTTATAATTCAGCAGTCACCCTGTCCCCAAGTACACACACACACACACACACACACACACACACACACACAAACACATACATACACACAATTTGACTCTTTCTTCCCAATGTTTTATTTACCATTCATTTACCCAATTCACGTGCATTTTTAAAAAAATACAAATTTTATGTGATGTAATTCTTATCTCTGGGAATCAAGTGGGTATGCAGAGTTATACCAGAGAGCATTTTTATCTCATATCACTAGAAATATTTTGTTGAAAATGTATAATGATTATATAATGAAATTACTTCTTCCAATATAAAACATATTAGCTACATTCTTTTTGACTTTGTAAATGAATGATTGAGGCCCCATAATTAGTTTTATGAGAAAAATTTCCCATGCAAGTATTTCTCTGTGTGGTTTAACAAGTACAGGAATGACCTTGGGTTCTTGTGATAGCACCTAATTAGCATATCATTTACATACTATTGGTTTGACACCAACTGATTTACAAAATACTCTCAACTCTAGAGCCAGCCCTCTGTTTCAGGATTGTTTTTCTTCATTCAGCAGGCATGATGCATTTGTCATCTGGCTTTGTTAATTGGTGACATGATGGTGGTAGAAGCTACACATGTGAACGAAACAGGATCCCTATATCAAAGAAAACTGTATTTTATTTTGTGTTTTATTTTGCAGTCCTAGGATTAAAAATTAGGCCCCATAAATGCTAAGAAAACTCTCTACTACTGAGCAACACCTCCAGCAAGAAGCTACATTTCAGTTCAAGAGACAGACAATTACACATTTATGAATAACAAAGTGAACTAAATACTAGCAGAGCTGTCTTAATTAGGGCTACTATTGCTATTTAAAAACACCATGATCAAAAGCAAGGTGGGGAGAAGTTTTATTTTGCTTATACTTCCATATCTTTATTCCTCATCAAAGGAAATCAGGACAGGAACTCAAACAAGTCAGGAACCTGGAGGCAGAAGCTGATGCAGAGGCTTTGGAACCTTACTGGCTTGCTCCTCATGATTTTTTCAGCCTGCTTTCTGATAGAACCCGGGACCACCTGCCCGGGGATGGCACCACACACAATGGACTGGGCCCTCCCACATCAGTCACTAATTAAGAAAAGGCCCTACAGGTTTGCCTACTCTCTTATCTTATGAAGGCACTTTTTCAATTGATAGTCCCTCCTCTCAGGTGCCTCTATCTTGTGTCAAGTTGACATTAAAAACTAGCCAGGACAAAATTATTGAATGTGTGAAGATTCTATCTGACTGGGATTTTACAAATAAGGGCATGTTTACCTGGAGTTTGA
The DNA here is from genome assembly GCA_030674055.1 of Rhabdomys pumilio. Classification (NCBI taxonomy): domain Eukaryota; kingdom Metazoa; phylum Chordata; class Mammalia; order Rodentia; family Muridae; genus Rhabdomys; species Rhabdomys pumilio. Next base: position 176,249,158 of record JANHMN010000002.1, on the reverse strand, counting down.
GAATTAGATTTTGTGTAATGACAATATAATGAGAGAAATTTTGGAAGTTGAAGAAAGAAGAGAAAACGTTAAAGTTTAATTCAGTAATAAAAATAACAGTGTAGGAATTTTGAAAACTGTTAGTTATGTATGAGTATTGTTAAGTGCCTAATATGAATGGCTGAAGTCATAGCAATCCATTAAAAAACTGTGGTCAAAGAGATTTAAAAATGACATTTTTTTTTTGTTATTCAGGTAGAATATCCTGGAGAAGAAGAAATAGAAAATATCCATTTAATACTAAGCAACAGCATAGAAGACACCAGTCTAGGAATGAAATTAATTTACTAGTAGTAGCTAGCTTTAACATCTATGATGCTGTGTGGAAATCAACTGGCTCATATAAGTGGAAGCTAGTGTACATGTGATTAAGATTATTTTGTTATTTTGTTATGTGTAATATTAATGTAATAATTACTTCCACAGTTGCAGGCTTTTTTTCTTAAACACTAACTTTTGCCTAAGTAAATTGTTCTCATTTTTATTCTTCCCACAGCAAATACGAATGGTGATTCCGACATTGGAAACAATGCATGGAATGAATCGCTCTGTAGTATCAGAGTTTGTGTTTCTTGGGATCACTAATATATGGGAGGTTCAGCTTTTACTTTTTTCCTTCACCTTGCTGTTCTACTTGGCAAGTATGATTGGCAACCTTATCATTGTGCTCACTGTAACCTTGGATCCTCATCTAAACTCCCCCCTGTATTTCCTCTTAGCTAATCTCTCAGTCATTGATATGGTATTCTGCTCAATTACAGCTCCTAAGATGATTTGTGACATTTTCAAGAAACACAAAATTATCTCCTTCTGGGGATGTATAACTCAGATTTTCTTTAGTCACGCAGTTGGGGGCACTGAGATGGTGCTGCTCATAGCCATGGCTTTTGACAGATATGTAGCCATATGCAAGCCTCTGCATTACTTGATCATCATGAGCCCACGAGTGTGTCTGTTCTTTTTAGTCACTTCCTGGGTCATTGGTCTTATTCATTCAGTTGTACAGTTAGTGTTTGTTGTAGACTTGCCTTTCTGTGGTCCTAATACATTGGACAGTTTTTACTGTGACCTGCCCCGACTCCTCAGACTTGCCTGCACAAACACTCAAAAGTTTGAGCTCATTGTCACTGTCAACAGTGGACTCATTTCTGTGGGCTCCTTTTTTCTACTGGTAATTTCCTATATTTTCATTTTATTCACTGTCTGGAAACATTCTGCTGGTGGGTTATCTAAGGCCCTTTCCACTCTTTCAGCCCACATCACTGTGGTCATCTTGTTCTTTGGGCCACTGATGTTTTTCTATACGTGGCCTTCACCAACATCACACCTTGATAAATATCTTGCTATCTTTGATGCATTTATCACTCCCTTTCTGAATCCAGTCATCTATACATTCAGGAACAAAGATATGAAAGTGGCAATGGGGAGATTGTGGGGTTATCTTAAGCACTACAGAAAAATGTCATAAATGCTTTGACTATAATGATGGAACTATAAATACTCCATTATGGACATTTCAAAAAAGGCCCATGAAATATCAGAGACAGTCCCAAGATTTATGCAATGCTACATGCCCCAAAATCTGCTAAATATTAATCAGCTGCATTATTATAAATGGTGTTAATGATTGACACTCATTAGAGTATGAATAATAATTTAGTGTCCTTTATGATTTACCATCCTTAAAGTCCATGATCTAGTGAAATTTCCAACTATAAATCAAAGAATAATATTTTATCAGTTTTCTGTAGTAGATAGAATAAGAGATTATATGGCCATATGATTTATAATCTGCCTATTACCTTCCTTGATCTTAAGATATTTTAAAAAATTCCATTTGCTTTCTATTGATCCAGTCTCTCACCTCTTTATCATACATCTCTTGTTTGCAGTCTAGAAAACTGTTGGACCTCTGTGTTGAATAATAGAATTGAAAGCTAGTGTGATTGAACAACACCATTTGTTCCAATCTCCTTAAGTTATAAGTGTTAGGAATAAAGAATACATTTTAAAACAGTGATGGAACTTTCCCAGAGGCTGGGTGGAAAGAGTTATAGTCAACAGCAAGAGTCAGGCTCAAGGAACCTTGATGCTGAACACTACATCAGTGCCCTTTCATTTTCAGATTGGCTGTGAATTTGAGTTTTTGCCCATATTTCACTTGTGTTTCCTGAAGTCCTAAAGCTGTGTATCTCCCTTGTATCTCTACTCCCTGTAAAGAGTCATTTTCATGTGGCATGAAGTGGCCATTTCTAATTCCTTTCCTAACATCTCTCACTACCATCCTTTCCCTGGAAAGGTGAATTTTAAACTATTGCTTTAATTAAGGGAAAGAGGAAAGCTCCATATTAAACAGTATTCTCTTGTCTAGAATGGCATTCTCAGAGACTTTAGATCAGAATCTACTATACAAGTTTGAAGTCCTTTGTATGTTGATTTAGATGCTTTTTTTGCCCCTTAAATTACCAACACCCAGTCACCTTGATGTTTTAATGATATAAGGAAGAACTCTATTTGGTTTTCCTCAGATGAATAGCAATTTGTTCTGTTTCTTTCCATTGAACTGAAACAAAACACTTTGTATGCTAAATTACTTTGCATATTGGGATCGATTTCTGAAATTTGTTTCATTCACTATCCAATTTCTGTATTGGGTTGTCTATATAATATTTTTTCATATTTATTTTTATGTGTGTATATGTGTGTACACATGCTGTGTTCGTACAGATGCCCACAGAGGCAAGATGCACACAGAGTGTTGTGAACTGACTGACATGGATATTGGGAACCAAACTTAGGCCATTCGGAAGAACAACAAGTACTCTTAACCTCTGAGCCACACCTCCAGCCTCAATATATACCATAATCTTTTGATGATTGTCAGTTAATGGTCAGTTTTAGCATCTCATCTAAAAATTTCAGCTTCCTATGTATATTTTTTTAATTACTGCAATGTGTTTTTGTTCATGTTAATTTTACAAGTCATGTACTATAGATTGATTCTCCCTTCCTCAGGGAAATGTGATTGGTCTGGTGTTTATTCTGTGTAAGTCATATAAATCATTATGGCTCTTTCTCAAAAAGGTAAATAAAAAAATTGATGTCATTCAAGAATGTATGAAAATTCCTTTTTGTTTAAAATGTGTATGGATAATTATCTAACATGGCTATAAAGATTTGAAAGAAGTCTATTAATTGACACTTCCTTCATGGGGTGATGAAGTTACTATAACTTCTCATCACTTGTGCCCATGGAGATGTGGAAGGCAGAGACAAGGACATGAGCTGGAAGCTCACAGGTCAGCAAGCATGAGGTATGCAGAAATAAAAGAGACACATTTAAGGGAAGGTGAGAACCAAATTCCAAAAATTGTCTCTGACTGACATATGGGCTGCTGTTCACCACCCCCTACACACTCTATGCTAGCAAATATTTTTTAATGCAAAAACAGAACAAGGAACTTTAGTCAGTCTATAATAAAGATACTTGCACACTTACTATTTTGTGTTACTATTCACAATAAGTAAGCTATAAGTATAACCTAATTCCCTACCAATAGGTAAATGGATAATGAAAATACTACATATATGTGTGTCTGTCTCTATCTCTGTCTATATCATCTATCTCTATCTCTATCTCTATCTCTATCTCTATCTCTATCTCTATCTCTATCTCTATCTCTATCTCTATCTCTCTCTATCTCTATCTATGTGTAATGCATTATTCAGCCATAAAAAGGAATGTCATCCTATCATTTGCAGCAAACTGGATGGAGCTTCAGGACATGTTACATCAATAGGCTAGACCAAAAAAAAAAAAAAACCAGATTCTACATTTGCTGTATGTACAAAGTATAACTTTGAGCTGAAAGTAGAAGTCTGACTACTAGATATGGCATGGAAGAAGAGATTGATATTCTAGGGCAAATCAGACATTTTGTCACTATGCTTAAAACATATTGATTCTTATTTTTGTGAAACAGAATCTTGAGCTCACTGTGTTATTGAGAATCATCCTCTTGCCTTACCCTCCCAGGTATTGGGCTTATACCTGTGTACTGCCATGCCCAACAATACCAAACATAGTGATGAACAATGAGCTCAACTTCTAGGAGAAGTACATGTTCTCACTGATTAAAGTATAATAATTTGTGACTGACACCATGAAGAATTGTTACCTGAAAGAAAATGTCAAGAAGGGGACATTGTTTTGAGCTTTTGGCATCTACTTAGTTAATATTGAAAAGGAGCTCCTGACACAAAAAGATTAGAAGCTCAAAATCACGTGTTCTACCAAATTTTGTTTTAGTCCTGAATTAAGGTTTCCAGTGTGTTTGAAGAAATGATTTCATTAGTGTAGGTTGAGCAAGCAAGGTATTTAGAAACTGGGTTTCCCACTCCATTAGAAGAGATTTATATGTAAGGATTTAATCATAAGACACAAGTTCACTTGAAAGCATAGCCTGACGATATTTGTGCAGAATATGAAACTGGTTAAACTTAACTGTTATTTTGGCAGTAAAAACTTTAAATCATTATTTACTGTTTGGCAAAATCTGTTTTCAGAATTGTAAGAGAATCCACTCATAAAATTGGAGTTGATTCATATTTTCCAAGTGTTAATAAATTCCTTAACACATTGGTCTGGAGGAATCTTTGTTGGTTGGGGTCTGTGTGTGTACTGAAAGGTTTTTAGAAACATCTATGTAGTATGCACCAAATGCCGTCTATCAGACCTTCTTCTATGACAACCAAAGTTATATGAAATTGAACCAAAGTCTCCTGATGGTAGTTACTGCCAGCAGGAAAACGCCATTGTATAGTCAAGACTACTTCAGAAACTGGATATACTTTATTAATACCATAAGAGAGAAAAAAGCCATAGTTTGAGGTTTTGATAGAGTCACAAAATGTATTTATATGATAGACATATTTATAGTCTTATTCTTCCCCATGCCAACATAAATGTATACCTCTTTGCTACTAGTTTTGATAAAATACGATTGAGATATGATCAATTTTCAGCATGATTTTCTAATTCTCTTTAGTATAATTATTTAATTTATAACCAGAAAAGTATATTAAAAAGTAAAATACACAAAGCATGGTGGCACACATATGAAATCTTCAAATTTGGGAGACTGAAGCATGAGAAATGCTGTGAGTTTGAGACCTAGGCTATTGGAAGTAAAAGGAGAGTTCAGGCATGGTGGCATTCGTCCTTATTTCCAGCACTTGGGAGGCAGAGGCGGGCAGATTCGTTTTCCTCCCCAGAAACTATGACTGCTTTCAGTTAGTAAGCATTGTGCAAAAATACCACACTATAGAACTATCTAATGTTGAATTAATGTCTCCTCATTGATTTCATAATCTTTAAAGCCAGAGTTCAATTGAAAGAATTGACAGACAAATGAAATGAAATGAAATGAAATGAAATGAAATGAAATGAAATGAAATCAAAGCAAAGCAAAGCAATGCAAAGCAAAGCAAAGCAAAACAAGACAAATGTCCCATCAAAGGTACTTTACCGTTCATCTTTTCCCCAAAAGTAAGAACAGACACATACACACACAATTGCCCCCCAAGTTTGTGCATACACACATAAATAAGAAATAAAAATAAACCATATAAGGGTCAGCTAACCATTTTACTTACAGAAAATAGACTCAGTTTTTCCATGTCTAGATCTCTGTGGCCATTTGTTTATATAACTTTGGCTTTAGTTGTGGTATACAAAGCAATCTAAGAATTTAAGGATTGGCAAATCAGAAAATACAGAATCATGCTTTCTAAATTCAGCATGAAAAAATTTGCTGCAGACTGAGATACATTAAAATAAAGTCATTTTGTTTTGCCTGCTGTACACTTCCAGCTATATTCTGGAGTGTTTTACTGATGTGTCTTGGGTTGCTGAGATTTCCAGTTACATCATTAATAAAAGAAGGTTTTTAATTTGAATTTTTCTGGTTTAATATAGTATTTATTACACAACAGTCCTATAAACATGGAATTATTACTATACTTCTTTTCCTTTTCTTGGTTACTACCTTGTTTCTTGAGATATACTTTTAAAAAAATACATAAACTATTTTTCTCACCAACACTATTTCCTCCTTACTGGTCCTCAGCACCAAGTACACTTAGATAATTGGATTATTTTCCCCACTCTCTGCTCATACGTTCCACTGAAAATAAGTCAGTAGATAGCTTTTCTCTTTCTGGAAATACTACCGGTGTTATTGATAGTGTCAGGTAAATGTATTCTCCCAATTCTCCTTTCATGTTTTCCATCTCATCATCTTGACCCTCTGTGCTTAATCAAACCTTCAATTCTGAGCTGAGTATTTCCTCAAATCTAGTGTCTAAATTTTTTTCAGCTCTAGGTGATTACCTCTGTGAGTTAAAAAACTCATCTCTAAGAACATTTCTGGTGTTTCAAATGATTGTGATTAAGACAATTTCTTCAAGTGCTTTGGAACTAAGAAAACTTCTGCTCTGATTTCACTATTAGTATATTATGTTTTATTTTTTAATTTTTCATTCCTTTTTGATTTAGCAGTGCAAACCTGACATTATACAAAATAGTCAAATTCTCTATAGCTCAGCTACCTCCCCAACAATTTTTAATCTTGTGTACCAAGTATTTCTTTAGTAGAGGGGTACTTGAACTTAAAAGATTATTTTATTTGCCTTGTTTCTAACTGCTTATAGACTATAAAGATATTCCATATCTCTTGTTAAAAAATAGTCCAAGAAAAGTGATATATATTTCACAGATTAAAAAAATTTTTTCAAAATGCTAGGGAAATGTCTCATCAAGTTCAGGCATTTGATGTCAAACTGAAAGACCTAAGGTCATAACTGAATTAAATCCCTGGGTCGCATATGGTAAAAGGAGAGACCTGACCCCAAATGTACTCTGGCTTGTAGTCTGACTTTCAGTTATTTTATTGTGTTCTTTTCTCTACTACCCTTCTTCATCATTCCAACCCCACAACACTAGGTAGGAGAGAAAGACAAATTGGAAAGGAGGCATCAATATCATAAGAATACTTCCTGCTAATTAGAGGCATTGCATTCCTTGGGGCAAGTCAAACTTCACTGTCAGGATATTTTCAACTAGCAGCAAGCAGCAAGCAGCAAGCAGCAAGCAGCAAGCAGCAAGCAGCAAGCAGCAAGCAGCAAGCAGCAAGCAGCAAGCAAGCAAGCAGTAAGCAAGCAACAAGCAAGCAGTAAGCAGCAAGCAGCAAGCAAGCAGCAAGCAAGCAGTAAGCAAGCAGTAAGCAAGCAGTAAGCAAGCAGTAAGCAAGCAGCAAGCAGCAAGCAAGCAGTAAGCAAGCAATAAACAAGCAGCAAGCAACAAGCAGCAAAGCAGCAAGCAGCAGTAGCAGCAGCAGCAACTGAGGGAGTAGCAGCCATCACCTCTCATGTCTCTGACATTTATATTCCCTCTAAAGTGTCTCTAGAATTCCAAATGTAAACTATTTTCAACTGACAAAAAATCATGTACCAGCCATAGCACAAGACAAATAATAGTGTGTGGACAATATGAAGCAGCCCCAAATCTCACACCTCAGATTAAAAAAAAAACATATTCAAGTAACATATCTGTGCTTTTAAAGAAACCAAAAATTTTCATTCCATTCTCTCTTTCTGTTTTAAGCCATTAATTGTACTGTGCTTTTTGTACCAAGCATTTTATACAAATTATAAACAAAGACATTTATAATAAACTAAACACTTTTTAGATCAGTGGTTAAGGTTTTCAGAAGACCTTTCCTGCTCAGTTCTAATCTTTATAAGGTGTCCATAGGTTTTCATTTCCTGTAGAAACATAAACCAAACTGTGACCTGAAAGCAACACTATTGCAAATTCCCATGCTGATGTTACCACATCCTAGTAGTATGTAGGCTGACTTAATTCCACATTTTTCTATAACCCAGTGTCTCTTAGCTGCTGTTGTTCTGTGTTTATTTCCATTCAGAAAATTTAAAGTTAACAAACATTATTTAGTCTATCCTTAAGAATCTTTATTCTTCCTTTTCGCTTTATAAGTATTTCTTTTAAAGTGTGATTAGACCTTTCTACAAATGCTTGTCCTGTAGGATTGTATGGTATACATGTAACATGCTTTATATTGTAGTATGCAATATAAATTGCCTCATTTTGACAATGTGGGAGGCATTGTCAGTTTTATTTTGTGCAGGTATTCTCATAATAACCATTACTTCCAGTAAAAGTAAAATTATGGAATCAACCTTCTCAGAACTCAAAGCAGTTGCCCATAGAAACCTCAAATATATATCAATGTGTACAAACATTAGTTTGTCAAATTCTGCAAAATAAAACACATCAGTCTTTCAGATTTAATTTTTTTTTGGTATCCCAAGGCTTACTTCCAGTGGGCAATGGAATTTGGTTATACAAAGAATAGGACATTTTCTTATAATTTTATTGGCATGTTGCCAGGTAACAGAAATTTTTTCTTTAAACCTTTATTGTTAACATGGTGTTTTCATAAACATTTGAGGCTTCTACCACATTTCCTATTAATAATTGAATTTTCTCATTTCCTTGTTCTGGTGTACCTGAAAAACCTGTATGAGGTTGAATATAGGTGATATATAGTGGATAGTTTCTATTTCTGATTGTTTGTTTTAGTTGCATAGATAACAAAGTTAATTCTAAATTATCAGGAGTAAACTCAGTAGTTTCTATATGCAGACATGCCACATACCTTTAATATTTCTGGCTGGAATACACATATTAGTAGACAACTGGAATACCAGTCAATGACATCTAATTGATGGGCAGACAAAATGACTAATCAGAGCAAGAGTTGGCAGAGCTAAGATATGTCCATCTCATAGGAGAATAGCCAGGACATAGGGGCTACTGAAGACTAGCCAGAGGGAGTCAGGGGAGCGCAGTTCAGTGAGTGCGGTTTGTTGAGTTCGGCATTGCAGTGGAGTTCAGTTGAATTCAGTTCAGTGTGGTTCATTGTAGTTCAGTTGAATGCAGTTGAATTCTATTGAGTTTGTGCAGTTTCATGCAGTTCCATTCAGTTAATGCAATCAGTGCTCTTCAGTTGATGGAATTCGGAGGCAGGTTTTTTTTTTCCCCCACACTCAGCAATTTAGTGAGAAGCCAAGAGAAGCCATTTTAAAGCACTCAGCTTAGAGATGACTTTTGAACTAGAAAAGCCAAGTTGAACAAGTCTGTCAGAGTTCTGAAAGAACTAAAACAGTGAGATTATTCACCAGTGAGCCTTTGAGACAATTACATCTGGTGAATAAAAGTTACTTTTATAGGACATAAGACAACAAAGGGTATAAATAATTCTCCCTTCCAGTCATACCTGCTTTCTGCTTCTGTGCTATTTCTGGGTTTATTAATCACCGTTGAAATCCTTGATATGAGTATGCCATTTCTTATAGCGGCCATTTCCTTACAAGTTATATAAAATCAAGCCACACTATACTTCAGTGTCTCTAAAATCCTTAGTGTGCTGTGGTAATTATTTAAAAATAAATCTATATTCGTCTACATTCATGTTTCTTATATGTACAACAATATATTATATGCTCTTCTGCTATCTACTCTTCGGATAAACTGTGTTGTTACTGTTGTTAAACAGTCTCAGTCTTTTTTTCAGCAGTTTCTAGGACATTGGTTGGATGTGTGTAGCATTGTTTATTTTATTATCAATTGACAAATATTTTGGTTATTTTATCCACTTTTGAAGTTTATTTACCATATCAATCAACTTCTATATATCTAAATCTGGGCACACATCTGTAATTAAACAGCCTACGTTTTACAGAAAATAAAAAGTTTCATAGACATTTTACTTCCCAAAGGACACTACAATTAGCACATTGGTTTGTTTCAATTAAATGATGATACACTTACCTAATATTAAGGAATAATTGTAATAAATGATTATTAAGAAGTATATACATGTACGCTAATGATACAAAACTAATATCATATCTATTTTTGTCTTTATATTACTGTGGGTTATAATATTTTTTGTCACATAGGCCACACCAAGTGAAATCTCTAGAGAAGAAAATCCATGTGATTTTTCTAAATTACCATGTTTTTCAAGCACCTCTTGGTCAGCAACCTCTTGAGGTGTATATAATTAGCTTCTTTCTCCTTAATGGAAGATTTCAGGTGGCAGTTTATGTGAGAGGAAACAGGAACCTCGAACTATATGCCAAGATGCTTTTATTCTCATTCAGGTAAATAAACAGGTAGAAGTAAACTTAACAATGTTTGGATTGCTTATGGTCAGATATAAGTTTGTGCTTGGAATTGCAGTGGGCATGATTTACATTCCAAAGGAATGTGTTTATGGGAGCATAGAGCAAAGCAGAGAGCAGTTAGGAAAAGGAACTGAACAGCCTAGGAAAGTAGTCATTAAACAACAAGTGAAGTATCGACAAGGCTAAGTTCCTGACAGCCTTTGAGCTAGCACATTGTAAATAGCCTTGAATAGTCAAAAAATTTTGTTATTTTCTTCTGTTTATGTCATAATTAACCATTATATGCTCACTTATCTATAAGTATATTGAATATATATTGAATGAATGAACTAATATCCTATGAACAGATAACTAAGGAAAATAACAGTAATACATATAAATAAAAGGGAAAAATTGTATTTATCTCTTCACTGGCTTTTAAACATAGGTGAGAATCAACTATTCTCTCCTGTGAAATATTTGGTGAATATTATGTAAAACAGAACTAAATTTATCAGAAATATTCATGTTTTCCATTCCATGGAAGAATGTTATAAATACCTGATCAGAAGTAAAATTTAGCATGTGACCAAGAGTCCCAGTGCTGAAAACAGATGTTCTGATAGATTGAATGTCAGTTTTAAATTTCAAAACAAGATGGTACTTAAAAATAGCAAAATGTGTAATTTCTTTTCTTGTTTTTATCTATGGTTTATAATTGGAGTTCCTGCATTCATTGGATCTGATCAGGAAGGGATTTTTTTTTTTTGAGGCTTGAGGTGACAGTCACATAAATATTTATTTGAAAAAATATAGAACTATTTATATCTCCCTAACTATTAAATAGGTATAGGATGTTCTAAACCAAATTTAAGAAATTTGATAAGGTTTAAGGAAAACCGAGAGATAATCTTCAAAGTGAAAATAAAAACAGATTAAATTGGGGGAGATAAAATTATAATTTAAATATTTTATGACTAATTCACAGTAAGCTTTCCCATTTTCTTTTCCGTTATATACTGACTTTTCAGATTTCATAGTTGTTATGTGTGCATTTCACATGATCTTGTTCTAGATATACATTTTCTTCTTATTTTTATTTTATTATCACTTTTTTGAAGCTTGATAATAATTTTATTAGTGTTTAGAGGAAAAAAATCTTAGCAAAGGCAAATTTTGAATCTCAGCAGCACTCCAGGAGAGAAATGAGGTTTGTGTGTTTGTGTTTGTGTGTGTGTGTGTGTGTGTGTGTGTGTGTGTGTGCGCATGTGTGTGCGCGTGTGTGTGCATAAGCAAGAGAGAGATCGGGGGAGTTAACTAAGCTAGCAGCTAGCATGGAAGTCAGGTACAGCAGGTCTGGAGGGGGACTTTAAAGAAATAGTATGGAAGACAAAGAACAAGAGGAAGCAAGCTTAGCATAAACTTAGAGCAGAGTTTGAATATTCAAAGCAAAGATTACAATTTATTTTTTCTATCACTTCATAACTCTACTCAATATTTAATATTATACAACCATATATATTTTAAGTGGTTTAAGAACATAAATACACAACTTTTCATTTTCAACAAATATTTATTTTCCCCTGTTTTCTGGGTTTTCTGATTCTAAATTTTGGGATGCAGTAATGAGAAGACAGGTGTAAATTTAACTGTATAGTGAATGCTGTCTGAAGAATTCATCAATAAATTAAATTTGTATTGAGTACTAAAAATAGACACGGTATTCACAAGAGCAAACGTCCTAATTTTACATTTGAAATGTTTTTTTTTAATCAATAAAAATGATGTGAATAATGTAATGTGTTACTGAATGGGGGATAGTAATTCCATTTTGAAATATATTTTGGACAGGGTAGTGTGATGTTCTCTGCTTATTTCTAGTCTTTAATTTGAGTAATTTATCTCATGGGTTGGTCACTACTATGAGCAAGAGAAAGAACAAAGGCATTGATATTGTTAATGTTTATTGAGCATCGACAAATGGAGCACCTATCTATTGAGGTCATGATTGTGTCTACAGTCATCCCACCCTTATCTTGACAAATATTTACTGATTTCAGAACTGTATTATATGTTTCACATTTCTAACTTAACTGAAGTAACCATTTTAATTTGTTTAACAGAGAAATAAAACACAAAGTCAGGGGTTACAGTAGCTTTTTGATAATAGACAATTTATAGCTGAACCATGAGCTTTATCATGGGTCCTGAATTCAAAGCCCAGATTCTATCTATTGTGCTGTTTCTTCTCTAAATAAAAAGAACCCTGCAATATATATGATAAATATTTTCATAGAGTTATGAAGAAATACTTACATTATTGTGTGTGTATGTGTGTTTATAATCCACATGTCTATCAATGTTCAATGAATAAAGGTTGTCATAATTTTTATAAAAAGTGCTGCAATGAAAATAGAAAACATATTTTGACATCTTAATGTTTCTTCTGTATTTACTCCTTTAAAGTGAGAATTTTTATATTATATTGTAGTTCTATTTTAATCCTTTAAATATTTTTTCTTGCATTTTTTCCTACCTTATAATCTGCTCAGTTTTCTTTTTTTCTCTGCTGAGGAAAATACAGGATCTTAAACATATTAGATAAACATATTAGTGCTGGGTTTCAAATCTAGTCTTGACTTTAGTACTTGAAATGTTTCCATACTTCTTAAAAAGGATGTGTTAATTTACATTGTCATCAACAGTTTGTAAAAATATTCTCTTTATAGAGATTCATTTAAAAATTATGTGTATGTGTCTTTGTGCTCAAGTCTATGCTCTATGTCTGTGGAAATCTCATGAAAACAAAGAGGTTTCAGGCTCTCTGGAACCTGAATTTCTTACAGCTAGAACTGCTGTAAGCTGCTTGACATGGATCTCAGGAACAAAACTAAAGTCTTTTGCAAGCGTTCCAAGTGTTCTCAACTGATGAGCCACCTCTCTGGGTTCGAATATCCTTTAAAAACATCCATTAAGCCTTATATTATCTTTTGAATTTTTGATGAAAGATTTTTTTATAGATGTTAAGTAATACTTTAAACTATTTTTTGTTATTGGTTGTGTTTAGAACTTGCTTACATCTCTGCCTTTAGTTTAGTTGCAATTCTGTAGTTAAAATAATTTTCACATCTTGGAGATCCTCCTAATTCTTTTTATACAATTATAATGTACAGTTTCTCTCATTTTCTCCTTCAGGTATCACTACTCACAAAGCCAATGGAAGGTGTGAATCAGTCTATGGTGTCAGAGTTTGTGTTTCTAGGACTCACCAACTCTGGGGACATTCAACTATTCCTTTTTGTATTCTCCTCCATATTTTATGTAGCAAGCATGACAGGAAACTCTCTCATTGTCTTCACTGTGGCATCTGACCCTCACTTACACTCTCCCATGTACTTTCTTTTGGCTAACCTCTCCTTCATTGACTTAGGTGTATCTTCTGTTATTTCCCCCAAGATGATTTATGATCTCTTTAGAAAGCATAAAGTCATCTCTTTCAGAGGTTGTGTCACTCAAATCTTTTTCATTCACTTCATTGGTGGTGTGGAGATGGCTTTACTCATAGCTATGGCCTTTGACAGATATGTGGCCATATGTAAACCTCTTCATTACCTGACCATTATGAGCCCAAGGATGTGCATCTTGTTCTCAGTGGCATCCTGGGTAGTTGGCTTTATGCATTCTCTGGTTCAGCTGGCTTTTGTGGTAAACTTACCATTCTGTGGACCAAATGTGTTGGACAGCTTTTACTGTGACTTTCCCCGGTTCATCAAACTAGCTTGTATAGACACATACAGACTGAAATTACTAGTCTCAGTCAACAGTGGATTCATGTCTGTGGGCTCTTTCTTCATACTGACAATTTCCTATATTGTCATTATATATACTGTTCAGAAACACTATTCAAGTGGTTCCTCCAAGGCTCTGCCTACACTTTCAGCTCATGTTATGGTGGTCATCTTATTCTTCGGTCCTGTGATGTTCATCTATACATGGCCTTCTTCTTTCACACACCTGGATAAATTTCTGTCTATATTTGATGCAATTGTCACTCCATTTCTGAACCCAGTGATCTATACATTGAGGAATCAAGAAATGAAAATGGCAATGATGAGAGTCCTTAACCAGATAATGGGTTACAGACATATTATTAAACACTTGCACTCTGATCAGTCTTAACTAAATATGGATGTTCATTGTTAACAAATTTGTGTGAAAAATATTTTCTTGCCTATTTTGATATGCTTATTCATGATTATATATGCTATTTTGTCTTGTACTTAGTAAGGAATAACAGGAGTTGCATTTATTTATATAGCAAAAATACAGGAAATCTAAATTTCTACAGAATAATATCTCTCTGAAGGAAGTTCTTAGACAGAAAGAGGGAATGTTTTAAAGTCTTTAGTTAAAGGAACAATTTTTACTCCTCTTTTTAAATAATTTATTTTTAAAGCTATGTGTATTTGTATGTTACATGTGCACATTCAAATGCAAGTGTCTCAAAATACTTGCCAGATTTCAAGAAATATTGAAAATTATTTGTTAGGACCCACTTGACTACATTTATAGAGAAAAGGATGGTTCAACATACATTAATCAACAAATGTTCCTTTGTGCATAAATAGTCTCAAGTCAGGATTTCATAATCATCTCTGTAAAGGCAGAGACAGCCTGTAGCAAAATTTATCACTTCATGATAAAACTCACAAATATGCTAATGTTAGAAGCAAGTATTCAACAATAAATGCTGTGTTCTATAAATCTATAACCAACATCATACCAAATGGAGAAATTTTGAAACATTCTATTTAAAACCGGAAGAATCATACTCTTTGTACCATTATTCAGTTTAGCAATTGGATTATTAGCTAGAGTAGTAAGACAACAGAAAGTGCTAAAATGGAAATGAAACTCTGAGGCTATCAGAGGAAAAAGTAGGTAGTTGTATTAGTTACTTTTGTTATGATAAAATTCAGTGAGCAAAACCAGCTAAAGGGAGAGTTTATTTTGACATAGGGTTTGAGAGGTGAAGTCCACAACAGCAAGGAAGATATTGGAGCAGATGTTGAATCAGGAAACTGGCTAATCACATTGCTAGTCATAAATACAGAGTATAAAATGAGCTGGAAGTGAGGTGAGGCTATAAACTCTAAAAAAAACAAAAACAAACAAACAAAAAAAAACACCTCTGAAAATGTACTTCAACAAAGGTCTATATCCCATGAGCCCTATAACTCTCCAAACATCACTACCAACTAACAAAATTTTCAAATACATGAGCTTATGGGGGGTTGTTTCTCATTCAAACCATCATAGCAGTATAAAATATAGCCTGGAGAAATATTTCCTAAATAGGACTCTGGTTTTTTGAGAATAAAGCTAATAATTGGCAAATATCTTTATGAAATTAAGAAGCTTTAGAGAAGAGAAAATTGTCAATTGAGTGAAGAGGTAGTCTACTACATGGGAAAAATATTTTCCATTTGTATATCTGACAGAATATTACTACTTAGATTATAATAAAGACTTCAGATTTCTATGAAGAAACCAACCTTATAAAAATGGGTTCTAGAGCTAAAGAGCAAGTTCTCATAAGTTACAAATATTAGTAAATATTTGGCAGGATATGGATCCTGAACAACCCATCTTTTGTAACAAGGCTAGTCTCCAAGTAATGGAATTTGGACACCAACCCAGGCACAAAACATTAAACCCACGATCTCTCCTGCCTGCAAGATGCTCTGGGGCAATGCTGAAAGCTTGTGGAAGTGACCAACCAGCGACTGGTCCAACTTAAGGCCTAAACCATAAGTAGGAGCTCATGACTTCCATTGCCTGGATGGCCAGGAGCCATGAAAGGTAGATAGCCCAGAAATGTAGGGTAGAACTACATATGATTGACAAAAAGAAAAAAGTTAATAAAATGATTTTAATGATATTCTGCTATACTCATAGATTGGCACCTATCCCAGTAATCATCAGAGAAGCTTCTTCCAGCACCTGATGCAAACGGATGCAGAGACTCAACAATATGCAAAACACAGAGCTTCTGGAATACTGTAGAAGATGGAAAGGAAGGATTGTACATGGCAGTGGGGTCAAGGATACAAAGAGAACACAGCCCACAGAACCAACTAAACAGAATCCATAGGGGCTCTCAGGGACTGAAGTGGCTACAAGCTGTGGTTATTTAGCTTGGAGTTTTTATGGGACTTCTTATAGTGGGAGTGGGGGTATCTCTTATTGTTTTGTCTGCATGTGGGTCCCTTTTCCTTCTGCTGGGTTGCCTCTTCCAGCCTTGATATGACTGTTTGTGCCTAATCTTACTGCATTTTGTTATACTCTGTATAGTTGATATCATAAGAGGCCTACCTTTTTCTAAAAGGAAACAGAGAACTGGATCTTGGGAAGAATGGAGGTGGGGGGGTGTGGACAGGAAGGGATGGAAGGGAGGTTGTGGTTGTGATGTATTGTATGAGAGAAGAGTAAAGAAAAAGAAAAGAAATGTTTAAAAATGTTCAACATCACTAGTTATTAGGGAAGTACAAATTAGAACTACTTTGAGATACCATCTCACTCCAGTCAGAATCTTTATTATCAAGAAAATAAATGACACTAGCTATTGATGAGAATATGAGCAAAGTGGCATACTTATTCACTATTGTTGGGGCTACAGATGCATCCACTATGGAAATCAGTATGGAGGCATGTAAAAGAATACTGACTAGAGTTCATAGCACCGGAAGGGACTGTGCACACTACTGGAGGAGAAAAGTAATAATTAATTTCTCCTACTCACAAATCCTGGCAGTTATGTTAGCAATCTACCTGAAAAATAAATCTGCTGGTGCAATAGTAACACAAATGACATTTGAGTGAAAAAAACCCACTATTTGATTGGATTTAAGACTCATTCCATGATATGGAACCCATACCTGGCACTGTTAATTATGTTAAAAACCTGAGACTACATAGACTATAGACCCCATAGAACGGAAACCCCTGTTCTGTGAGCAGGAACTCACAGAAACTACAATAGCATGTGCAATATCTGGACAAGTTCAAACCAGAAAACATCCCATCAGAAAGAAGGGGAAGTGGGCACAAGTTTCCATACCCAAGAAGCTATTTGCAATTGATAGCTGTTGGGAAGTGGAAAATCAGTTTCCTACAGTGGGGTGACACTGGATATATGACCTCAGAGAAGGCTGCATGCTCAGAAATAGTTGGCCAAACAAAACAGGCTCCATGTTTTTATTGTTGTTGTTGTAGTTTTTGTTGTTTATTAATGCTTTTTGCTCTTACTATGGTTGGTTTTTTAAAGAGAATGGTATGAAGTTGAGTGGGGGAATGGGGAAGAGTTAAAGTTGGGGAGGGGAAAACGTGACAAAATATATTGTATGTAAAGTCTAAAAAATAAATTAAGAAAATAAAAAATTAAAACTAGAACTACCGTATTACTTACTAGCTTTACCACTGATGACTGTGTACCCAAAGAATTCTGTTTTAGTTACTTTTCCATTTATATTAGATGAAACACCACAATCAACTCAACTCCTAGAAGACAGTGGTTATTTGGAGTTAGACTTAAAGAGAAATAAGCATCCATGATGGCAGAATAGAGTGCATGGTGACTAGTCTCAAGAACTTACATCCTTTAGTGTAAGTACAAAACAAAGAAAGTACTAGGAATGGTGAAAGACTTTGACCCCTCAGAGCCCACTCCAGTAAGATATTTCTACTAGAAAGGGCATATGTTCTAAACCTACCCAAACAATGCAACCAAATGGGGAACAAATATTCAAACATTTAAGCATATGTGGGATATTCTTATTCAAATGACCACAGACTATTTTCTACTACAAAGATATATGTATATTCATATTTATTGCTGTTCTAATCACAAGAGCTAGAAAATGGAATGTAACACAGATAAATATATGAATGGATAATGAAAATATAGTATATATACACAATAAAATTTTATTCAGCACAAAACAATAAAATTATGAGGGTAAACAGTTTTACAATCACTATTTATTTTTATAGAGGAGGGCTTGTGTGGAGGTAAGGGGTCAACTCTCTAGAGTCATTTCTTTCCTTCCACATGTAGATTCTAGGAATCAAACTCAAGTCCTCATGCTTGATAGCGAGTGCCTTTATCTACTGAGTGGCCATATTGACCTTGAATATTTCTAATTAATTGGTTATAGTTAATTTAGAGAACATATGAACCCTGTAGTAAAGAATAATTGCAATGGATAATTTTCAATGTCTTGTATACAAATAGCTTAATGAGACCAATGAGATTCTTATTTCCCTCTTTCTCCATTGTTTCTGAGTTTCAGAGTTTGTTGACCACACTGACCAAAACAAATAATTCTCTAGAGAAAGGAAAATCCTGTAAGCATGAACTCATTCAAAGCTCTCATGAGTTCGCTGTGTCTCTTGGTCAGTAGCCTCTCGAGGTGAATATATTAGCTTCATATATTCCTAATGGAAGATTGCATGTGGTATTTGTGAGAGAACACAGGGAAACCTGACTCTGCCAAGATGCTGTTGTTCTCATTCAGGTAAAATATATGAATGGAAATAAACTTAACAATGTTTAACTGGATTATTCTAAAATGCTAGTTTGTGACTAGAATTGCTGTGGACACGAGCCACATTTTAACGTCCTCAAGGAAGTCTAGAGCGAAGTGGAGAACAGTCAGGAAAAGGAAGTGAACTGCACAAGAGAAAAATTGTAACAATAATCAATGTATACATAGGTGATCAATTACATTGGAAAAAGATCAAGGAGAGGTATATATGATGTTTGGAAGGAGGAAAGAGAGGAGAAAATGATGCCATTTAGGAGAAGATTAGTTTCTAATTTTGTCACTTCATAGAACAATTGATTGATGTAGAAATTTCATACAAAACTGACAATGTTCTATGGCCTTTCTAGTACCATTTTTATTCCCCTATGCATAGTGTGGTTCTAGCTCAAAGGTAATCAGTTGTTTAGCTTTTTAAAATATTTCAACAGACAGATTTTAAATTATTGAGATTATGACATAATTACATCAATTAAATCTACTGTACTTTGAGAACAAATGCATTAAGTTTATATTTGAAATTTCATGTATTGATAAGAAAGTAAATATGGATATTAAAATAAATAATTAAACATTTTGGACCTTTGTTTTTGGTGTTTTCTGTTAACTGACATTCACTTTTCAAATTACTTTATTTTATATATTTAACATTATTGTGGACTAGTGAAAGAAAGCAAAATGATAACATTTATTGCAAAATCACATTTGGAATACTTATTTATTGAATGTGTGTTTCTAATATTTGTTTTAGTCTTAAAGTTAAATATAAACCAATATTTTAGTTTGTTCAGTAAAAAAAAACAAGCAAAGAAAGAAATAAATTATACCAAGCCTTAGATATTTAATTATTTAGCCTGATATTAAAATGTCAGTAGCCAAAGAATGATATTAATCTTGGTTCTTGAATTGAAAGCCCTATTCTGTCCACTGTTCTATGATAGTTCTTTAAATAAAACAAAACCCTACAATATAATGAGATAAACAATTTTGCAGAGATCTAACCACATAGTTACTACTAAATGATGCCATCATGCAGAAGATTCAGGCAAATTTAGAGTAATTTTAGGGCAGTGATTTTTATCATGCCCAGCACTTCAAGACTGACATTCAAGTTTGGATACTTGATTTTGTCATGATGTCAATTGTTAAAGAAGTGTCTGGAAATGATGCAAACTTGTAACTGATTGTTTCACAGAATGCAAATATGCATAAATGTACCTGTTTGGGGAGTTAGTCTCATGTACAGTAAACTCAATTAAAGGATAATGTATTAATAATTCTATCTAAAAGTAAGATAATAAATAAAAACATTTCATAAACCTTGGGGTTAAACATTTTTCAGAAATGAGAAGTTAAAAGTAAGAGACTACATGCTTGAATAAAGTCTATAGTCACCGCCATGGATATCAACATGGATAGCTGAAGAAGAGTGAGTAGTTTTAATTTGTAATTGAACTGATAATACATTATTCTTCAAGTGAAATTGTAAAGAATTTGGATGAATTGCTGTTAGTGTTGGCTAATCTTCCATGTTATCAGGAACATCTCTGAACTGGTTCTGGTTTGAAAGTAGGGGAATACTGAATTCAACAATATTGCAACACCACTACATGGCTGGCAGCAGCTTCTCCTTGATTACAATTTCAAAACACATGAGTTTAATAAGAACCTTTTCCTCCTCTGGTTTTATGGAGGAGAATTAACAAAAAGATGCTGTGTATATTTATGGTATACAATGAGACTATTTATACGTGTGCATAAATAAAATATAAAAACATCTAAATATTGACGTGTGAATGTTGTATGATGATTAAATAGAGCTAATTAGCATACTTCCCACCCAAACTTATTCAGAATATGAATGTTGAAGTCTACCCTTACTAATTTTCATGCGGGCACTACTTTTTATAACATAGTGACCACATTGTACATTGAATTTCCCAAAACTACACATAATGTCTCATTGTGTATTTTTTCCTTTTGACAAAATCTTCAATTTAACCTTTCTACCCTATCTCATTTGCTCATGCTAAACTGTCATACTCTCTAATTCTATGAATGTAGAATTTTTAGAGTCCCACTCTAACTGAGATATTTCATTATTTGACTTTCTGTGTCTCTTTAATTTCATTTAGTACAATGACTTCTAGGTTTTCTCACATTAAAAGAAAAATACGATTTTTTTTCTTTGAAGAGGGCAAAGAATAGTCTGTGTGTCTGTGTGTTTGTGTGTGTGTGTGTGTGTGTGTGTGTGTGTGTGTGTGTGTGTGTGTGCAGTAGAACAGACATGTATATTCTGGAGGCCAGTAGACAATGTCCAGGCTCATACTCTCTCATTCTTCACGTTATTCTTTGAGACAGTGTCTTATACTGAGTCTTTATGTAGACTGGCAACCCACAAGCTCAAGTGATTCTTCTATTTCCACCTCTTACAACACTGGATACAGACAGAAATAGTCACTATTAGCTTCCTTTTTGGATTTTGGGATCTGAGCATAGGTTCTCATGATTGCGCAGTAAGTATTCTTACTAATCAATCCATCTCTCTAGCCTGGTACTTCTTCTGTTTTTGTTTTTATTTCTACCTTTTATTTCTCTACTTAAGGCTGTACAACCTTTTTATTAATTGTGGTGTTGAGGATCAAACCTTCGGCCTTATTTATCCTTAGTTTTAATTCATTCGGCATTCAACCCTGTCTGTAATTTTACACTTAGAAGCATACCCAAGAAACTTTTGGCTTCCTGAAAATGCTAACTTATATTCACATCAAGAATTTACAAAGGTATTCTCCTTTAAAATCCAACCAAATTTGTTATCTTTAGTTTTTTGTTTTCAAATTTTTGAAATTAAAATACAATTAACTCACTTTCCTTTCCTTTCCTTCCCTTTCCTCCCCTCCCCTCTGCTCTCCTCTCCTCTTTCTTTTCCTTTTATTTCCTTTCTCAATTCTTCCCCTTCCCTTGTTATTTATGGAAAATGTGAGGTGATATTTCACTGCAATCTGAAATTATGATCTTCTGATTACTAGTGATGCTCAGCACACACACACACACACAAACACATATATATGCTCAACACACACATATGTATATATATGCTCAGCACACACACACACACACACACACACACATATATATATATATATACATATATGTATATGCTCAGCACACACACACACACACACACACACACACACACACACATATATATATATGCTCAGCACACACACACACATATATATATATGCTCAGCACACACACATACACACACACATATACATATATGCTCAGCACACACACACACACACACATATATATGTATACACACACACATATATATGTATATATATATATACATATATATGCAGGACTTTACAATAACATAATTATAATTTATAGTTTCTCCTGTTTCCCCCTCCAGGCAGCACTGCCAATGCAACCAATGGGAGGAGTGAATCAGTCTGTGGTGACAGAGTTTGTGTTCTTGGGACTCACCAACTCATGGAGTATTCAACTAATGCTTTTTGTGTTCTCCACCATGTTTTACGTGGCAAGCATGATGGGAAACTGCCTCATCGTGTTCACTGTGGCATCTGACCCTCACTTACACTCTCCCATGTACTTTCTTTTGGCCAACCTCTCTTTCATTGACTTAGGCGTTTCTTCTGTTACTTCACCCAAGATGATTTATGACTTATTCAGAAAACATAAAGTCATCTCCTTTACAGGTTGTGTTACTCAAATATTTTTCATTCATGTCATTGGTGGTGTGGAGATGGTGCTGCTCATAGCCATGGCCTTTGACAGATATGTGGCCATATGTAAGCCTCTCCATTACCTGACCATTATGAGCCCAAGGCTGTGCATCTTGTTCTCAGTGGCTGCCTGGGTAGTTGGTCTTATGCATTCTCTGATTCAACTGGCTTTTGTAGTAAATTTACCATTCTGTGGACCAAATGTGTTGGACAGCTTCTACTGTGACCTTCCTCGGTTTATCAAACTAGCCTGCGTAGACACTTACCAGCTGGAATTCATGGTCACAGCCAACAGTGGGTTCATCTCTGTGGGCTCCTTCTTCATATTAATCATCTCATATATTGTCATCATAATCACTGTGCAAAAACATTCTTCAAGTGGTTCCTCTAAAGCCCTGTCCACTCTTTCAGCTCACATCTCTGTGGTGTTCTTATTCTTTGGTCCTTTAATATTTTTCTATACCTGGCCATCTCCCTCCACACACCTGGATAAGTTTCTGGCCATATTTGATGCAGTTATCACTCCATTTCTGAATCCTGTAATCTACACATTTAGAAACCAAGAAATGAAGGTAGCAATGAAGAGAGTATGCAGACAGCTAGTTAGTTATAGAAAACCTTCCTAAATAGATGCACTATGGACTGTCTTCAGTGAATGTAGAAGCTTATTGTTCATCAGCCTCAGAGATATCTTTGCATATTTATATTTGCATATATATTTCACATATAAATTATAGAGATTTATTTTTCCATCTATTCATGCAGGGATAATCTCTACATGAATTATATAAAGAACTACATGTATTTATAAAGTAAAGATTATAGTAATCTCTAACCTACATTCCCAAGGAATGATATTTATTTGAAGTTACTGATGCATTAAGTCATCTAGAGAAGGAAACGTTCTCTTTCTTTTTCCATTTTTTTTTTCATTTGGGAATTTCATATATGAATATTGCATTCAAACAATTTCCATTCTCTGTCTCCCAACACTAAGAATTTCTGGCTTTTAAAATTCCTTTTGTTATTCATAATTTCCTTAATTATTACTGTTACATTAGTATACATGAGCACATATACATGTAATCTTACATTCATATATGTGATATATGTGTATACATACATATATATATATCAGTATAAATCATGCTGAATACTTTTAATTTTGCTAATATGTGTTTTTGTTTAAGGATAATAAGATAAACAGAATTGTATAACCTATCAAAAATAAATTGTCTTACATGCAGGAATTTCTGGATGGATTTTGTTGTGCTTATAAAGGCTTACTGAACTGAACCATTTGTCTGTCTCTTGTAGTTTGTACAAAATACATGTTTGGAGCTTTTTAGTTCTTGAAGGGAGACAAAATCAAGAGCATATACATAGGAGTATAATGTATGCAAATTTTTGTAGAAGATTTGAAAGCAATTTTGGAATACTAACAAGAAACTAAGAAAACACCATCTTTCTGCTTGATTAGGATGATTGTATTCAAATTCATTCAAATTTTATTTCTTTTTTATTCAATTCACATTCAGATGTCAGCTTCCCCTTCTCTCACCACACCCACTGCTCCTTCTGCCCATCCCTCTCCATTTATCCTTAGAATATCCTTTGCAGAATATCATTAATAGTGTCAGGGTTGGGCTTTCTTGTATATATCTCAAAGATTAGGCATAGCTTGGGGAATTCTGTGGAAGAAGGGTGTCAAAGGATTTAAGGAGGTCAAGCATCCAGGACACAACATGAAAACCTATAGAACCAACTTATCTGGATCCATAGGGGTTCACTGAGAATGAATACCCAACCTGAGAGCATGCATGGGACTAACTTACAACTTCTGTACATATGTTATAGTTTTGCATCTTGGTTTTCACTTGGGACACATAACAGCAGGAGCAAGGCCTGTCTCTGACTCTGCTGTCTGCCTTTGAATCAGTTTCCTATAACTGGTTTGCCTTGTCCAGTCTCAGTTTGAGAAGATGCAACTAGTTCTACGGCAACTTTAAATGGCAAGGTGCTCCTCCAATGTAGTAGCTACAGAAGCAGCTGTGCCACTCTTCTGCTAGCAGCCTTCTGTGGCTTACTCTGGTCTGTACTTACAGATTTTACCTGTGGTTGAGCAAACCTCTTTTTTCTCTTAGACCTGCTGCCCTTAATATGATAAGAATTCAGTATTCCAGTCAGTCCTGATTCTTTTATCACCCTTTATTGGTTTTTCTAAAGCTGCCTAAACTGAATATTTTTCCTTTTATAAATTCTCTTCCATAAACTGAATTTGATGTATCTTGTTTTCTAGACCTTGATATACTACCTGTGACTTCTGTGAAAGTAGAGTCACATTCATTTTCAAAGGTATATGTATGTAAATGCAAAACACAAGAAATATCTGAAAGAATACACATTACATGAGGGCTATCCCAAGAGGAGTGGTTAGGGATCCAAAGAAGGCTTAAAACACCAATGGTCTTTGATTTGATTTAAGATAGTTTTGCTTTTAAGATGAGAATGGACTCATGAATACTCAATGTAATTGGAAATATTAAAAACAACAGTAAAAATAGTTTATTTTAAAACTAGAAATAGAGTTGCCAACTTTCATAATTGCATCCTGTATTTAAATATTCTACTTATAATATATAATAAAACTTATATATTATATTATACTTACAATATATAATAAAACTTATATATTATGAACTTAGTTTTTCACAGTTTGTGATGTTTGACATAATGTTTAAACATTCTTCATACACTGAACAGCCCTCTTTAAACCACATAAGACTTCTAAAATTGAGATATTTATTTACTTGTTTTTCTTTATTCTTAAAAACTTTACACATGTATAAAATGGCATATTATTATATATACTCCCATCACCCCTTTGTCTCCTTTCATGACCCTCATCATATCCCCAAACTGTTTCTTTTGTTTTAAATAACCCACTAAGTCCAGTAAATACTGCCTATTTGTAAATGGATATAAAACTCTCTACTAATCTAGTTACTTCTTGATGACAGAAGAGTCAAATTACTTCTAAGGAAATAATCCACAAAAGTGAAAAAAATTAAATTGGTTGGTACTCATCAGTAAAGCACATTGATATTGTTCAAGAACAATTGAATAAAACTAGAATAAATCTGTTAAACATCAACCACAAATGCTGGAGAGACGGCTCACTAGTTCACACTGAGTACTGCTCTTACAGAGAACCTGATCTCAGTTCACAGCACCCATATCAGGACGGCTTAAAACTGTCTTTAACTCCAGCTTTAAGGGATCAGATGCCTAATTCTGGACTCACAGATGGAAATCTTTACTCACATGTGCCTGTGTATGGCTGCGCTCACACATACAATGAAAATAATAACAAATTCTTTTAAGAATCCAATCAGTTCTATATGCCCTATATTTTCCTGTTTTTAAAGATATAAATATTTACTTTTATTTTAAGGTGTTTTTTGCCAGCACCTATGTTTATAAACAATTTGCATCCAGGGCAAACAAGAACTTGAAAGGACTGGAGTAATAGATCATTATGATTCACTATATGGGTGCTGGGAACAAGACCCACGCCCTCCGGAAGAGCCTTCAATGCTTTTTACCACTGAGCTATCTCTACCCCTATGATATTGTTTCCTATGTACTATTCAGGAAAAGGACTGAGGCTGATCATTGGGCAGTTTACTCCCACTATACTGATTCAAAAGAAGAGACCAGGTTTGGGAGTCTGCATTTAGAATGATTCACACTTATTACAAATTTCTCCATCAACCAGGGATACATCTCCATTGTTAGTGTCTAATTCTGAGCAGTTACAATTCTACTTTTAATTTTACCAAGTGTCATCTTTAGAAGAAACGTTAAGATACCCTGGACGAGAGAAATCTGAACTTGAGTTCACATTGGGATGACCAACAGAGCAAGATAAGGCAGCAGCTACACTCAGAGGAGTAAAGCTAGTAGGCAGAATTCAGAAAACTTGTCAGATACTTCTTTTGAAAACTTGTCAGAAAACAGGAAACTTGTCAGACACTTCTTTTGATTAGAAATCATTGACATCTATTAGCCCAGGTCTTGTCCTGGAGATGCCCCTACTTTTCCACCCCTATTAGTTACAGATTTGTATTCATTCTCATGGCTATCTAGCCATCTCTCCTGTCCCTCCCTATACTAGATATCGGATCTCCCCATTCTCCTCCCTATTTCTTCTCCCTCCCAGTTCCATCCCTCCATCTGCCTCTTATGACTATTTTATTCCCCTTTCTAAGTAAGATTCAAGCATCCTCACTTGTGCCTTCATTCTTATTTAGCATCATTGGGTCTGTAGAGTATAGCATGGGTACCTGTACTTCATGATTAATATCTACATATAAGTAAGTACATACCATGCATGTCCTTTTGGGGCTGGGTTACCTCATTCAGGATGGTATTCTCAAGTTCCATTTATTTGCCTGAAAAATTCATGGTGACTTTGTTTTTAATAGCTGAATCTTATTCTGTTGTCTTGATGTACCACATTTTCTTTACCCATTCTTCATTTGAAGGACATTTAGATTGTTTCCAGTTTCTGACTATTATGAATAAAGCTGCTATGGACATAGGCTTTAAAAATGCCATCAGAGGCATCACATAATAATTTTTCATTTTACTAAGAGATACAGGGAAAGAAAATGTAAGCTAAAGATTTTCTACCCAGCAAAGCTAATCTCAAGTTATAAAGGGCAATTTCAAACTGTTATAATTAGTACTTGTATTAGAAAATGGAATAAAACTAGTGAATAACTACTTAAAACAGAAATTATTGACATCTGTTGCAAAGTAAACAAAATCCCTCCTCTCTCTTTCTCTCTCTGTTGTAATATGTGGGAATGTGCAGTGCAAGAGCATATGTTTATCTTTATATGGAGGTCAGAGGTTGATACTGTATGTCTTTCTCAATTTCTCTACACTTTCTTATTTTGAGAATTGTGTCTTGCTTTTTACATGGTACCATGTGGTTGCTGGGGATTGAACTCAGGACCTCTGGAAGAACAGTCTGTGATCTTTACCCCCTGATCCATCTCTCCAACCCATATCTTGTCTTTTATAACAATGGATATATTATATTTCATGCAAAGTGGGGAGGGTAGGAGGTAGGAGGGGGTGGGAAGAAGGATAATTAACAGCTACATAGTTCAAGAAAGCCATATTGTAACCTAATATTTTAAACTTGAATGAATATAATTGGTTGTCCAGTACCAAATGGTTGTCCCTAAATCATACATACAGTTAACATTATATGGACTCAACATGTTACATTTAGAAATATATATGCACATTACAACAA
This sequence comes from Rhabdomys pumilio, assembly GCA_030674055.1. Taxonomy (NCBI): domain Eukaryota; kingdom Metazoa; phylum Chordata; class Mammalia; order Rodentia; family Muridae; genus Rhabdomys; species Rhabdomys pumilio. The sequence continues at coordinate 176,221,181 of JANHMN010000002.1, read as the reverse complement.
CAAAGATAGTTTAGTCTGACTTATCTACATGGTGGGGGGTAGTGCATTTTTGGAACCCATAGATCATTGAACAAAAAATGTAGTTCCATATTTAAAATTCCTGACTTCAAGAAGTTGGCTAAAGGGGTTTTAGAAACCCAAGAACAACACAGGCTATTGTTAACTTCTCTTTGTTGACCTGTAGAACTTGATGGTAGACCCTATTGATAAAGACACCACGTACTTTTGTCACAGAACATGGAGCAATCAAGTTAATACTTGTCATAAGCCATTTTGGAAAGGCTGAAGGCATGTGAATGACTTTTCTGGAGATGGCCTGCTATTTTTTATAGTCTGAGATGTGTGAGCTCTGAGGCAAGGTCCCAAGAGACTTCGTGCCAAGATTGCTTCTTTTTGCTGATATGCCTTTTCCTGTTACTATTATATATTCTAATGATTTCTGGGCATTAGCCCATTATTGGGCAAATTTTCTGAAGATCAACATGAAGATATACAATTGTAATAATGCTGGTAGACAAATTGATCATTTCATAATTCCTGATAATGGTTTTATAGATTTCCTAAACTTATATAATTAACTTTCAGCACTCTAATAGTTGCAAACAGAGCTCTATAATCATTATGTGTCATGGGCTAATTGCCCTAGGGTAAGAAAGCACACTTGGAACTGAAGTAAGATCAAAGAAAATATTCCTTCTAAGCAAGGAACAAGGCCACTATCTGGTAACTAAAGATTATAAATTGGGAATGGACAATTTATTGTAGATGCAAGGACAGAAAATGAAGTATTGACTGGTTTATCTATACAAAAATTTAAAACTAATGAGACACAAGGCATATTATTTGCCTTTTGACAAAATTATGCTAACTTATGGAAATCAATCTTGCAGTTTTTCACAAAATTGGAATGGTTCTACTTGAAGACCCATCTCTCCTGAGCATGATGTTTCACTATATCACAAGGACACATGCTCCACTAAGTTCATAGCAACCTTATTTGTAATAGCCAGAAACTGGGCGCAACCCAGATGTTCCTACCTAAAGAATGGATGAAGAAAATATGCATTATTTACACAGTGGGATACTATTCAACTATTAAAAACAATGACATCATAAATTTTGCAGGCAAATGGATGAAATTAGAAAATATCCTGAGGTAAGCCATAGGTAAACCAAAGTGACATGCATGGTATGTACTCACTGATAAGTGGATGTTAGCCAAAAAGTACAGAATACCCATGATACAACCCATAGACCCTAAGAAGTTAAACAAGAAGGAAGGATCAAGTGAGAATTCTTCAATCCCACTTAAGTGAAACAAGATAATCATTGGAGGTAAAGGAAAGGAAGGACCTGGGTGGAAGAGGAGGGGTTGGGGAGAGGAGGAGAGGAGGAGAGGAGCAGAATCAGGTATGGGGGATGGAAACAGGAAAGAAGTTCAGAGGGCCAAAAGAATGAATGAAGATATACAGCTGCCAGGAGCGCGAGGTGGAGGAGAACCTCTAGAAAGTCCCAGAGACCTGGGATGAGAGGTGATTCCAGAACTCAATGGGGGTGACCTTAGCCAAAATGCTCAGCAGTGGGGAGATGGAACCTGAAGAGACAACCTCCAGTAGTTAGTCAGGGCTCCCAGTGGAGGTATGCAGATACCAATTCACCTTCAAAAATTTTGACCCAGAATTGTTCCTGTCTAAAAGAAATTCAGGGACAAAAATGGAACAGAGACTGAAGGAAAGACCAACCAGTGACTGGCCCAACTTGGGCTCTATCCAATGGGTGGGCACCAAATCCTGACACTATTACTGATGCTATGTTGTGCTTGTAGACAGAAGCCTAGTATGGCTGTCCTCTGAGAAACTTTATTAGCAGCTAACTGAGACAGTTGCAAGTACTCAGACATGCATTGGACTAAGGTCAGGACCTCTATGGAAGAGTTAGGGGAAGGATTGAAGGAGCTGAAGGAGATAGCAACCCTATAGAAAGACCAACAGTGTCAATTAACTTGGACCACTGGCTCCAGGAGACTAAGTCACCAATCAAAGAACATACGCAGGCTGATCCAAGACACCCTCCCCTTACCCTCCCCACAACTCAGGCACATATGTAGCAGAGGACTGCTCCTCCTGGCCTAGGTGGGAGATGATGAGCCTAATTCTATGGAAACTTGATGCTCCAGGGAAAGGGGTTGGGGAGGCATCTTCTTAGAGGCAAAGGAGAAGGGGGATAGGGTGAAGAACTGGGAAAGGGCAGCATTTAGGATGTAATAAATAAAATAATTAATTAAAAAAGTAAAAAAACCCGAATGTTATGTGGATAGAATAAGCGTTGCTGATATAAGTCTTTGTACAATAGAACATATTTCTTTCTGACATGATCTATTTATTTTGAGATGGTTAAAAATGTAGGCTACATAAATAGAGAATTGTCAACCAAAGAATCCCAAAAGGCTGAGAAGCACCTAAAAAATGTTCCATATCCTTAGTCATCAGGGAAGTGCAAATAAAATTGACTTTACTTTGAGATTCTACTTTACATTCATGAGAATGGCTAAGATCAGAAACTCAAGGGACAGCACATGCTGGTGAGGTTGTGGAGCTTCCACACTTCTGGTGGGAGTGCAAGCTTGTACAAGCACATTGAAAATTATTTGGGCAGTTTCTCAGAAAACTGGGAGTAATTTAACATCAAGACCCAGCTATACTACTCCTGGGCATATACACAGAAGATGGTCCACCATCCCACAAGAATACTTTCTCTACCATGTTCACACCCGCTTTGTTCGTAATACCCTGGAACTGGAAGCAACCAGATGTCCCTCACCTGAAGAGTGGATAAAGAATATGTGGTTCATTTACACAGTGGAATACTACTGAGCCATTTAAAACAAGGACATCATGAATTTTACAGGCAAATGGATGGAACTAGAAAATACCATTCTGAGTGAGATAAGTCATACCCAAAAGCACATGCATGGTATGTTACTCACTTAGAAGTGGATATTATCCATAAAGAACAGGATAACCACACTATAATCAACAGACCCTAAGAAGCCAAATAACAAGAAAGACCCAAGGGAGGATGGTTGAATCTTTCTCAGAAAGAGAAACAATATATATATATTGTTTCTAATGAACTAAATGAACTAAAATGTATTCTGCCTACAAGAAGTACAGGTACAAAGACAGAATAGAGATGGAGGGTATGGCCAACCAATGTCTGCCCTAAATTGAGACCCACCCAATGGGCAATATATATATTGTTTCTTTCATCAACCATATATATATGAAAGGAAGTAACTGGGGAAAGTGGATAGGGAGGGGAGAAGGGCAGGAGGAGGCATGATCAGATATAAGGAGAACAGAAGAGAGAGAAGAAAAAGAAGTGGTCAGGATGGGTGGAGCAGTCTAGGACATGCCAGAAAACTGGAATGGGAGGAAGTGCCAGGGTGTCTATGGGGGCTACTCTAGCTGAGACACTTGGCAGTAGGTGGCATGGGTCCAGAAGTGGCCACTTCCTCTAGCCAGGTGGGACTCCCAGTGGAGGGATAAGGGCAGTAATTCACACGCAAAACTAAATGAACTAAAATGTATTCTGCCTACAAGAAGTACAGGTACAAAGACAGAGTAGAGATGGAGGGTATGGCCAACCAATGTCTGCCCTAAATTGAGACCCACCCAATGGGCAAGAACCAATACCTTACACTAATTTTTTAAAATGACACATAAAATAATAAAAATTTTATTACAAAAATAAGTTACACTTGCCTCCAGCTTACATTACTCCACTGCAAGCTTCTGGTGTAATCCCACATAGCAAGTCAGTCTTCATTGTAAACAGGTCAGACCAGTATCCACCCCTTTTCCCTGCCTCTTTGTTGTTGGGCACCTCCTCTAGCACCAGGAGCAGCCATGCAACCTCTGGATGAAGCAGCACCCCTTGCTCCTCTACCACCCCTTCCTCTAGCTCCCAACTTGAAAATCTTCATAACCATAGTATGGATCTTCATATCCACCACAATAGCTATAATAATCATAACCATAATAATCATAAAAATCTTCGTATTCATAATAATCTGGAGGATATCCATAGCCACCTCTACCTCCACACCCTCGACCTCTTGTTGCGGGTGTTGGCACATGAGGTAGACCATAATAGTAGTAACCATCATACATTTGATTCTTTGCTGCTTGCCTCTGAGCTTTTCTTTCTTTCCTCTTCTGATCTGGTAGCTTAACCAAAACAATTTCAATATTTTCTCCCTCCAAGTCTTTACCATTCATTTTCTCCATAGCCTTGACAGCACCATCTCTCTCATCAAAGTGAAGGAAAGCATAATCTTTTAGCTTTTTCACTCATTCCAGTTTCCCATACTGACTAAACAACTTTTCTAAATTTTCTGTTATGTGTTGGCAAGGTTGCGTATAAATAGCCCTTTTACCTTTGTCATAACTTCAGAGTCAGGATCTTCAATAGGATCAGCCCATTCAACGGTTCCAACATTTCTCCAGACTTTCACTTTACTGGTAACTCATTAGCTTACACCTTGCCTGGGCAGCTGTTTTGTGATCTTCTTCATATTCAAGGAAGCAAAAGCGTCTGTTTTTTTCTTTTTCTTCTTGTCGTCAGGTTGGTGGTATAAAATGACATCTGTGAGACCCTGTCACTTTACTAAATTCTTCAAGAATTTGTTCCTTGGTTTTACTCTTAGGAATAGAGCCCACAAAAAGCCTATTGTTGGCAACTGAGATGCAGACACCAATGTGCTTCTAGGAATGAATTTCATGATTATTATACATAACAGCCTCTTGTGATGCTTCTTTTATACGAAAAGTGACAAACGCATAACCTCTGTTGAGACCAGTAAGCGGATCCATCATTAAACGAAGATCCTCTATAGGTCCAGCATTCTCAAATAATGGAACAAGGTCATCCTCAAACAGATCTCTGGGGATCTTCCCCACAAACATCTCAGTGCCAACAGAAGACTGCTGACGTGAATAAATGGAATCTGGAGGTTGTCCTGCATACTTCCTCTGACCTGTAGACACATCAAGTGTGTAGCCTGTTCTTTCCAAAAGTGCCTTAATCTTTGCCTCATCTGGTCCTTTACTAGAGTCTGCTACTTTGGTCTCTTGTTTCTCTCTCTGCCTGTAAGTCTTTATGACTCCACACAAAAAGGCACTTTTGTCCTGAACATGAGACATTCAGCATTTACACTGTTGAAGCACTGCCAATGCGCTGTCTTCATTGAACTCTTTTAAAGATTTGATAGCTCTTTCATCTAAATCACTATGTGCAACTTAGCCCTGCAAAGTAAATTTCATCTAGTTTTTCAGCAAATTTCTGTGGCAAACCAGCATTAAGCAATGTCTGAAAATTTTCTTAATGGATAACTGCTGAAGTAGTATCCATGGGTTCTAGTTCCAATCAGAATAGCTAAGATCAAAACCTCAGGTGATAACACTCCTCCATTGCTGGTGGGATTGCAAACGGGCAAAATCACTCTGAAAATCAATCTGGAGGTTCCTCAGAAAATTAGAAGTAGATCTACCTGAAGACCCAGCAATACCACTCTTGGGAATATACCCAAAAAGATACCCCACCATGCTATAGGGGCATGTGTTCCACTATGTTCATAGCAGCCATAACATATAGTGATAGCCAGAAGTTGTAAACAACCCAGATGTCCCACGACAGAAGAATGAACACAGAAAATATGGTTCAGTTACACAATGGAATACTACTCAGCTATTAAGAATGAAGACATCCTGAGTTTTGCAGGCAAATGGATGGAACTAGAAAATATCATCTGGAGTGAGGTAACTCAGACCCAAAAGGACATGCATGATATGTACTCACTAATAAGTGGATACTAGCCAAAAATAAAAAATAAAGAAAATAAAGAAAGAAAAGTACAAAATACTCAAGATACAGTCCATGGAACTAAAAAAGGTCAGCAAGCTGAAGGGCCCAAGTGAGGATGCCTCAGTTCCACTTGGGAGGAAGAAGAAAGCAATCACAAGTGGGGAGGGAGGGAGGGACCTAGGAAGGAAAGTGGGCAGAAGGTTGTGGTGTGGGGAAGGGGAACCTGATCTGGTATTGAGTGAGGGAAAAGGAACAAAGCCCTGAGGGCCAGCAGAAAGAATGGAAACCAGCAATCTCTTGAGGTAGGAGGTTGGGAGGACCCTCCAGAATGCACCATAGACCTGGGAGGTGAGAGACTCTTAGGACTCAAAGGGAGGGAACTTAGATAAAATGCTGGACAGAAGGAAGAGAGAACTTATAGTATCTACCTCCAACAGGAAGACAGGGCATCAAGTGAGAAAAGGGGGTTGTCATCTCACAGTCAAAACTCTGACCCATAATTGTTCCTGTTTGAAAGAACTACAGAGATGGAAATGGAGAGGAGCCTGAAGAAAAGAAGGTACAATGACAGGACCAAAGTAGGATCCAGCTCAAGGGGAGGTCCCAAGGCCTGATGCTATTACTGAGGATATGGAGAGCTCTCAGAAAAGGGACCTATCATGGCTGCCCTCCAGAAGACCCAACAAGCAGCTAAAAGAGTCAGATGCAGATATTTGCACCCAACCAATGGACAGAAGCTGCTGACCCCTGTGGTTGAATTAGGGAAAAGCTGGAAGAAGCTGAGGAGGAGGGTGACCCTGTAGGAGGACAAGCAGTCTCAATTAACCTGGACCCCTGAGATCTCTCAAACACTGGACCACCAACCAGGCAGCTAATATGAAGCCTCTCATCACACATACAGCAGAGGACTGCTGGGTCTGTGTTCAATCAGAGATGATGCACCTAACCCTCAAGAGACTGGAGGCCCCAGGGAGTTTAGAGGTCAGGTGAGGTGGGGGGTGGAAAGTGGGGGGTGGGGTATGTGGACACCCTCATGGAGACAGGGGGTGGGGAGGAGGTATGGGATGTGGAACATTTGGAGGGTGGATGAGGGTGGGGAATAAAATCTGGAGTGTAAAAGAAATAAAAAAATAAAATAAAGAAAGAAAAGAAGCAAGCAAACAAGCAATCAAAAGGCAGAGAAAAGTCCAGCATGGAGAGGGGGAGGTGGGCATGAAGTCATACCTCTGGCTAAAGCTGTTGCCAATTGATCACTGCTGGAAGGGGCAGATTTAGTTTTTTTTTTTTTTTTTTGAGTGTGACCTTGGAGGATTGATGACACTGCAGTGGAAGGCGGTGCATTCAGCTATACCGGCAGCATCAGTTGTACTTGATAAATTACATAAAGATACTGGTACACAAGGTTGGCCAGGTAGGAAGCTGGAGGTGGATCTGGGAGGAGCAGGAGAGGGAATGAGTAAAATTAGAATACACTTTACAAAGTTCTCAAAAAAACTAATAAAAATTAGAAAAAAGAAAATAAGTGTTAATTCCTGATCCTGTACATTTATGCACTGCTGGTGGAAGACACAAACTAGCTCAGACCCTATGGAAGTTTTTTTTTTTTTCATTTTTTGAAAAAAAATACAAATATCCTTTAAGACCAAGACAGACTCGTCTTGTGCATTCCCCTGGAAGATGTGGAGATAATACATCACAGAGATACTTCCACATTGGTGTTTTTTTGCAGCACTGTTCACAATAGCTACGTCATAAAACAAACCTAGGTATCAGACAAAAGAGGAATGGATAAAGAAAAGGTGGTATATGTACACAATGAGAAATTTTCAGCCATATAAAAGGAACAAAGTTATGTCACTGGCAGGAAAACGAATGTAGTTGGAAATAATCATATTAAGTGAATCAATCTATTAAGACAAATACCCAATTTCTAACATTTGTGGTTCCTAGATTTTATATGGATTCTGCAAATCATGCATGTGTTTATAACAGCAAACTGTCTACGGGGAACAAAGGGAAATAACGGGAGAGGAAGAAGAATAAGGATAAGAGAGAGTGGGGGAGTACAGAAGTGAGTATGTGCAACATATGCTGTATACTTGTATGAATAATTTAAAAATACAACAGTAAAAACTAAACACACATCAACATACACACATACAATGCTGAACGCAACATCGTCTGTTCATGAAGTATGCTGTTAGTTCTTCATAGAATTTATCCTCACTCCCTTCATCCCTGGCTCAGTTATGAGTCTTTATTAAAGTGTTTGTTCCTCCAGGAAGTCTGCCTATCAGCAGACCTGTACAGTCTTTCCTCTCTGTTCCTCTCCTACACATTGTTCATGCCTTTAGGAACACTGTTATCTGGAACATATTAAAATGCTGTGCTTACATGTATGTGCTGTGGGGCTTCAAGGTCCTTAGACTTGGAGAATAAGAAGAGTCAATAAGTGCCATGTGAGGTATTTACTTTCAAAGACCTTACAATCTAGTGGACATTAGGAAAGTAAATTCTGGTGTGATTTTTGAGATTATAGAATAGTTGACCACTTTGTAGTGTAAAAGAAATGAAAAACTTTGGACTGTTCTGGATTATCTGTTCTATATAGTGAGATTACATTATCTGTTCTATGTACTGAGATTTACATGATTTTGACTGTTTTTACCTTCCTCTAATACTCTGCTTCATTTTACATCACCAGAGATCAAGTTCAAATTGATAGATACTATCACCAGTGGTGTTGATCTAAGAACTTGCTATTTCAGTTTTACTTCCTTCCTAATGACTAATTAGGAGATTGTCATTGGTTACTTTCACCAATCCAATTGGATTTCAGTGGCAATTAATTCCCTGGGTCATATGAACAAAGTTGGCAAATCTAGACTTTCTAGAAGCACCTGGTCATTAATCTCTGCACTAATTAATGTCCTCTTTTATTTGATCAGTTTTTTCTATAATAGCAATTGTGTATGCCAAAATTCAGTTGTTGGGGAATTCTCTGACTGGAAGATGCTCCCGTTTGGAAATAGGTATGTGAAAGATGGAAGAAACATGACAGTAGAACACACTGGACAACTCTCTCAATTCAATTCCAGAAAAGCAGCCTAGTGGCAGAATCTCATCTGTAGATATAAAGTAAGTTCTTTCTTTAAAAAAAAAATTAGCTAGATTATAATATAGAGAAGATGGAACAGATCAGAGTCAGAAGAAAATAGCACAATGTAATTGTGGAGAAATGCAGATGGCAGCAGACATTGACTTTATCTTGTTTTTTAAAAAAACCCTGCACCATTAGTTTAAGGAGAATCTGAAGTCTGAAGAATAGATGAGGATTTTTGAAGCCTCAACATGATGTAGTAAAGGGTTTTGTCATTAACTATTTTGAGAATCAAAGTAGGTAAATAACATATAGAAGTTGGAAGTCAGAACTACTTATTTTTATTTGTTTCTATGATCACAGACAAGTTACCTAGAGATAATTAATATATTAAGGTTCCCTGTGGCCTTTTTGTTTTGGAAATAAAATCCATAATGATAGACACAAAAATAGAGAGAGAATAACTATAAAAAAGAGAGAGTTAGAATAACCACAGATTGTTTTTAAACATTCTCTGCATGTCTAATTTCAGAACCTATAATTTAAACACATACAAAATGGATAAAATATTATTAAATGGGAAAATCAAGCATTTTCTATGAATTATGTTTATTGAGTTTTTAGTTATTTTTGGCTTTCTTCCTAATTTGGGTTATCACACATAAATGCATTTAAATAATATCGAGAGGAAAAACAAACCAGAATCCAGGAGGATAGGAACTGGCATTGTGAAAAATGTGAGCGAATGAGTAACAACTGGAATGCTTAGCTCTTGGTACAGGTAACCTAAAAACGAAGAAAAAAATGACAAAAAACTTAGTAGCAGAATTTCTGATATTGTTTGTGCATTTTTTGTTTGTGGAAAAATAGACATGTACACAGGGTAAACATTTGACCTGATAAGTTCATCTAGGAGCAGGGAAATATGCATTATTGAAATGATGGGGCATATAAATGGCCTTAAAAGACTAATATTTCATTCTTACATAGGGTATTTTTATAAAAGTTAAGTATTTTCTTGGTGTACACAGGACCAGAAATTTGACTTCTCTAATTTTATAACTGAGGCAACCAATAATCCTTTTTCTCTAATAATGAACTTCAAATTGAAAAGGATCTGTTTTAGTGTGACAAAGTTCTTGTAAATTTACAATATAGAATGATTTTCAGAAATAGAATTTTAGAGAGATGTGGTTTCTACTTTTTATGGCCTTTAAGTAAGAAAATAAAGAAGAGACAGCAAGATTATAGTTGATGGATGTCCTGTAGGACAAAAATAATTCAAACGTTCTTTTAGAATAAGCTCAAGTTTTGCAGAACAAAAGAATTTCTGAGGCCACTGGGCCCTCCAGGGAGCAACTCTTGTCTTCAAGCCTCAGAAGGCTCAAGCCCTGCGCATCTCAATGACTTTTGGTTATTTATTTATTTATTTACTTACTTACTTACTTACTTATTTCCTTTTTTTTTTCACTCCAGATTTTATTCCCCTCCCAGTCCACCCTCAGACTGTTACACATCCCATACCTCCTCCCCACCCCCTGTCTCCACGGGGATGTTCACACCCCACCCTCCCACTCCACCAGACCTCTAAACTCCCTGGGGCCTCCTCCAGTCTCATCAGAATTAGGTACATCTTCTCTGACCGAACCCAGACCTGGCAGTCCTCTGCTGTATATGCGTCGGGAACTCATATCAGCTGGTATATGCTGCCTGGTTGGTGGTCCAGTGTCTGAGATATCTCAGGGATCCAGGTTAATTGAGACTGCTGGTCTGCCTATAGGGTCACCCTCCTCCTCAGCTTCTTCCAGCTTTTCCCTAATTCAACCACAGGTGTCAGCAGCTTCTGTCCATTGGTTGGATGCAAATATCTGCATCTGACACTTTCAGCTGCTTGTTGGGTCTTTTGGAGGGCAGTCACGATGGGCCTCCTTTTTTGTGAGCGCTCCATAGCCTCAGTTAATTTATTTTTTTTGTCTCACTTCCTTCCATTTTAGGTTAGCTGTCTTAATTGTAAACATCATTTTTTTGGGGGGGGGGTGCGGGAAGGAGAGTTCTTTAATTCTCTTTTTAGTTTTATTCTATCCATATTCATAGTTGTGGGGCTATCTTAAGCTCCATATTCTTTTCTAACATGAAAAATTCAGTTGCCCAATCAGTTGCTGCTCTTTCTAGAAAGTATCCAGAAAAGAGAATTTATACATATCTATAAAAGACACATTTGTTTTTTGCTGTCTGAACCTTGGAGCCATTACTATATTGTTTTGGATGCATAGAAAAGTTATTTTTATGTGAGAGTTTTTATGCTTAAAAAGACAATCTTATTTTTCTGTTATTTTGCTTTTGTTTTACAGTTTTCATTTCTTTAAGTTGATAAATTTGTCCTTTGCTTATAGAAAAGCCTGTGTGGTCCTGTTTAGCCATGGGATTTCGCAGTATTCTGATAGAGTGCCTTTATAATGGCCTATCAGGGGCTTAAATGATTTTTGTTTCTGTTGCCTCTTAGACCTCATCTACAAGACCCTCATTTCCTGCACACTTATCCCTTTTAACCTCTTTAAAGTTCTTTGGACATTGCAAATAAGTTCATACCTTAGAGTTCTTGCTCTTGCTGTTGTGTCTCCATCTAATATCTCCCCAAATAACTTAGTGATTTTTTTCACCATTCATTTGTTTTCTCATGTTTTTTTTTTTTATTTGAATGATGAGCAAGAATTGTCTCATGAGTCCCATTTTTGAATCACATTCCCAATACTGCTCTGTCACTTCTTGCTTAAATTTCCTGCAGAATAAAACCAGCATTTGAAATCTGGTCTTTAAATGTCTACTTTTAATGATATATTTATATCTTTGAAAATATAAATCTAGGAGATTAAATACTTTAAAAATATATTTGGCTTTTTGTCTCTACTTAGTAGCATGTAAAATGTTTCTTCATACACAATGAATGGAATAAATTCATAGATATGAACTCTTTCAACTAAATCATTAATCAACTAAAAAAAATTTTTCTTTTTAAATCAACCAGCATGAGAGTGTACCAGATATAAAATGGGGCAATGTATGTGGGGTCATGAGCAGGATGTGACAGGTCAAGTGCTGTTTGATTTGAATGTGAAAGAATAAATGATATCTTTGAAATTACAATACAGAGAAAGACAATTCCTTGCTTGAGCAACAGAGTCAGAGCATCTTCTGTGCAATAGCCATTATCTATCCTGTATATGTGGTTCATAAAACCCGTTGTTCTGACTTTTGTGAAAGGGTGGTTCACATCCAACGCACTAACTTGGCACATCAGCATCAAGTGCTCTTGCTTCTGTGTTTGACCAGGTGTGACATGTATGCCAGTCTACTGGATTTCTTACAATTACTTGTGTTAAGGATCTGCAGCAACTCTTCTTTCCAGCAATGCTTTGTCATTTGTAACAAAAACACTTGTGACCAACAGAATAGTATTCAAATTTTGTAAAATGCTCAGGTAATGTTTGCCTTCTACAGTTAATTTACCCTTTTCATAGTGAGTATGAATACACTATTAATGTGAGTATTCTCATTTTTCCCTGTAGGTAACATTAAAGCAAACGGCTTATTTGGGCCAATGATTAGAACAAACCATTCTGCAGTGTCTGAATTTGTGCTGTTGGGGCTGTCAAATTCCTGGGAGATCCAGGTTTTTCTTTTTTTCTTTTCTTGTCTGTTCTATTTGTCCAGTTTGACAGGAAACTTCATCATAGTTGTTACAGTCACCTCTGACTCCTACTTGCATTCACCCATGTACTTTCTACTGGCCAATCTCTCTGTTGTTGATCTTATATTTTGTTCCATTGCAGCACCCAAAATGATTTGCGATCTTTTCAGAAAGCAGAAAGTCATCTCGTTTGGAGGCTGTATTAGTCAGATCTTCTTTAGTCATGCAGTTGGAGGCACTGAGATGGTGCTGCTCATAGCCATGGCCTTTGACAGGTATGTGGCCATATGCAAACCTTTACACTATCTGACCATCATGAGCCCACGAATGTGCCTGCAAATATTAGTTGCTGCTTGGATCATTGGCCTCATCCATTCATCATCCCAGTTGGCTTTTGTTATAAACTTGCCATTCTGTGGCCCTAACATACTAGACAGCTTTTATTGTGACATACCACGACTCATCAGGCTTGCATGCACAGATACTTATAAACTGGAATTCATGATTACTGCCAATAGTGGATTCATTTCCTTGCTTGCGTTCTTTTTACTCCTCATTGCCTATGTCTTTCTCCTCATCACTGTCCAGAAGCAGTCTTTGGGATGTTCATCCAAGGCCCTCTCCACTCTGTTGGCGCACATTACAGTTGTAGTTTTGTTTTTTGGCCCATTGATTTTTTTCTATGTGTGGCCTGCTCCTTCAACACATGTAGATAAATTTCTAGCTATATTTGATGCAGTTTTGACTCCCTAAATCCAGTTATCTATACATTGAGGAACAGAGATATGAAGACCGCCATCAGGAAAGTATTTTGTCAGCGCTTGGCTTTTAGAAAATCAATGTAGATGGTTTGGTTGAGATATAAAATTTCCAAGTGAGTACTGGAAGTTTTTAACAACCAATCCCCTTTAAAGGTTTTGTGTTAGAGATCCTTTGAGTGCATTCAGGCAATCACCTCCTGTTAGGTGAGTCTATTTTGTTTCTACAAATAGTGAGTAATATTTTCCATGAAGAAAAAGGAGGTATTTCTATATAATAAATAGGAATCAAACATTTTATTAACTTTTTAATCCTTACATAACTGTGCCAATAATTACTTTTACACGTGTTTATAACAAAGATGATTTTTGTTCTAATAATAACTGTACCAGTTTCAAACTGTTCTGTGATCAGTGTGATTCTTCCTTTAATGTGAAGATATTTATTAATCTTAAAAATAGGACGGGAAGACAATTTGGTAGTAAAGATAAACTGCTGAAAAATATAAAAATATTCACATTTTAATTAATTATTTTATTTATTTTAAAAATTTATTTTTAAATAAAAAGCCCAACCCTTCACATGTCCATCCTTTCAAATTTATGGTCTTTATTTTTATATTATTGTTACACATATATAAATGAATAAATATGTATATATAATCTGCTGAGTCTGTGTATTATTTCTCATTTGTATATGATTTTAGGATATATATACATCCTAAATATATGTGTACACATATATATGTATACGTATATATACATATATATATGTAATATTAGAAAACAAAGTAATATGACTCTTTGTAGTTTTTATAAACTTCCTTAGTGTTACTTATTCTTTTTCTTTCTGCTTTCCTCACTTAAAGAATCCTGTTCCCACAGTTTTCTGTTCATCTGTAATCTACTATTACCTTTTCTTGAGGTCATACACAATGGTTTATTTATGACTTGTTGAATCCACATTAATTTTCCCCAGGTTTTTTTGGTGATCTTGGCCTAGTAAGTGAGCATAAACAGGCCAAGACTTTTAAGATTTTTGATCATTTACTTGCTATAAGTCACATATCTTGATTTCATACTCTTCCATATGTTGTAAGCTTTTTTATATATTATTTTTCATCAAATAGAACTGATATTGGCAGATGTTCTGAGAAAGGCTAGATTGTGATTAAGTTTGTTTTTGTAAGTGCCAAAGTTTCTCTTATCTTCTAATAATTTTATTGAAATATTTTGTAATTTATTGTTACAAAGAAAAGATGTAAACCATTTCAAGAATATAGTCAATGGTTTTTTTAGTAAACTCACAAAATCGTAAAACCATTATCATCAATCAGTTTCGGACTATTTCCCTTATGCATGTAAGATCTCTAGACCATTTACTATTAATTCATACTTGTTTTTTCTCCTCAGTCCAGGAAGTCTTTGATTGTAAATTAATAATATACTTTCATCTATAAACTTATTTTATGTCTTATAGAAAATTTTTATTCATTCAATATATTCTGATTATGGTTTGACCTCACCCAACTCCTTCAGCTTCTTCCAACCTCTCACCAGCCAAGATCCATGTTTTTTTTCTGTTTTTAGGAAAGAAGCAACCATGCAAACAAAAAGCCAAGCATACAAGCATACAAGCATAACAAAAATGGAAAAGAGAAAGACACACACACACACACACACACACACACACACACACACCCCAGAACATAAAACCCCAAAACTGAAAACCATAATATACATACAAAAGTCCACTAAGAAAAATGATAAGCAAAGAAATATGAGACATAAAGACCAACAAAAATATCATCAATTTCATTTTCTGTTGGTCATCTGTTTTAGGACATAATGTCTGCCTTAAGGATGATTAATATAACAAGTGATACTCCATTGGAGAAAAGTAAATTTTCACTTGTAAGCAGATGTCAGAGATAGGTTTTTTGTTAGTGTTGGGAACATGTGTCCACTTCCCTTTTTAGCACTGGGGCCCCATTTGGCTTTAACCTGTATAGACCTGTGACTGTTGCCAAAGTCTCAGTGAGTTTATAAGAATGTCATTCTTCTTTTGTATAGACGATACTAATTCTTTGGTGGTGATTATCTCCTCTGGCTCTTATAATCTTTTCAACTCCTCTTCAGTATAGCTCTCTGAGCCCTGAGGTATGAGGTTTGATTAAAAACATCCCATTTAGAACCAAGTGTTCCAAAGTCTTCCATTGTTTGCATATTGTCCAGTTGGGAATCTCTAAGTTCTATCTACTGCAATAGGAAGCTTTTTGATGATGACTGAGCAAGCCACTGATCTATGACTATAAAAGAATGTCTTCAGGAGTCATTTGATTGCTATGTTCCATTAGCAGAACAATAATATTTGGTTTACCTTATGCTCATGTCCTATGTTATTTTAAGTTTGTTGGCCACAAGAACAGTGTCAGGCATGGATTGTATCTCATGGAGTAGTTCTTAAATCCAGTTAGAGAATGGTTGGTTTATTCTCCCAACACTTGTGCCAATAGTCTATCAGCATATAATGCAGGCAGGTTATCTTTATAGATTGAAGCTGTGTTGGGTGTTTCTTTTTTCTTCTTTGGTAATGTGCAGAGTACCTCCTAGTATCATGAATACTATTCAGTAGGGGTGACAGTTCTAGTTAGGCTCAAACTCTACTTAATTGTTTTCAGTAAGATATATAGTGCTGTCTTCAGCAATAAGGTCTTACCATCAGTTTGTAGAAAATATCCAATAGTATGAGATGTTTGGGTGCTTTCTTGAAGCTCCTTTAGCTAATGACTCAACTAGATATAACCTATTCTTGGCACTGGATATTTCACTTGGTGTAGGTAGATATCTAGTTAGGGCATTATCTCCCCCATTATTTGATAACTCCATTTAGAATTTTCATATATGTACATATTTATATTTATTCATATATGTATATATTTTAAAAGTGTTTAATACTATAGAGTATTAGATTTTCATATGACACCTAAAAGGGTACTTGAAGATTGTTGTCCCTTTAAGATTCCCTACTTAACTCTCCCTTCCTTCCCCTTTCTCATTTAATCCTCTTGTTCCAGTTTCTCCCCAATCTCTCCATAATTATATATTCTATTTTCCTTCCTTAGAAATTCTCTCCTTCTTCTTACTATTTTACTTTATACCTAACCTTTTCGATTATATAATTATATAATATGTTTATCAAAGGCTTAAGAGTTAACATTTCCATATAAGAAAGTTTATAGACTGTCTTTTTTGGGTCTGGGTCACCTCACTCAGGATGACTTTTTTTTCTAGCTCCATAAATTTACCTGTGAATTTCATGATTTAGTTTTTTTAACCATATATTATTCAAACTTTGTAAATGTACCACATATTTATTATCTATTTGTTGACAGACATCTAGACTATTTCCAATTTATGGCTATTATATGAATATGTTTGAGCAAGTATTTTTGTATAAGGTGAAGTATCTTTTGGATATTGATGTAGATTTAGTCCCAGATTCCCAGGAAACTGACATTAGTTTCCATAGTGGCTGTACAATCTTGCACTTCCACCAAAAATAAATGTGCCTCTTTACCCACATCATCACTACCATGAACTGTTATTTGTTTTATTGATTTTGTCTATTCTGACTGGCGTAAGATAAAAAGTCAAAATAGTTTTGGTTCGCATTTCCTTAATGACTACAGATTCCAAATAGTTCTTTAAGTTTTTTCAGCTATTTGTGTTTCATCATTTGGAAACTCTCTTTAGTCCTGTACCACATTATAAACTGGGTCATTTGTTTTCTTGTGTTCACTCTATTATATTAATATATATAATAATATATTATATATATATATTTAGTTATATATATATATATATATATATATATATATATATATATATATTAGGTATTAACCCTCTATATCGTGAGTATTTTATTTTCACATTCTGTATGCTGCCACTCTGAATGGTGGTGTCTTTTGCCACACAGAAGGATTTCCCTTTCATGAGGTCCCATTTATTAACTATTGGTTTTAATGTTTGTGGCATTGGTGTTCTAAACAGAAAGTCTTTTCCTGGGCCCATGAGTTCAAGATATTCTCTACTTTTTCTTGTATCAGATTCAGGGTATCTTATATTATATTCAGATCTTTAATCCACTTGGAGTTGAGTTTTGTGCATGGTGATAAATATGGATCTACTAACATTTCTCTATATAGTGCTATCCAGTTTGACCACCACTGTTTCTAGAAGATGCTGTCTTTTCCCCAGTGTGTAGTTCTGGCTTTTTAATCAAAAGTAAAGTATTTACTTATAAGCGAGTACACACCATGTGGTATTTCTGGGTCTGGGTTACCTCACTCAGGATGAGAATTTCTAGTTCCATCTATTTGTCTGTAAATTTCATGATGTCATTGTTCTTAATAGCTGAGTAATATTCCATTGTGCAGATAAAAATATTTTTTTTTTATCTATTCTTCAGTTGAGTGACATGTTTCCAGTTTCTGACTATTACAAATAAGGCTGCTATAAATACAGGTGAACAAAGGCCCCTGTGGTATAGTGGAGCATCATTTTGGTCTGTGCCCAGGAGTGGTATAGCTGGATCTTAGGGTAGAACTATTCCCAGTTTTCTGTCAAATTGATTTTTACTGTGGTTGTGCAAGTTTGCACTCACACCAGCAATAGAGGAGTGTTCCCTTTGCTCCATATATTTGCCAGCATTTGCTGTTGCTTGAGTTTTTTGATCTTAGCCATTCTGAAAGATGTAAGATGGAATCTCAGGATCATTTTGACTTGCATTTCCTCGATGACTAAGGACTGAGCATTTCTTTTTTCTCATAATAAATGTTTTTATTTAGGTTTGGTCAGTGCAGGAGAGATATACTAGGGTCAAAGGGCAATATTCACTATCAGGACACAGCAGTTCATAAAAACTTAGTAACTATGCACTCAGATTTCTTAAGCATTTAGTCCCCTAAAGATTAATGCACAAATGTATAGTGTAAAAACTTTATGTAGTGCTCAAATTACTATAGGACTACAAGTCCAACTTTTTATGATAAAAACTACTGTACTGGGCAAACTCAGTAGTCCTAAACTCATATATACTCTAACAAATTTGAATAGTGCATGAGTGACAACAGTGTGAGGAAGAGTGCCCTGACACATCACAAGGCTCTAGATGAACACAGATTTATGCAGATGCCATTGCTACAGATTCCCACTTACAACGTCACGTTAACTCATATAAAAATACCTTGACCCTACACAAAATGTCCTTTTAGCAATGATCAAAGTTACAATGCTATCCTCATCAAAATTCCAACTCAATTCTTCATAGAGTTAGAAAGAGTAATTTGCAAATTCATTTAGAATAACAAAAAACCCAGGATAGAAAAATCTATTCTCAACAATAAAAGAACTTCTGGGAGAATCACCATCCCTGATCTCATGCTATATTACAGAGAAGTAGTGATAAAAACTGCATGGTATTGGTACAGAGACAGGCAGGTAGATCAATGAAACAGAATTGGAGACCCAGAAATGAACGCATACACCTATGGTCATTTGATCTTTGACAAAGGAGCTAAAAATATGCAATGGAAAAAAGCATTTTCAACAAATGGTTCTGCCAGGCAATGGTGGCGCATGCCTTTAATCGCAGCACTTGGGAAGCAGAGGCAGGTGGATTTCTGAATTCAAGGCCAGCCTGGTCTACAGAGTGAGTTCCAGGATAGCCAAGAACACACAGAGAAACCCTGTCATGAAAAACAAAAAAACAAAACAAAACAAAACAAAACAAAACACAAATACAAAAACAAAAACAGAAACAAAAACAAAACCAAATGGTGCTGGTTCAATTGGCAGTCAGCATGAAGAAGAATGAAAATCAATCCATTCTTATCTCCTTGTAAAAAGCTCAAGTCCAAGTGGATCAAGGACATCCACATAAAACCAGATACAATGAAACTAATAGAAGAGAAAGTGGGGAAGAGCCTCGAAAAATTTTCAAAGTGGCAGAGGTATTCTTTAAATGCTTCTCAGCCACTGGAGATTCCTCTGTGAGAATTCTCCCTTTAGCTTTGCATCTCATTTTTGATTGGGTTATTTGGCTTGTTGGTGTCTAATTTCTTGAGTTCTTTATGTATTTTAGATATCAGTCCTCTGTCAGATGTAGAATTAGTGAAGATCTTATCCCAATCTGTCATTTGGTCCTGCTGACAGTATCCTTTGTCTTACAGAAGTTTTTCAATTTCATGAGGTCCCATTTATCAACTTTTGATCTTAGAGCCTTAGCCATTGGTGTTCTTTTTAGGAAGTTGCCTCCTGTATCAACATGTCAAGAATTTATCCCACTTTCTCTTTTAGTAGATTTTCTATATATGGTTTTTATTGAGGTCTTTGATCCACTTGTACTTGAGTTTTTTGCAGGGTGATAAATATGGGTCTATTTGCATTCTTCTATATGCATACATTCAGTGAGTCCAGCACCATTTGTTGAAGATGCTCTCTCTTGCCCTATTGTATGGTTTTGGCTTCTTTCTCAAAAATCAAGTGTCCACAGGTGTCTGCATTTATTTCTGGGTTTTCCATTTGATTCCATTGATCAACCTGTCTGTTTCTATACCAATGCCACGCAGTTCTTCTTACTTTTGTTCTGTAGTACAGATTGAAATCAGTGACGGTGATACCTTTAGAAGTTCTTTTATTGTACAGTTTTGTTTTAACTATACTGTTTTTGTTTTAAATATGAAGTTGAGAATTGTTCTTTCAACATCTGTAAAAAATTGTGTTGAAATTTTGATAGAAATCAAAATTTGCATTGAATCTATCCTTTGATAAGATGGCCATTTATACTATATTAATTCTACTAATCCATGAGCATGGGAAATCTTTCCGTCTTCTGGTAAAAATTGAAATCTCCTTCAATTTCTTTCTTCTGAGACTTGAAGTTCTTGTCATACAGATATTTCACTTGCTTGGTTAGAGTTACAACAATGTATTTTATATTATTTGTGGCTGATGTGATTTCTCTAATTTTTTTCTCAGCCCATTTATATGATACAGTTCACAAACTCAAAGAAGCTAAGCAATAAGAAAAGCCCAAGCAAGGGTGCTTACACTCATTTCCCCCCACATTAGATTATTTGGTTTGTTGGTGTCTACCTTCTTGAGCTCTTTATATATTTTGGATATTAGTCCTCTATCAGATGTAGGGTTGGTGAAGATCTTTTTACATTTGAAAGGCTGCCATTTTATCCTATTTATGGTGTCCATAGCCTTACAGAAGCTTTTCAGTTTTGTGAAGTCCCACTTATTTTTGATCTTAGAGCCTGAACCATTAGTGTTCTGTTTGGGAATCTGTCTCTTGTGCTGATTTGTTAAAGTCAGTTCCCCATTTTCTCTTGTATTAGATTTAGTATGTCTGGTTTATGTTGAGATCTTGGATCCAATTGGACTTAAGTTTTGTACAAAGTAATAAATATGAGTTTATTTTCATTTTACTACATGTAGACATTCATTCTACTACATGTAGACATTAGCTATAAAGTGCTTAAATCCACCGGCCCAAAGAAACTGAGTATGAGGATGGCTCAAAGGTGGATGCCTGAATCTCACTCAGAATGGAGAATAAAACAGACATCAGAGATAGATGGAGGGAGGGAATTGGGTAGGAGTTGGGGTAAGGCCAGGAATGGAGATGGGGATATTGTGTGGGCACAGGAAGGATTAGAGAGGGCAGGGAGAGAGAACAGAAATTGATTGGGGGTCACCTCTAGGGCTAGCTGGAGACCTAAGAAATGGGAGGCTCCCAGGAGTCTATGGAGGTAACTCTAGCTGACACTCGTAACAGTGGGAGATATTGACACCAAGTGGCCACTTTGTATAGCCAGTCAGGACTTCCACCGGATGGAAGGGCATCATCCCACCACAACTTTCACCCAAAACTTGTCTTGCCTACAAGATGCACAGTGATAAAGATGGAATAAATTTAAAGAGCAGCTAACTAATGACTAAACTTGAGACCCATCCCATAGGAGACAGCACTATTAGTGATACTCTGTTGTGCTTGCAGATAGAAGCCTAGTGTAACTGTATTCCGAGAAGCTTCATCCAGAAACTGATGGTAACAGATGCAAAGACCCACCACCACCAAACACCATTCAGAGCTAGGGGAATCTTGTGGAAGAGTTGAGGATAGGATAGAGCAAGCTAAAGGAGTCAAGGATACCACAAGGAGAACTACAAATTTAACTAACCTGGTTCCATAGGGGTTTACAGAGACTGAACCACTAACCAAAGAGCATGCAGTGGCTAGACATGCACATTTGTAAAAGATGTGCAGCTTGCTCTTCATGTAACAATTGGAGCTTGGGCTGTCTCTGACTCTCTTGGCTGCCATTAGATTCCCCTCCCTATCTGGACTGCATGGTTGGGCCTCACTGAAAGAGGAAATGTTTAGTCCTACTGTGACTTGATGTCTCAAGACTGTGCAGTACTCAAGAGGGGGGATAATAGGGAGGAATTTGTGAGGGAATCTGAAGGAGAGGAAGGAGGGGGCTGTGACTGGGATGTAAAGTAAAAACGTAAATATATTAATGTAAAAGTCATGTCTATATGTATGTGGATGTATGCCTTGGTTTTCAACTTGATTCCAATAATTAGCATGTTTGTTTTTAAACCAATACCATACTGCTTTAATGTAATTAAAACGATATAAAAGCAAAAAGAAGGAGGGGAATGGGATTAGGGGTTTTCTAGGGAGGGGAAATGGGGAAAGGGGATGACATCTGAAATGTAAATAAATAAAATATCTAATAAAAAATAAGAAGTATTCCTTATTACCAACCCTTGCAACAAAGTTACATTCTGCCATAACTGCAAAATACACTAGGGCAATAGTGGCATAGAACTTGGAAGAGTAGCCAACTTATGTCTGATTTGATCTAAGGACCACTCAATGAGGAGGAACACACACCCAACACTGCTTGGGTAACCAAGCATCAGAGACTAGATAGACAAGAGATACAAGGTAAAACCAAACATTAGCAGTCTATAAAAATCCAGTAAAATTGTTCCTAATGATACCCTTCTATACTCATCTACCAGGACCATATTTAATCATCATCAAAGAGACTTCCTCTGGTAGCATATGGAAACACCTGTAGTGACCCACAGCCAGACATTATGTAAAGAAAGTATAAATTATTCCATCAAAACTATTCCCTCAGAGTTTGGGGAATCTCTTTGAAGATGGAGATGAAAAGATTGTAAGAGGTGGAGGAGTTGGAGGACACCAGGAAAACAAGACCTTCTGAATCAACTAAGCAATATGAATACGTGCTCACAGAGATTGAAACAGCAAGCACAGGCCTATATGAGTCTATACCAAGTCCTTTGCATATGGAACTCCTGACTATGAGAACAATTGGCTATCCCTTGTGGCTGCTCTTGGGATTCTTACATTCTATTATATTACCATGTCCATCTTTGATATAAATTTACATCTTTGATATAAATTTATTTATCTTATTATATCTTTATTATATTTTATTTTGTCATATTTGAATATTATTTCTGAGAAGTATGTTTTTTTCTAATGAGAGATAGAAAGGCAGTGTATCCAGAGGGGAGAGTAGGCAAGTTTTTGTGAATTGTGTAAAGGTAATCCTTGTGTTACTCAAATACTGATTTCTCACTTTATATCTTGTTTCAATCTGAGCACAGAATTTTAATGCTTATGACAGGAATCTCCTGTCTTGAGTTTGTGTGAACAATTCTTATGATTTATTCTCTGCTTGTCAATAAATGTTGATCACTTAAAGGCTGGGAAAAAGAGAGAATAGGGCAGGACTTCTGCTGCTGAGGGAAAAGAAAGAGAGAGAGGAGGAGTTTCAGTTTGAGCTGCAAGGGAGGGATTTGGAGAGAGTCCATGGAAACATGACTGAAACCCAAAGAGCCAGACCAATAATAAAATACAGGTATCATGGTAATTTGACTGGAAGCTAGTCAGATTAGCTTAGAGGACTAATAGACCAATAATGCCCAGGTATTGCATTGATGTTGTAAAATAAATCTTGGGTTTTCAGTGTCACTATTGGGAACAAGCTAGGATAAAGTAATATAACTGCTAGATTAATTCAGTGTTTACACTTATATTAAAATCATTCATTTTACAGGTAAGGGGTTGTGATGGAATTGGGAGGATTGGAAGAAGAGGGATTTAACATCAGGATATATTGTATAAGAAAAGAATCTATTTTCAATAAAAGAATTGAAAAAAAATAAAGCATGTCCTAATGAATCTCAGGATTTTCTGTTGTTATGTGAACCTTTTTATCCCTAATTTTACTAATTTGAACCTTATTTCTTTGTCTTTTAGTTAATTTGGAGAAAGATTTATCAATATCATTGATTTTCTCAAACAACCATTCATTTCATTGAGTCTTTGTATTTTTTTGTTTCTATTTTATTGATTTCTGCCCTGAGTTTGATTATTTCTTGCCATCTACTTTTGTTAGATATCCTTCCTTCCTTTCTTCCTTCCTTCCTTCCTTCCTTCCTTCCTTCCTTCCTTCCTTCTTTCCTTCTTTCCTTCCTTGTCAGAAGTCATAATAGGAGAAGCTAATAACTAGTAGGTGATCTTCCTAAGATGGTTTGCTTCGCATTATAATATAATCTGTGACAAATTTGCTCTCATAGGCAAAACTCAAGAGAATTCATTTTAGGAAAGATTCCTGCTATTAATATGCTTTCCCTATTATTATTAAACATATAACATATATAACAATCACTAGGTATTATCCTACCTCTTTTTAGCAGATCTCTGCAGATCTATGAAGATGTACAGTCATGTGATGATGCTATATACACAAATAGATGACTTCTTAAGTCTTAATGATAATCCTATAAGAATTCTTAAAATTATATCAGAGATTATTAAGGCATTTTATAGTGGGATTGCTATTATGCCCTTTTCTGATAGTCAAAATGGCAATGAGAACTCTGTCAGTCTCCCATGTGTCACTAGTTAATTGTTCTTAGTAACCAGACTTTCTCCTACACAGAGCTCATTCCATGAGGTTGTAAAACTATTAACCAGAGGTCATAAAAAGGGAAATAATGATTTATTGTAGGTGCTAGGACAGAAGATAAAATACTGACTGGGTTTATCTATACAAAACTTCACTAATAACTTATTTATGGTTTTCAACCTTCTATGAACCTGTGGAGCTGGGACAGGTGATGGATGTTTAGCCAGA
Organism: Rhabdomys pumilio; assembly: GCA_030674055.1. Taxonomy (NCBI): domain Eukaryota; kingdom Metazoa; phylum Chordata; class Mammalia; order Rodentia; family Muridae; genus Rhabdomys; species Rhabdomys pumilio. The sequence continues at coordinate 176,196,515 of JANHMN010000002.1, read as the reverse complement.
TAATTACTCCCAATGGATATACATATAAACCTTCTCTGTTGTAAACTTCTATTTTAATTTATGATTTGATTTTTTTTTTTTTGTGTGTGAACTTGTGATGAACTTTGTAACATGTGATCATGTATTCTGAAAGATGTCTAAGTATTGAGGAAAAAAAGAGTTAGAGGAACTGAGCTGAGGAGAAATTTTTGGACAAAACACTTCTTAGACAAAAAGAAAAAGCTAAGAAGAATTTTTCCCTTGTTTGGCTTAAGATCTTTCAACTTTTCCCCTTTTCATAGGAAACTTTTTACAATTCAGTAATAAATGTTATAATCACTTTTCAGAGTGTTCTTTTTTCTTCCTGTGACTTCTGACTAGCAGAAGTTCTGCTAGTTAGAAGTTCTGAAAGTTAGAGCTGCACAAACCCTGCTGAAATAGAACAAAGGCCATGCTAAGAAAAACTAAAGGTCACATCATTTAATCCCCTGTTGTTAGGCTACAAGTGTCAATCACCTAAGCCAGCAGCTTTTTATCCTCAGAAAAAACAAAAAAGTTTTTAGGACTTTTTAGAAGTTATCATCAGCATTTCAGTGTAGTTAGAGAGCAAGAGACCCTCAAACTTTAAAGCCATACCAGAATCCTACTCTGTATTCAGGAGCTATATTTTATAATTTGATAATGTAATATATACATAAATTTGTAGGCCACGTATATGTATATATGCACACAGAGTCTCCTGGAAGCATCACACCAAGATAAACAATCCCGAGCATTTTCTCCTACTACAATGTGATGCACACATATTCCTCGCCCTTGTCCCTGTTTCTAGGCAACATCCATCTACTTTATATTAGTCCACACTCGTCTTTCTGTCCTTGAATTTTATCCAAATAAAGACAATATTCCTCTCTGATGCACTCTTTCACTCAAAACCATTATCTTTGGATGTTCCCGTACTCTTACATATAGCTACAGCACCTTCCTTTCAACTGAGAACTTTGCACTATCCAAATATATATAATATATATGAATATATATAACGTTCTTGCCTATTTGTCTCTTGGTAGAAATTCAAGTTGTGCTCAGGAGTTTCGGCTCACACAAAAGCCAGCTGTGGATATTTACATACAACTCATTCTGTGAGCATGTGTTTTTATTTAGCTTGGATAAATATAATGCCCAGGAATGGAATCAACATATCACAGCTTTGATTTGGTTTTGGCATTTTGGGGACTTCATTTTGATTAAATTTTCTTTTCTTTCTTTCTTTCTTTCTTTCTTTCTTTCTTTCTTTTTTTTTTAGTATCAAGCTAATTTTTTTTAATTTTAATTTTTTCCCCATTCTTTGCTTTCTTTTTTTTATTTAAAATTTTAAATTTTTAAATTGGGTATTATAATTACATTTCAGATTTTATCCCCTTACCTCACTTCCTCCCACCACCCAGAAACCTCCTATCCCATGCCCCTTCTCATGCTTCTATGAGGCTGTGCCCTTACCTACCCTCCGCCCCCACTACCCCCTCCCCACCATCACGATCCCCCCCCACTCTGTGTTCATTTTTCATGGGACCAAGAATCTCCTCTACCCCCTGTGCCCGACAAGGCCATCCTCCCCTACAAATACAGCTGGAGTCATGGGTCCCTCCCTATGTGCTCCCAGGCTGGTGGTTTAGACTCTGGGGAGCTTTGGTTGGTTGGTATTGCTGCTTTCCTCATGCTCCCAAACCCTTTCTGCTCCTTCAGTTTTCACTCTAACTTCTCCATTGGAAAACCCTTGATCATATCAGTGGTTAACTGTGAGCATTGTCCTCTGAATGTGTCAGTCTCAGGCACACTTTTAAGGAGACATCTATATCATGTTCTTGACAGCATGCACTTCCAGTCATCCACATCAGTGTCTGGCTTAGGTGACTGTTCATGGGATCGATACCAGGTGGGATAGTCTACAGATGGCCCCTCCTTCAATTTCTGTCCCATGTTTTGTTTCCATATTTGCTCCCTTGAGTAATTTTGTTATTCGTTCTAAGTAGAACTGAGGCATCCCCACTTGGTCTTCCTTCTTCATGAGCTTCATGTGGTTTGTGAGTTGAGTCTTCTCTATTCTAAGCTTTTGGGCTAACATCTGCTTATCAGTGAGTAAATACCATGTGTGTTCTTTTGTGATTGGGTTAACTCACTCAAGATAATAATTTCTAGTTGCAACCATTTACCTAAAAATTTCTCGAATTCATTATTTTTAGTAGCTGAGTAATACTCCATTGTGTAAATGTACCAGATGTTTTGTATCCATTCCTCTGTTGAGGGACATCTTGGTTCTTTCCAGCTTCTGGCTGTTATAAATAGGGCTGCTATGAACACAGTGGAGCATATGTCCTTGTTATACGTTGGAGCATGTTCTGGGTAAATGCCCAGGAGTGGTATAGCTGGGTCCTCAGGTAATGCTATGTCCAAATTTCTGAGGAAACACCAGACTGATTTCCAGAGTGGTTGTACCAGCTTGCAATCCCACCAACAATGGAGGAGTGCTTCTCTTTCTCTACATCCTCACCAGCATCTAGTATCACCTGAGTTTTTGATCTTAGTCATTCTGACTGGTGTGAGGTGGTATCTCAGGGTTGTTTTGACTTGCATTTCCCTGATGACTAAGGATATTGAGCATTTCTTAAGGTACTTCTCTACCATTCGAGTTTCCTCTGTTGAGAATTCTTTGTTTAGCTCTGTACCCCATTTTTAATAGGGTTATTTGAATGTCTGGAGTATAATTTCTTGAGTTTTTTGTGTATCTTGGATATTAGCCCTCTATTGGACGTAGGATTGGTTAAGATCTTTTCCCAATCTATTGGTTGCCGTTTTGTCTTATTGACAATGTCCTTTGCCTTACAGAAGCTTTGCAATTTTATGAGGTCCCATTTGTCAATTCTTGATCTTAGAGCATAAGCCATTGGTGTTCTGTTCAGGAACTTTTCCCCTGTGCCTAGGTATTCGAGGGTCTTCCCAACCTTCTCTTCCATTAGTTTCAGTATATCTGGTTTTATGTGGAGGTCTTTTATCCACTTGGATTTGAGCTTTGTACAAGGAGATAAGAATGGATTGATTTTCATCCTTCTACATGTTGACCTCCAGTTGAACCAGCACCATTTGCTGAAAATACTGTCCTTTTCCACTGGATGGTTTTGGCTCCTTTGTCAAAGATCAAATGATCATAGGTGTGTGGGTTCATTTCTGGATCTTCAATTCTATTCCATTGATCTTCCTGCCTGTATCTGTACCAATACCGTGCAGTTTTTATTACTATTGCCCTGTAGTACAGTTTGAGGTCAGGGACAGTGATTCCCCCAGAAGTTCTTTTATTGTTGAGAATAGTTCTCGCTATCCTGGGTTTTTTGTTATTCCAAATAAATTTGCAAATTGCTCTTTCTATCTCTATGAAGAATTGATTTGGAATTTTGATGGGGATTGCATTGAATCTATAGATTGCTTTTGGCAAGATGGCCATTTTTACTAAACTAATCCTGCCAATCCAGGAGCATGGGAGATCTTTCCATCTTCTGAGATCATCTTCTATTTCTTTCTTCAGAGACTTGAAGTTCTTGTCATACAGATCTTTCACTTGCTTGGTTAGGTTCACTCCAAGGTATTTTATATTATTTGTGACTATTGTGAAGGATGTCATTTCCTTAATTTCTTTCTCAGCCTGTTTATCTTTTGAGTATAGGAAGGCTACTGATTTGTTTGAGTTGATTTTATATCCAGTCACTTTATTGAAGTTGTTTATCAGGTTTAGGAGTTCTCTGATGGGAATTTTAGGGTCACTTAAGTATACTATCATATCATCTGCAAATAGTGAAATTTTGACTTCTTCCTTTCCTATTTGTATCCCTTTGACTTCCTTTTGTTGTCTAATCTCTCTAGCGAGCACTTCCAGTACTGTATTGAATAGGTAGGGTGAGAGTGGACAGCCTTGTCTAGTCCGTGATCTTAGTGGGAGTGCTTCAAGTTTCTCTCCATTTAATTTGATGTTGGCTACTGGCTTGTTGTATATTGCTTTTACTATGTCTGGGTATGGACCTTGAATTCCTGATTTTTCCAAGACTTTTAACACGAAGGGATGCTGAATTTTGTCAAATGCTTTCTCAGCATCTAGTGAGATGATCATGTGTTTTTTTTTCTTTGAGTTTATTTATGTAGTGGATTACATTGATGGATTTCTGAATATTGAACCATCCCTGCATTCCTGGGATAAAGCCTACTTGATCATGATGGATGATTGTTATGATGTGTCCTTGAATTCAGTTTGCGAGAATTTTATTGAGTATTTTAGCATCAATATTCATAAGAGAGATTGGTCTGTAGTTCTCTTTCTTTGTTGGGTCTTTGTGAGGCTTAGGTATGAGTGTAATTGTAGCTTCATATAATGAATTGGGTAGTGTTCCTTCTGTTTCTATTCTGTGGAATAGTTTGAAGAGAATTGGTATTAGATCTTCCTGGAAAGTCTGATAGAATTCTGCGCTAAAGCCCCGGACTTTTTTTTGGTGGGAAGATTTTTAATGACTGCTTCTATTTCTTTATTGGTTGTAGGATTGTTTAGATGGTTTATCTGCTCCTTGTTTAACTTTGGTACTTGGTATCTATCTAGAAAATTGTCCATTTCACCCAGATTTTCCAATTTTGTTGAGTATAGGCCGTTGTAGTAGGATCTGATAATTTTTTTTTAATTTCCTCTGTTTCTGTTGTTATGTCTCCCTTTTCAGTTCTGATTTTATTAATTTGAGTACTGTCTCTGCGCCCTTTGGTTAGTCTGGCTAAGGGTTTGTCTATCCTGTTGATTTTCTCAAAGAACCAGCTCCTTGTTTTGTTGATATTTTGTACAGTTCTTTCTGTTTCAACTTGGTTGATTTCAGCCCTGAGTTTGATTATTTCCTGCCGTTTACTCCTCTTGGGTATATTAGCTTCTTTTTGTTCTAAAGCTTTCAGGTGTGCTGTCAAGCTGTTAGTGTATGTTCTTTCCTATAGGGAGCCGACTTTAAGCAGAAAGTGGCTAGAAAGCAGCTATTATCTTTGCATCCATCTGGAACCATTTACCCTGATAGAGACTTGGTTTTTTCAGCAGCCTACAACAGCTGAGCACACTCTAACAAATATCTTGTTTATCCCACATAGCTTGTTTTGCTGTTAGAGACCCCAGCTGCATAGTGCACGTGGTAAAATGTTTTCACCTGTGTTCTCCTGCGTGTGCTTATAAATACCCAGGATTTCCTTGTAAGAATATATATACAGTCAATAGAGTTAAGAGGTATATGAGTAAATAGAGTAAAGAGGAATGAACAAGAGTGAATATGCACCAATAGAAGAGAAACAATAAAGGAGACTTGAGACTTGACTCCAGAACCTCTGCCTTGTCTCCATCTTTGAGACTCAGTCCCTGTGGACCCAAGCAGCAGCCCAAGCCAAGCCAGACAGAGATCGGTCGACAACGCTTTCCAGTTTCTTTTTGTGGGCACTTAGAGCTATGAGTTTTCCTCTTAGTACTGCTTTCATGGAGTCCCACAAGTTTTGATATGATCTTTCCTCATTTTCATTAAATTCTAAAAAGTCTTTAATTTCTTTCTTTATTCCTTCTTTGACTAAGTTATCATTGAGTAGAGCATTGTTCAGTTTCCATGTGTATGTGGGCTTTCCATTGTTTTTGACCATATCAAAGATGAGTCTTAGTCCATGGTGATCCGATAGGGTACAAGGGATTATTTCAATCTTTTTGTATCTGTTGAGGCCTGTTTTGTGACCAATTATATGGTCTATTTTGGAGAAGGTACCATGAGGTGCTGAGAAAAAGGTATATTCTTTTGTTTTAGGATGAAATGTTCTATAGATGTCAGTTAAGTCCAATTGGTTCATAACTTCTGTTAGTTTCATTGTGTCTCGATTTAGTTTTTGTTTCCATGATCTGTCCATAGCTGAGAGTGAGGTGTTGAAATCTCCCACTATTATTGTTATTATTATTATTATTGTGTGGGGTGTAATGTATGCTTTAAGTTTTTGTGAAGTTTCTTTTATGTATGCATTTGGGGCATAGATGTTCATAATTATGAGTTCCTCTTGGTACATTTTTTACTTTGGTGAATATGAAGTGTCCTTCTTTATCTTTTTTGATTACTATAGGTTGAAAATTGATTTTATTTGATATTAAATGGCTACTCCAGCTTGTTTCTTGGGACCATTTGCTTGTAAGATTGTTTTCCATCCTTTTACTCTGAGGTAGTGCTTGTCTTTTTCACAGAGGTGCATTTCCTATATGCAGCAAAATTCTGGGTCCTGTTTATGTATCCAGTCTGATAGTCTATGTCTTTTTATTGGAGAATTGAGTCCATTGATATTAAGAGATATTAAGGAATAATGAATGTTGTTTCCTGTTATTTTTGTTATTGGCGTTGGAGTTATGTTTGTGTAGCGATCTTCTTTTAGGGTTGTTGGAAGATTACTTTCTTGCTTTTTCTAGGTTGTAGTTTCCCTCCTTGTGTTGGAGTTTTCCCCCAATTATCCTTTGAAGTGCTGGATTTGTGGTAAGATATTGTGTAAATTTGGTTTTGTCATGGAATATTTTGGTTTCTCCATTAATATTGATTGAAAGTTTTGCTGGGTATTGTAGTCTGGGCTGGCATTTGTGTTCTCTTAGGGTCTGTATGATATCCGTCCAGGATCTTCTGGCTTTTATAGTCTCTGGTGAGAAGTCTGGTGTAATTCTTATAAGTCGTCCTTTATATGTTAGTTTACCTTTTTCCCTTAATGCTTTTAGTATTTTTTCTTTGTTTTGTACATTTGATGTTTTGATTTTTATGTGGCGGGAGGTATTTCTCTTCTGGTCTAAAGTATTTGGAGTTTTGTAGGCTTTTTGCATATTTATGGACATCTCTTTCTGTAGGTTAGGAAAGTTTTCCTCTATAGTTTTGTTGAAGATATTTACTGGTCCTTTAAGTTGGGAGTCTTCCCCCTCATCTATGCCTATTATCCTTAAGTTTGGCCTTCTCATTGTGTCCTGTATGTTTTGGGTTAGTAGCTTTTTGCATTTTGAATTTTCTTTGACAGTTGTGCCAATGTTTTCCATGGTATCTTCTGCACATGAGATTCTCTCTTCTATCTCTTGTATTCTGTTGGTGATATTTGTGTCTATGACTCCTGATCTATTTTTTAGGTTTTCTATCTCCAGAATAGTCTCCCTTTGTGATTTCTTTATTGATTCTACTTCCATTTTTAGATCTTGGAAAGTTTTGTTTGATTCCTTCTCCTGTTTGGTTATTTGTTCTTGCAATTCCTTAAGAGATTTTTGTGTTTCCTCTTTAAGGGCTTCTATCTGTCTGCCTGTGTTCTCCTTAAATTCTTTGAGAGTGTTATTTATGTCCTTTTTAAAGTCCTCTATCATCATCATGAGAAGAGATTTTAATTCTGAATCCTGCTTTTCTGGTGTGATGGGGTGTTCAGGGCTTGCTATGATGGGGAAACTGGGTTTTGATGTTTCCATGTAACTTTGGATTCTGTTGCTTATGTTCTTCTTGCATTTGCCTTTTGCCATTTGATTAACTCTAGTGCTTCCTGTACTTTCTGTCTCTGACTGAAGCCTCCCTTTCCAGTTATCTTGCTTGTGTCTGATCTCCCCGGGGTCCCAATGTCTCTGTCATCTTCTCCAGCTGCTCTGAATACAATGGTAGCTCTAGGATGACTCAGAATATGGTGTCTCCTAGGTAGCAGTTCAGCTAGGTGTCCACTGTTTCGGGTGTAATGTCTCTTCTAGGATGTCTCAGGCTAATGTGTCCACTGCTCTGAGTGCAGTGTCTCTTCTATTATGTCTCGGGATATGTTGTCTGTCGCTCTGAGTTCCTTTGGTCCTCTGCCACCGTGGGTTCAGTGGTACCTCTGCTACTCTGGGTTCAGTGGACCCTCTAAGGTGGTTCAGGAGGAATTCGGTGTCCCCAGGAGCAGATCGGGCGGGGGTTTGCCTCAGATCCGGGAGAGGGTTTGAAGGGGTGTACTATTCCGCAGGGGCAGAGTTTGGGGGTCTGCTGGGCATAGGGCAGTGAGCGGGTCTTCTTACCTACTGCTCTGTGTTCTGTGCATCCTCTAGGGTGGGTCAGGAGGGATCCGGTGTCCCCAGGAGCAGACTGGGCAGGGGTCTGTGTCCGCAACCTCATCCTTAACAGAGGAAAAAATAATCTTGTTGTGGATGCTGTGGTGTGTCACAGTATATCTCACAGTGTACCTTTTCTTCCATCCTTTGTAAATGTTCATTGCAATGACTCATTGGTCTGGTGCAAGGCTCTGGTTGGCTTATGCTACTCTATCAATACTGGAACCTCACTTGGATTCCTTTCAGATATCCTGTTGTTTCCCTGTATCATGGAAAGCCTATAGTTTTGGATTGGTAGGATTGGCCCCTTCATGCAATCCAGGAGTTAGTCCAGGGGGGTAGATGATGGGGTGGGCTAATTCAAAACTCTGTATCTGGGTCTTAGAGGTATTTGAGCTGGTCAGTGTACTGGCTTTCCTGCTCTCATGTCCTCAGGGCTGCTCACCATCAACCCCCATACCCCCTCCCCCAGACCAGGGTCAACTTTACTGTGCTGACGAGATGCAGGGTCTGTTTTCCAGCATGCTACAACATGTGAGAGGCAAGGCCCATTTCTGATCTGGTGACTCCAGGCTGTCTCTTTTGCATGCCATAGGTGGTAAAGGGGCAGGGATGCATCTCTCCCTTGCCCATGTCACTGTGATGCAGAGAAGTGATAGGGCCAGATTTCCTATGCTTGCACCCTGAGGCTGGCTCACTTTCTTGCCACCAGGGTAAGCTCTATTGTACTTCCCAGGCAAGGTGCTACAGCTGTACTGAGAGGCAGGGATAGCTCTACTGCTCTCTTGAACCCAAGATCCAGGTCTCCCATCTGCCTCAAATGGTGAGGTGTGAGGAGGGAGGAAGATATCCCTCCCTAATCCATGCCACCTCATAGGAGATGAGTGGTATGGCCAGTTCTCTCACACTTGTATCAGACATCTACATGTCCTGGTGTCCACCTTGCCTTTGGTGGTGACAGATCCATGCTGCCCCAGGCTTTTCTCCCCACCCCAACCCTGAGGCAGAACAGTCGAAGACCCCACCATGGTCCCAGGTGGCATCACTGGCTACTCACATCAGACTGTTTCTCAGTACCCTTGAGTCTCCAGTTCTACCTCTCTTTATTGTGCCCATAAGCCTTATATTTTTCTTTCTCTTCCATTTCTCCACTACTTACTTGTTTCTCTTAGTGCTGCCTGGGGTCTCTGAGTTGTCTGGGATCATCTCAGGAATAGTCTCAGGAGTGCTATGCCCCAATCATGTTTTGTGATAGTGGGTAGGGGTCATTTTGGACATGTTCTCCCCATGCCCCTAACCTATGTAGGCCCAGTCTGGTGGTCATCAAAGGGTCACTCTTCACCTGGCCTGCCAAAATGTTCCCTTTTAAGGATCCTTTGTCTCAGGCTCATTCCTGCCTGGTTCCCAAGAAAAGTTCTAGTTTCTGGTTTGTATCCCCATACTGGAAGCCCATCCAGGCCTGACTGGTGCCAGACTTGTGGTTGTCTCAGGTTTGGTTTTTTCAGGGAAAGTTAGGCTAATAATCATTTATCATGTTCATAGGTTAGAACAAAGAGCATAGACATAGCCTCTCTTCTCTGCCACCTACTGACACATATGTGGCATATCAATTACATCTGCAATGCCTAGATACAGAACTAGATACAGAATTTTTGCAGGTATTTTGTTGTCATTGTTGTTTGTTTGTTTTCAAGACTTTCAGTCTTTTTACATTATATATTATTATTATTATTATTATTATTATTATTATTATTATTCAATGATCTTTTTTTACAGTCCAGTTGTTATCTCCCTCTTGGTCTGCTCTCCAACTGTTCTTCATCCCATTCCTCTTCCCAAGACGATGTCCCCAGGTCCCAACCCCACCAAGCAGATCTCTCTACTCTTTGGGGCCTCAAGACTCTCAAGGGTAAGGCCTGTCTTCTGTCACTGAGGCTAGACCAGGAAGTCCTCTGCTGTATATGTGTCAGGGAGCCTCATATACGCTAGTGTATGTTGCTTGGTTAGTGACTCAGTGTCTGAGACATCTTGGGGGTCCAGGTTAGTTGAGACTGCTGGTCTTCCTATGGGTTTGCCCTCATCCTCAGCTTCTTCCAGCCTTTCCATGATTTAACCATAGGGGTCCCTAGCTTCTGTCCATTTTTTTGGGTGTAAGTATCTGCATCTGACTCTTTCTGCTGCTCTTTGGGCCTTTCAGAGGACAGCTATGCTAAGCTACTGTCTGTAAGCACACTATAGCATCACTAATAGTGTCAGGTCTTGGAACCTCCCCTTGAGATGAATCCCAATTTGGGCTGGTCACTAAACCTCCTTTCTCTCACTCTCTTCTCCATTTTCTTCCCTGCAGTTCTTTCAGACAGGAACAATTCTGGGTCAGAGTACTTGATGCCCTGTCATTTTACTGGCGGTGAACTCTACAAGTTCCCTCTCCCCACTGTTTGCCATTTCAACTAAGGTCCCTCCATTTGAATCCTGAGAGTCTCTCATCTACCAGGTCTCTGGTACATTCGACCAGAGACATATATAGAGGCATCCCCTTCTACCTCCTGAGATTGTCTGTTTCCATTCTTTCTGCTAGCTCTCAGAGTTTCATTCCTGTTTCCCCCTCCCAATACCTTATCAAGTTCCCTTCCTTTACCCTCTCCAACCCAAGTCCCTCTCTCCCTCTGCTCCACTAATTGCTTTCTTCTCTTTCCCAAGTGGGATTGAGACATCCTCACTTGGATTACATTTGTTGAAAATGCTGTCCTTTTCCCCCTGGACTGTTTTAGCTCCTTTGTCAAAGATCAAGTGACCATAGGTGTGTAGGTTCATTTCTGGATCTTCAATTCTATTCCATTGATCTTCCTGCCTGTCTGGTGAAGGGGCTGGGGAAGTATGCTTAATTGACTCCACCCTCTGGCCTTCAGGTACCTCATTAGTATGTAAATCTCTCAAGGGCCAGAGGCCTGTTCCTCAAGACTGTTGGCCATAGACCTCTCTGTGGGAGTGCTTGTGGAGGGTTGAAGCTAAATGAAAAGAACCAGGGCCTGGGAGCAGAGCTGAACTCCTGCCATCTGATAAAGCTGCTGGATGTGGGGAGTTGGGGGGGTGGGGTGGGGGGGTAGGTTCCAAGCTCTTGCTCGACCAAGCACCCAGCTGCTTCTCACAACCCACTGCCCCACAGTGTTTAGTTTTGTCAAATGCTTTCTCAGTATCTAGTGGTATGATCATGTGGTTTTTTTCTTTGAGTTTGTGTATATAGTGGATTATGTTGATGGATTTCCATATATTGAATCATCCCTGCATTCCTGGGATAAAACTTACTTGATCATGATGGATGATTGTTTTGATGTGTTCTTGGATTCAGTTTGGGAGAATTTTATTGAGTATTTTTGCATCAATATTTATAAGGGAGACTGGTCTGAAGTTCTTTCTTTGTTGTGTCTTTCTGTTTGTGGCTTCATAGAATGAATTGGGTAGTGCTCCTTCTGTTTCTATTCTGTGGAATAGTTTGAAGAGAATTGATATTAGTTCTTTCTTGAAAGTCTGATAGAATTCTGCACTAACACCTTGGGCTCTTTTTGGTGGGGAGACTTTTAATGACTGATGCTATTACTTTAGGAGTTATGGGACTGTTTATGTGGTTTATCTGACCTTTATTTAACTTTGGTACCTGGTATCTGTCAAGAAAATTGTTCATTTCATCCACATTTTCCAGTTTTGTTGAATATAGGCATTTATAGTAGGATTTGATGATTTTTTGAATTTCCTCAGTTTTTCTTGTTATATCTTCCTTTTTAGTTCTGATTTTATTAATTTGGATATTGTCTTATCTATCTTGTTGATTTTCTCAAAGAACCAGCTCCTGTTTTTTTGTGTTTTGTTTTGTTTTTTGATGCTTTGTATAGTTCTATTTGTTTATACTAGGTTGATTTCAGCCCTGAGTTTGATTATTTCCTGCCATCTACTCCTCTTAGATGTATTTGCTTCTTTTTGTTTTAGAGCTTTCAGGTGTGTTGTCAAGCTGTTAGTGTGTGCTCTCTCCAGTTTCTTTTTGTAGGTACTTAGAGCTATAAGTTTTTCTCTTAGCCCTGTTTTTATTGTGTCCCATAAGTTTTGGTATGATGTACCTTCATTTTCACTAAATTCTAAAAAGTCTTTAATTTCTTTATTTCTTCATTCTCTAAGTTATCATTGAATAGGGCATTGTTCAATTTCCATGTGGACTTTCTGGTTTTTTGTTTTTTGTTTTTTTTTTGTTTTTTTTTTTTTTTGTTGTTGTTGTTGTTGTTGTTATTGAAGACCAGCCTTAGTCTCTGGTAATCCAATAGGATGCATGGGATTATTTCAATCTTTTCGTATCTGTTGAGGCCTATTTTCTGTCCAATTATATGGTCTCTGAGAAGAAGGTATATTCTTCTGTTTTAGAATGAAATGTTCTATAGAAATCTGTTAAATCTATTTGGTTCACAACTTCTGTTAGTTTCACTGTGTCTCTGTTTAGTTTCTGTTTCCATGATCTGTCCATTGCTGAGAGTGGGGTGTTGAAATCTCCCACTATTTTTGTGTGAGGTGCAATGTATGCTTTTAGCTTTAGTAATGTTTCTTTTATGAATGTGGGTGCCCTTGCATTTCGATGTAGATATTCAGAATTGAGAGTTCAACTTGGTAGACTTTTCCTTTGATGAGTATAAAGTGTTCTTCCTTATCCGTTTTGATATCTTTTGGTTGCAAGTCAATTTTATTCTATATTAGAATGGCTACTCCAGCTTGTTTCTTGGGACCATTTGCTTGGAAAATTGTTTCCCATTTTTTTACTCTGAGGTAGTGTCTATCTTTGTCACTGTTTTTCCTGTATGCAGCAAAATACTGGGTCCTGTTTATGTATCCAGTCCATTATTCTACCTCTTTTTATTTGGGAATTGAGCCCATTGATGTTAAGAGATATTAAGAAAAAGTGATTGCTGCTTCTTATTACTTTTGTTATTAGTGGTGAAATTATGTTTGTGTGGATATCTTCTTTTGGGTTTGTTGGAAGAAAGTTACTTTCTTGCCTTTTCTATGGTGTAATTTCCCACCTTGTGTTTGAGTTTGCCTTCTATTATCATTTGTAGGGCCTGATTTTTGGTAATTGAGAGTTTCTCAGTGTATAGTAGCCTGGGTTGACATTTGTGTTCTCTTAGGGTCTGTATGAATTTTCATATATTGAATCAACCTTGCATCTCTGGGATGAAGCCTACTTGATCATGGTGAACAATGGTTTTGATGTGTTCTTGAATATGGTTTTTGAGTTTTATTGAGTATTTTTGCTTTGATATTCATAAATGAAATTGGTGTGAAGTTCTCATTTTTTGTTGGGTCCTTGTGTGGTTTAGGTATCAGAGTAATTATGGCTTTCAAGAATGAATTATATAGTGTTCCTTTTGTTTCTATTTTATGAAATAGTTTGGGGAGTGTTTGTATTAACTCTTTTTTGAAGAACTGATAAGTTTTCTGTAGGAAAGCCATCTGGCCCTAGGCTTCTTTTGGCTGGCAGGTTTTTAATGACTTCTTCTATTTTCTTAGAGAATGTAGGCCTGTTTAGATAGTTTATCGGCTCTTGATTTAGCTTTTGGTATTTGTCTAGAAAACTGTCCATTTAATCTAGATTCTCCAGTTTTGTTATGTACAGGATTTTGAACAAGGGTTTGATGATTTTTTTGAATTTATATTTACATCAAGAGTTTATGATGGTATTCTCCTTTACAACCCAACCAAACTTATTATCTTTAAATATTTTTCAAGTTTTTGAGATTAAAATACAGTCTCCTCATTTTCCTTTCCTTTTCTCTCCCAATATTTTCCATTCACCTTTCCTTGTTATTTATGGAAAATGTGAGGTGATATTTCACTGCAGTCTAAGTTATGATCTTCTGATTACTAGTGATGCTCTGAATTTATTTACATATATGCAGGAATTTACATTAATGTAATTATATTTTATAGTTTCTTCTGTTTCCTCCTTCAGACAGCACTGCCAATAGATCTAATGAAAAAAGTGAATCAGTCTGTGGTGTCAGAGTTTGTGTTCCTGGGACTCACCAACTCCTGGTGTATTCAACTGTTGCTGTTTGTTCTCTATGTTTTATATGCCAAGCATGATGGGACACTGCTTCATTAGGTTCTTTGTGGCATCTGACTCTCACTTACATGCTCCAGGTATTTTTCTTTCTTGAGAGACTTGAAGTTCTTGTCAAACAGATCTTTTACTTGTTTGTTTAAAGTTACTGCAAGATATTTTATATTATTTGTGACTATTTTGAAGGGTGTTGCTTTCTTTCTCAGCCCTTTTATCATTTGTATTAAGGAAGGCTATTGATGTATTTGAGTTAATTTTATATCCAGTCACTTTTTTCACTGTAGTCATTTAGTGCTCTGATTTTGCCTTGTAGAACTGCCTTCAATGTTTCCCATAGGTTTTGATATGTTGTGTTTTTCTTTTTATTCAACTCTAAAATGTTTTTAATTTCCTTCATAACTCCTGTGTTTGCCTATTTTTATTCAGTATTAAGTTGTTTATATCCCAGGAGTTTGTGTACTTTCTGTTGTTTTTGATATACAGCTTTAATCTATGGCAGTCAAATAATATGCAGGGTTTATTTTTCAATTTTATTTTATCCATTAAACCTTGAATTTTGTCCAAATATGTTGTCAATTTTGTATAAAGCTCCATGAGCTTCTGAGAAGAGGGTGTATTCTTTTGTTTTTTGCGGAAAATGTTCTGTAAATATGTTATGTCTATTTGATTTTTGAAGTCATTTTACTCTAGCATGTCTTTGTTTAGTTTCTGTCCGGGTGATCTGTCTATTGGTGAGAGTAGGGTATTGAAATCCACCATTTTTAATGTGTGAGTATTCATATATGATTTAGTAGTATTTTTTTTATAAACTTGAGTGCTCTTTTATTTTTTGCATAAATGTAATTCTAAACATTTCAGTATTCTTGTTTGATTTTTTCCTGTGATGAACATATAGTAATCTTCTTTATCTATCATTAGTTTTGATTTGAAATCTGTTTTGACCCATACAAAAATAGTACACCTGCATGCTTCTTGGGTCTATTTACTTGGAATATCTTTTCCAGCCTTTTAATTTGAGGTGATGTTTATCCTTGATGGTGAGGTATGTTTCCTGGGTATAGCACAAGAATGAATCCTGTTTTCTAATCCTCTTTTTATTTGGTAATTACAAATTTTAATACTGAGAATTATCAGTAAATAATGTTCATGATTTGTTGATATGATATTGATTCATCTCACCTTTTTGATCATCTGGTCTGGTTATTTCTTGTATTTTCTTGGGTACAGTTAACCTTTTCAGGTTGAAGTTTTTTTTCAAGAATTTTTTGTAAAGCTGTATTTGAAGATAGATAGCACTTAATTTTTTATTGTGGAATTTGATTTCTGCATCTATTGTGATTGAAAATCTTTCTGGTTTTAGTACTCTGTGCTGACATTTAGGTTTTAAGAGTCTTCATTGAGATGTCAGGTGTTATGCTAACATGTTTGCTTTTACATGTTCTTTTCCCTTATTGCTTTTAATATTCTTCCTTTCTTCTCTATGTTTAGTGTTCTTCTTATTATATACCATGGGGACTTTATTTTCTAGTCTAGTTTATTTGGTTTTCTGTATATTTCTCATATCTTAAAAAGCACATTTTTCTTTAAGTGAGGGAAACTTTCTTCCAAAATGTTGTTGAACATATTTTTGTGCCATTGACCTGTTTTTTTTAAAATTACTATTTGTAGAGGCATATTTTCCCTACAAATTGAGAGGAGCTAAGGTGGGAGGAGCAAGGAGAGGAAGAGGAGGAGTAAGGAGAGGAAGAAGAGAAGGAAGAGGAGGATTGAGAGAGCAGAGATGTAGGAGAATGGAAAACCATGCTTAGATAGAGAGCAGTCCTGGGTAACAACTTACATCTAGGTTAGTTAATTGGGAAACACCTCCAGTTGTGTGGGCATCTTGTTATTGAGATTTACCAAACATATAAAGCCTTTGGATAATCTAAGCATTAGAGTCTCATTTCTACCAGGCCCGCATGGATGTCAGGATGGTCTGGGCTTAGCCTAGTCTTTCAAAGACAACATGGAAGATTGGCAGAGCCTCTCCCATGCTTGCTTCTTGTGGATGCCAGGGCCAGTGTCTCTGGCCACCTGAGCTTGTGGTCTGAGCCGGTGACCTGAACCAAGCAGCTGCATGTTCATTCTGCAGCTCATGGCCACAGGTCTTGTCTAGTTGGGAACATGGCAGCTCTGTAACGACAAGCCAGATTGGGTGCTGCCATTTTTCTTACTTGTAGAATTTGTGTTCCAGTTTTCCTAAATGTTTTGTGGCCAGATTGCTTTTTAAGCTTAACATTTTCTTTGACTTAGGTGTAAATTTCTAATATCTTGTCCTTAATACCTGAGATTCTGTTTTATATCTCTTGTACCTTGTTGTTGAGGATTACCTCTGAGGTTTTTATTTGACTTTCTAAATATTAAATTTCCAATTTTAGCTCAGTTTGCATTGTCTTTATTCAGTCTATTTCTAGTTTTATGTCTTGAACAATTTTTATTATTTAATTTTACTGTGTTTTTACATACTTTATTAATACATTTATTCATATTCTTTTTCTGGTCCATGGACACATTCATAATAGCTATTTTGAAGTCCTCATCTTGTACTTCAGCTATATTGTATTTCTCAGGGCATACTGTAGTAGGGTTGCTGGATTCTAGTGAAGATATATTGTGTTGTGTGTTAATTGTGTTCTTTGAAGTGGTGTCTGAGCAACTTGGTTTGGAATAATGGGTGTTGATATCTGTTATTATCTTTGTTGGGTAGGTATTCCATTCCTTGTTTCTGTTTCTCTCTCTGGATCTTAGGACTGTGTGGTGGCTGTGTGTTGCCATATAAAGAGTGCTACTGAGTTTCTCACAGGTGTGGCCAAGGCTCACAGAACGTCATGAAAGTGAAAGCATACTGAATATGAGAACTGGAGGTTGGAGAGGAATATGGTGGACTTGACATAGCTGTTGCACTAATGAACTTACAGAGTCTGTGATTACCTGCTCAAAATCTACAGAAGATCAAGCCTGTCATAATTTTAGCTTATATGAAGGAGGTTCTCACAACTCTCTACCTTTAACCAGGGAACTATGGGCAGTTGATAGCTGCTGGGGAAGGAAGAGTTACTTGTTGAGACTGTGACCATGGATTGTTTGTTCATGCTCCAATGAATGGTGTCACACCTTTGCACATATAAGAAACACTAAGTAGATTCATTGGTTAATTGAACAAAAGAAAATGACATAAAGTTGGGAGAGGCATGGATTTAAGTGAATGTTGGATGAATTGAAATCTGAAAATTGTGTTTGGATATATTACATTTCATATATATATATATATATATATATATATATATATATATATACTCAAGAATAGAAAAGGAAAACTAGTAACAAATGGAGTAATATTCAAAATATCTCTGAAAAGCAAAATGTCTCCTCATAAGGGATTTACAAACCTATTTTCCTCCATTAACAAGAATCTCTCCTTGGTTCCCATGAGAAAACCAATATTCCCATGAGACATTCTTCAGGCCATGCTATTTCAGTCTCAAAGAAAATCCCAGATCTCTGCAGCAGTGTGTGACCACTTCCTCATAGAGTCATAGTTAGTTTCCATACTAACAAATGTAGGGCTATTTTTTGCCTATAATAATGCTGCAGAGACCCTGGTTGACACCTTGGGAATAATCACATGTTATGCTGTAATGATATTGTTTTAGTTTTTGTTGCTTTAGAACAAAAGGTAGGTGAAGGGGGAATAGTTACAATATCTCTGTTTTAAGAATGAAGGTTTCTTTCTTTTTTTTTTTGGTGTTTGGTTGTGTGACAAAAATTTTCTGTTCAGGTATTCATAGGCAATTACCTTTTTTATACTTAGAGTTTATATACTACATTGATAAGCAGGTCATCTACCTTGAATACTGTTCTCATTAATTCTTATCTCCTAAGTCTATGTTCATTACCTTGAACATATTTACTAATACTTCTCTGTCATTATAGCCTAAGCCCAGGCAACACTACTTAATGATCTGTCAATTTATTTTGAGTGTTCTAAATAATTCTATCCTTACTTAAACCTGCATTCTTCACCAATATCCCAGAGTTCTTCAAACTGGCCTACTATTCCTGATATGAATCATTTGCTTGAAATTATTTCTAAAGTTTTTATCCTTAAATATTTTAATTGATTAAAGTGTCATTAACCACAACATTTTCAACATTTTATTATTTGATTATCTTGCCTATAGGTATCTTTTCTTACTTAGACATTATAAAGTCGATGGTGCTTCTGTAATATTTTCCATACTCTTTCTATTTATATTAATTTTAATGGCAATTGTTTTTAAGCATCTAATTCAGAGTACATTCTCAGTAGATATACTTTAATTAATAAAGTAATTTAATAAAATGTTACATTGAATAGAAACAAAGAGAAATAAGTTTACACTTCCCTTGACTTGGTTTCTGCAACCATTACTGATTATTATATTTGCATGATTCATGCATATATATTCATTTGTATTTAGCTATGTCTAAAAATAGTAAGTGGTGGATGTATATTATATATATATGCTGTATATATTTTTCAGAAAATTTCATCAATACTTTCCCATGCTTAGAGAGGAAATGGAGAGTAATTTGAAATAGTCTGGGCAGATTTTAAAGCTCATGCCACTCATCACTCTACTGCACTATACTAAAGAGAATACTCTAAATTTTCTCTTATTAGAGATGTTCATGAAGAGAAGTAGAAATTTTTGAGGGGTATGTAGATTTTTAAATTTTGCATATACTGGGTCAATATGTCTGGTATGCTATTTCCTGCTCAGTACACTCAGGGCTTCTCAAATAAGTATGACAATTATAATTTATGGGTCATTCACATGTATATTACATAGCAAAGAGCAAATTTTATACACATTATCATAATGGCAATTAGACACAGTGTAAGTCTAAGTGATCAGGTACTGGAAAGAGTGGTCTTTTTTTCCCCTAATCTCAGAGCCAGAAGTAGTTTTAGATAATTTGATTGAAAGGTGGAATTGGATTGTATGATCATACTCATTGTTATCTGAACTGCTGGCTTTTCTCTTTGTCTAGTTATGTCTCTCTCTCTCTCTCTCTCTCTCTCTCTCTCTCTCTCTCTCTCTCTCATATAATTGCTTTCCATAGCTTTGTTGATGATTTCCCTTCCATTTTCTACCTTCTTCCTCATTTTTCTACGTCTCAGATTGTTGCTTAAACTTTAAAAAAAATCAGTGTTATTATAAACCTACTCAGGAAAGTTTTCTTCTATGCCATGCAATATGTATTCTATTGTTTTGTATAGAGCCTGATGCTTAAGAATAGACTACTAATTATGATTAGTATTAATTTTGATATGAGAAAAAAATTGCATATAGAGTCCATTTGAAGACAATGCAGAAAGAAAATGAGGTATTATTAACAGTGTTTTACTCCAGAAATATTTACTGACTTTCATGAACATTGTGATCTGTGAGCAACAGAAATGAATATGTAGAGTATCAAGCAAAGAATCTACATGTTGTTGACCAAGGTGCTTTATGTTTTATTATTATCAGTCATTTTCCATCGTAGTCCATCTTCTCCATAAATGTATTTTCTAGGTGAATATATATATATATTCTTTTTCTTTGTCCTTAATTTCTTCTTTTAGCTCTACATCCTAGCTCCAAATATGATAGAACCTGTACAATATTTCTTCTTCTTGTGTCTGAGTTATTTTACTCACAATGATCTCCAGTTTCATCAATTTTATTAAAGTAAACATAAAATTCTTTTTATAATTGAGTAAAAGTAAACTGTGCATACCTAACACATTCTGTTAATAGATATTAATTTGCTGATGGGCACCTCACTCAGTTCCACAGGTGGTTATTGTGATTAGTGACACAATGCACGTGAACATTCAACTCTCCTTGTAGCATGGTAGTGTTTTCCTTGTAGGTATAGAACCAACAATGATATTGCTAGAGTATAAGAAGTTATAGCATTAACTTTGTGAGCAGCTTGTATACTTATTTGCATATTGTCTGGATTAAGTTTCTTTTGGACAGTAGTGACTAAGGGTCTCTTTCCCCATGCATTTTATCAACATTTTTTGTTTATTTTCCCCATGATAGCTGTTTTAGTTGTGGTGCAATAAAATTTCAATGTAGTTATTATTTGCTTATCAATGATGATCATGGGTGTTAAGCATTTTGAGAAGATTAAAAATGTGGAGGCAGAATAGATGTTTCAATAATAAACATTCCTTAATTTTTAAAAAAAATTCTTAGTTTTTTCAAATTAGCACTAAAATATAAGTGAAAATGATGTGTGGCAGCAACAAATATTTTCATAAATTTATTCATAGTAATTAGTCATAGTTACTATTTTCTTTAATTATTATTATGCAAATAATTTTATGCAAATATCATAAAAATTAGGTCAATATGTAAATCATTAGTTTTAATAGAGAAATCACATTTTAAAATTTGATATTTGGTTCTTTTTTTTCTTAGGTAATTTTCTACAGGATATTTAGTTTATAGATAAAAAATCCAGAGTCCCGGGCTCTGCTTGTTAGGTCTGCCAATAGTGTAAATTTTCTGTTTATACTGTTGAGTCTCTTGTTTTTTGTTTTTGTTTTTTTTCTTGCTTTTTTGTTTATTTGTTTTTCTTGTTTTTACAGCTGAATTATAGTAAATCCATAGTGAAATAGTTCTAAGTGTTTATTAGGTGATTATATTTTCCCACTAAAGCCTTGATTTCCTTTTATCAGTAGAACATCCCTAGTTCTCTCAGCAGTGCATCACTTGTTCATACGTTTCCATTCATGTCTCCTTCTTAACAGACTCTTCATTCTGTTTATTCTTCCCATACAGGGGAGCATATGGAATTCCCTTCTCTAAGGTCTCACATTTCTGCTTTAAGAAAAGCAGAAAATGTCTTTTTGTAGACTGTGGACTGTGGGTTCAGGAGATGACTACAAAGTCATTTGGCTTAACTGTAAATGCTTAACTGAGTGGTCATAAGCTCAACAAGACCAAGACATGGTGAAAGCTTCTGGCATGCTTGAGGCAAAGAGGTAAATTAAGGTGTCATCAGTTTTTGAAGTTGTGTCTACAACTGAAGAGTATCAGAAAACTGATTCTCCATCTCAGAGTCTTCTAAGGCAATGAAATTTTTAGATCCCAAACCCACTATGAACTAACTTTAATTCTCATAATTTCCCCCCACAATTTCATGCACATTCAAAAATTAAAAGGTGTCAGTTGTTCTTCAGTACTGGATTTAGTTATAGATGAACAAAGCTAAGTAAACATCTGTAGTGTTTTTATAGACTACTTGCTAGTTCGCTTTTTTTAAATTTAAAAATGAGCAAAAAACTTGTAGCTTTGAACACACAACATACCTACATCATGTCAGACATAGCATGTTATATATATATATATATATATTATAAAATATCAGACCAGTGAGCATAAAAGCAAAATCTGAATACATTAAAGGGAACAAAAACCCAAACTAAAAGAAGAAATAAGCAAATGAAACCAACCAACCAACAAACAAATAAGCAATGGATGGGTAAAGTTAGGACAATGATGAAGAAAGCTTCACATTTCCTCTTTTACAAGAACAGTGATAAGCATGCTAAGAAATGTGTACAATAAATGGGTTTGTAGATGTATTTGTCATCTAAGGTAATGAGATGGGCATGTACATTAGGAGAAGAGAGTATGAAATGTTAAATGTCTGTGTTTTTCTCAGGCCTAGAGAAAAACTTTCCAGGACTAGGCTCCAGATACTAGGCTCCAGAACAATCCTCATAGTGTTATGGCCAGTAGAGGCTTGCTATAATTTGAGTGAAACTTGGAAGCGGACGAGAAAAGATTCAGTGAACCACTTTGAAATAGATGCTGATAAGACAGAAAAAATAGTGACAGAGAGCAAGATCCCATATGATTCCAATTGTAGTCAACATATGAAGTTGTCAAATTGACAGACACAGAAAGAAGAATGTCTACTAGAAATGAGAAAGCGGTTTTAGGGGTCATGCTTTAGAGATGCTTCATAGACATAACATTTCAAAGTTATATAATGAAGTTTGAAATATTTATTTTACAATAATATGAGATATTCCATATTACCAAATTACACATTCAAACTGGCCAGGATGGTGATTTTATGTCCTATTTTGAAAATCACATTTAAAAAAGATGAATTACAAGTATAGGGAGACTAGTCAACCTGGAAAGAATGTACATTCTGCCTTTGATAAAGTAATTGCTCATCTTATACTATTTTAGTTTCATTTATTTAATATTAAACAATAACTTATGATTTAGACTACACCATTTAAATTCAATTCCAGTTTAAGTATTATATAATTCTCACTTTTGGATGGAGAGTCAACAATTAATTTTTAGTTTGTGTTTCCATTTAGCAGTCTTTGTGTAACTTTTATATGAAATATGAAAATTGTGATAAAGTGAAGAACTGATTTAGAATTTTATGGTCATATGTAACTGTGGTCTTATTTACCTTTGGAGAAAATTACATTTCCCATGCATTCTTTCTGTATTTGTCAGCAAACATAATTACTTGCTTGCATATTCTATTAATTGGTGTAGATATCTGTGAAAATTTTAGTTTTGTGTAATTTCCTCATTAATTTTAGAGTGTTAGCAGCTTCATTGGTAGTTTTATTATGAGCTTTGAATTATGCTTTTATTATACAGTATTATTGTAAACTTTATTATTAGTAGTATCACTATAATTTAGTCTGTGTGATGAATTTTATAATTAAGTAGCTTTGCTTATAACATAAATTCAAGTAATCAAATTACTATCATTCCTAATAATTATGCTTTCTCATCATTTTCTAGTTCTTATCAGTGTATCTGTAATCCAGTTGGCTGAATCAATGGATGGAGAGAACTACACAGTGGTGTCTGAATTTGTGTTTCTGGGACTCACCCACTCGTGGGAGATTCAGCTCCTCCTCCTTGTGCTCTCCTCTGTGCTCTACATACTAAGCATGGCTGGAAACACCCTCATTGTATTCTCTGTGACCATTGACCCTCACTTACACTCTCCCATGTACTTTCTTCTAGCAGGTCTCTCCTTCATTGATTTGGTAGCCTGTTCTATTGCTTCTCCCAAGATGGTTTATGACTTGTTTAGAAAGCACAAAGTCATCTC
>JANHMN010000002.1:176086985-176159527 GCA_030674055.1 Rhabdomys pumilio | reverse complement strand
CTCCTCCTCCTCCTCCTCCTCCCCTTCTTCTTCTCCTTCTCCTTCTCCTTCTCCTTCTCCTTCTCCTTCCTCCTTTCTCCTTCTCCTTCTCCTTCTCCTTCCTTCTCCTTCTCCTTCTCCTTCTCCTTCTCCTTCTCCTTCTCCTTCTCCTTCTCCTTCTCCTTCTCCTTCTCCTCCTCCTCCTCCTCCTCCTCCTCCTCCTCCTCCTCCTCCTCCTCCTCCTCCTCCTCCTTCTCCTTCTTCTTCTTCTTCTTCTTCTTCTTTGCTTGAAATGTACCTACCTGTACCAAAGACACTACAACATGGGGGTGAAGGTTCTCTGTAGGCACCGACTGTTCCTCCCTGTCTTCAGCAGTGGGGTCCTGCTGTGAGTTTGCAGAGAACAATCTATTGTCTTGGCAATACCCTACATTGTCTGACAATATCCTAGGTTGTTTGGGGATTTTTTGGGCCAATAACTCTGTTGGATACAACCAAATCCCAGTATTGTAGCTACTTATAGTGATAAAAGATGACCAGATGAGACTCTGTCTGTGCAGAGATTATTTTTTATTTTAAGGTATTTGTCTATGACAATTTTATACATGTATATAATGCATTCAAGTCAAGCACATTGTTTTGCATTTTTTATAGAAGTTTCTGTTTGTTTGCATTTTAAAAAGATATTTTTAAAGTTTGTAATCAATATTGTTTTATAAATTACTTTTTGTTTTAATATTAGGGCAATGTTGACCTTTTAGAGTGACTTGAAGTATATTTTCTACTCTTAAATTTTCTATTGGAATTTTATAGAAAAAATGTGATTTATTCCTCAAAAGTATTTTTCATGGCCTGCTGGCAGCAGGAACATCCAGCTCTGCCTGCATTTTCAGAGGCCTGCCAGCACCAGGGACACCCAGGTTTGCCAACATTTAGGGCAACCAGTAGGACTCTGCCCCAGGACGTTTGCTGGCCAGGTCCCTGTAGGCACATCCAGAATCAGGGAACTGCACCCTGTCCCTTGCATTCTATTTCCAGCACACAACTCTGCCTGCAGTTCCAGAGACATGATGGCACCAGGAACATCTGGGATAGACCCCTTCTACCGAATTTTCTGCCTGCCTGGATCCCTTCAGGGTACACCCAGCAGAGGTTAGCTATGCCCCTTCCCTTAGCTCTATTGTCCATCCTGCATTACTCGAGGCCTGCAAGCACCAGGAACAACTAGGGGAGACACCTTCTTCCCAATACCCTGCCTGGCAGTTTTCCTTGTGGCCTGCCCAAAAATAATTAGCTATGCCATGTCCCCTGAGATCCATTTCCTGGCCCATGTCTCTGCTTACATTCTTAGAAGCCCGACAGCATCTGTGCAAACCAGGTTGGACTGCTCTAGGCCCCTGTCTGCCAGGTCCCCTTAGGCACACCCAGCAGCAGTGAACTGGACTCTGTGCCCTGTACTCCATTTACATTTAAAGGCATCAAGGACTGTCAAGTAAAAACCTTCCCCCTAATTACCTGCTTACTATGTCCCCCTAAAGCACACCCAGAGCAATAAACTGCATTCACTACCCATTTGCTCCATTTCCAGCCCACAACTCTGCCTGCATCCCTGGTGGACTTCCAAAACCAGAGACAACCAGATGGCTAAAGGCCAACATAAAAACACAATTAATATGAGCCAGGGCACAAATAGAACCCAGAATCCTACTACAGCAAGTCCTGGCTATCCTAACACAACCAAAGCACAAGAAAATGACCTTAAATCCAATCTTATAAAGGTGATATAGGCCTTTAAAATAGAAAGAAATAAATCTCTTAAAGATGTACAATCAAACAGGTGAAAGAAATGAATAAAACTTCAAAACCTGAAATGGAAATAGAAGTAATATGGAAAACATTAACTGAGGCAATCCTGGAGATAAAAAGCCTAGAAAAGAGAACAGGAGCTACAGAAGTAAGCATCACCAAAAAATACAAGAGACAGAAGAGAGAATCTCAGATGTAGCAGATACAATAGAAAGAAATCAATACTTTGGTCAAAAAAAGATTAAATCTAAACTGTTCTTGACACAAACTATTCAGAAATCAGGTACACCGTGAAAAGACCAAGCCTAAGAATAATAGGAATAGATGAAAGAAAAATTCTCAGCTCCAAGGCCAAGAAAGTATTTTCAACAGAATTGTTTGGGGAAGAAAATTTCCCCAACCTAAAGAAAAAGATGCCTATAAACATACAAAAAGTTTACAGAACACCAAATAGATTGAACCAGAAAAGAAAATCCACTGGACATATAATAATAATCAAGTCACTGAATGTACAGAACAACAGAAAATAATATTAAAAGCTGCAAGGGAAAAAGGCCAAGTAGCATTTATAAATGCA
This sequence comes from Rhabdomys pumilio, assembly GCA_030674055.1. Classification (NCBI taxonomy): domain Eukaryota; kingdom Metazoa; phylum Chordata; class Mammalia; order Rodentia; family Muridae; genus Rhabdomys; species Rhabdomys pumilio. The sequence continues at coordinate 176,157,165 of JANHMN010000002.1, read as the reverse complement.
TACCTATTAGAATTACACAAGACTTCTCAACAGAGACTCTAAAAACTGGAGGGGTTTAGACAGATGTCTTGTAGCTTCTAAGAAACCACAGATGCAACCTCAAATATTATACCAAGAGAAACTCTCAATCACCATAGATGAGAAAACAAGATATTCTAAGACATAACCAAATTTAAATAATATCCATCCACAAATCCAGTCCTACAGAAAATACTAGAAAAAAAAACCACTTCTACCCAATGAAGTTAATGACACACAATAAAACACAGGAAATATATAATTCCACATCAGCAGAAATATGATAAGGTAAGAACACACACACACACTCTCTCTCTCTCTCTGTCTCTCTCTCTCTCTCTCTCTCTCTCTCATGACCAACATTAAAATATAGAAACTGATAGTTATTGGTCATTAGTATTTCTCAACATCAATGGATTCGATCCCCTCAATAAAACATCCAGGCTAAAAGAATGGATGCAAAAAGAGGATCCATCATTCTTCTGCATACATATTACATCCGTGTAAAGGACTAAAAAAGGGTTTCCAAGCAAATAGACCTAAGAAACAAGCTGGAGTAGTTATTCTCTTATCTAAAAAAATAGACTTTCAACAAAAATTAATCAAAACAAATGGGAAAAGATACTTCATAGCCATCCAAGAAAAAATCCAAGATGACATCTCAATTCTGAATCTTATGCTCCAAATGTCAGAGCACCCAAATTCACAAAAGAAACATCAGTAAAGCTTAAATCACAAACCAAACCACACACATTAATAGTGCAAAATTCCAACACTCCTTTCTCAGCAATGGACAGGTTATCAAGACAAAAATAAAACAGAAATAATAAAACTAACAGAGGGTAGAAATAAATGGATCTAACAGATATCTACAGAATATTTCACCCAAACACACAAAAAAAATACCTTCTTCTCAAGCATCACATAAAATTTCTCCAAAATTGACTATATAATCAATCACAAAGCAAGCCTCAACAGATGTAAGCAATTTGAAATAACTCCTTGTTTCTTATCAGGTCACCATGGATTAATGATGAACTGCTATAACAGAAACAACAGAGGGCCTACATACTCATGGGAATTGAACAACTCTCTTCTAAATGACTACTGAGTCATGGAAGAAAAAAGAAATTTAAGACTTTCTAGATTTTAATTAAAATTAAGGCACAGCATACACAAACTTATGGGACACAATGATAGTAGTGCTAAGAGCAAAGTTCATAGCTCTAAGTGTCTTCATAAATAAATTGGAGAGATCTCATATGAGCAATTTAAAAGCACACATGAAACCTTTAGAACCAAAAGAAGTCATCACACCCAAGAGGAGTAAAAGATAGGAAATAATCCAAATCAGTGCTAAAATCAATCAAGTAGAAACAAAGAGAACAATTCAAAGAATCAACAAAACCAAGAGATGATTCTTTGAGAAAATCAACAAAATACATATAACCTAAGTCAAATTAACTAAAAGGCAGAGAGAGGATATTTAAATTTACAAAATCAGAAATGAAAAGTGAGACATAACAACAGATACCGAAGAAATTGTTTTCCAACCTTTTACTCTATGAAACCAAGACTTGATTCTTTGAGAGAACCAAGAAGATAGACAAATCTTTAGCTAAATGAAGTAAAAGGCAGAGACAGTACCCAAATTAACAAAATCAGAAATGAAAAGGAAGACATAACAAAAGATACTGAGGAAATTCAAAGAATCATTAGGACTTACTTAAAATTGTAATGGAATGATTTTTTTTTTTTTAGACAGACACCAATTATGGAAGCTAAATCAAGATCAAGTAAACTATCTGAATAGTCCTATCACCCTCAAGTAAATAGAAAGAATCATTAAAAGTATCTCAATGAAAAAATATGCCTAGCCCAGATGGTTTTAGTGAAGAATTCTACCAGATCTTCAAAGAAGAGCTAATGCCAATACTTACCAAACTATTCCACAAAATATAAACAGAAAGAAGACTGCCAAACTCATTCAAAGAGGCTACTGTCACCCTGATATCTAAACCACACAAAAAACTGAACAAAGAAAGAGGATTTCAGACCAATTTCTCTTATGAACATTGATGCAAAAATACTCAATACAATACTTGCAAACTGAATCCAAGAACATATCAAAGACATCATCCACCATGGTCAAGTAGTCTTCATCCCAGGGAAGCAGGGGTGATTCAAATTACCAAAATCCACTTATTCTATCATATAAACAAACTGAAAGAAAAAAAAAACACGATTGTCTCATTACATGCTGAAAAAGCCTTTGACAAAATAAAATACCCCTTTATATGAAAAGTCTTGGAGAGATTAGAGATACAAGGCACATACTCAAACACAATAAAGGCATTATACAAGCCAATATCCAACATCTAATCAAATGGAGAGAAATGTAAAGCAATTCCACTAAAATCGTGGATAAATTAAGGTCCACTTTCTCCATCTCTCTTTAATATAGAACTTGAAGTTTTAGCTAGAGCAATAAGACAACTAAAGGATATTAAAGGGATATAAATTAGACCAGAAGAAGTGAAACTATCACTACTCATAGATGATATGATAGTATGCATACTCCCAGCATTCTACTAGAGAACTCCTACAGTTGATAAACAACTTCAGCAAAGTGGCTGAATACAACATTAACTAAAAAATCAGTAGCTCTCTTTTACACAAGCAATAAATAGGCTGAGAAAGAAATTAGGAAAATAGTGCCCTTTACAAAAGCTACAAGTAACATAAAATGTCTTAGTGTAACTCTAGCCAAGCAAGTGAAAGACCTGTATGGCATGAACTTTAAGTCTGTGAAGAACGAAATGGAGAATGATATCAGAAGATGGAAAGATCTTTCTTGCTCATGGATTGGTAGGGTTAACATAGTGAAAATTCCAAAAAGCAATATATAGACTCAATGCAATTCCTATCAAAATATCAACAAAATTTTCATAGATTTGAAAGAATAATTGTCAACTTCATATGGAAAAAAATGATCCTGAAAAATAAAAGAACTTGTGAAAGTATCACTATCCTTGATTTCCTGTTGTACTATAAAGAAGTAGTAATAAAAACTGCATGGTATTTTCATAAAAACTGACAGGTGGGTAATGAAATAATATTGAAGACCCAGAAATCTCAAACTCTACACTCTCACAGACTCTTCTTGATTTTTGACAAAAAATGTATTGTATAAGTGGAGAATCTATTTCTTTAACCCATTTTTCAGAAGCCATCTAACAAAGGTTAAGGCTATCAGATTGCCTTCCAGGAGGCGGCCCACTTTTTTGCATGGCCTAAGATATGTGAGCTTTGAGAGGCAAGGTCCTAAAAGATTTAATCTCTGGAACGTTTCTTGCAGCTGATACTGCTTTCCTATCACTATTAGATAGCCTAAGGATTCCTGGGCATTAGCAAACACTACTGAGCAAATTTCCTGCATATCAACATACAGATGAACTTCCATGGCTTAATACTGTTTAAATGAATTAATGATTTTATAGAATTTCTGGTTTGATTTTTAGGCAGAAAGTTTTATGAGATGATTTTAGTTGTTTTGCTAGAAAAAATGTAATTAAGTTAGAATCAAGAATAGAATATGCTTACTTCTCATAAATAGTAAGTAAAGGCGGTATAATAAGGAATACACTGAGCTTTCACCATTAAACTAAAAGCAGAAATAGGCTTGGGACAAATTTTTGTTCAAGGAAAAATATTCAGGTCCAAGGATGAAGTCACAGGTGTGTACTGTGATAAGGCAAAGACATGTGAAACTGTTGCTTTGAACTTATAATGAACTTACAGAATAATACACTGCTTTGAACTTAATATCAGCATCCCTCATGATTTCTTTTTTTGTGTAACATTCTATTTATAGGGTAATTTTCTAAGACCTTTTGTCTTTTTATAGGCCAGAGAAAAGAAGTAAAGTGTTGACTTGGGGGAGTCTGTCTCATTCATCCATATAACAAATGTTTATGGATTTTTGTCTATTTGTGTAGGTATGCACGAACATTCGTGTAGCCTGGCCAGGGAGGGGCTGCTGGCTGACTGGCCAGAGAAAGGAACTCTAGCAATTAATCCTTTATTAATGACCTGCTGCTAAACAGCATGTGTTAATTTGACATAGTAAAACATGTGAGGGGGGAGAACAGGCCCCGTGTGATGACTAACGAGTGAGTCTGTAAGACTACAAGAAAAGTACTTAACATTTTTTAAAAGTCACACTCCGAGGTCCTCACAGCATTTGGGAACAGTCATGGCACCCCATATAGCCCAACACATACATACCATTGTCCAGTCTATAACTCTTTTCAGAGGATCTTTAAGTCACAAAAGATTCTGGTAGTTGAAATGCATTAGTAAATGAAGCATTCAGCTCAGGTGCCATCAGAGATACGGTTCAGGAGGAACAAGTATTCATTTTAGGTCCTGGGGCCCCAGAGATGCAGGGCAGACATGGAGGTTTCTTTACTCCATGTATTACTCATTTTAAATTGTTCCCAAAATTGGTGTTTATAAAAAATGAGAATCTTGGACCTTTACTGATGTAGGGAACAAGCACAGGAGTATAATTCTTATAGTTGGGTGGATGTCTGCTTTTACTTTACCGGATCCTAAGGATTTGAAATAGGACCCCAGTCTCAGAACCCTGTGTCAAGTGTCACTGTACTGAAGTCACCTGTGTTGCAGGATAGGGCTAACCAAACTCCTGGAGAATAGTGACACAATTGTGTGGCTATTATGTACAATACTTTATGGCTCTTGAAAAAGGAAAAGAATCATTTTTATTATAGCAGCCTCAGTCCCCTTTGTATATCAAACTTTATATAATCAGAAAATTTCATGGCCTAGACACATTTCCAATGGCTTGCAGTTATCTGCCAGTAACAGACTTGAAGATGCTCCTAGAAGATGCTTTGTTTCTCAGCTCATTGCATGTACTCCTGGTTTTGTTTAAACATGTACCCATGTAACCATAATTTTCACATTTCTCCTGGGGAACTTGATTAAATACTTTCAACTCTTACTTTGTATTATCTTCATGATCTAGCTATCCAGTTCTTCACACTATGATGTATCCTATAACCTCTGTTTCTCTGTTTATTTGCTGGCTCTCACAGGTAATAATAACAGGACAGAGATAAAGTAGAGGGGTACTTCTGCTCTATTTTGTTTGTCAATTGTTTCTGAAGTCCTATAGTCACTCAGCAAACATTGGTGAATTAAACTGTATTTTTGAAATACTGATTTGAGACTGCAATGGTAGAAATGTAACACAGGTGGACATGTCCAGTTTCTTGGTCTCTACTTTTACTTGATATAGATGACTTAAAAATATGTTGATTCTATAATTGTGGAATTATCTTACAGTAAAACCAAACTGTTCTAACATGTTATATCTTCTGTCTCTGTACTTCTGTGTTTGTATATATGTGCCTCCATTTTGTTTAATATATGTTTATATACACATGCATGCATGTGCACACACACATGTACGTATACATATATAAAAAAAACAAAGGTAGCAAACATGAGCAGAACTGGATAGATGTGTATGTCCTACAGGCATATTTCCTGTTTTCAAATATAAGATCCATCAATTTGGGATTATGGTAAAGGATAAGTAGAAAATATACTCTTAACACCATCAATTATTAGTCAACATATTTGCACTTATTATTACTGTGGATTTAAATTTTCACCACATTGGTGAAATCATTGATGTTTATTCTTTATATAATTTTTAATTAAAAGTTTTATGGTCAATCAGGTAACAATTATCTGTCCCCTTTAGATTTGTGTACTTTCCCTATTATTTATCCTATTACTCTTTTTCCTTTTTCCATGATGAAATTAATAAGAAACTACAAAGCAGTAAGTTTTCCTTCTAGCTTCAATTTAAGTGCCCCTGAGATGATGGTTCCCTGTTCTTGACAATAGATATTACAGAAACAGGTCTCAAAATTGTTTCATTTTTTTCTTTTTATATTTTGTATTCAATTCTAATTTGTTTGCTTTTTGGCTTCATAGGTAATATAATTATTAGAAGAGCAATGGTAGTATGCAGAAATCAAAGTCATCCCCGTGTGACTCATTAACTACTGTTTCTCTCATTACTGTGAGAAAACTGATGTGATTCCAAAGCATAAGTCCCATGATAGACTGGTTCCTGGCAGCCAATACCTGGTCTCTGAAGTTTCCCTTGGTCACTGTCCAAGCACAATTAGCACTCGTAATTAGTTGCTTTTACTATGCCAGAGTTATGTAACACTCTTTACACAGGGGAAGGTCATGCAATGACAGAAACTTTGCATGCTCTTCTGACTCCCTAAGGATGCCAATGGTCTCCAGTCACAGGACTAAAGTTTCTCCTGTTTATTGTATTCCATTGTCTGCAGAGAGTATGCTAAGGGGATTTGCCCTCAGCAAATGGTAGTTGGATCTTGGCTTCCAGACAAAGAAGATTATGAGTTGGATTTATGTATTTCCAGTTTTCTAGCAAGCATTACATTTTGTTTTATTTATTTTATTGAGATTGCAAAACCTAGAACACAGAAAAGATAATAGAACAAATGATTTTATATAAAGTAGGCATTCTTATGATCACTGCCCAAGTCTATAAATAGAATTTTCCAGCTACCCCCAAAATTCTTAAGTGTCTCTGCTTAATCCCACCCACTGTAAATATTCATCTTTGTATTCACAGACTGCCATAGCTCTCTGTCCTCATCAGAGAAGTTTCTTTTAGCTACATACAATGTTAATACAGAGACACACAACTGGTCAAAGTGTAGAATGTGGAGTTCTCAGCCCTACATGGACATCTCTATCATCCCATCCTCAGCCACAGCTCAGGGAACATTGTGAAAGGAGTAATGGAAAAATCGTAATAGCTAGAGGTTGGAAAATAGTGCTGTGAATCAGTCTTCTGGACATGACAGGACCATACCACTCATGAACTCACAGCATCTTTGATTACTTGCATAAATCCTCCATGATGTAAAGCTACTCACATTACAGTACTGATTGGGAAGTGGCATGAGTCCTTATATCTAATGTAGGCGCTAAAGGTAGTTGATGGCCACTGAGAGAGGGAGAGTCATTTTTCTTCATGGATGTGTCATCTGTTAGGTTCCCTTGTTCTAATGCATAGTTCCACATAAACATGTGCAAACAGGCAACAATAGCTTGACTCAGGGGCTGAAAAAAAGGCATGAAGTTTGAAATGGGTCATGTATGTTGTGGAGAGGGCAATAAAGAGTTGCAGAGGGGAGAGCTGGAGTGCATATAATTTTATTGTGTGTGATGATTAGCTTCATCAATGAACTTATCAAAGAATAAAGAAACATACTTTAAAAAGTAGGAATGATCTGGGTGATATTAATCACCAGGGAAATTCAAATTATTCTAGTAATCAGTAGAAACAAATTGAAGAATAAATTGGTTTTAGAAAAGAATCACAAATGACATCTTTGCTCTTTACAGTTTTATTGTCCAAGTATGCACTACAAAATACTATAATTTAATTTTCCCTAATTTTTCATTTTTCAATAAAATTTTAAATTTACAACTTGATGTGATATAGAGTTCTTTCCAAAATCATTCCTTACTTTATTTGTTGAAAGTTATTTTATGTCATTTGATTTGCGATTTGAATTTTTTTCAATTATAGATTCAATTCAGTTAATGTTACATTTCTAATCACTTTTGCATTTTATTAAGTATAAAGCTGGATACAGAAGTTTGACTAGACCCATGTTAGACTCTATTTTTTTATAACATAGTAGTGCTGTGTTCATGAATTTGGAAGCATAATTATGTGTTTTCTCTTACTAGCAGCTATTAACTTTCATTGTTAATAAATGTGCATATATGCATGTATTTGTATATATACATATATTTCTATATTCTAGAATATATCTCTTTGTACATATACACATTTATATATGCAAAATAAGATAACGGAGAGGGAGAGAGAAAGAGAGAGAACGAGAAAGAGAGAGAGACTGACAGAGAGAATATAATAACAACACTGATTCTAATCCAACATAGTATACTTCTGGCCTCCCCTTGCTTCATACTTTTTTGTGCTTTTTCATAATAATAACCCTCCATGTTATAACTGTGAAAAATAAAAATGTTTGATGTGAAAAGTCCCTCATAGAAGAGGCTAAATACTGTATTTTTTAAAAGATAGTTGTATGTTTTTTAATAGAGAAAGAAATTTATAACATAATTGTTTAAGATTGACAATGAAATTATATAACAGCAGATATCTAACAAACAAGAGCCTATTTGGCAATATGAAGTAAAATAAATATATGTTAAAATATTTTTAAAAATAAAGAATGTTACTTTGTTTGTACAATTTTGTTTGGACAATTACTTTAATTGTTCTGAAGTTGTGTTGCTTCCTACTCTGGATTCCCTAGGCATCACTTCTGTATCAAGCTCAGATGTGATTTTGTTTCTTAGATTATCTCTGTATGTCCCAAATGAAGCATCTCTATTTTTAATTCAAAAATTAATTATAAAATAAATTACCTACCAAAGTGTGTATCAGAGGCCATTTTCTTCTTCAGTTTTGGTTATGATTTTTTATTTAAAATATATTTTGTTGAATGAAATTTGAATCTGATGGGGGGGGTGAAGAGATATGGGGATCTTTAGGATGAGATGGAAACCTAGGATAAAGGAGGCATCTAAGAATCAATGGAGGTTAACTTAGTTGTGACTCACTCACTACATTGGGAATATAAAACCTGAAGAGACCACCTCCTGTAGCCAGGCAGGAACCACAGTGGAGCAATAAAGACACCAAATCGTCAGCAAAAATGTCCAACCCCAAATTTTTTCTGTCTGCAAAAAATTCAGGCACAGGGTTGGAGCAGGGCCTGTGGGAACAGCCAACCAGTAACCGGCCCAACTTGAGACCTATCCCATGGGCAAGCACCAATCCCTGACATTATTAATGATACTCTGTTATGCTTGCAGACAGGAGCATGTTGTCCTCTGTGAGGCTCCATCCAGCTGCTGACTCAAGACAGATTCAGACACCCACAGATAAACAGTGGATGGAGCTTGGGGACTCTTATGGAAGAATAGGAGGAAAGATTGCTTCCTGAAAGAATAGGAATTCGACAGGAAGATCAACAGAGCCAACTAACTTGAAGTGCCAGGGTAGGGGGATACCCAGGGGTGTCCCACCCACTCAGAGGAGAAGAGGAGGAAGAATGAGGGAAGGATTGTGGGAGTGAATGACCAGGAGTAGTGGGGTAGTGAGCAGGATGTAAAGTGAATAAGTAAAACAATAAAATCTCTCTCTCTCTCTCTCTCTCTCTCTCTCTCTCTCTCTCTCTCTCTCTGCCTTAAGTTGTATGGTTTTTTTCTGTAGCATTATTGTTCCCCATGAGACACTATTTAATGTTTAACAATTCCTGAAGGTCAATAATGAGAGGTCAAAATATGATTTCATCAATCCAACTTGATGACATAAGTGAGTTTATGAGGTTAATTACATAGCACAGCTGAGAGGTTACTTTTAGGAGTATGTGTAATCCCCAGATATCTGTGTCATGCAACATGGGTGGTGACCACATGGAAGCTGCATCATGAGGCGCACCCTTCAATTCTTGTGTTTTCTAGCATCTCTCAGGACACTTCAGCTGGGGGAGAAAGATGTACAACTTATAAAATGGCCCTGCAGAAGAAACTTGTAGGTGACAAAAAGAGTTGATATGAGACCACACCTTGTTTTCTCTGCTTAGTTATACATATCTCATGTTTACTATTTAAACTCTACTCTCATGTCATGGCCCAAAGGGGGACTGGAATAGTCACTGAATATCTTTGTTCCTTTTGTTAGTTTGGACACATTGAATAAATCTCTCTTTTTTTCTGCTTTGTACTATTAATTTGGTTCCTTAATTGGCTTATTGAAAACCGGTATTGTAACCTGGCTTGTTATGACACATGCTGTGACCCTTAGTTCAAATATCAAAACAACACTATCAGTCTTCATTTTGTAGGCATTTTGCCAAGTTGTATTTTTTGCCTCATACTATGTTTTGAATATATAAGACAAGAACTTGACTAAAATTCAAAATTATACAATAAGTCATTCATTCATGAGTGTTCTCTTCCATGACATTCCCTCTTACTTTTCACTGTCAGGGTGCAGTCAGATTCTGGCAAATCTTTATAACATGAGTTTTTGAGCAGCTAAACATAATTTTAAGAATGCAGGAGTGGGTGGGTAGGTTAGCACCATCATAGAAGCAGGAGGAGGAAGGATGGGACAGAGGTTTTCCAGAGGGAAACCAGGAAAGAGGATAACATTTGAAATGTAAATAAAGAAAATATCCAATAAAAAATTATCTTCTAGGCATGCAAAGATTACTTGGTGTTAGAGAATATGAGAATATGGACTGTTCTTTCAAAGAACAGTTTCGGGGGATGTGATGCATTCTTCTGGGCCCTCTGAGAATTTTCACTTACATGTACACACACACACACACACACACACACACACACACACACAAATCTACACAGAGATTCACACATGCATATACATATACAAACATATGATTAAAAATAAAAATATAGCTTTAAGAAATAAATAACTCAGAATGAGCCCAGATAAATAGCTTGAGGATGCACCCCCCCAAAAAAAAAACAATTTCAAAAGCTGTACACTAGAAGAAATAATAGAAACAAGTATAGAAGTTAATGAAGTGGTAAAATGATGATGGTAACATCACCTTGGCCCAGTGTTATCCTTTGCCTACCTGGTCACTTCTCAGTTGTTATCCCACAATAGCCAAATTCACCTTGGCAATGCTTCAGGAAACAACCATGACCTTCACCATAGTTTAAATATAATATGCAGTGTCTGGAACATACTATTGAGCTTTGCAAAGAAAGCAGATATTCTTAGGCAACTTGAAATTGATTATTAATGTAACCCCACCCACTAGCACTGATGTAATTATGCTTTTATTTTTATAAATGAGTTTGAACATCAAGAGAATTTTCAGAGGTGTGATCCTGCTCTTGGTCTGGCTATTAATAAAGAACTGAAAACTTTTAACTAGTGTAGTCAGCATGTTTTTCGGTAACTATCTCTCATAGATCAACTCATTGGAAACAAGCAAATAAGCAAAAACAAATGTAAAGAATCAATGTAGAGCTCTGCACCCAACCCCTCAAAACCCAGAGGAGGCTGGACTTCCAGGAGTTCCAACACACCCAGGAGTGTGAGTAAGTCACAACCCCACTGCCCACCAAACAGGGAGTAATTTGGGACCCACTGGGACCTACAAACTCTCTCAAAGCCAGTGGTACAAGACCCTTCCTGTCTGCACCTGTGCCTGTACCTGGAGCAGCCCTAAGGCTTCAGCTCTGTACCCAACCCCCAAAACCCACAGGAGGCTGGACTCCCAGGAGCTCTAACATATAAGAACATCAGATAATAGGATTGCAGGATCTCAGGAGCTTGGGCACACCAGGATTTCAGGAGCCCAGAAGCAGTCTGACTCCCAAGAACTATCACAAACAAGGTTTCAGGATCACAGGATCACAGAGACAGCTGGACTCTGATGAGTTCTGACACAGCCGAGATAATGCAACAGACAGGCTCCAGTCAGAGATAGTGAGTGAAGGTAGCACTAGAAATAACCAGATGATGAAAGGCAATCACAAAATCATAAGAAACAGAAACCAAGGTTACTTGGCATCAGCAGAACCTAGTTCTCCCACCATAGCAAGTCTTGAATACCCGATAACACCAGAAAAAGCAAGATTCAGATTTAAAATCACTTTTCATGATGATGATAGAAGACTTTAAGAAAGACATAAATAACTCCCTTAAAGAAATACAGGAGAACACACGTAAACAAGTAGAAGCCCTTAAAGAGGAAACACAAAAATCCCTTAAAGAATTACAAGAAAATACAACCAAAAAGGTGAAGAAATGGAACAAAAAGATTCAGGACATAAAAGCAGAAGTAGAATCAATAAAGAACTCACAAAGGGAGACTACCAAGGAGATAGAAAACCAAGGAAAGAGGTCAGGAGTCATGGATGCAAGCATCACCAATAGAATACAAGAGATAGAAGAGAGAATCTCAGATGCAGAAGATACCATAGAAAACATTGACACAACTATCAAAGAAAACACAAATTGCAAAAAACTCCTAACCCAAAACATCAAGAAAACCTAGGACACAATGAAAAGATCAAACCTAAGGATAATAGGAGTAGAAAAAAGCGAAGATTTCCAACTTAAAGGGCCAATAAATATCTTCAAAAGAATTATAGAAAACTTCCCTAACATAAAGAAAGAGATGTCCATGAACATATAGAACTACAGAACTCCAAATAGACAAGATCAGAAAAGAAATTTGCCCCGTCACATAATAATCAAAACACCAAATGCACAAAACAAAGAATATTAAAAGAAGTAAGGAAAAAAAGGTCAAGTAACATATAAAGGCAGGCCTATCAGAATTACACCAGACTTCTCACCAGAGACTATAAAAGCCAGAAGATCTTGAACAGATGTCATACAGACCCTAAGAGAACAAATGCCAGCCCAGGCTACTACACCCAGCAAAACTCTCAATTACCATAGATGAAGAAACCAAGATATTCCATAACAAAACCAAATTTACACAGTATCTTTCCACAAATCTAGCCCTACAAAGGATAATATGGGGAAACCACCAAGACAAGGAAGGAAATTATATCCTAGAAAAAAGCAAGAAAGTAATCTTTCAATAAACCCAAAAGAAGATAGCCACATAAATGTAACTCCACCTCTAATAACAAAAATAACAGGAAGCAACAATCACTTCTCCTCTATATCTGTTAACATTAATGGTCTCAATTAACCAATAAAAAGACATATATCAATGGACTGGATAGGTAAACAGGACCCAACATTTTGCTGCATATGGGAAATGCACCTCAGTGACAAAGACAGACACTACCTCAGAGTAAAAGGATGGAAAACAATTTTCCAAGCAAATGGTCCCAAGAAACAAGCTGGAGTAGCTATTCTAATATCTAATAAAATTGACTTTCAACCAGAAGTTATCAAGAAAGATAAGAATGGACACTTCATACTCATCAAAGGAAGAAGCAACCAAGATGAAATCTCAATTCTGAACATCTATGCACCAAATGCAAGGGTTCATAAAAGAAACTTTTTCTAAAACTCAAAGCACATTTCATCCCAAAACAAAAGAATATGCCTTCTTCTCAGCACCTCATGTAACCTTTTTCAAAATTGACCATATAATTGGTCACAAAACAGGCCTCAACAGATATAAGAAGATTGAAATAATTCCAAACATCCTATCAGATCACCACAGGCAAAGGCTGGTCTCCAATAATGATAAAATCAATGGAAAGCCTGTGTACACATGGAAACTGAACAATGCTCTACTCAGTGATAACTAGGTCAGGGAAGAAGTAAAGAAAGAAATAAAAGACTTTTAAGAATTTAATGAAAAAGACACATTATACCAAAACTTGTGGGATACAATAAAAGCAGTGCTAAGAGGAAAACTCAAAGTTCTAAGTGCGTACAAAAAGAAACTGGAGAGAGCACACACTAACAGCTTGACAGCACACCTAAAAGCTCTAGAACAAAAAGAAGCAAATGTACCCAAGAGGAGTAGACAGCAGAAAATAATAAAACTCAGGGCTGAACTCAACGAAGTAGAAACAGAAAGAACTATACAAAGAATCAATAAAACCAAGAGCTGACTCACCTTTAGCCAGACTGACCAGCGGGCACAGAGACAGTATCCAAATTAATAAAATCAGAACTGAAAAGGGAGAGATAACAACAGACAGTGAGGAAATTCAAAACATCATCAGATCCTACTACAAAAGCTTATTCTCAACAAAACTGAAAAATCTAGATGAAATGGACAATTTCCTAGACAGATACCAGACATCAAAGTTAAATCAAGATCAGATAAACCATCTAAATAGTCCTATAACCACTAACGAAATAGCAGCAGTCATTAAAAGTCTCCCCACCAAAAAAAGCCAAGCACCAGATGGTTTTAGTACAGAATTCTATCAGACCTTCCAGGAAGACCTAAAATTAATTCTCTATAAATGATTCCACAAAATAGAAATAGAAGGAAGACTAGCCAATTTGTTTTATAAAGCCACAATTATGCTCATACCTAAACTACACAAAGACCTAACAATGAAAGAGAACTTTAGACCAATCTCCCTTATGAATACCGATGCAAAAATACCCAATAAAATTCTTGCAAACCAAATTCAAGAACACATCAAAACAATCATCCACTATGATCTCAGGCCTTATCTCAGGAATGCAGGGATAGTTCTATATACAGAAATCTGTCAATGTAATCCACTATGTAAACAAACTCAAAGGAAAAAAAAAACCACATGATTATTTCACTAGATACTGAGAAAGCATATGTGATACATTTACACAATGGAGTATTACTCAGATATTAAAAACAATACATTTATGAGATTCTTAGGTAAGTGGATGGAACTAGAAAATATCATCCTTAGTGAGGTAACCCAATCACAAAAGAACACACATGGTATGCACTCATTGATAAGTGGATATTAGCCCAAAACTTGCAATACCCAAGATAACAACTCACAGACCACAGGAAGCTCATGAAGAAGGAAGAACAAAGTGTGAGTGCTTTGGTCCTTCTTAGAAGGAGTAACAAAATACTCAGGAGCAAATATGAGACAATTTGTGGGGCAGCAACTGGATGAGAGACCATCCAGAGACTGCCCCACCTGGAGATCCTTTCCAGATATAATCACCATATGCAAACACTGTTGTGGATGCCAAGAAGTGCATGCTGACAGGAACTTGATATACCTGTCTCCTGAGAGGTACTGCCAGAGCCTGACATATACAGAGGTGGATGCTTACAGCTAACCATCAAACTGACTACAGGGTTCCCAGTGGAGGAGTTAGAGAGAAGGTTGAAGGAGTTGAAGGGATTTGTGGCCCCATGGGGAGAGCAAGGATACCAACCAACCAGAGATCCCTGGGTCTAAATAGCTAGCCTGGGAACACATATGTCTCTAGCTGCAGAGGAGGATAAACTTGTTGGGCATCAGTGGGAGAGGAGGGCCTTGGTCCCTTGAAGGCTGGATGCCACAGTGAGGGGAAATTCGAGGGAGGGGAGTTGGGAGTGGTTGGTTGGTTGAGGGCACACCCTCAAAGAAATAGGAGGAGTGAGGATGGGTTAAGGGGTTTCTTGGGGTGGGGAATGGGGAAAGAGGATAACATTTGAAATGTAGATAAAGTACCCAATAATAAAAACAAAGAAAAACAGACAAACAAACAAACAAACAAATAATGGAACTGGCTATGGCAGTCAAACATTTGAGACTCTTTAGCAGCAATTTAATATTACCCATATTATGAGGATTCCTTATAATTTTCAAGAATAAAAAACTGTGGAACAGGCACATGAAACTTTAAAAAAGTATCTTCATAAAATAAAAAAGAGGGAGATGTATCCCTGCACACCACAAATTTATTTAAATCGTATTCTTTTTATTTTAAAGTTGTGGGGTTTTTTTGTTTGTTTGTTTATTTAAATTTCAAGACCAAGGAACCTTCTGCTGGGTATCTATGGCACTTTACAACTAGGCATACTTATGCATAGATGAAAGGGAAGGATCCACTTACTGGCATAAGGCATGATCTCGATCAGGTATTAAATATGGGGAAGAGAGCATGTTTGTGTTTTTTCTACAGGATGCTGAAGGAGCATGGTGGCTGCCAGAGCGATGAGTGAGACAGGCTGAAGCCAGGACAAAGAATGATGCTGACCTGTGAGCTTGCTGAGTGCCCTGACAATGGTGACTGGGAAGCTGTATTGGACATAAGTTCCCGACCCACCATTGCTTACCTATACCCCTGATGTGACAAGCTGCCTTGCCTCAAATTCTTAGACCTTGTGGAAGAGAGAATCAAAAAGAGAAGTTATAATGCCTCTTGTATTGTTATTAAATGTGACCAGTTATTCAGACTCAATCATGGACTGGTCTAGAAATCAATCCAATATTGGAAATAATAGTCTTCATTTGGAATTCTGGTTCTGGACATTTTCAGAGACATATATGGAAATTAGCTGCAGTTCCCTATAATGCTATGTTATCAAGAGATAAAGTTGGGGCAGGATCTGCATTTCAAGCAGGTGTTAGCACATGTGTTAAGGCTCTTTTAATTGGTCAAGTTAAAAATACTTTGTTTCTTCTACAGTATTTAATGTAAGTTACATGGATTGTACACCTTCTAATTGTGTTTGTGTTTTAAAATCTGGCATGTCAGTTATGGAGGTCTATCAACCAGCTTTTGTTTTAGTGCCCTGAGTATCACAGAACCTTGGTATTCTAAAAATAGCTTGCAAGTACTGGAAGAAATGAGTCAGGCTTTAAGCAAAAGCAAGAGAGTAGTGGGCTTGATTGTTGCTGGAATAACAGCTTTAATTACATTAATTGCTAGCACCTCTGCTTCCACAATTGATGTAACACAAGAAGTTAAGACAGCTACTTTTGTTAATAATTTAGCAAAAAATGTTACCAATGTGTTGAATATACCAGAGGATTTAGACAGGCATTTGGAAGAATGGATTGATGCTCTGTTTTCTATTCAAATTAATGGAAGGTGGTTCAGAATTTAAGGGTAAGAAGTCATCTTGAGTGTCGTGCCAAATACTATTGGATTCATGTTAGTTCTACAATTTAGAGTTGTAGTCATTATAATTAGGAAGAAGTTTAATGACATGTGCAATGTATTTGACATAATTTTAACACCCCTTGGGATGTTTTAACAATACATAGGGAGCTTAAGAATTTCAAGAATACTGCTCTGCTGAGTCTTGATGCAGTAGATACTGCAGATAAAATTACACATGGCCTAAGGTCAGTATTTCTATTTTGGTCTAGCTTCAATAGTACTTCTATTTTGGTCAAGCATATATAGTTTGATCATGATAGCCCTTTTTGTCCTGGGAATACTTTTATTCCTGCCCATTGTGTTAAAGCTTTTCTTCAACAACATAGACATGTTGGCAGCCAAGTACATGGCTTGAACCTGAAAATGGACACCCAGACAGAGTTATTAAATTAACAGGATGGCAAGCCAAGGACAGGCAAGATTCTGCACAGAGCCTTACCAACCTAATACAGCAATAAATTGCTTTTGATAATGCCTATTCCATGATGGGTAAGGAAGGCATCCTTGTCAGAATTACCTAAGACAGGCTCAGTCTTGTTAATGAAATAAAAAAGGGGGAGAGGCAGAGATCATTTTGGGCTGGTTGGCAGGAATATGATATTGGCCAAGGACAAGGAAGTAGACTTCAGGCAGGAATATGACTTTAGACTAGAACAAAGAAGTAATCTCAGGCAGGAACCTAAATAGGCTAGAACAAAGAAGTAATTTCAAACAGGAATCTAAATTTTAGACTAGAACAAAGAAGTAGGCTTCAGACATGAAACTGACTTCGGGCTAGGACAGGGAAGTAGGTTCAGATACTTTAGTGATCCTGCTAAGCCCTTAGAAACACCAGAGTGTTCATGTAATTGGCTTTAATTCCTGCTTTTTCTTTGATTATTTGTGTTTATTGTGTTGCTTTACTATTTGCATGTATTGCTAGACCCTCAACCCAGAACTGACCTTAATACATGCATGTAATCAAAATGGTTTAAAAGCATAAAGGAGGAGGGGGATGGGTTAGGGGATTCTAGGGAGGGGAAATGGGTAAAGGGGATGACATTTGTATTGTAAATAAATAAAATATCCAATAAAAAAAGAAAAACGAATCAATGTAAGGAGGACTTGGCTCTTTTAAAAAATAATAATTGACAAACTATTTTTAAAATTAATCATAAAAAAGAGAATACCCAAATTAATAAAACTAGAAATGAATAGTGGTGCATTACAAGAAACATCAAAAAAATTCAGAAAAGCATAATTTCATATCTGAAAACACATATTCAACAAAGATAGAAAATATAAAAATGTACTTAATTTCTATGCACAGCTGATCTACCAAAGATAAACCAAGAGAATATTGATCATTTAAACAGACCTACAACAAGCAAATAAAAATGAAATACTAATAAAATATCTACATCTAACTTCTAACAGCAAAGGTTCTCAATAGACTGACTACAGAATATAGCAAATATTTAAAGATAAATTACAACCAATGCTTCCAAAATTATTTTATAGAAACAAATGGTATTAAACTTTTCTAGCAGCTAGTATTGCTCTGATACTGAAACCACATCAAGACACAACAAAATAATATGAGGACTAATAGACAAATGTACATTATAAATGTAGATGTAAAAGATACAGATACACCCAAACACTGGACTGAAGTTGAGAAGTCCTGTGGTTGAATTATGGAAAGGCTGGAAGAAGCTGAGAAGGTGGGCGACCCCATAGGAAGACCAGCAGTCTCAACTAACCTGGACCCCTGAGATCTCTCAGACACTGAGTTGCCAACCAGGTAGCATACAGGAGCTGGTCTGAGGGCCCCTACACATATACAGCAGAGGACTGCCTGGTCTGGCCTCAGTGGGAGAAGACCTGCCTAACTCTTGAGAGACTTGACATCCCAGGAAATGGGGAGGCCTGGCAGGGGGCAAACATCCTCTTTGAGACAAAGGGCAAAGAGGAATGGGAGGAGGAATTGTGGGAGGGAGGGCGGACTGAGAGGTGGTAACAACCACACTGCAAAAAGATAAAAGTAATAAAAAAATTCTCAGCAGGATTCTTGCAAACATTATATAGAAATATGTCAAAAGATTATTTGTAGAGTTGTAGAGAAAGCACTGGTTGCACTTTCAGTCGATGAAGTTTGATGCGCATCAACAATGTGGAGGTTCACAAGCAATGGTAAACTCATTTTTAGGATCTGCTGTTTCTATGAGCACAATTTACACAAGTGGTGCACAGACATATAAGCAGAAAAGAAAGTCCATGAACATAGAATAAAAAATAAAAAGAAAATCACTATGGTCAAGTTGGTTTTATTCCAGCTAATGTTGATTCAACATGTCCAAATTAATAATTGCAAAAAACCATAATTGCTTAAAATTTTTTGCCAAGTTGACACAAACTATGGCTACCTGGAAAGAAGGAAACTCAATCAAAGTTTCTAGGACAAATAATATAATCAGTAAAATACTTGTTTGGTCTCATAAAACATCTGTACACTTTTATCTTTGCTTAGAGGGATGCATTTATTTCAGAGTCACACTTATAATCACCTAAAGGTATATGAACATAAACACTTTTATTGAGGTTTAGTTGGCTTCTCAGCACTTTGAATAGTATTGTGTCTCTACATTAATCACTACCCACTTCAAAACAAGAGAACTCTCACTGAGTCTGAGAATAGCACAGATCTATTGCCACAATCAGAAACGTTTAAAATGAGTTGGACAACATGACCATTTTGTTAGTAATAGTAGATTCCTTAGAGAATTTGCATCTAACTCTCCCAGCTGTGGGTTTTGATCAGGTTTATTGGTCTATCCAATAAAAATTTTTTTCCCATGGAAAAGGCCTCAAATCTAATCAGAAAGTGGTGGGTTACTCTGTAGGAGCAAAGCCATTATTGTACCAGTAGACACATATTGCTTGGTAAGTTATTCATTGCATGCAGATTCCAGAGATAGAAATCACTGATATCTTTTCTTCTCCAGTAGCCTAGAGAGAACATTCTAATACTATGAATGTGAGTCAGCTCAGAAGTATCTCTGTCACTTTGAAACTGATTTTTATATGTATGTCTTGGATCTAAAGTAAGTTGCAAGAGGGTTATATGATCTAGTCATGGTTGGAAACTGTTTTGGAGACCTCTGAGGCTTTTCTGACCTATAAAATATAGGAGGCGAGTACAGCACAAATTCTTACAAATGTATATATTAGAAGTCTGTTATATATTAATGAATGGATTAAGTACAAATGCATGAATTAAACTGTGAATTTGTGCTCATCATCCTTGGGGAGATAATATTTAAAATTATACATAAATGTTAATAAATATAAAATGAAAGTTTTGTCCTTATGACTGAAGCAACTTAAAAAACATCATCAGGCTTCATTGGTAAACTTTTATTATAATATTATGTTTATTGAGTTAAATAAGAATATGTAAAAAAGTCTATTGTTATTTCATGGACAGCTTATTACATTTGCCTGAACTTTTTAAAAAATATTTTAGCATTTTTGTAGATATTTGGCTTAATCAAAAGTGATAATGTTGCAATTTAGCAAGATACAAGTTTGGGAAATGTGATAATATACAGAATTATATTCAAATGAGGTTTACTAAGTTATGATTCACAGAAAAAACATGTAAATTTGGTAAATAGACATTGTTCTGCTTTATGGAAGTCATAAAAGAGTGGGTTGAATAATATTCCTATATAAAGGATCAATCATATTTTTACTGTAGGAAGATAATTCACAATGTTGTGGTGGCTGATAACTAAGTGTTATGTTATTCGAAGTACATTAAACCTATTTTGGAAGAGGAGAAAGGTAAAATATTGAATATAAATAAACTTTACGGTCTGAAACATATTCTGTGAGATCAGTCTCTATTAATTGAAGTATTTAGTACAGGTTTCTGGATATTAGGACTTCCCTTGGGAATCCATGTAGTTGTTTATGAACCTTTTCATAGCATTTTTCATTTCTTTATTTCTTAGTGTGTAAATAGCTGGATTTAGGAGAGGTGTAAAAACAGAGTAAAACACAGCAAGAAATTTGTCCAACCAGGGGATACTGAGGGGCCACACATAGATGAAGATGCAGGGCACAAAGAAGATCATCACCACTGTGATGTGTGCAGTGCACGTGGACAGAGCCTTAGATGCCCCAGCTTTAGAGCTCTGGCGAACAGTGATAAGGATATATGTGTAGGAAATAAGCAACAGAATAAAGCAGGTTACACCTACAACCCCACAGTCAGCATACATTAAAATATCCAAATTATGAGAATCCATACAGGCTAGCTTGATTACCAGTGGCATGTCACAGAAGAAACTATCGATTTCCTTGGGGCTACAAAAAGGCAGTTCCACAATCACTACCAGGTGACTCAAGGCATGCACAAAGCCAATGGTCCAGGAAGTCACCACCAACCCGGTGCATCTTTTCAGGTTCATGATGGTGAAGTAGTGGAGTGGTTTGCAGATGGCTATATAGCGATCATAAGCCATTACTACCAACAGCACCATCTCTCCTGCAGCAATGCAATGGGCAAAGAAGATCTGGGACATGCAGCCTGAAAAGGAAATGGTCTTGTTTTCTCTGAAAAAGTCTGTGATCATCTTAGGAGTAGTTACTGAGGAAAGCCACATGTCAACAAAGGAGAGGTTGGCCAACAAGAAGTACATAGGGGAATGAAGATGAGGGTCAGTGGATATTAAGACCATGATGACAATATTTCCTGACACAATGAGCAGATAAAGCATCAAAAACAACATAAAGAGTATGACCTGAAGATTCTGTGAGTGGGCAAGTCCCAAAAGCACAAATTCTGATACCAGGGAGTGATTGCGTCCATCCATTTTACTCCTGTGTCTTGAGAAACAATCTTCAGGGAAAGAGAGATCAATTAGAGGCAAGTAGAAAATGACTTAATTAGTAGAATCTGACATTCACATTGTAAGTTAACATCTACACCTGAAATGGAAAAGCACAAATGGAAAGGTAAGTTTGTGCCAGCTTTGAGAAACATCGGTGCCCAATGTGAAAGCTAATGAACCAAGAGCAACTCCCCAAAAGGAGAAGCATCAGGTGTGACTGTTATACACATGCTCTATTAGGAAATTCCTTTTACAGGATACAGTGAGGAAGCAAGACAGCAACTTGACAGCCTAAAATATGTGTGTGTTTCACCAGTGAGTTTCTTACCGTTAGTGTCACCAGCAATCATCAAATTTCATAACAGTTTAGTGTCATGCCAAACACCAATGGATTTGTGTTACTTCTAAAATTTACAATGATAGTCATTATAATTAGGAAAAAGCTTAAAGACAGTTGAAGGGTATTTGGTTTAATTCTAATACCTCTCTGTACGTTTTAACTTTGCTTAGTGAGATTATGAATTTTAAGACTGCTGTTCTGCTAAGCTTTGATGCTGCAGATACTACTGATAAAATTATCCATGGCCTGAGGTCAGTATTTGTATTTTGGTCAAGCTTCAAGAATGGTATATATAGCTTGATTATACTAGCCCTTTTTGTCCTGGGAATACTTTTACTCTTGCCCATCATGTTAAAGCTTGTTTTTAACAACATCAACATGTTGGCAGCCAAAGTACATGGCTTGAAACTGAAAATGGAACCACAGATAAAGTTATCAATTTATCAGGCTAGCAAGCCAAAGACAGGTAAGATTCTACACAGAGTTCTACCAACATAAGACAGAAATGAATTGCTTTTGATAATGCATATTTCACGATGAGTAAGGAAGGCATTTTTGTCAGAATGAACTAAGACAGGCTCAGGCTTGTTTAGGAAATAAAAAAGGAAGTGATGTGGTGAGCTTTTGGGGCTGCTGGCAGGAATCTGATATTGGCCAAGGACAAGTAAATGGGCTTCAGGCAGGAATCAGACATTAGGCTAGAGCAAAGAAGTAATTTCAGGCAGGAATCTAAATGTTAGGCTAGAAAAAGTAGGCTTCAGGCATGAAAATGACTTTGGGGTAGGATAGAGAAGTAGGCTCAGATATTTTGGTCATCTTGTTAAGCCCTTAGAAATGGTGATTACAGGAGTGAGCATGGGACTTTGTTTATTGCCTTGCTTGTTCTTTGACTATTTGTGTTTATTGTCTTGCTTGTTCTTTGACTATTTGCATCTATTGTATTGCTAGTTCCTCAACCTAGAACTGTCCTTAAAACTTGCATGTAATTAAATATCAATTTATCAGGCTAGCAAGCCAAGGACAGGTAAAAA
Source organism: Rhabdomys pumilio (assembly GCA_030674055.1). NCBI lineage: Eukaryota > Metazoa > Chordata > Mammalia > Rodentia > Muridae > Rhabdomys > Rhabdomys pumilio. The sequence continues at coordinate 176,134,134 of JANHMN010000002.1, read as the reverse complement.
TATGTCAGGTGAAGGAGGGTGACTTTGCAACCAAACAATTTTAAAATTAATAGTGATTTTCCCATCTGTCAGTACTACTAAGTGACATGATTTCCTAAGCATGCCAGGTTTGCCCATAGCAGTTTACATGGAACTGGCAGAGAAACATGCATGGAAGCTCAGATGTAAAGTATGTATGGTAGCAATACTAATTTGAAAAGTGGCCAAGTAAGACATGTTCATGGTGATAATTTTTCATATAACAATGGACAGTGCTTCATGTGAAGTTGTATGATAACACTGCCTATTGAGCTTTAGAAACAACTCACTTTTCCAACTGCTAATATTGCTAGGATAATGTTTTATTTATTATCTACTTTGATTTCCTCCTTAAGGTCTCCTTCTCTTGGTGGGTCATTTAACTATTTCTCACCTCCACAAACATCTGTTCTGATTCTGTTTCGACCCAACATCTCCGCTTGTTCTTTCTCTCTTAGGTTCAATTAGAAGTTTACTCATGCTGGAATCTCTGTTCACATCTTGAACCTTTGCAATTAATTTTAATCAGGCTTATTAACACTTTTTAAATATGTAAGTAATAAGCAAATATGCAACTAAAAAGCTGTTTATGTCTTTTATAAAGGTAACAAATAAGCAATTAAAAACTTCTCCCTGAAAAAATATACAATTATTCTGAAACACAATGAAATAAGTACTATAATAGCCAGGCAGAGGAGATAGCACAGTACGAAGAACTGACTGCCTCTGGACCAAAGCTTACTGAGCAGAAAGAGCAAAGGGGGAAGCTGCTTTGTCCTTTGCTGTGTGTTCCCTTTTATGCTACCCATTCCTCAAAGGCCGCCATTTTTTGAAAATATCTTTGCAGTGATTCTTCAATTTATACTTAGCTCTTAAAGATTTTTTACTACAATATACTATTAACCGCTGTATACTAACTCATATAGATGTCATAATAAAAGATAAGCCCTTATTAAGTCCTAATGAGTGAGAATGAATTGAGATGGACCACAGACAGTGCAGAGTACAGTGTTTCTCCCAGCTTCCTTAAAGCATTCAGTCAAATAAGTTAATGAAACATCTTAACAGGAAAAGACAAATTTATCTACAAAAATTAGATATTTAGAAGTAGGAAAACATGTTCCAATATTTATTAGTATCACTGACTCATTAAATATTTTTTCTATTATGTTGTATCTGTTCTTGTTCCTCAAATCATAAATTCTTCGAAGAGTCACTGAACCTCTGTTCACTTTTGTTGTTAGCAATCAGTTGCTATCTAATGCCCGGGTCTGTATCAGCTACAATCAGGCTTACCTAAAACAATTGGTCTGCCCACAAACTGCATTGGTTCATGCAGGTGTCATTCCAGATAGTAGGATAAAACAGCCAGAGAACTGCCTCTAAAACAAGTATTGTTAATGAAATTTGGTAAACGTATATAAAAGTATTGTTGATTCATGTGATGTGTGTATGTGGAAGCAGGTTAGTACTGTTGTTTCTTTTTAAGACATCAGAAACTTTTGTTCAGATGGATGAACTTTTGTATATCAGTACCGGTAAGGTTCAGTGATGAATGTAAACACATTGTGAAGATTTACTTCTTATTTTATGTGAAAAAACAATTCATAACAGAAATGAAACTTATACTATGGATAAGTAGAAACTTTGGACTTGGTAGAAATTACATTAAATTTCAGTATAAACGTTCTGATAGGACCTTGCCATTTTTTAACAGCATGATCATCCTTTGGTCATCAGTAATTTCTCTGACATCATTGAATCAAAAGGTTGGCTTAAATCTGTAAAGTAGATGTTTTATCCTTATTCTTGGGGAAATGCTATACAGAACATCATACAAGAAATGTATGATTTGAGCCTGGGATGTAAAAACCAGAATTATAATATTTTATTAACAAACTATCATAGGATTTATTTATTCATCTAAACTGCCTATTGAGTTACCACTGCAAATACATACAGAAGTGATAACCAGTGAGAAAGGCATCATATCTAAACCTGAATCACGAAAGATAAGTGAATCCTTATGAAAGATTAGATTTTTTACACTGAAATATTTTAGTCCTGACATGAACATCATGTTATCCATCACTCTTCTATCATGCTTTCTCATTATATCACTTACCTATTGATCATCTGTATTATTTGAATGAAAAAAAGAAATTACATGAACTAATAAGCAAAGGATGCCTTTCACCGTCAACTCTGGATGAATGTAATGTTGAACTTTTAGTGAACAACTGTTATTCACCTCACAGCCCAGGCTTTGTGTAGATAGTGATCTGTAATAAAAAACACTCAAGCTGAATGGTGGGAAATCATCTCCAATTTTCTTCATCTTCAGTAATTTTTATGGTGTTTTCAATGCTTAAATCTTATTTTATTCTCTGAAGTCTCTGTGGTGAAAGAATAGAGTGAATTATCAAATCTCTCTTATTATAATCAGAGTTATATTCACCTTCCCTTTTTTGAGGACTCCAAAGGGTAACAATGAAAAGAATGGTCTAAAGGCATTAGGTAACACCTCCATTTGCTATAAAAGTATGATAGGAGTCTTGTGTGCTACATAAATATATGTGATCTCTGGAGAATACCAGATTCTTTAAGGAAAATACATTGCTATTACACCAAACATGACTGTGAAGCTTAAAATTTTGATAATTTTCTGAATTCTACCTCTAAATGAGTTTTTGTCATCTTGAAAATTTCCAGGATAGCTTTCAAAAACTCATTTGGTATCTTATTGTACAATACTTAGATGATGGAAATTTAGTATTTCTTCATGTGTTTAAGATAAAACATTTGCTGCAAGATGATCATACAAATTCTTAGAAAACAATTGACCAATAAAAGTTAACAATTTTGAAATTAAGTTTTATATTAATATTACTCAGAAGCACAGAAGAATAGCCATATTGTTCTATCAATATTAACTGAGGTTTAGCTGACTACTAAATTAAGCATAGATTTTAAATAAGTAACTATATATATATATATATATATATATATATATATATATAAATGATATATATGACTTTATCTTAGAAGTATTTGTTTACATTTCCTTACCTGCAAAACTAACACAGTTAAGTCATACAGTATTGGGAAGGTGTAAAAAAACCACACATATACAGAGAAATAAGTAAGATTTTCTAGTATTTGTAGTAAAATGATTAATCAGATTGTCTCCTTTAAACTTCATGTACACCTTAAAACAATATTGTTTGTATTGTTTTAGACAATTATTTTATTGTTCAGCTGAACAATTTGTTTCAGAACGCAAACACACACACACACACACACACACACACACACACACACACACAACTCCCTCATATATCACTTTAAAAGCAATTACAGTACAACACAAAGTGTTATTTTTAATGTGTATAATTATGTATAATGTGAATACAGTGTGTAATTATGAATCTACCTGCAAATTCTTACAAAATATAAATACTGACACTATTACAGAGTGTAAATTGTTGATACTGAAACAATCTACATAGGAAAATATTTAATCAGAGTAAATAGTAAACAGTTGGTTTAAATGCTACTTAAAGGACAATTTGGCATGTTTTTCTCTATTAACTTTTTAAATATTATTCACCTAAAAGCCACAGTTAGTATTTTTTATGAGAATATCCACCAAGTTATTGAATTTGGTGACAGGAGCACTGATGTGAATCTGCAGAAAATTCTGGTGGCTCAAAAGATAGTGAAACCATTTAGTTAGCTTCTAAAGTTGACATGGCAAAAATATGCTCAAATCCAAATATAATGAATTTCGTCAAAAAGATACTTATAAATATTTCAAGAATTAATTTAGATTATTGGGAAGAGATGATGACTTACCAAACTCACATGTTTCTCCTTGATCACATTTTCTTTCATCTGATGTATTCACATGAAGATATCCATTTCATGCAGATGCATTGTCTTGAAGCACCTCTAAGCCTAGTATATTCACTGCCTGAAGTTCTCCCAGGGGTGAAGTGACTTGTTCTGTTTCCTGAACAAAATTAGAACCCTGAAATTAATTATCTTGAACATCTCTTAGGGATTTCTCTGTTAAGAATGACACCAAGTGCTACTACTTATTTGTGAAATTATAGAGACATTCTTATTAGTCTATAAATGATGTTAGTCCATTTTTAAAAATTATTCACTTTACCAAATAAGAACCAAGGAAAAGTCTTGTGATATCCAGGACTGAACTCAGGTTACCATACTTGCATAAACAGGACTTTTTATCTTATAAGATACCTTCTCTTACTCCTCCCATTATGCTTAATGAAAAAAAAATAGGTGTACATTTCAAATATCTTTGTTCTTACTTTAAATTTAAAATAACTCTACAAGAATAAAATAAAAAAGTGACATTTAAATGTATAATTTAAGAAATGTTAATATGTACCATCAACCATGAAGAAATCGTCCCATGTAAACTATAAATTTCTGAAGAAAAAGATTAGAAATGATGCCAGAAAGAAAATGCATGCTCATGAGTTGGTAGAATTAATATTGTGAAAATCATCATTCTACCAAAATGATTTAAGATTAAACACAATCTCAGTTAAAATTTCTATCTAATGTTGTAGAAAGAAAGAAAAGCTATCTGAACGTTTATTTAGAACCCCAAAAGACCCTGGATAGCCCCAGAAATTTCCAAAAAAAAAAAACAATAATGGTGGAGTGATTACCATTACCGATCTCATGATATATTATAGATTAATAGTAATAACAGCATTGTACTGTCACAGAAACAAACAGTAGATTACTCATCACTATAGTCATCTAATATTGGACAATGATGTCAATTCACACATTGTAGAAAAGACAAAATTTTGACAAAGTTTCTTGGGGAAATGGACATTTTCATTCTACCCGTAGAAGAATGAAATTAGATATTTATTAATCACGTTTTATAACAAAAACTCCAAATTGATCAAATCTAAATATGAAAATTATACACTGAAAACTCCAAATTGATCAAATCTAAATATGAAAATTGTACACTGAAACTAGTAGAAGGAAACATGTAGAATACTACATAATAAAGTTGTTGTAAAGGAATTTTTTAGTACTACGTTTTTTTCAGGAGTTAAGACCTACAATTGGTAAGTGGGATCTCAGGAAAACCAAAAGCTTCTACACAGCTGAAGAAAAAATTAACTGAATGAAGAAGCCAAGAGAATGGGAAAGAATACTTACTAGCCAAAGATCTGATGAAGCATTTATATCTAGAGTGACCAGAAAACTCCAAAACACCAAGATTCATAGGTAGGTGGCTTTTAATTAGGAAAAGTGAAGGGAAGTCAACAAGGAGATAGATGAAGAGAAGAGAAATAAATAACATTAAGGAATATTTGAAAAAGCATCAAGAAAATATTGTTTTATATTTATGAAAACTTACGTGTGATATAAACATTTATACCCTAAATGGAGTTTTGCCAATTGAGGTTATTTATTCTCCATGTTTTAATGGTTAAATGGTTGTAGTTAACCTCCTTAGGTTAGAGTTTTTCTTCTAGCAACTCTGTATATCTGGATTTAGAGACAGTTTGGCTTTATCACAGAATATCTTGTTTTCTCCATCTATCATGATTGAAAGTTTTGTTGGGTGTAGTAGTCTTGGCTGGCATCTGAGTCTCCTAGTCTGCAGCACAACTGTTAGACCCTTCTGGCTTTTAGTATATCCATTGAAAAGTCGTATGTAATTATAATAGGTTTGTCTTTATGTGTTAGTTGGTCTTTTTCTTTTGTAGCTTTTAATATTTTTTCTTTATTCTGTATGCTTAGTGTTTTGATTATTATGTAGTGAGTGGACTTTCTTTTCTGATCCAATTTATTTGGTATGCTGCAAGCTTCTTGTATATCAAGGAGTATGTCCTTCTGTACACTAAGGAACTTTTTTTCTACAATTTTGTTTAAAATATTTTCTGGGGCTTTGATCTGGTATTCTTCTTCCTCTATTCTCATTATTCTTATATTTGGTCTTTACACAATGTCCCAGATTTCTTGAATGTATTGTGTAAGGAGCCTTTTTGACTGATGTATTTGTTTCTTCTATATTATTTCAACTCCTGATGTTTTTTCTTCTCTTTTTTGCATTCTGTTGGTAAGGCTTGCCTCTGTAGTTTTTGTCCAACTTTCTACATTTTTCATCTCTATAATTTCCTCAGTCTTGGTTTTCTTTATTGCTTCTGTTTTTATTTTTCAAGTCTTGAACATTTTTTATTTGTTTCTTCCACTGTTTGTGTCTTTTCTGAATTTCTTTTTTTTTTAAATTTTTCATTGGATATTTTATTTACATTTCAGATGCCATCCCCTTTACCCATTTCCCCTCTCTAGAAAATCCCTATCCCATCCCCCTTTCTCCTTTTTGCTTTTATACAATTTTCTAAAATGTTAATCAAGGCTTTATAAGTTTGATAATGCTCAATAACAAGATGCCCATACAATCAGAAGTGTAACCCAATACCCAACCTAGATATATCAACTATCTTTGACTGGTAGAGACATGCAAACATCCACCTCCATGTTCCTCCCACCCTCCATCTCTCTCTCATCACCTAGCTCATCCTCCCTATCTCCTCCTCCTCTGCTTACTCCTCTTCTTCTTCTCCTTATTTCTCCCATCTTATCTCCTCCTACATATCACCCTTCCTGTTAAAATTAAACTTTTCTCTTAAAATACAACTAGAGCATAACTATACCAATTTAGGTCAGTAAGGTACAAGATAAGCCTAATACCCAGTCTATAATTTTGTTGACTAACCAGAACTTCTGTCACCCCTCCTAACTAAAAGGCTTAGTTCTGAACCTGGCTTTTATTCTTGGCTTTAGAATGAATGTCAGCTGAAAACCATCCACTCAAATCTTTTCTCTCAAAGTAAATAGCCAGGATTGGCTATGAGACTATAAGTCTTCAACCCCGTCAGAAATCCAGAATGACTGAATTAACTGAAATTATGGGACACACAAAGCATAACTTCTAAAACTTAGCCAATTTATAGAGACCGCTGAACACCTGGACAGTCCCTATACTACAAAACATTGAAGCATCTAATCTTTAGCCTTCTGGCCCAGGATCATCTGACAGACCTAGTGATGCAGAATTATTAAGGGCTGATTACTCTGTTTTGGCAGATATAATCAGTTGACTATTACGCAAGTTTGTCCTTTTCTGGACAGTGATTTCTCTGTAGATGAAAAGAGGCAATTCTTGCCTAGTGACTGTCTCACCACAACTGGAGTAACACCAAAGATGCTCAATTTCTTCTTAGAATCCAAGACAGGAAGCTATCAGGAGCAGACAGGTCTCTAATCAAAATGAACATTACTACAGAAATGTTTGTAACATCAATTCTGTGGACTTCTGACATTTTGAAAACCAACTATCCATGTAAGGAAATATGGACTGTTGTCTGTTAACTCCTCTCAGCTAAATAAAATATAGAAAACACCCTAACAATAAAAACCTTAAATTTGAAATCAAAGTAAATTCTGTACCATTTAAGAAATTATAACTTCACCTTAATAACAATTATACTTATTTCTACCAATAGGTTATGGCATGCAATAAATCTTAGCTAATCCTCCCTGTTCCAACAAAACCACTACTTTTCCCTAGAAAGACAGCCCAATATTGACCACCTCATCCCCAAGCTCAGGGAATGGGGTGCCAACTCTTCATTAACTTTTTAAAGCTGATTATGGGCATTGAGGTATTAGAAGAGGGGCAGGGGGAAGAGTAAATTGATAAGCCTCTGATGATGTGTCTTCACTGCATTCAGCTGGAATTCCAGGACATCAGAGGTTCAAGCAGGTCTGCTCAGCTTGCTTTATGAGTAGATACACCGAGGCTGTGTATTCTGCAATATACAATTCTCAAAACAAATTTTAGTATCAAGATAATTTTTTGTTTGAATTCTGGAATCCAGTCTTCTGGTGGCCTGCCTCTGTCATGTCTAATCCATATAATTCTGGGAGTTTCTCTGAGGGTGTGCTCCCACCATCCACCCATTCCCGCCTCCCTGCTCTCAAATTCCCCCAAACTAGGGAATCCAAACTTTCAATCACCAAGGCCCTCTACTTCCACTGATGCCTAACCCCTTACCCCACCCCCCTCCTCCAATTGCTATGAGGGTATGCTCCCACCAACTTCCCATTCCCATCTCCCTGCTCTCAAAATTCCCCAACACTAGGGAATCCAGACTTCCAGGCACCAAGGCTGTTCACTTCCACTGATGTCTGGCAAGGCCACCCTCAACTACCTATATTGGTGGAGCCATGAGTCCCTCCCTTTGTGTTCTTGGGCTGGAGATTTTAGAATGGCTACTCCAACTTGTTTCTTAGGACCATTTGCTTGAAAAATTGTTTTCCAGCCTTTTACTCTAAGGTAGAGTCTGTCTTTGTCACTGAGGTGGGTTTCCTGTATGCAGCAAAATGCTGGGCCCTGTTTATGTATCTAGTCCATTAGCCTATGTCTTTTAATTGGGGAATTGAGTCCATTGATGTTAAGAGATGTTAAGGAACAGTGATTGTTGCTTCTTGTTATTTTTGTTATTAAAGGTGAAATTATCTTTGCATGGCTATCTTCTTTTGGGTTTTTTGGAAGAGGATTACTTTCTTGCTCTTTCTAGGGTATAATTTCCTTCCTTGTATTGGAGCGTTCCCGATATAATCATTTGTAATTCTGGGTTTGTGGAAAAATATTGTGTAAATTTGGTTTTGTCATGGAATATCTTGGTTTCTCCATCTATGGTAATTGAGAGTTTTGCTGGGTATAGTAGCCTGGGCTGGCATTTTTGTTCTCTTAGGGTCTGCATTACATCTGTCCAGCATCTTCTAGCTTTTATAGAATCTGGTGAGAAGTCTGGTGTAATTCTGATAGGTCTGCCTTTATATGTTACTTGGCCTTTTTTCCCTACTGCATTTAATATTCTTTCTTTTGTTGTGCACTTGGTGTTTTGATTATTATGTGATGGGAGGTATTTCTTTTCTGGTCTAGTCTATTTGGTGTTCTATAGTCTTCTTGTATGTTTATGGGCATCTCGTTCTTTAGATTAGAGAAGTTTTCTTCTATAATTTTGTTGAAGATATTTATTGGCCCTTTAATTTGGGAGTCTTCACTCTCATCTATACCTATTATCCTTAGGTTTGGTCTTCTCATTGTGTCCTGGATTTCCTGGATGTTTTGTGTTAAGAACTTTTGCATTTCTTTGACAGTTGTGTCAATATTTTCTATGGTATCTTCTGCACCTGAGATTCTCTCTTCTATCTCTTGTATTCTGTTGGTGATGCTTGTGTCTATGACTCTTGATTTCTTTCCTAGCTTTTCTATCTCGAGGGTAGTCTCCCTTTGTGATTTCTTTATTGTTTCTACATTCATTTTTATGTCCTGGATAGTTTTATTCAATTCTTTCACCTGTTTGGTTGTGTTCTCTTATAATTCTTTAAGGGATTTTTGTGCTTCCTCTTTAAGGGCTTCTACCTGTTTACCTGTGTTCCTCTCAAATTCTTTGAGAGTGTTTTTATGTCCTCTATGATCATCATTAGAAGTGATTTTACATCTGAATCTTCCTGTCCTTGTGATATGGGGAATTCAGGACTTTCTTGTGTGGGAGAACTAGGTCCTAATGATGTCAAGTACCCTGGGTTGCTGATGCTTATTTTCTTGTGCTTGCCTTTCACCATCTGGATCTTCTTAGTGCTACCTCCCCTGTCTCTTACTGGAACCTGTCTTTCCTATTATCTTGGTTGTATCAGAACTGTGTGGGGTGGGTGTTACTATTGGGGTTAGAGCTGGGGCCCAATATTTGCTCAGTGCTCAGATGCAGACAGGAAGGAATTAGTAATCCAGGCCAGGAGTGACTTCCTGGGTCCTAGTGGGTCTCAATTACTCCCTGTTTGGTGTCAGTGTTGTTTTCTCCTTACTTAAGATACTGCCCAGGTTAGAGCACCTGGAAGGCCCATTTCCTCTGGGTTCTGTGAGATTGGGGTCAGAGCTGCCACCCAGGATCTGCTCAGTGCTAGTGCCCAGACCAGAAGGAGTTTTCTGAATTTCTTGAAGGAATTAATTCATTTTCTCTTGAAGGATCTCATTAATTTTAATGCTTGTTTTTTAGTTCTTTTTCCTGTGCTTCAGCTATGTTGGAATATCCAGGGCCTGCTCTGGTAATGTTGCTGGGCTGTTGTGGAGATGTAATGCCCTGGTTATTATTATATTTTTATGCTGGCATCTAGGCATTTGTGGTTGTAGTAATTATTGGTCTACATGCTGATTTCTCTTTTTGTCTTTGTTGGTTGGATGTTTTATTCCTTTGTTTCTGTTTCCTCTGTGGATTTTGGGTGAGTATAAAGGCTGTGTGTTGCCTCATTTTTCTTTTTATCTGTTATGTGTCACCACTTGCTTGCCAGGCAAAATGTGTTCCTGAGTATATAGGAGCTGAAATTAGGGATTGGGGATAGACTAGAGGTTTGAAGATGTTCACAGGAGGGAGGAGAGCAGAGTACTAAACTAGGTTATTTTTATTTAGTCTCTTTGAAATGGGGTAGTTAGTGAAGAGAGGTCACTCCAGAAGGTCTGATATAATGTCAGTGATGATACTAGTGGATTGGACCTGTTTCCCTGGCTTGCTCAGTTGGTGTGTCAGAAGAGCATACCTGCTGATGTTGGAGACTAGCATAATGGCATGAGTCGGGGAACAAAGGTTGGAGGAGATGATCTTTGTGATCCACTTGGGATGGAGTCAGTGAGGAATGGATCTAGCAGGTGTTCTGGTATAGATCTAGGGATGAGGTTGAGAGGATTGGGACTGGAGGAGCAAATGGAGAGGTGGAGACCTGCAACTAGCTTGTTTCTTTGACAGTAATGGTTGTTGGATTATCGAGCAGTACCTGATAGAGCTAAGAGCATGGATAAAGCAGTGAGTCTGAAGAGGGAAGATAAGAAGGAATGTGGGGCTGTTAGCTTGTGCATGGGCATGGGTCCTATTGGGCTGTGTTGTGAATCCTGTATGTCTGCTGCTGCTCAGGGAGACAGAAGCATGGGAATTTGACTGAGTTCACTCCATGTGGGTGCTGGGTGGATGGTGGGCTGAAAAGCCATGGTGCTCCACCCAGGCATGGGGAGATCTCCATCTGAAGTTTCATGGGGGACTTCCAGGAAAGAAGGCATGCGGGGATCGACTGGTCTTAGACTCCTGGGCAACCAGATGCCATTGGGAGCTACTGAAGTGTTGAGACTGAGGTCATAAGTGCTGGACCTGCCTACAGTGGAGAGGAACAAGGGGGAGGGAAGCTCCCACAGTGCTGTGGGTAGAGACTCTTGGTTACCAGGACTCGCTTTGCTGGGTAGGCTAGCTTGCTTGAGTTGGCAGACTCCATGTTGGGAATGTAGAGAAGTCCTTATTGGGAGATTAAGCAGCAGCTTGGTAGTCTAAGGCCCCCTCTATTGCTCTCCATGGTAGGCCCCAAAGACATGAGGAAGTTATGGTTTTAAAGGGTTTATTGTCATGGCAGACACTGAATCTTATTGTACCCCCATACTTCCAGGGTGGGCTTTTGGTTAAATACTGTTTATAAAGAGGGTCTGGGAAGGAATACTTAGTTGGCTACACCCTCTGGCCTTTAGGTATCTCATTAATATGGAAATCTCTTGAGGCTGAGGCCTGTAGTCATGCCCTCTACCTGTGCAGGGTGACACAAACCTCTCTTTGGGAGGGGCTGTAGAGGGATGAAGCTAAGTGAAAGGAACTGGGGGGCCCAGGAGCAAAGACGAACACCTTCTGTCCCATTAGGGTCCAGGATTCTAGGCCTGTGCTCTTCCAGGTACCCAGCTGCCTCTCACAACCCACTGCCCCACAAGGGAAAGTTCTGTGGGATCTATGGGACAAACATATAAGCATAGGGCAGAGAAGGAAGGCTCCATTAGGTATTCATCTTTAAGAGTTAAGAATGAGACTGGGAATTGGATTTGGGGGAGGAGACATAGTGGTGAAGGTCTTTAATTGGTTTACCTGTTTCCCTGTTCAGCTTACTTGGTGTGTTAGTAAAAAATGCCTATTAATGTTGGAGGCTGGGAAAATGGGATGAGTTGGGTGAAAGAAGGTAGGAAGAAGAGATTTTTGTGATTCATGGAGATAGGGTTTAAAGGGCAATGGGAGACTACAGCAGGCTTTCAGCTAAAGAGCTGAGGATGAGTCAATAGGGGGCTGAAAAGGGAGAGAGGTGAAGATGTGAAGTCAGCCTGTTTCTCAAGCTGTATTGACCTTTGGATTAGCAGGAAAAACAAACCCTTCTTAAGAGCAGATTCCATGTCCAGCATTAAAGGGGCAACATAAAACACATTCAAGGGCATTTTTGGAGGTTTCTTGTCTTATAATGACACGTGAAGGCTTATTTTTTCCTTTATTTTATTTCAATTAATTTTTACCTTACAGATTTTGTGTATACACTTCTTGTTTTGTGGTTTTATAGGATTCCAGAGTGTATGTGTAAATGGGTCTGTATCTGTATCTATTTCTTAAGTTCTTTTAATTCTGTTTGTTTTGTCTTATTTCTACTTATTTGTTTTTTGCTTTAGGATGTTACATTATATTGTTATAACAATATAACAGGCAATAAAATAAACACAAATAGTCAAAGAATAAGCTAGACAATAAACAAAGTTCCATGATCACTCCCATGATCACTATTTTTAAGATCTTATCAGGATGACCAAAATATCTGAGCCTACTTCCCTGTCCTAGCCCAAAGTCACTTTCATGTCTGAAGCCTACTTCTAGCCTAAGATTTAGATTCCTGCCTGAAATTACTTCTTTGTTCTAGCCTAATGTCAAGTTCCTGCCTAAAGCCCACTTCCTTGTCCTTGACCAATGTCATATTCCTGCCAAGCAACCCATTTTCTTGTCCTTGGTCAATGTCAGATTCTTACCAAGCACCTCCAAAAGTTCTCTACCTCTTCCCACTTTTTATTTCATAAACAAGACTAAGCCTGTTTTAGGTCATTCTGACAAGAATGCCTTTCTTATCTGTTGTGGAATATGAATCATCAAAAGCAATGCACTTCTGTCTTAGGTTGGTAAGGCTCTGTGCAGAATCTTGGCTTGCTAGCCTGTTAATAACTCTGCCTGGGTGTCCATTTTCAGTTTTAAGTCATGTACTTTGGCTGCAAACATGTTGATGTTGTTAAAGACAAGCTTTAACATGATGGGCAGGAATAAAAGTATTCCCAGGACAAAAAAGTGTTAGCAGGTTCAAGCTATATGTGCCATTCTTGAGGCTTGACCAACATAGAAATACTGACATCAGGCCATGGGTAATCTTATCAGCAGTATCTTCAGCATCAACACTGAGCAGAGCAGCATTCTTTAAATTTATAATTTCACTAAGTTAAAACATCAGGAGATGTGTTAGAATTATGCCGAATACACTGCAAGTGTCTTTAAACTTTTTCCTAATTATAATGACTATCATTGTAAATTTTAGAAGTAACATAAATCCAATGATATTTGGGATGACACTCGAGATTGCTCCTTACTCTTAAACTCTGAACCTCCTTCCAATAATTTGAATAGGATAAAAAACATCAATCTGTTGTTCCAAGTGCCTATCTAGTTCCTCTTATATACTCAACACATTAGTAACATTTTTTTTGTTACATGATTAACAAAAGTAGGTGTCTTAACTTCTTATGGCAAAGCAATTGCAGAAGCAGTAGTTCTAGCAATTAATGTAATTAAAGCTGTTATACCAGCAATAATCAAGCCCACTAGCCTCTATTTTTGCCTAAAGGATGACTCACTTCTTCCAGTACTTGCAAGCTTTTTTCAGAATACCAAGGTCCTGTAATACTTAGAGCAACAAAACAAAAGCTGGTTGATAGACCTTTGTAACAGACATTCCAGGTTTCAACACACTAACACAATTAGAAAGTGTACAATCAATGCAACTTACATTGAATACTGTAGAAGAAACAAAAGTAATTTTAACTTAACAGTTAAAAGATTCTTAATACATGAACAGACACTTGTTTGAAATTCAGATCTTGTCCCAACTTTATTTCTTGCTAATATAACATCATAGAGAACTGCAGCTAACTTTCAAATATGTCTCTGAAAATATCTGTTTTCAATAAACAAAAACAAAACTGAAACAGCACAAAGAAGCATGGAATTTGCTGATTGACTCACCCTGAGAATAAGATATTTCTTGACATATAGCTAATATGCCCAGTGTCACTTCATTGAAGAAAACTGTTTTTTTTTTTTTTTCTGGTACGTCTCAACTGCAAAATAGCTTCTTGGCTAGGTGAGACTTAGTACTCACTCTTTCTTCTTTGAGATTAGATTTTGTCTGCCTTAAGTTTGTGCAAATCTTTTTAATTCTATCATAGTTTCTATGAGTTTTTATGTGTATCTGTTGTGTCTAGAAAACTTAATTTTCTTGAAGTCACTCACCATATCTGGCTCTTATAATCTTTCTCTTTCCTCTTCAGTATACTTGAGCACTAGGAGAGATGTGATAAATCTATCTCATTTACAGCTAAGTACTCCAAAGTATCTCACTCTGAATATTGCCCAGGTTTGGGTTTTTTCATTAATTACTGTCTACTGCAGAAAAAAAAAACCACTTCTGCAATAAGGGCTGAATGATTCACTGATTTATGCAATGTGTTATGTTATTAGAACTCATTTTAATATTATGTTCATTTAGTAGAATGATAGCAATCAATATGTTTTCCCCTAGGCCCATGACCTATTTAATCTCAGGTTCTTGGTCTCATTAGCAGTGTCAGGTGTTACATTTAATATTTTTAATATTAAACATTTTTGAGGTTTTTATACATCAGTACTCATTTTGCATTATACCCACCTCTCCCTTCAACCTCTCAGCTGCTCTTGTTTTTGCTCCACCAAGATATTAGATGACATTTTTAAAGAAATAACATAAGGATTAAAACTATATAAACATAATTGACTACTAAAATAAAATAGAAAGTAATATATTTACAGTCACTATTCCTGAGAGAAGGGAAAGAGTTTCCTGAAGTATGGTTGGTATGCCCAGTGTCACTCCATTGAGGAAACCAATTTTACAGTTTTGAGTAGGTATCAACTTCAAATTAGCTTATTGGCTAGGGTAGGACTTTGTACTCACTTTTCTTTCTCTGTCCTGGAATTTTGTTTAGCTTGGACTTGTGTCTTTTTTTTTCTTTAGTTCCACCAGGCTATGGTACTAAAGTTCTGAAATAAACCTCCTTGGTCTGAATAGCTCTTACATGGTATGACTTAGGAAGGAAATGCTGAGACTCTCTGGCCTTCAGACTCACTTACTCTACCTCTGCTAAGGTCTCCTTAGTCAGTACATGTGAGAATCTGTTGCTACAAGCCAAAAGAATGTTTAAAGTACCATGTTCTGTCCACATTATTCCCAGAATTCTGAACTGTTTACTCTATAGGGTAATATGACAGCCAAATTATGTGATGATATGTGACAAATGTCCCACTTTGGGGGGCTTATACACCTTTTCTTGACCTGTGTCTATGTGCTACTGAGATATTTTTCTGAGCTGGTGGATCTTCAGTGGTTTCCTTTTTGGTGGTGTAGAGGGAGAGCATGATCAAAAATGGTTCTCTATTGGGAAATATTTTTTTCAACCCTTTGCTTATTAATTCATTTGATGATAGACATATGAGTAATTTACAGGTTTTTTATTGTGATGAATTCTGCTGAGGACATGTATTTATAAGATTTTAGGTACCTTTTTGGTAATTCTTTTGGGGGTCCACCTAGGAATGGAATTACTGAGTCACAAACTAAGTTCCTTTAACATTTGAAGAAATTATTAAAGTTCTGTTAAAAGTGAATGGAGTTAAGCTTCTATGAGCTCATATGTGCTGTAGTCTTGCCATGTCTGGAAAATACTACTTTTTGTAGATATTCAAGACCTTTTTATTAAAATCCCTCTGCTCCCTCTCCCATAATGACCCTTGGAAGCAGGGTATATAATAAAACTGCCCCATTTGGAGCAGATTATCTTTTTCAAGAATATTCCTTATATTATGTTTTAAAAATATCTTTATATGGCTGTCATATTTTGACAAAGTATGCTTCTAGATTCTTAAAAGTCAGATGATAGGGTTGATGAGGAAAAATGGCTGTACTCAAGTACTCTTGAGTAGAGATCTGGAAGCCTACAGGAGAGGAGAGGTATATGGTTTCATTTGAAAACTTTCATGATTAAGGGGATATTCATTCAATTAATTTTTTGTTTTCTCATTCTTTCTTTTCTACAACCTTGACATTTTCTATTAGATTGTCATTATGTTATGTACATAGGCATTTATAATCATATCTTTCTCTCAGGGAACCATTGCTTTATGTCATGCTATTAAGTATGTCATGCTTTTAGGCAACTTTAAATTTTAAAATATCCAGGGACTGAAAACCAAGTGCTTTCTTAGTAGTCTTTTGTTGTTTCTACACAATCACTCTGATAGGAGAAAGTGTTGTCTTGATGTCTTCTCAGAACCCACTCCTATTACATAGCACAATATATGATTGGATGTTATCTGAGAAGACTTTTATGTGACACAATAAAAAAATACTGTAGACACAACATTCCATTACTGAACTCTCTCTTTGGTTGTTCCTCTTGGGAGAAACAATCATTTGCTAACTTTCCAGTTCTTTAGGGAATAGATTCCTTTCATATCTACTCAAACATATAATCATAAGTTTCATAAATATAGACTTTTTGTCTTTTTCATTTTTCCTTTTGACTTTCTTTGCCACCAAGATAGTTTGCTTTCTGTCAGACCATAGAATGGAAAAAGATTATCACCAGCTCAACATCTGACAGAGTGCTAATATCCAAATATATAAAGAATGCAAGAAACTAGATATTAGCAAACAAAATAATCTAATTTAAAATGGGGGTACATATCTAAACAGAGAATTCTCGATACAGGAGTCTCAAATGACTGATAAGTAAAGAAATATTCAACGCTTTTAGCCATCAGGGAAATGCAAATCAAAACTATTTTGACATTCCATCTGTGATGGCTATTCCTAGTTGTTGACTTGACTATATCTGGAATGAACTACAATTCTGAAAAGAAGGACACACCTGTGATAAAGATGGCTCTAGGAATGATGCATGGATCTCCCTGGGAAGAAGAAATAGAATAGCTAGTGTGGGTGGACTTGGGGTGGAAGAGGGAACAATTGAGGGAGAGAGTATGGGGAGAGACTGGAATAGGTAGGTATTTAGGGGATGATATGCCAGTCAAGTGCAGTGAAAGTTGTTGTCTTAGTTAGGGTTTTACTGCTGTGAACAGACAACATGACCAAGGCAAGTCTTATAAAGGACAATATTTAATTGGAACTGGTTTAAAGGTTCAGAGGCTCATTTCATAATCCTCAATCAGGACCATGGTAGAATGCAGACAGGCATGGTGCAGGAAGAGCTGAGAGTTCTACATCTCATCTGAAGGCTGCCAGTGGAAGACTGAATTCCAGGTGGCTAGGGTGGGGGTCTTAAGCCCGCACCCACAGTGATACACTTACTCTAATAAGGCCACACCTCCTAATAGTGCCACTCCCTGGGGCAAGAATAAACAAACCATTACACTTAGGAAGGTGACCCTAGTGAGGAGTCCTAGTAAAGGAAAATATAGAGACTAGGCTAGTCATCTTCCATAACTAGGCTAGGCTCTCAGTGATGGGATTTGAAGACCAATCCATTGATAAAACTTTCAACCTGCAACATGTCCCATCTATAAGATGTGCTGGGGTAAAGGTGGCTCAGAGTTTGAGGGAGTGGTCAACTAATGACTGGTCTAACTTGAGGCCCAAGCCACTAGAAGGGGATTATTCCTGACACTGCTTGGATAGCCAGAAACTGGAAGCTGAATGGCTCAGACACCTAGGATAAAACCAAACATGTCTGATAAAAAATAAAGTCAATAAAATGTTCCCTAATGATATTTTGCTATGCTCATAGAATGGTGGCTAGCCTAATCTTCATCACAGAGGTTTCTTTCAGCATCTGATAGAAGCAATTTGCAGAGACCTACAGTCACAAAAACCCACAGAAGAGGAGGAGGAAGGATTATAAGCATTAGAGATGCCAAGAACACCAGGAAAACATAGCGCACAGAATCAACTAAGCAGGACTCATAGAGGATCACAGAGACTGAAGCAGCAATCATGGAGCCTGTGCTACATGTCTAAATACATGCTGTGGTTGTTTAGCTTGGGTTTTTTTGTGAGACTTCTAACAAACAGTGGGAGTGGGTATATCTCAGACTCTTCTGTGTGATGGGAAGCTTTTGCTCCTACTGGCTTAGGTTGCCTTGTCCAGTCTTGATATGAGAATTTGTGCTTAGTTTTATTGCATCTTGTTATGCTATGTTTTGGTTGATTATCACTAGGTAGCCTTTTCTATTATTTTCTGAAGGGAAATGGAGGACTAGTAGCTCTGGGCGATAGAAAATGTAGGTATTGAGCTGGGAGGAGGGATGGGGAAGGGAAGGAAGAGATACTGCAGTCAGGATATGTTGTTTGAGAGAAGAAGAAATAAGAGAAAAATAGTCTATTTTCTAGGATCATTGGAAACTTCCTTCTGGCTAGCTTTCATTGTGCCAGAAGTTATTCAGGCTACTCAGGGAGAGAAAAGAAAATATGGGTCTAATCAATCACTAAACTTTGCTTGATACAATTATGATTTGTCAAGCAATATGAACATACTGGTGTAAGGATGGTTTGGGTATCATGAGCTAACCAACTGTTTTCCATTTGGAATTACAGTCTGCTTCACATAAGGGAACACAGATCATTTTCTGAGGATATTTTTGGAATGACAGGTGAGAATACCTGTATCTAAAAATTATAGTAAAAATAAATGTTTAAGTTCTTATGCTTATCAGTGTCAATAGATACTATAACTAAAATAGAGGCAATCAAATATACATCTGAGTGTTATTATTAGTATTTATGTGCCAAAATGTTTGTATATCTCCTGTTTTGTATGCATAGCAGAATTGCTCACAAATTATACCACTGGAAAAATAGAATGTGAATCATGACATGTAAATCATTAAAAACAATTTGAACTTTCTGGCATTTTATTTAGCATGAGCTATTATGTTTAGTAAAAAGTTATTATTTTCGTATATTGTTCAATAACATTTAACAAATGAATCCAATTGGAAAAATATTTTCTGTGTGCTTCACCTATAGAAAAATTTAAGTGTTTGTTACTAAAAATTTAATAGATATTTCTAAGTCTTCAACTATTAAACTATTTTATATAATAATAAATGCACTTGGTTAAAATTCCTGGGAGGCCTTCTTTTTTCTGAGGGGAGGTGAAAGGGCAATGGATTTGGGGAAAAAGAGAGATACAGGGAAAAGCTAGAGGGAAGAAAGGGAGGGGAAACTGAGGTCAGAATGTAATATATGAGGGAATAATAAATTTAAAAATGATAGAATAATTATTGCTTGTCATCAAATTAGAGAGAAATAAAAATATGATTTAAAAGAAGAAAATAATAAATGAATTTGTCATAAAAATACATTATAGTCTTAAATAGACAGCTAGCTATCATAAATATTTTGTTTATTCTATCATATATTTTTTCTACATTAAAAAAATAAAATGTATTTATTATTTTTGGTTTCATATTTGTATCTCAAAAATAAAAGATGTACTTATTACCATCCATGTTATAAGTATATGATAATGGGAAAATATTTTAAATATCAAAGAACATACTTAAATTTTTTATTCACAAATAAATGTTAGCATTGTATAAAACAATTGACCTCCTCTCAGTTTTGTACAACTCTTATATAACTAAAACAAATATTTTATTTTAAAAAATTAGCAAAGAAATTCATGATTTTATTGAAATAATAAACAATAATTTAAAAATATATTTTAATTCTTGCAATTCAGATAATTGAGAAATCAGAATTATGTTTCTTTATAAAAATATGCCATTGTTAAAATCTATAGTATGTAAAGTTCACTGCTATTAGTGTATAGTTTATACCTTGTTTCATACTTATATTTTTGGGAGAAATCTGGAATAAGATAAAACTAACAACGTTGCTTTTTTTTTAAAAGAGAATATATTTTTGATGTTGTTAGATCAATATTTAAGCGAATTGTACAAAAAACTGCTACCTATGTGCCTGAAAAACACATTTATATTCTTTTATATTATCAAAGCTGTAATAATCAATTCAATAATTTTCCCAGGAGTAAGGCAATTTAACAAAAGTCAGAAATAATTTAAAATGTTCTATATGATTAAAATGTTCAATCTCCAGAATTTTATTAAGCAAAGATTGTAACCAATTGTCCATACAAACTTAATTCTCAAATTATAAATCTGTACTAATTTCAGCTAATTGTCAATTTGAAATATTTACAGTGAATTTTCTTGGCCTTAAATATTTTCCTTATAATCCATAAAGTGGTTTTTTAACTTCTTTAGAGCATTTTTCATCTCTTTATTTCTCAGTGTATAAATGGCTGGATTTAGGAGAGGTGCAAAAACAGTATAAAACACAGCAAGAAATTTGTCCAACCAGGTGATACTGAGGGGCCACACATAGATGAAGATGCAGGGCACAAAAAAGATCATCACCACTGTGATGTGGGCAGTGCACGTGGACAGAGCCTTAGATGCCCCAGCTTTAGAGCTCTGGCGAACAGTGAGAAGGATATATGTGTAGGATATGAGCAACAGAATAAAGCAGGTTACAACCACAAACCCACAGTCAACATTCATGTAAATATCTAGAATATGGGAATCCATGCAAGCTAGCTTAATTATAAGTGGTATGTCACAGAAGAAACTGTCAATCTCCATGTCACCACAGAGAGGCAGTTGCACAACTGCCAAAAGCTGACTCATGGCATGCACAAAGGCAATTGCCCAGGAAGTTAACACCAACCCAGTACATCTTTTCAGGTTCATAATAGTGAAATAGTGGAGTGGTTTGCAGATGGCCACATAGCGGTCATAAGCCATTACCACCAACAGCAACATCTCTACTGCACCAACACAATGGTCAAAGAAGACCTGGGACATGCATCCTGCAAAAGAAATGATCTTTGGTTCCTTGAGAAAATCTGTGATCATCTTAGGAGTGGTGGCTGAGGAAAGCCACATATCAACAAAGGATAGGTTTGCCAAAAAGAAGTACATGGGGGAATGGAGATTCTTGTCAGTGATGATTAAGAACATGACAATAGTATTTCCAGAGAGAATGAGCAGATAAAGCATTAAAAATATTATGAAGAGTAAGACCTGAAGATTCTGTGAGTGGGCAAGTCCCAAAAGCACAAATTCTGATGCCAGGGACTGATTACCTCCATCCATTTTATTTAATGTGTCTTTAGAAATAACCTGCAGACAAAGAAAAATTAATTAGATGGATATTAACTACAGACAAAGAATTGTCCATCCATTAGATGGACAATGATTTCACTAGACAAATCTGACATTCACATTGAAAGTTAACATCTATACCTGAAATAGAAAAACATAAATGGAAAATGGAATCTTTGTCACCTTTCAGAAACATCACTGCCCAGAGTGAAAGCTAATGAGCCAAGTGCAACTCCCCAAGAAGAGAAGAAGCATTAGGTGTGACTGTCATATACATGCTCTATCATGAGCCTCTTCTTACAGGGATGAAGTGAGAAAACAAGACAGTAACTTGAAAGTCTAGAAATGTGTGTGGTTTCATGTGGAAGGGCAGTTCTACCCATTAGTCTAGTAAGAAAAGGACTGAATGTGTCACCAACAGTCATAATACTTCATCATAGAAGTGAGGTATTTTGGACCTGTTAGGAATTCCCTTGAATTTCAGTACAAAAATTTAATTAGATATTATCATGTTTTGCAGCATGTATGAAGACTCCTTTGATCATCAGTAAAGTAATTTCTGTGACATCATTAAACTAAAATATTTGATTAAAGCTCCAAAGTAGATTTGAGAAAATCTCACTGGAGGGAAGTTGTACAGAATATCATATACAATATACATTGTTTGAAACTGAGATATAAAAACTAGAATCATATTTTTCATAAACAAAGATTTATCATAGTTTTTTTTATCTAAGATGATTATTAGTCTACTATTGATAATTCATGCAAAAGTAGTAACCAAAGAACAAGTAACTCATATTTACGGCTGAAGTCTGAAAGTTACATTTATCTCAGCGTTAGCAGTAGAAAAAAATCAATATTGAATTTTATCAACCAATCTTGAGAACTCTTAGGCTTTGAAAAACTACAGTTTTCTGACATGGACAATGTGTCATTTATCTACAATGTGCTTTCTCATTTTGTCACATAACTACTGATCATCTATATTGTTTGAAAGAAGAAAACAAATTACATAAATATATAAGGGAAGGGTTCCATTGATTGTCAATCTTGAAAAAAATGTAAAACTAAATCTTCACTGAACAGCAATTATTCATGTCAAAGCGTGGATGAGTCCTTTTACTGATCTGTAATGGAAAACATTCAGTTTGAATGGTGGAAAAATCATTGCCCATTTTCTTACACTTTTAGTAACTCTCTTGGTGATTTTCAATTTTAATTTTTAATTTTTTATTCTTTAAAATTTTTATAGTGAGGGAACAGAACAGGTAAACCATGAAAACTCTCATATTATCACCAGAGTGATATATACTTTCCCATTTTTTTTAAAATGAGGATCTAAAAGGAAAGAGTTAGGATGAAAAAGGAAAGTTCTAAAGACAGAAAAAGGTTAAAGGGATACAAATTGGAAAAGAAGAAGTCAAAATAGTACTATTTGCAGATGATATTCTAGTATACATAAGTGACCCCAAAAATTCCACCAGAGAAGTCCTAAATTATGTTTCTTTAATATACTGTATACTTATGTTTCTCTGAGTTGCCATACACCTATTCTGCAACTATAGGATATGTAGATGGAAAGCACTTATTAGCCATGGTGACTGTTTTCTGGAAACCTCACAATCATTTCATGTTTCTTCATTGCTCAGGAATGTTAAAAGTATTTTAAAGGGTCTAGACTCAATAGACTTTTCTAATACTTTATATGTAATTCTTGTTTATCTTGGTGTCAAATCTTACAGAAAATGCTAACTTAGTTTTGTAGATGAAGAAAGTTAAAAATATTAATGAATGAAAACTCACCAAAGGGTACTTTTATTAACATTTAAACCAAGTATTTATTCTTTTCTCTGATTAAAGATTTTTACATGTAGAGTGTTTTGCATCAAAGTTCTAAACTATGAAATAGTGTGAAATAGTGTCCATATTTATACTTTTGTAACATTTGTGGATATATTTAGGGTTATTCTCTCTAGTTGATCCTTGGTGGTAGATTCTCATGACTAAAGAGTGGTCCCATAGTTGCTTATAATGTCTTACTTTTTGGCTGATTGGTTTTATATGCATTTTGAAATGAACAAGTGTTATGCTTCTTCTCACTTGATTTGCTTTTACATTTACTCCTATTTCTGAGCTGAAAATTATCCTGTCTACAGTGTACTCTATGATTCAATAGTACTGAGTCTGATCAAGAGACAGAAAGTTATTGTGCAATGTTAACTCATTGCTGCTTATCCTGTTCATTAGTTAAGGAATGATGATCTGATGCAGACACAAACATAGAGAGAGTGTGCTTCTTGGTCATGTTCATACTGATGCTAATCCACAGAAACTTCCGTTTGGATTAGGAAAGGTAGAAAAAACTCATTAATTATTTGACAAAAATGACAGAAGTAAAAGAAACATTGCTCAAGTCCCCATATAATGGGAATTGATAAAAGAGATATAAAGACATAATTTAAGAATGATTATAGAGAATGTTGGAGAAATGAGGTGACTTACCAAACTCTTGTTTTTTTCTCCAATATCATATTTTCTTTCATCTGTATGTTTGTGAAGACATCTACCTTATGCAGAAACAGCCTCTAGGACGTACACCCCTTAAGACTGATATTTATTCACTGCCTGAAGTTGTCCCATGGGTTAATTTACTTGAACCCTGAATGTAATTATCTTGGACATATCTTAGGAATTTCTCTGTCAAAAGTAATAGCATCTGCTACATATCTGTAAAATTAGAGAGATATTCTTATTAATCAACCCAGAAGGAGCAACATAATCTGTTCCTCAAAGTTATTCATTTGACCAATAAAGACCAAGGAGAAGTTTTCTGCTATCCTAATATTGCTCAGTTTATTTCATCAAAGTGAATAAAATTGTTTTATAGGCATAAGAGGCCTTGTGATAAACAGTGTGAGATATGAACAGAACAAAAAGCCATGTTGTGAGCACAGTTCCTTAATGCATGGCAAGGATGTGTCAAGTTGGCAAGAAATCTTACTTACTTGGTTGAGTATTTCAGTCTTGTCTGTGACTGTAAGTGATAGTATCAGGTATGAATTATGTGTCAAACTGTTAAAACATATTACGTTATTAAGTTGTTAAAATTTAAACTATTTTATTATATATATATATGTATATAATATATATATGTATATGTATATGTATATGTATATGTATATGTATATGTATATGTATATATGTATATGTATATGTATATGTATATGATGTATACACACACACACACACACACACACACACACACACACATATATATATATATGTATATATATATGAGTTGTAGTATATTTATCGATGGTAGGAACAACTTTATGAAATACATTCTTTCCTTCCACCATAATGAGTATACTGGGATTGAACTCCATCTTCCAGAATTGTACAACAACCCTTCTTATCCTATGAGTCATTTGCTCACAACTTCTCCCATCATATTGAAAGAAACATATGACATAAATATATTGTTCAAATATATTTGTTTTGATATTATATTTAACACAATAATACAATAATACAATAAATAAGGAATGAGTGACATTTAAATGTATAAGTTAAGAGGAGTTGATATATGTCTTCAATCATAAAAAATTATGACATGTAAGCTTTAAATGTTTAAAAAAAGATTGGAAAGAAAACTAGAAAATGGGAAGAAATTTCATGTTCAAGGTTTGATTGAATTAACTTTATAGAAATGAAAATTACCAAAAGCTATTTAAGATTTGGTGCAATCTTAATCAAAAGTGGCATCTTTTTTAATTGTTTTAATTTTTATTATTTTTATTCATTTATTTTATTTTATTTTATTTTATTTTATTTTATTTTATTTTATTTTATTTTATTTTACAATCCAGTCATTGCCCCCTTCCTGGTCTGCTCTTCCACAGTTCCTCATCCATTTCCCCCTCCCTTGTCTCCAAGAGGATGTCTCCCACCCTGACATGCCTCCCCACTCTTTGGGGCCTCAAGTTTCTCCAGGGCTAGGTAAATCTGCTCCTACTGAGGCCTGACCATGCAGTCCTCTGCTGTATATTTATTCAGGGCCTTGGATCAGCTCCGTTTTGCTGCCTGGTTGGTGGCTCACTGTCTTCAAGATCTCAGGGGTCCAGGTTGGTGAGATGCTGCTCTTTTTATGGGGTCACCCTCTTTCTTAGCTTCATCCAGACTTCCACTAATGCAAACACAGGGGTCTCCAACTTCAGTTTAATGGTTGGGTGTATGTATTTGCATCTGTCTCAGTCAGCTGCTTGATGGGTCTCTCAGAGGACAGCCATGCTAAAGCTCCTGTCTGTAAGTACACCATAACATCAGTAATATTGTCAGGCCTTGGACCCTCACCTTGAGATGCATCCCATATTGGGCTGGTCACTGGACTTGGACCACATTTCCCTCAGTCAATTTTTGTCCCTGTAGCTGTTTTAGACAGGAACAATTCTGGCTTAGGTTTTTTGAGTGTGGGATGGCAACCCCATTCCTCCACTTGATCTTTCTACTGGAGATGAACTCTACAAAGTTCCCTCTCCCCACTGTTGGTCATTTCATCTAAGGTCCCTCCATTTCAGTCCAGAAAGTCTCTTACCTCCCAGGTCTCTGGTACTTTCTAGAGGGTACTCCCACCTCTTAACCCATGAGTTTGCATATTTCCATTCATTCTGCTTACCCTCAGGGCTTCTCTCCTATCCACCAACCAATATCTGATCATGTTCTGCCTTTCCCCTCCTCCTCCCCTCTTTTACCCAGGTCTCTCCATCCCTCTGCCTTCTGTGATTGTTTTCTTCTCCCTCCCAAGTAGAATTGAAGCACCCTCACTTGGGCCCTTCTGCTTGTTAACTTACTTGAGTTCTGTGGACTGTATCCTAGGTATTTTGTACTATTTTTTTTGACTAATATCCACTTAGTGAGTACATACCATGCATGTACTTTTGAGTCTGAGATACCTCACTTAGGATGATGTGTTCTAGTTCCATCCATTTGCCTGCCAAATTTGTGATATCCTCATTTTTAATAGCTAACTAGTATTCCACTGTGTAAATGAACCACGTTTTCTGAATCCGTTCTTCCTTTGTGGGACATCTGGGTTGTTTCTGGCTTCTGGCTATCACAGATAAAGCTGCTATGAACATGGTGGACCACATGCCCCTGTTGTATGGTGGGGCATCCTTTGGGTGTACAGCCAAGAGTGGTTCAGCTGGGACTACAGGTTGATCTATTTCTAATTTTCCGAGGAACTTTCAGATTGATTTTTAAAGTAATTGTACCAGTTTGCAATCCCATCAGCAATGGAGGAGTGTTCCTCTTTCTCCACATCCTCACCAACATGTGCGATCACCTGAGTTTCTTATCTTAGACATTCTGATTGGTGTAAGGTGGAATCTGACGGTCATTTTGATTTGAATTTCCCTGAATCCTAAGGATTTTGAACATTTCTTTAAGTTCTTCTCAGTCATTTAAGATTCCTCTGCTGTGAATTCTCTGTTTAGCTCTTTATTCCATTTTTTGATTGGGTTGTTTGGTTTTCTGGAGGCTAACTTTTTGAGTTCTTTATATATTTTGGATATCAGCTCTATTGGATGTGTGGTAAGTGAAGATTTTTTTCCCAATCTGTAGGTAGCTGATTTGTCCTATTGACTATGCCCTTTGCTGTAAAAGCCCTGCTTACTGGAGCCCCACGTCAGGCTTCAAACTGTAAAAGCCCCGAGCTAACTGTAATGGGCCACCCTTGCCCACATTTGGGGGCCAAACTATAGCGGCCTGCTCTGTTCCACAGGTCCGGGTTTAGCAAGAGAGAGAGAGTGGGGGGAAGAAGGGGAAGAGCCTCCGAAGAATAGAAACAAGCCAGAGGATCTGTAGTAAAGTCTTCTTTACTGTCTCCACCATACACACACCACTACACCTACTACTACTACACCACACTCCACTACAAGGAAATCCTGGGTATTTATAAGCACACGCAGGAGAACACAGGTGAAAACATTTTACCACGTGCACTATGCAGCTGGGGTCACTAAACAGCAAAACAAGCTATGTGGGATAAACAAGATATTTGTTAGAGTGTGCTCAGCTGTTGTAGACTGTTGAAAAACCAAGTCTCTATCAGGGTAAATGGTTCCAGATGGCTGCAAAGATGATCGCTGCTTTCTAGCTGCTTTCTGCTTAAAGTCGGCTCCCTACACTTTGCCTTACAGCTTTTTGTTTCATGAGATCCCATTTATTAATTCTTGATCTTATAGCCTGAGCCATTGGAGTTCTGTTTAGGAATTCTAAATGAGTTTGAGCATCTTTCCCACTTTTTCTCCTATAAGATTCAGTGTCAGGGTTGGGGATTTAGTTCAGTGGTAGAGTGCTTGCCTAGCAAGCACCAGGCACTAGGTTTGGTCCTCAGCTCTGAAAAAAAAAAGACAAAATAAAAAGATTCAGTATGTCTGGTTTTATGTTGACGTCCTTGATCCACTTGGACTTGAGCTTTGTTCAAGGTGAAAAATATAAATCTAATTACATTTTTCTACCTTACTCCTGCCAAGCAGACCAATACCATTTATTGAAAATGCTTTTTTCCCTATTGTATATTTCTGGATTCTTTTTCAAAGATCAAATGTCCATAAATGTGTGTGCTTATTTCTGGATCTGCAATTCTATTTTAATTGATCAACTTGTCTGTCTCTATACCAATACCATTCAATTTTTATCACTATTGCTCTGTGGTATAACTTGAAGTAAGGGATGGTGATTCCTACAGAAGTTCTTTTATTGTTAAAAATTGTTTTCAATACCCTGGGTTTTTTGTATTTTCGTATGAAATTGAGAATTGCTCTTTGCATGTCTTTGAAGAATTGTTTTGGAATTTTGATGGGGAATTCATTGATTCTGTACTTGTGATTCTGTTTGCTAGAATTTTATTGAATATTTTATATCAATAATCACAAGTGAAATTGGTTTAAATTTCTCTTTCTTTGTTGGACCTTTGTGTGGTTTAGGTTTTAGAGTAATTGTGTCTTCATAGAATGAATCAGGTAGTATTCCTTCTGCTTCTATTTTATGAAATAGTTTGAGGAATGTTTTAGATCTTCTTTGATGGTCTGGTAGAATTCTGAACTAAAGCCATCTGGCTCTGGGAATGTTTTAGGTTGAGTAATTTTTAATAACTTCTATTTCCTTAGGGGATATAGGACTTTTTAGATAGTTTACTTGCTCTTGATTTAACTTTTGTACATGGTATCTGTCTAGAAAACCACCCAATTCACCTAGATTTTCCAGTTTTGTTGAGTATAGGCTTTTGTAGTAGGATCTGATGATTTTTGAATTTCCTCAGTTTTTGTTGTAACATCTCCCTTTTCATTTCTGATTTCATTTAATTTGTATATTATCACTGTGTTGTTTAGTAAGTTTAGATAGGGGGTTCATCTAGCTTGTTGATTTTCTCAAATGCCAGCTTTTGGTTTTGTTGATTTTTTTTTTTGTATCATTCTCTTTGTTGCTATTTGGTTTAATTATGCCCTGAGTTTGAAGATTTCCTGCCATCTACTCCTCTTGGATGTGTTTGCTTCTTTTTGTTTTAGGGATATCATGTGTGCTATTAAATTGCTGGTGTAGAATCTCTCCAATTTATTTATGAATTGGAGAATTCATAAATTAGTGCTATGAATTTTCCTCTTAATAATGCTTTCATTTTGTCCCATAAATTTGGGTATATGGTATCATCAAATTCCAGGAAGTCTGTAATTTCTTTATTTCTTTCCTGACCAAGTTATCACTGAGTGGAGAGTTGTTCATTTTCCATGTGTATGTAGGTTTTCTGTTGGTTTTTGTTGTTGTTGTTATCGAAGCCTTAGTCTGTGGTGATCTGATAGGATGCATGGAATTATTTAAAACTTCTTTTATCTGTTGAGGCTTGTTTTGTGAGACATTATATGGTTAATTTTGGGGAAGGTATGAGGTGTTGAGGTCATGGTATATTCTTTTGTTTTATGGTGAAAAGTATTGTATATATCTGTTAAATGCATTTGGTTCATAACTCCTATTAGTTTCAATGTGTCTCTGCTCAGATTCTGTTTTAATGACCTGTCTAGTGATAAGAGTGAAATGTTGACATCTCCCACTAATAATGTCTGGGGTTCAATGTGTGTTTTTGAGCTTCAGTTAAGTTTCATTTATGATTATAGGTACCCTTGTATTTAGGGCATAGATGTTCAGAATTGACACTTTCTCTTGGTAGATTTTTTTCTTTGATGAATATGAAGTGTCCTTCCCCATCTTGCTTGATAACTTTTGGTTGAAAGTCTCTTTTATTGGATATTAGAATGGCAATTCTCACTTGTTTCTTGGGACTGTTTGCTTGGAAGCCATTTTTCCAGCCTTTTACTCTGAGATAGTGCTTGTCTTTGTCATTGAGTTGTGTTTCTTGTATGTAGCAAAATGCTGGATTCTGCTTGTGTATCCAGTCTGTTAGCTTATGTCTTTTTAATTGAAGAATTTAGTCCATTGATATTGAGAGATACTAAAGACAGATGATTGTTAGTTCCTGTTATGTTTGTTGTTGTAGATGCTACTACATGTATGTGATTCTTTCCTTTTGGTTTTATTGTGAGATGATTAATATCCTGTTTTATCATTGATGTAAATACCCTCCTTGTGTTGAAGTTTTCCTTCGAGAATCCTCTATAGGGCTGGATTGGGACACACATATTTTTTTAAATTTGGTTTTGTCATGGAATATTTTGGTTTCTTCTTCTATAATGATTGAGAATTTTGCATGGTATAGTAGCCTACAATGGCATTTTTATTCTCTTAAGGTCCACATGGCCTCTGTCTTCTGGCTTTTAGGGCCTCTGTTGAGAAATCTGGTGTAATTCTGATAGGTCTGCCTTTATATGTTACTTGGCCTTTTTCCCTTACAGCTTTTAAAAGTCTTTGTTCTGTTCATTTAGTGTTTTGCTTATTATGTAATGAGAGGATTTTCTTTTCTGTTCCAATCTTTTTGGTGTTTTATAGGCTTCTTGCACATTTCTGGCCATCTCTTCCTTTAGGTTGGGAATTTTTCTTCTATGATTTTGTTGAAGAAGTTTTTGGGTCTTTTGAGCTGGGAATCTTCACTCACTACTATTCCTATTATTCTTAGATTTGGTCTTTTTATTGTATCCTGGATTTCTTGCTGATAGAAAATAATAGAATAGAAAGAGAATCAAGTGGGTATAAGCTACTTGAGGGGAAATGAGAAAAACAGAAGACGTTATTTGGTGAGGTAAGATACAGTCAATCTAGAAAGAGATGGAGGGAGGATGAAAAGTGGCACTAAGGGTATTTGAAAAATCCATATGAAATTTATATTATTTGCCAAAATTACATATATATATATATATATATATATATATATATATATATATGGAGTTAAACTTGAAATGAAATTGTCACTCACAATAACCTTAATGTACCTAATCATGACTCTGGTACCAGGCATGAGATTTCCCCTTTCCAGTTGTTCATTGGCTAGTCAAAAGATTCCATAACATCAGGTTATTTTTGTTCTCTGTTGCCTCACATAGGTTGAATATAAGTCCCTATTTATTGCTAAAGATATCTAGTTACCATGTACTGTGGACACAGGATGAAGAGAGTTCCAGGTAGATGAGTCCTCAAAGCTACTCCCCTGAGGACTAGTACCAGGAACTGTAGTTGCTATGAAAGCATCCAACAAAGGAAGTTATCAATAGTACTACCCAGCTGTTGCCTATGAAGAACAATGCCTAGCATGGCAGCATATCCATAAGGGTGCTATATTGGGACTCACAGTTTGATAGTAACCAATAGCTTTTAATTGGATGTAAGGACTTCTTGATGGGAAAGAAATTATGCTTGGTAATGGAACTCTATCTAAATCTTGGGGCTAATAAGGACATGAAACTTGATGAGAACCTATTACTACCACTTAACTAAATTCTGGTTTAGTAACTTCTAAGATTGGTTTGAATACTTATCTTTATACCTACAGAAAATTATAACTCTTACTCCTCATCAAATAAACTCTTTGTAAGATAGAGATAGCATTGCAGAAAAACAACTGGCCAAAATGCAGAGAACTCTTGAGAACAACTGACCAGCCCTAACTGATACATTTACAGCATAACTTCTGTGCCTAGTACTCAGGGAGTATTGCAGAAGAAGGCACTAAAAGACCTAAGAGAAAGAGTTTCAGGAAATATGTTTCCTAGAAATAACAGGAAACCTTCTCTCATAACATATCTACATTACAACTGCTTAAATAAGACCTGAACAATGACTGTACATGCTAATGTGGAAAGAAAGATCTATACAAAGTACTAAGGGAATCCTGAGAGTAGGAGAAATAATTTTCCCAAGGTAGAAGACCTCTAATTGACTATTGCATATCATACACTGAGTAGTCAGTCCTAACACTAAATGAACTAAGCAAATTATATTTATATATTTAAGCATATATATCTTTATAGAGGGAGTAAAGGAAATGGGAAATGGTGTTATAATATTTTAATTTAAAAAGTCAACAATCATATAAAAATATTGCTGGTTAGATTATGAACCCTACGAAAATATCAGTAGAACTCTATCTGGTAATAATATTTTTTCACCCAGAATTGCTACCTTGACACAAATCTTGCCATATTCGTCAAGAAATGAAATACAGAACTCTTTGAGTATTCACTCTTATTAAAATTCTCTCTGGATTGCTTTAATATTTCAGAGACAAAAGTTATGTGGTAGTAAGTCATTCAGATCTTCTAAGATGCTCCAACTTCATAAAAATTATGTCACATGGTAGAAAACAATTTTTAAAGTTCTATAACATTGCTTATGTCCCTGGTTAGTCAATCCCAGTCTATTTTCTTTTAATGTTTTATTAATTTTTAAAGAATTATATGCAATAAATTCTGTGTTCTTTTATGTCTTCCAACTCCTCCCAGTTCTTTTCTCACTTCCCTACTTGCCCAGCTTTATAATATTTTCTCTTTTTTAATGAAACAGAAAAGGTCCCATGAGAACTTTAAACCACCAAGGCTGTAGCAAAGGTTGCTCTCTACCATTTAACACAAGGGCCTATTAATAAAAACAACACCCATACAACTCATTGAGCATGGAGAAGTTGAGCTAGTGGCTATATAAATCCTTCATGCCTACATTTTAGTAACTAAGCATTGAAAAGTACTTTGCACACTACTAAAGGAGAAATATAAATATCATCCCAGTTACAAAAACCTCCAATTTACAAAGATATACTGCCTACAAGATATGCCAGTGTACTAATGGCACAATGCTTGTAGGAATAACAAGCTGATACTCTATTTGACTTAAAGCCCATTTCTCGACATGAAATCCAAACCCAATGATACTTGAGTGACCAAGTTCCTCCAAATAGCTAGCTTAGGGTGTTTTTTTCCTTGGTTTCTGCTTCCTCTCAGTCCTCTTGCCTGAGTGGTCTATGGTTCTGGTGACTAGCAAGTCTTCAGGCCTAGTAGTGTGTCTCTTCTTTGTTTTTTTGTGGCCTTCAAGGCCTCTAGAATTTTGAGTGGTATTCTTGCCTCTGGGGTCCCTATTTCAGTGTGACTTGTGGTATTTGGTGATGGCAGGTCTCCAGGAAAGCAGGTGGAGGTATGGGCTGGACAATAAAGTTCAAGGAGTGTGGTACATTTTAAGGATATTAGATGTATTTTTAGGGGAAATGATAGGAAAGGG
The DNA here is from genome assembly GCA_030674055.1 of Rhabdomys pumilio. Lineage (NCBI taxonomy): Eukaryota > Metazoa > Chordata > Mammalia > Rodentia > Muridae > Rhabdomys > Rhabdomys pumilio. The sequence continues at coordinate 176,100,979 of JANHMN010000002.1, read as the reverse complement.
TTTTGGAGCAGGGTCTTACTCTGTTGGCCCTGGTATCAGCAGACTTCTAAGAAGTCAGGGAGAATTGTGGGTCAAGAAATGGAGTACAAGGTTTGGGGTGCAGTTTACTGCTGTTGGGTGTGCTTTCAGGAAAAAGAGGGCAGAGGTTTGGGGGAGGAAGTGGCTTACCTGGGCTCCCCATAACCTATAGTCCTCTGAGAAAGCGGGCAGTGTTTTGGGTGAAATAATTCTTCTAAAAAACCAATCTGAATAGATCAGTAACAATCATAAATATATTTATTTATTCCACCATTTTATTGTATTTTACTATATTAAGAGAATAAAAGCCACAAATATTAGTTGTGGCCTTATTTCTGTTATTGTTTCTATTACTGTATTTAAATCCATCTCTTGAGAAATAAGAGATGTATCTTATTAGGATGTATTATGCAAATGATAATTTTAGGAATATTTGAAATATCAAAGATGATATTTAAATTTTATTCACACATAAACATTAGTATTGCAATGAAATATCTCTCTTGATATTAATTTTATAATACTGCTTATTATGTAGTATCTACATATCAAGGATTTATTTAAATATAAAGAAGTAGAAAGGAAGGTTGTGGACACTGTGTCAGAAATATTATAACCCCTGCTTTGAAATAATAAAAAATAAAGGATAACATTTAGTTCTTGGAACTCTGATAATTGAGAAAATCAGCAGTAGATTTTTTTATACAGCTATTTTATTTTAATTAAGGTACTCAAAATCAACATTAAATGAAGTCTATTGTCACTTAGTGTGCAGTTTATAACTTTTGTTTTATTATTTCTCAATTTTTCTATTCCTCCTTTATCATTTAGTAAGCCATCTGGAATAAGGTAAAAATAATTATGTTGCCTTGTTACAAAGGGTGAGTGAAAGTTTGTGAGCTGTGTTAATGTAGATTATAAGTTTTTTGATAACGTTAGAGCAATATTGTTGGACAAAAATCTCACTCTGGGGTGTCTTGGAACCGCGGGGCAATGGGCAATGGGCCATGGGCCATGGGCCATGGGCAGTGGGCAATGGGTGATGGGCAGTGGGCGGTGGGAGGCAAAGTCCCTGGAGGCTTTCTACACCTATGGGTCTCATATACACGAGAAAGTCCAAGGTTCCAAGGGCTGGAAACTTGGTGGCGGCAGCCCCCACTGATATGAGAAGTCAGTGGATTTCCCAGAAGTTTATTGTTCATGGTATGGTAGTTGAATGCACGCTTCCTCCCCCCCACCCCCCATCAAAGCCAGAGGGGAGCTGGCTTAAATAGGAAGGGGGAAAAGAGGAGGGTCTGGGAAGGAATAGCTTAATTTAGCTACGCTCCACCCCTTGCTTTAGGTAACTCATGAATATGGAAATCTTGAGGTGGATGCCTGTAGCCACGCCCTCTACCTGTAGCTTCTGAAGCAAAACCTCTCTGGGAGGAGCTACTGAGCCAAATGTGCCTGCAAAGGCACAGGTTAATGAGATGTGGACTGCCTGGAGGAGTCTGGAATCCGTGGGCATGGGGAGATATATGCCATTCCTCACAGGCCATGTCTCTCACAGGCCATGGTCTCCTGTTGGGTCTCTGTCTATCTCAAACCCAGTGCTCTACCGGGGAGACCAAATCATCTCTTCATGGCCCTACACAATATTTAAGTAAATTTTACAGAAAGTGCTGTCTAGATTCTTGACAAACACATTTATATTATTCTTCATATTACTGTAGATTTTAGGGTCACATTTAAAGTTTTTTCTGAAATAATTTACAGTGTTCTAAAGGATTAAATTTTCAGAATTTTAATAAAATTAAGCACATTGCATCTTAAAAGACGGTAACTACTGCACATATAAACAATATTCACAAAATTTCAACTTCTCTTCATTTAGTAAAATATAAATTTTAAATATTTTTTGATATTAGGTATTTCTCTTGTAATTCATGAAATAGCTCTTTAATTTCTTTAAGGCCTTTCCCATCTCTATTTCCCAGTGTATAAATGGGTGAATTTAGGAGAATTGCAAAAAAAAGTAAAAAAAAATACAGCTAGAAATTTGTTCAACAAGGTGATATTGAGGGGCCACACATAGATGAAGTTGTAAGGAACAAAACACGTTGTCAACTTGGACACTGTCTCTGTGCCCTCTGGTTAGCCTGGCTAAGAGTTTATCTGTCTTGTGGATTTTCTCAAAGAACTAGCTCCCCATTTTCTTGATTCTTTGTCTAGCTCTCTTTGTTTCTACTTAGTTGATTGCAGCCCTGAGTTTGATTATATTCTGCCTTCTATACCTCTTGGGTGTATTTGCTTCTTTTTGTTTTAGAGTTTTCAAATGAGCTATTAAGCTTTTAGTATACTCTCTCCAGTTTCTTTATGAAGGTACTCATAACTATGAGTTTTCTTCTTAGCGTTGCTTTCATTGCGCCCCATAAGTTTGGGAAGGTTGTGCCTTCATTTTCATTAAATTCTAAAAGTCTAATTCTTTTCTTTATTTCTTCCCTAACCAAATTATCATTGAGTACAGAGCTGTTCAGCTTCCATGTGTATGTGGGCTTTCTGTTGCTTTTGTCGTCATGCTCCACTATGTTTCTTAGTGACCTTATTTATAATAGCCAGAAGCTAGAAACAGCCCAGATGTCCCTCAACAGAAGAATGGATCCAGTAAATGTGGTACATTTATACAATGGAGTACTACTTCAGCCATTAAAAACAATGACTTCATGAAATTCGCAGGCAAATGGATGGAACTAGAAAATATCATTCTGAGTGAAGTAACCCAGTCACAAAAGAACACACATGGTATGATAAGTGGATATTAGGCAATAAAGCTTGAAATACCCATGATAAAACTCACAAACCATATGAAGCTCAAGAAGGAAGACCAAAATGCAGATGATTCAGCCCTACTTAGAAGTGGGTAACAAAATTATCATGGGTGGTAGAGGGAGGGAGGGAGTTGGAAGGGAGAGAGGAGGGGGAGAGAAAAGGGGTGCAAGGAGAAGGAGGAGATGTACAGAGGGCCAGGAAATTGAACAGATGTGTGTAGCAGTAGAGGCTGGGGAACTGGGGGTAACCACCAGAAAGTCCCAGAAGCCAAGAAAGCAAGAGATGACATTAGCTAAAATACCCAACAAAGAGGAGAGAAAACCTGTAGAGATCACACACATTCTTAAGAAACAATTTGTCAATAAAAAATATAAAAGTTACAGCTGGGCAGTGGTGGCACACCTTTAATCCCAGCACTTGGGAGGCAGAGGCAGGTAGATTTCTGAGTTCGAGGCCAACCTGGACTACAGAGTGAGTTCCAGGACAGCCAGGGCTATACAAAAGAAACCATGTCTCGAACAACCAAAAAGAAGAGCAGTAGTTTTAAAATTAAGTTTTATGTTGTTATTATTGAGAATTATGGAGGAATGGTCACATTACTCTATTAATATTAACTCACATTTAGCACAGTCACCAAACTAATCATTGTTTTAAGTAGTTATATCTTATAATTTCTCATTAGCTGTTGATATTATGTATGTCTTTGTGCTATAAATATCTATTTCCATTTCTTTTCCTGCAAAATTAACACACTTAATTTAATACTGTGTTTTGAAGGTTTAAAAGAAAACACAATGGTAAATGAGGCTTTTCTGTTTCTCATAGTAGACTGATCTACGGAAATTTTGTACTTTCTGCATACTTTCACATGCATCTTAAAACATAGGGAATGCCAGGGTGAAGAGGTGGGAGAGGGTGGGTGGGGGAGCATGCTCATAGAAGCAGGGTGAGGGGTGTTGAAATAGGGGGGTTTTGGAGGGGAAACGGGGAAAAGGGATAACATTTGAAGAGTAAATAAAGGAAATATCCAGTAAAAGAAAAGAAACATAACATTTCATGTTTAAAATAAAAATTTGACATGATGACACATTCTTCTGAAAAAATTTGCCTAAAATATAGTCATTTCAAAATTAAATTTTATAAAATTTGTAAGAATTTTTTAGCATACTTTCATGTACATTTTAAAAATATTATTTGTATTGTTTTAGGCAAGTATTTTACTGTTCAGCTGAATACTTGTTTAAGATTGTGTGAATATATATATACACATACACATATACATATGCATTTACCTTTCTTTAAAATACTTGATACTTATATTTCCTCTAAGTTGAAATGCACCTATTCAAAAACTATGTGTGAGATGTTAAGGACATTTGACCATGTTGACTGTTTTTCAGAAACTTAAAAACTATTTCATTTCATGCTTCTTTATGTGCTTAGGAGTGCTGTAAAGACTTTAGAGGGATAAGATTGAATAGAATATTATATTACTCTATCTGTATTTCTTGTCTTTAACTTAGTAGAAATTCTTAAAGAAAATGCTAAGTTTGACTTTTTTGTTTAATTTTTTGTTTCTTTCTCTGTCTCTCTCTGTCTCCATCTCTGTCTCTGTCTGTCTTTCTCTCTTTCTCTGTCCCCCCTGACTATAAACATTTTGATTTCCAGCAGTATCCTGCTTGCAAGATATGTTATTTCAGTGGTGGCACAAAGTTGAGGGAGTAACGAACCAATGTTTGATTGAACTTAAGGTTCACTGCATGAGTTGAAACCCACATCTGACACTGCTTGACTGACCAAGGGCCTGAACTAGACAGCCCAAAGACCTGCGGTAAAACCAAATACTACTCTTCAAAGTAACAATAACAAAATAAAACAAACTAAACCAACCAACCCCAAAAATATAGCAGTAAAATGACTCCTAATGATATTCTGCTATACTCATAGATAAGTGCCTCATCAGCCATTGTCAGAGAAACTTCTTCTTGCAGCATATGGGAACAAATATAAAAACAATACACATAGAGCAAGAGACTTTTGAGTACTAAGTTCTAGATGGGGTGTCTCCATCAAATCCTTCCCCTCAGGGTATCCTCTGGAACATAAAGGAGAAATAGTATAACAGTCTAAGGGGATGGAGGACATCAAGAAAATCTTCTAAGGAAAGCAGGATTTACTCACCAATGAACTCACAGAGACTGAGGTAGTATGAACAGGGTTTGCACCAGATAGGGTCCTAGAGCTGAAGGGAGAAGTAGATTTATGCTCCCATCCCTAACCTAGAAGATATCTTCAATTAATAGCCATACAAATTAATATTTTATTTTTCAAAAGATTTTCACTGAATAAAAAAACAAAACAAAACAAAAACAAACAAAACAAAACACTACTCTTCATGGTGGGCTACATTCCCAGGAGTAGATAATGAACAGAAAACAAACTCAAAGGCAGTTTGGGAGGTTTCTTGATTTAAGATGTCATGCCAGGGCTTTTCAGTTTTTAAATTATTTTTAAATTCTGTATTATTTAAAAAAATCTTTTTATTGGATATTTTATTTACATTTCAGATTCATCCCCTTTCCCCATTTCCCCTCCCTAGAAAACCCCTATCCCATGCCCCCTTTTCCTTTTTGCTTTTATACATTTTTTAAAATGTTAGTCAAAGGCTTTATAAGTTTGTTAATGCTCAGTCAGAAGTGTAACCCAATACCCAACCTAGATATATCAACTATCTTTGACTGGTGGAGACACATGAACATCTGTCTCCATGTCCCCTCCCCTCTTTCTCTCTCTTTCTCTCTCTCATCACCTAGCTTCTCTGTCCTTCTTCTCCTCCTCTCCTTACTCCTCTTCCTCTCCATACTCCTCCCACCTTAGCTCCTCCTACATATCACCCTTCCTGTTAAAATAAAACTTTTCTCTTAAAATACAATTAGTGCATAATTGTGCCGATTTGTACCAGTGAGGTACTAGCTAGTCCTAATAACCAGTCCATCATTTTGTTGACTAACCAGAACTTCTGTCATCTCTCCTAACTAAAAGACTCAGTTCTGAACCTGGATTTTTTTCTTGGCTTGGAATGAATGTCAGCTGAAAACCCTCCACTCAAATCTTTTCTCTCAAAGTAAATAGCCAGGATTGGCTATGAGCCTATAAGTTTTCAACCCCGTTAGAAATTCAGAATGACTGAGTTAACTGAAATTTTGGGAAGCACAAAGCAAAGCTTCTAAAACTTAGTCAATTTATAGAGACCTCTGAACACCTGGACAGCCCCTATACTACCAAACGTTGGAGCATCAAATCTTCAGCCTTCTGGCCCAAACTCATCTGACAGACCTTAGTGATGCAGAATTATTAAGGGCTGATTACTCTGTCTAGGCAGATATAATCAGTCGACTATTCTGCAAGTGTGTCCTTTTCTGTACAGTAATTTGTAGATGGGAAGAGGCAATTCTTGCCCAGTGGCTGTCTCACCACAACTGCAGTAGCTCCAAAGATGCTCAATTTCTTCTTAGAATCCAAGACAGGAAGCTGTGAGGAGCAGACAGGTCTCTAATCAAAATGAACATTAATACAGAAATGTTTGTAAAGTCAATTCTGTGGACTTCTGACATTTTGAAAACCAACTATCCATGTAAGGCAATCTGGACTGTTGTCTGTTAACTCCTCTCAGCTATTTCTAAATAAAATACAGAAAATACCTTATCAATAAACTCAAAGCCCTGACTTTGCTATAGTCCCTTAACTCACAGGCTAACCATCTCAAATCAGTTAGAAAAGTTAAAGAAGGACTGGGTCTAAGCCTTGTATTCCTAAATGTGTTATACAGGCACAATGCCTATGATAGTAACAATATTCATCTCACTTTGTATCAATAAGAAGCTCATACCTATGAAAACCTTAAATTTTATTTATGTGTACATATTTCTTTCTATTTACCCTCCAGGTACTTAGCATATATGTTATAGCTTCCAGTTTACTGTTTTCATTGGGTTTCTGTGTGTATGAAAACATGGGTTGGTCTCTCCATTTATATATATTTCTTGTGTTTTTTCTTGGGCTATTTTACATCTGTTTTTTGTCCTAATCTAATGTATTGATGTTTGTTTTATCTTTTTATATCTTATTATTATCCCCTAGAAGCTTATTTGTTTTCTAACAACAGAAAGAGCTTGTATTTGGATTGGAGGGAAGTGGGAACAAACTGAGAAGAGTAGAGAGAGGGAAAATCACATTCAATATACATTATACGAGGAAACAATCAGTTTGCAATAGAAAAAAAAGGGCCATGAATCAGAAGAAAGTTCTCAAAAGAAGAAATAAAGTTGATAGAAACATTTTAAAAATGTTTACAATCTACAGCAATTAGGGGAAAACAAATCACATTTTTGGCATTTTATCTTTCCATAATCAGACAGGCCAAGATCAACGAAATAACTGCCAACAACTGGTAGACGGATGAAGAGAAAGAGGAAAATATATTCAGTATTATCTGGGCTGCAAACTTGTCTAGCCCTTGGGAAACTAGTGTGGAATTCTTCAACTCAGAAAACAAATATTCTACTTGACTAAGCCATACCACTAACTAGCACATAATCAAAGAACTCAACATTATACTCCAAAGATATTTATTCATCAATGTTTATTGCCATTCTGCTTATGATAGCCGGGAAATGAACAAGCCAAATGTCCTTCAATTGGGCATGGATAATGAAAATGTGGTACATAAATATGTTGAAATACTATTAAACTGTAAAAAAATGAAATAATAAATTTGCATGTAGGGATGGATGGAATTAGGAAAGATGTTGTGTGAGGTAACCTAGACCCAGAAAAACAAACATTAAATGTTTCCTTCCACCTGAGTCTCTTAACTTCAAATATTTAGATGTGAGTATAAAGTTGGAATAGTAGCAGAAACTGGTAAAATAAAAATGAGCCATGGAGGGGAAGAATAGAGAGAAGAATAAGAGAGTACACCTGCTTGGAAGGAAAAATGGGAAATGAGTTTAGATGGAGAGGAGGGCAAATTATCCACAAATGGGGGAAGAGAGAGAGAGAGAGAGAGAGAGAGAGAGAGAGAGAGAGAGAGAGGAAAATAAGGATCTTATATAGATTACACACAAGTCTCTGTATATACATGTACATTAATAGTTTAAGTAAAGTCATTGTTAGCTAATTATTCTACCCATAACAACTGTTTAGTATCTATCAAAGACCCTGGTACCAGGCATGTGATGCCCACTTTCTAGCCATTGATTGGGGAATCCAAGAGAATCCCAAAACAACAAGTTATTGATGTTTCCACCCAGAAGTTGAAGGTAGTTTCTTTTTTTTTCCTTTCTCTTTCCTTTTTTTAATTGAATGTTTTCTTTATTTGCATTTCAAATGATATCCCCTTTACTGGTTCACCCCAAAACCTCCTATCCCATCCCCCCTTCCCTGCTTCTGTGAGGGTGTTACCTCCCCGCCGTCAAATTCCCTACACTGTGGTATTGGGCCTTCACAGGACCAAAAGCTTCTCCTCCCATTGATGCCTGACAAGGCCATCCTCTTCTACTTGCTGGAGCCATGGGTCTCTTCATGTGTACTCTTCGGTTGGTGGTTTAGTCCTTAGGATCTCTGGTGCTTTGGTCCTTGGATGTTTTGGTTAGTTGATATTATGGTTCTTCCTATGGTGTTGGAAAACCATTCAGCTTCTTTAGTTCTTTCTCTAACTCCTTCATTGGTGATCCCATTGGGAACCCCCTGTCAGTCCAATGATTGGCTGTGATTGTTTGCTGCTGTATTTGTCAGGCTCTGGCAGAGCCTCTCAGGAGACAGCTATATCAGGCTCCTGTCAGCATACACTTCCTGGCATCCACAATAGTGCCTGGGTTTGGTGACTGTATACGGGATGGATCTCCAGGAGGAGCATTCTATGGATGGCCTTTCCTTCAGTCTCTGTTCCATACCTTTTCTCTGTATTTGCTCCCATGAGTATTTTGTTCCCCTTTCTAAGAAGGACCGAAGCACCCACACTTTGGCCTTCCTTCTTCTTGAGCTTCATGTGGTCTGTGAATTGTATCTTGAGCATTCCAAGCATTTAGGATAATATCAGTGAGTGCATACCATGTGTGTTCTTTTGTGACTGGGTTACTTCACTCCGGATGATATTTTCTAATTCCATCCATTTGCCTACAAATTTCATGAATTCATTTTTTTTAATAGCTAAGTAATACTCCATTGTGTAAATGTACACATTTTCTGTATCCATTCCTCTGTTGAAGGATAACTGGGTTCTTTCCAGATTCTTGCTACTATAAATAAGGTTGCTATGAACATAGTGGTGCATGTGTCCTTGTTATTTTTTGGAGCAGCTTTTGGGTATATGTCCAGGAGTGGTGTAGCTGGGTCCTCAGGTAATGCTATATCCAATTTTCTGAGGAACCACTAGACTGATATCCAGAGTGTTTTTTTTTTCCAGTTTACAATCCCACCAACAATGGAGGAGTGCTCCTTGTTCTCCGTATCCTCACCAGCATCTGCTGTCACCTGAGTTTTTGATTTCAGCCATTCTGACTGGTATGAGGTAGAATCTCAGGGTTGTTTTGATCTACATTTCCCTGATGATTAAGTATGTTGAACATTTCTTTAGGTGCTTCTTGGCCTTACATTCCTTAGCTGAGAGTTCTTTGTTTAGCTCTGGATCCCATTTTGAATAGGGTTATTTGATTCTCTGGTGTCTAACTTCTTTGTATGTATTGGATATTAGCCCTGTATTGGATATAGGATTGGTAAAGATCTTTTCCCAATCTGTTTGTTGCCATTTTGTCCTATTGACAGTGTTTTTTGCCTTGCAGAAGCTTTGCAGTGTTATGAGGTCTCATTGTCTATTGTTGAGCATAAGCCGTTGGTGTTCTATTCAGGAAGTTTTCCCCTGTGCCCAAGTATTTGAGGTTCTCGTGATCCTGTGAAATTTGTGGGGAACCTATTTTAACACCTTAGTTGCTTTTGCGTTTGGTAAACAAAGTTACACGGTGGTAAGTCATTCAGATCTGTTGTTGCCTGGCCTACTTCATAAATACCACGACACAGTGTACAGAGCAATAATCTTATACAGCTCTGCATCATTCCTTTGCTTCCCCAGTGAGTCGAGTTCAGTCTATTTTTAATTCCTTTAACATTATTTATTTATTTAGAATTAAATAAATATATTTTGACCCCATTCTTTCCTGTCTTTCAAGTACATCCAGATCCTCCATCACTTCCCTATCTAACCAACTTTCATTTCTTCTATCTCTTAAGAAAACCAAAGGGGTTTCATGGGAGCTCCCTAACAACCAAGGCTCTACACAAACTGACAATAAGCCCTATTAAATAACATCCACTCCACTCAATATAGAGAAGTTGAGCTCATGCCTTTCTATAGCCTTCAATCTTACCAGCTAGTGTTCTTGGTACTAAGTGTTACCCTGCAACCTGTCAAACAAGAAATGTAAACACAATCCTAGCTACAAACATTTTTATTACAGTTATGCACTTCCTGAAAGCTATGCTTGTATACTATTGAAACAAAGCTTGTAAGAGTAATAGATGAGTATCCAATTTTATTTAAGGCCCACTCCATAAATTAAAACCTGTTGCTGCTTTGGTAGGATCAAAAATTTGAAACTAGATAACCAAGGGATCCAAGAGAAAGTCAAATATTGCTGTTCTACAAAGGATTGCAGCAACAGTTAAATGATTCCTTATGATATCCTTCTATAATCATGGAACAGTGCCTTGTTCAGCCATCATAAGAGTAATATTCTTCTGCAGCCCATGGTAACAAGACACAGAGGCCAGCAACCACACAATATGCAGAGAATGAGAGACCTCAGAACAATCAAACTTAGTTGTGATGACCCCTTTAAATCTCTCCCCTCCATACTCAGGGTATTCAGAAGAAGAGGAGACAGAAAGAGGGTAAGAACAAGAGAGGATAGAGTACATCAAAGAAACAAGACCTTCCAAACACAGCAGGCCTCTTACACATATTAGCTTATAGAGGCTGTAGCAATATGCGCAAGACCCTTATGGGTCTACACAAAATGTTGTCTTAGAGCTGAAAGGAAAGGAGGACACATAGGTCTCTATCCCTAAGCTATCTCCAATGGATATCCATTTACAAATAGACAATTACTTTTCTTCAAGGGAGTCTCACTAGCAAAATACATTTTCTTAAAACATAGAACTAATGCCCAACAGTAGATGACCAACAAAAAAATGAACTCAAATGCATCTTTGGAGGTTTTGTTTGTTTGTTTGTTTGTTTGTTTGTTTCATAATGTCATGTCAAGTTATTTTATGTCTGTTTTTTTAAAAACTTTACTTCATCTTATTTTATTTATTTTTATCCCACAGATTTTGTATATGTATCATTAGTTCTGGTTTATGTTTTTACAGGTTCCTGAGAGTGTGACCAAGTGGGTCTCTGCATCTATATCTATTTCTCATTCATTTTCTTGCATGAGTTTCATTCTATTAGTTCTGTCTTATTTCAGTCTGTTTATGTTTGTTTTATATTATTATTTTCAATTTTGTTTTTATCAGTATCCTTTAGATTCCTGCTTGTTTTCTAATGAGAAACAGAATGGATATGAATCCAGATGTGAGGGGAGTTGAGGAGGAGTAGAGTTAGGGGAAATCTTAATCACAATATTTGTATACAAAAATAAACTATTTTCAGCAATATAAAACACAAAAGAAACATGGAGTCTTTTTGTTCTGGTCAACTACTCCTGAGAATAAGGCATGTCCTGAAGTATGGTTGATATGTCCAGTGTCACTCCATTGACAAAAATTGACTTTGCATTTCTCAGTAGATATTGATTGCATATAGGTTCTTGTCTAAGGATGAGCTTTTTCTTTTCAATATTGGGATGTTTTTCTGGTTTGAGTTGGTGCAGGTCTTATGAATGATGCCACAGTTTCTGTGACTTTATATGTGCAACTCTTGTGTCTGGAAAATACCATTGAAGTCAACCATCACCTTTGGCTCTTATCATATTTCAGCTGAATCTCCTCTTCAGCATAGCTACCTGAACACTGGTAAAAGGAGTGTGACAAAGCCATCTCATTCAGGGCTGAATGCTCTACTGTCACTTTCTCTCTGAACATTGTCCAGGCCTGGGTTTCTGCACTAATTACCATGTACTGCAAGAAAAAACCTCTGTGATAAGAGTTGAGTAATTCGCTGATTTATGCTATAGATATGTTAGTAGGAATAATTTTACTGTTCCATTCATTTAGTGGAATAATAGTAATAGGTTTTGCCTAAACCCATGACCTATAAAGTGTCAGCTTTTTGTCTTCATGAACAGTGTCAGGTATGAGATTCATTTCATTTATTAAATTTAGTTACTTTTGGGAGAGTAAGTAGAATTTCCTGCACCAGACTCGTTTTATACTAATTATACCCATTCCTACACCTGCTCCAATTTTTGCTGTGTCTTTTCCAACTCTGACTCTAATTTATGATCACTTCATCTTTAGCTACAAGACTGTTCCTTCATATCCTATCAACTTCTTTCTTACTCTCCTGAGTATCTATTCCTTTCAAGTCCAGTGGACATTTGTATTTTAGCTTCAATACATATCTAACTTTATTTCTATTTTCCATGCATTCTAACATCTATAAGAAGTGGCAAACTGTCTCATATATACTAAGCAATATACTGCTAGGCTACTCTTATGTGAAACAAAGGAGGAATTAGAAGAAAAATATAAAGAATTTTCAGGTTACAAAAAATAAAAACATAGAATATCAAAAACCACATAAGAATCTATGAAAGCAATTTGATTTTTTAGTATCTATAAAATATTTACTAAACATATAATAATGTTGGATTTAAATAATAAAATTAATAAATTTAATTAAATTTAATAATGTCTGAGATTTAAAAAGGTATAAATAAACATAGTCAATGTGATAACAATAGTCTTTTAAACTTACTAAGATTAATGTATAAAATTAATTTGGTTTTGCGTACAAGACCATTGCTTCAAATCACATAAAATAATGATTCATAAAAATATACACAAGTAGGTCAATAGGAAACCAAATGGTAAGTGATGAGAAATCAAGCAGAAAATATGCAAATACAGATAATCAAGGCACCATGGCACGTGCCTAGAATCTTAACACTCAGGGAACTAATATAGCAGTGTTTTGCACAAAACCATGTCGTAATAACGACTTCTGAGGCATGAAATAACATATTTGTAAATTATTGAGACAAAAAGTCAATAGGAGTAGATGTTAGAATAATTTCAGAATGCTAGTAACAACTCTGAGGTTTAGGCTCATTCCAGTTAGAATGTCTATAATCAAGAAACTTGTGAAAATGAATAACCAAGAAATGTGTAATAATAAGTAACCATTAACTTGTGATAATAGCTGCTGGTGAGGATGTAGAGGATGAGTAACCTTTATTCACTGCCTGTGGGAATATAAGCTGGTATAGTCACTATAGAAATCAGTAATGAAATTTTGCAAAAATCTAAGACCCACATTATTATATTGTTCAGCCATATCACTTCTGGACCAGCTCTTAATGCAGAGGGGTCTTTAACATCCACACCTATTGCTGTGCTGTTCTCAGTAGGCAGAAAATGAAACTGGTCTAGAACTTTATCCAGAAATAAATGTATTTATGCACATTGGGATTTTCTTTATTCTTGAATAACAGTTAAGTGCCATTATTTCCAGGGGCTAGAATTGGTGTTTGTTGCCCTTAGTGAAGTCATCAGACTAAAAGAAACAAATATAATAATCTTTCCTTTCACATGTAGATCTGAGATTTTAATTTGTATGCATATCTCTGCATATTTCTCTATGTGTGCATTTGAGCAAAAGTGTGTGTGTATGTGATATCTATCTCTATCTCTATCTCTATCATCTATATCTCTATCTATCTCTATCTCTATCTCTATCTCTATCTCTATCTCTATCTCTATCTCTATCTCTATCTCTATCTCTATCTCTATCATCTATATCTGTATCTATATCTATATCTAATCATCTATATCTGTATCTGTATCTGTATCTGTATCTGTATCTGTATCTGTATCTGTATCTATCTATATCTATATCTAATCTATATCTATATCTATATCTATATCTATATCTATATCTATATCTA
>JANHMN010000002.1:176062140-176072254 GCA_030674055.1 Rhabdomys pumilio | reverse complement strand
TCTATCTATCTATCTATCTATCTATCTATCTATCTATCTATCTATCTCCAACAGACCAAAAAAAATTAAACATGAAGAGCCAAGTGAGAATGCTTCAATCCCACTTAGTAGGGGGTCAAGTGTTTTTGACTGTGTGATAAAGGTTCATCTAAGGTTGCACTCCTTTGAGTCCTGAAAGTCTCGCACCTTCCAGGTCTCTGGTAATTTCTAGAGGGTTTCCCCACCTCCCACCTTCTGAGGTTCCATATTTCCATTCATTCTGCTGGCACTCAGGGCTTCACTCCTGTTTCCTTCCCCCCAATACCTGATCATGTTCCCATTTTTCCTTCCCCCTTCTTTCTTCTACCCAGTTCCTTCCTTCTTTCTGCCCCCTAATTGCTTTCTTCTCTCTCCCAGGTGGGATTGAAATATCTTCACTTGGGCCTTTTAACTTGTTAACCTTTTTGAATTATGTGGAGTGTATCTTGGGTATTCTGTACATTTTTGGCTAATATCCACTTATTAGTGAGTACATACAGTGCATGTCCTTTTGGGTCTGAGTTACCTCACTCAGGATAATATATTCTAGTTTCAACCATTTGCCTGCAAAACTCATGATGTCCTCATTTTAAATAGCTGAATAGTATTCAGTTATGTAAATGAATTATATTTTCTTTATTCATTCTTCCTGTTGTGAGACATCTGGGTAGTTTCCAGCTTCTGGCTATCACAAATAAGGCATCTATAAACATCGTGGAACATGTGCTCCTGTGGCATGTGGGGCATCTTTTGGGTATATGCCCAAAAGTGGTATAGCTGGGTCTTCAGGTAGATCTATTTTCAATTTTCTGAGGAAACTCCAGATTGATTTCCAGAGTGGTTGTACCAGTTTGCAATCCCACTAGCAGTGGAAGAGTGTTTTTCTTTCTTCACATTCTTGCCAACGTCTGATGTCACCTGAGTTTTTCATCTTAGGCATTCTGATTGCTATAAGGTGGAATCTCAGGGTCATTTTGATTTGCCTTTCCCTGATTACTAAAGACTTTGAACATTTCTTATATACTTGTTAGCCCTTCAAGATTCCTCTGTTGTAAATTCTTTGTTTAGTTTTATGCCCCAGTTTTTAATTGGGTTGTTTGTTTATTTGGAGGTTAGCTTCTTGAGTTACTTATATATTTTGGATATTATCTCTCTATTGGATGCAGAGTTAATGAAGACTTTCTCTATCTGTAGGTTACTGATTTGTCCCATTGACTATGTCCTTTGCCTTACATAAGTCTTTCAGTTTCATGAGGTCCCATTCACCCCATGGTCAAAAACTGACCCAGAATTGTTCCCATCTAAAAGAACTACAGGGACAAAAAATAGAGAAGAGACAGGGAAAGTAGGCCCAGTGACAGGCCCAAATTGGGATCCCGCACAAGGGCAGGCTCCAAGGCCTGACACTATTACTGATGCTATGGAGAGCTTACAGATAGGTGCCTAGAATATCTGTCTGCTGAGAAGCCAAAGAAATGGCTAAAGGAGTCAGATGCAGATACTTACACCCAATCAATGGATTGAAGTCAGGGACACCTGTAGTTGAATTAGGGAAAGGCTCAACGAAGCTGAGGAGGAAAGTGACCCCATAGGAAGACTCACAATCTCAACTAACCTGGACTCTGGAGATATCTGAGACACTGAGCAACCAACCAGGCAGCATTTACTAGCTGATAGGAGGCCTCTGACACATATACAACAGAGGACTGCCTGGTCTGTCCTCAGCGAGAAAAGATGCATCTAACCCTCGAGATATTTGAGACTCCAGGGAGTGCAGAGGCCTGGTGAATTTGGGCAGGGGGTACACTCTTTTGGAGATGGAAAAGGAGGAATGGGATGAGTAACTGTCTGAGGGCAGACTAGGAGGGTGATAATGACTGGACTGTATAAAAAGATTAATGATGGAGACAAGAAAGTCAGACCTTTCATAGCTCTCAGGGACTGAACCACCAATCTAAAAGCACACATGAGGGACCCATGACTCCAGCCACATAGGTAGAAGAGGATGACCTTGTTGGACATCAATGGGAGCTCTCTTTGGTCTTGGGAAGGCATAATGCCCCGGTATAGGGGAATGCCAGTATAGGGGAATGTCAGGGTGGGGAGGCAGGAGTGGGTTGGTGGGTGGGGGAGCACCCTCATAGAAGCAGGAGGAGGGAGGGTGGGATAGAGGGTTTCTGGAGGGGAAACAAAGAAAGGGGATAACATTTGAAATGTAAATAAATAAAATAACCAATAAAAAGATTAAAGGTAACAACAATAGCAATAGTAATAAAATGGGGCCAAGTGAGATGCTTCGATCACACTCAGAAGGATGAACAAAATAAATTTGTTTTTCAAATCCTCAGTTGTCTTTATCATTCCATATTACTGTATGTTTTTTTTCTTGGACTTTAATCAATAATTTACATCTTATGTAGCTGTCCTCGTCACGATCTCGCCAGCAAGAACGGACTCAGACAACAGGATCCTCCTACAGCAGGCTTTATTGCAGCCGGAATGGAAGGGAAGACCCCGATAGCAAAGAGAGACATCCTTAAATACCTATTAGGTCAGCGTGTTGGTGTGTACCTCTGTGATTGGCTAGCAGAGCTCAGGAGAATATGACGTCTCGGGATGCGTCACATGTAGGCTGGTTCAAGGGACTCTGAGCATGCTCTGAGCACTTGTTTACTAGTTAAGCGGGGTGAGTCCGGGCTGATGTTGGCGCCATCTTCCAATGGCAGCGGTGTGATAGTGCGTGATGACGTTGGCACACCACACCCAATGACGTTGGCGCACCACAATCTTATTCTCTAACTTCTCTCGTGTGTGTTTGTCATTTCTAAACTCATTAGATTATTTGATTATATTTATAATTGTTCTTTTAAGTTCTATGCCCTGATATTCTTAGGAATGATTTTCATTCAAGATCAAGCACTGGTAGTTTTTGAAGGGCATTTCTATCTCTTGTCCTTTCTTAACAGTTGTGTTTTTTTTTTTTTATTTGATTTGAACTTGTGGACTTGTTTTGTGTGTCATATGAGGTTCGAGCCCTTTCCCACTGACAGGTCTTATCTACCTTGCTGGTGAACAACCAATACTAAGATCAAAAGAGTTAAAAATTCCAACATGGAGAGAAGAGCAGCTTGTAAGGCATCATCTCCAGTTAAGCAGTTACTTTAAATGGGTAGTTTTGGGGCAGGAAAGACCTTTCATTTTGAGCACTGGCTAGTTGAAGCTTTCTCATATCCCAGTAGATAACTCAATACTCATGTGCACTTTGCCAGTATTAATTGGACTCACTGGGTTACTAAAAAGAGAATATGAATTTAGAAGGGACATGTACTGGAAGAAATCTTGGGAGATTTGGATGGAGGTAATACGGATGGATATGATGAAGTTACCTTGTACACATATATGAACCATTAAAAAAATAAGATTTAAGAAAAGTAATACTTGTTTCACTGCCCAGATAATTATGCAACATATTGTATATTCTATGTATTTAGAGAGCAGAAGTGTGATATTCTTGTTCAAGTTTTATGTGAATATAATTTTATCTAATCAGTTCATCTTTGATTAATTGTATATAGTTATTTTAATTACTTAGTGTTTTGACTATTTCACTATACTTATTCAAATATGTATTTTCTTATTCTTAGAATTCAGAATATTCACAAAGTTTAGAACATGCTGATCAAAATTATAATTATAATTAGCTGACCTACTTTTTGTAAAATTCTTTTTTTCTCTCTAGTAATGTTCTTCCATCTGAAACATACATTGACTAATATCAACGCAGTTGCTGTAGTTTCTCTTGATGTATGTCACTATATCATCCATTTTTTCTTCATTTTTGTTTTTGACATGGAACTTATGCTAGACACTGTTCATGTAGCCAAGAACATAAGACTAAACACAGGAAAATGAAATAGTACTGATTTACTAAAATAATATAGCCATAAAATGACTCCAAATGACTTGCTCTAGTAATATATTAGTTCCCTTCTCAGCTGTCCTCAGAGAAGTTCATTCTGTAGATGAGACCCAGAACTGCACAATATGCAGAAAATGAGAAATCTTGAAACAATCTTAAAACACTAGTCCTAAATTCAACTAATCTTTTGTCTCAGCACTCGGTGAACTATGGAGAGGAAGAAGTATAAAGATTATAAGAGACATTGGGACCGAACACACCAAGAAATAAGACCTTATGAATACAATATACCTGATATATACATAAAAAAACTATAGTTTATGAATTTATTTAAATAATAGAAATTTAAAGAAAAGTTTTAGTTCTTAAAATTCAGATAATTGAGAAAAATATATTTGTTTATACAACAATTTATTTTTAAAGTAATAAAATCAGTATCAAATAATATACATTGCTGTTTATTGTGCTGTTCATAAATTTTGTTTAATTTTCCATGAGCTTTAAGTTCTTCCTATAGTGTTTTTGGAGCAAGGTAGAATAAAAGAAAAGATAATGATGTTGCCCTTCTACAAAGGAGTGAATAAAACGTTTGTGGGATACTGTAAGTACAGTAAGTTAGCAAATAGAATTTTGTGTTGTTAGAACAATATTTAAGCAAATTTTACAAAATTATTAGATATAAGCCTGACAAATACAATTAGTTCTTTTAATATTAATTAAGACATTTAAGAAACATTTAATAATTGTCTCAGATAAAAGGATCAGCATTTGAAAAAATTCAGAAGTAATTTAATGGTCTATATGACTAACACTTTTGTTTTCAGAATTATATTAAAACTACTACATATCAAAATATTCAAAATTATTGTACATGAAATTTAAATAATCCAAATTTTAACCTTTCCTCATTTCACTGAAATATCTTAAAATATTTATGGTGGATTTCCTGGGCATTAAGTATTTGCCTTATGATTAATAAAAGAGCTTTTTAATCTCTTTAGAGAATGTTTTATATCTTTATTTCTCAGTGTATAAATGGCTGGATTTAGGAGAGGTGTAACAACAGAATAAAACACAGCAAGAAATTTGTCAAACCAGTTGATATTGAGGGGCCAAACATAGATGAAGATACAGGGCACAAAAAGGAGCATCACCACAGTGATGTGGGCAGTGCATGTGGAAAGGGCCTTAGAGGCCCCAGTCTTAGAGCTCTGACGAACAGTGAAAAGGATATAAGTATAGGATATAAGCAACAGAATAAAGCATGTTACAACCACAACCCCACAGTCAGCATTTACTAAAGTATCCAAATCATGTGAATCCATGCAGGCTAGGTTGATTACCAGTGGTATGTCACAAAAAAAACTGTCTATTTCCAATGGGCCACAGAGAGGTAGTTGTAGAACTGGTATAAGTTGACTCAAGGCATGCACAAAGCCAATTGTCCAGGAAATCAACACCAGTGTAGCACATTTTTTCAGGTTCATAATGGTGAAATAGTGGAGAGGTTTGCAGATGGCCACATAACGGTCATAAGCCATAACCAGCAACAGCACCATCTCTGCTGCACCAATGCAATGATCAAAGAAGACTTGGGACATGCATCCTTCAAAGGAAATGGTCTTGTTTTCCCTGAGAAAGTCTGTGACCATTTTTGGAGTGGATACTGAGGAAAGCCATACATCAACAAAGGACAGGTTGGCCAACAAGAAATACATAGGGGAATGGAGATGGCGGTCAATGGTTATTAAGATCACGATGACAATATTTCCTGACAGAATGAGCAGATAAACTATCAAAAATATCACAAAGAGCAAGACCTGAAGATTCTGTGAGTGGGAAAGTCCCAAAAGCACAAATTCTGACACCATGGACTGATTCACTCCATTCATTTTGTCCGAAGAATCAACCTACAGAGAAAGAAAGATGTTGGGGGGACAAATTGCTTGTAGAATTTGACATTCACCTTAGACTTAATATCTGTACATCACATAAATATAAAGAGAAGTCTTCACCAAATATGAATGGCATTACTATCAAAGTCAAGCCTCATGAGCCATGATTAACTTTCATGGATGGAGAACATGAAATTAAATTTATATGTACATTGTTTCACAAATATTCTCTGTATTAGAGTAGGCAAAACCACAGGTCAGCAAGCTTAGAGGTTACAAATGATTATGTCTTCCTCTGGGAGGGAGATTTTACCTACTACTTCAGTTTAAACTAATTATCAATGTGGAGCCAACAGTTATTTCACTACATGAGAAAAAATTAACTCATATCCTCAGGGAATAGATTATTAATTACTGAATTTCAATGTACAAGATCTGTTACAGCCTTTCTGTTTTCATTAGCATAAATAGTGATTCTTTTAAGCCACAATGCAGTTTATTTTATAATATTTTATAACATTAAATTTTTATCTTACTCCTCTGAAGGAAATATAATAATGATTATGAGAGAACCTATACAATACTATATGTGATACTCAAGCACATGATTGGGAGGTGAACATCATGTTCATATTTATCATAAGTTAAAATGTAACAGGGAACTCATCTGGACAACTAAGCTCATTAGCAAAAATGTTAATGCAGATAAATGTAGAAATGGATTAATTGAACATAAGGACAATTCAGATACAAACTTGAACATTATGTAAAACTTAAGGCTATAATTAGAACATATTTGTTCTAAATAATATCAACAAGTAGTAATAAATCACTATACTGTATAATATTCATAACTTTTATCATAAATTATGCATTCTCCTACTATATATTTGTCTATCACCCATCAATCATAATTATCTACCATCTTCATCTATTTGTTTCTCTTAAATTTGTACCATTTATTTATTGATATGTGCTATTACTTTAAAGATGATAATACATCACATACATACATAAATCAATAAATAATGTATTTGACAATTAGTCTTGCATTAATGTGAAGTTAAGCATCCAGTGAAAATTATTTATATCAAAATATAACAATATCTCTGTTGACAGGTAATATTGACAATAGTCAAGCTGCATGGGAGATAATATATGCAAATTTTCTCTTTACCTTCAGTAATTCCTTGGGTATTCTTCTCAAATTGTGTGTCTTACCTATGGTATCCTTTGAAATCCCTAAGGTGTGGATATGCAGAAGTTGACTTTCCCGTACAATGTGTTATTTTATCTTCCCATTTTCTGAAGACTCAGAAGCATGAACTAAAAAGCAAGGGAAATAAATCAGTCAAAATGTTTGCTATTGCAAAGGTTTATGTTAGATAGTAATTTTAAAAATTGGAAATAAACTTATTTTCTATAATAAAGATTTGCCAGCTTTCTAAGGAAAATTCTTGATATTATACCAAATATGTTTTTGGCCTTTGTTAAGGCAGAACAATCTGAATCCCATTCCAAACTTAGTTTCTCATTAGTGTGAAAAATTTCTAAAAATATAATTTGCACATTCTAGAATAATTTGTAACAATAATAGTCAAGGCTGGAAATTTTGTGCTTGAGAAAGGAATTTCTGAAAAAATGGGTAGGTGCATTGTTATGAAACATTTGAGCAGGAAAACCATAGCATGTAAAAATAATGTTCATTAAATTACTGTGCAATGGTTACATCACTTTATTAGCAGCTATCTACATATAATTTATTCCATAGATTGAGCATAGATTTTTTTTTAAATATGGAGATTTGGTCAAATCACTATCACTTATTGACAGTATATCCTTGTCTCAAACACTGTTCTGTTTATAGTGTGTTATGAACATGTAAATAGAAAGATTATATGCTATAAACTCTAAAATATTCTTAACATTTATGCTTTTGCATCAGTTAATCACATATTAGGACTTAGACAATATAGATCTGTGTGTTATATTCTGATGTAGTAAGGAATATATTCTAGTAGCTCATTCATGTCTTTATTTTATCTCATGTTCCCTTCATTTTATTCCTGCAAAAACTAAGTTTCACATTATGTCTCTCTAGAGACTGGTGACCCATTTTACATTTGTTTTTATGCTGAAAGTTATCTGACATACTAAGCGTATCTGCTATAAAGGGGCTCTATCCTGTTAAATGGTAATGGCTGTGAAGAATAGCTGTATGTTGCTTCGATGGTTTAGCAGACAAATAAAAATAATCTGATGCAGACATAAGCATATTTCAGAGGCCGTGCTTCTTTGTGGTTTGGGAACTGGTGACAAAACACAAAATTTTAGATATAATAGAAGTAGACCATGTTCTGTTTTCTAATTTGTAACAAAGCAAAGAAATAATTTTCAAGCCCAATCATAGCTGATAAAACAAATAAACAGATATATTTTCAGAGTTGTCCTAAAGAAGAGTATTAGGGAGATGATCTAACTTACCAGACTCAATATTTTCTAATATCTCAGGTTTTCCTCCTCTGTGCTGTTTCCATGTGAATATACCCATACTGTGTAAGGAGAGTACCTTGAGACAGTTGTCTGTTGACCTGACTTTTATTTACCACCTGAATTTGTCCCATGGGCAAAACTCACCCAGCCTACCTTCTGAACAAAATAGAACCCTGTAGGTAATTACGTTGGACATCTCTTTGGGGTTTCTTTGTTAAAAATAATTCCAAGTACTGCATATTTATGAAATATAACAGAGCTACATGCAAAATTATAAATGAGCCCAGAATTTAAAATTAGTAAAGTAATATGATTTTTTTTCTGTGATCAACAAATGCCACAGTGGTACCTTATTCATATTTGATTCTCTACTCTACATAGGCAGAGTTCATAAAAATTTTGTTTCCAGTTTTAAAAGAAGCCATGTCCTGTGTGTTCTGCATGACCATAATAAAGTGGTTCTCTAATACATGATGGAGTTGTCTTAAATAGGCAGGTAATACTGATCATGTAGATGTTGTATTTCAGTATATTCTCTGATAATTTGCTGTGTTAGGATGGATGAACTTAATTTTCAAATCATTAAGACCCCAGGAAGTTTAAAAAGGGACACTGATGTGTGTTTCAAACATTTATTTTGACTGTGTCTGTGTGTACATGTATTCATATAAATATCTTATATTTAAAACAGGTTTATCGTAATAAATTATGTAACTACTATTTAAATATATGCATTTTAATTGGATGTCTTTATATAATCATCTCCTTTTTTCTCTAGTTATATTCTTTTATCTAAAACATTCTTTGGTTAATATTAATGTAGTTGCTGCAGTTTCTTTTTATATATGTCATGATCACATGCATTTCTCATTTAATTTTTTTTGACGAAGCTCATGCTCCAGTATATGAGCTATACTGCTCATATAGCCAATATATGTATATGAGCTATACTGCTCATATAGCCAATATCCTATGACTATACAGATTAAGGACCTAGGAGAACAACCAAATACTAGAAAGAACTGAAGGAGCTGGAAGAATCCCATAGGAAGAACAATATCAACCAACAAGGACCTCCTCCCTCACCAAGCTCCCAGGGACTAAACCACCAACCAAAGATACACATGGAATAACCCATGGCTCCAGCTGCATATGTAGCAGAGGATGGCCTTATCTGGCGTCAATGGGAGAAGAGGCTCTTGGTTGTGTGAAGGCTCGATGGCCCAGTGTAGAAGAATGACAGGGAGGGGAGGCAGGAGTGGGTAGGTGGGAAACCACCCTCATAGAAGCAGGGGTATAGGGGATTGGATAGGGGCCTCTCAAATGGGAAACTGGGAAAGGCGATAACATTTTAAATGTAAATAAATAACATAGCCAATATAAAAAGAATATTGCCATAAGATGACTCCTAATTACATGTTGTACTCATAGGTCAGTATCTTCCTCAACCATCTTAGAGAAGCTTCTTCCTGCACAGATAGGAAATATAGAGCCTAAAACTTGAAGTGCACAGAGACTCAAATACCTTGAACACTCAGCTCTAAATTGGATGTTTTTTAATCTAATCTCTTTTCTTAGCTCAGGGAAGTATGAGGAAGAGAATTTGTAAAGATTTTAAGAGCCAATGAGGACAGAAGACCAGGAAACAAGGCCTTGTAGACAAAATAAAGCCACAGAGTCTGTGGCATCATGCACAGGGTCTGTTCAGGTCTAAGTCAAATAGAGTCCCAGTGCTGAGAAGGGTAGTAGACACAAGCCCCCATCCTAATCTGTAAGCTATCTCCAATTG
>JANHMN010000002.1:176044603-176054706 GCA_030674055.1 Rhabdomys pumilio | reverse complement strand
TATATATATATATATATATATATATATATATATATATATATATATATCCCTGCTCAAGTTGCCAGGTCTAAGGGAAAGACCTCCCAGAGCACATTAAAAAAAAATCTTTACTATAAAGGCTCAAAAAAATTTCAACACAGAAAGTGCCATCAGCATTTAAAAATGATTATAATATTAAAGAATTCCTAACACAGTGCTGGAGACTGATCAACAATTAAAGAGTACAACCTAAATCTAGTTCCCAGAACTGATGTGTGGCTCATAGTCATCTGTAATCTAGAACATCTCAAACCTCTGGACTTATAGACACCTGCACTCATACTTGTATGTGCATTCACACACACACACACACATACACACACGCTTAAAATAAAATAAAGTAAAATGAAATAAAATAAAATTTGAAAAAGAATGTTTAACTGTATTGAGCTACTGCCCCCATGTTCCAATGAGATGTATGTCTCTCAGATCAGTCCAGTATTGTGTCTTCTGCAGGCCAGAGGGCTGTTTCCCTTGATAACATTATATTGACCCAATGGCTTCTGGTTTTATCCATTGAGCCTCTTAAGAGATGTAATGGGCTTGCTTCTCTGTGCTAGATTGCTATGAAGGTGATTCACTCTCCAACTGAATCCCTGAACTCATCTCAAATCCTGAGTAGACTATGGAATTTTTCTTCTAGACAGGAATGTGGTGAGCTGCCAATACCAGGGAATCAAATGTATTCTCAACTAATTGTATTCTTTCATGTAACTTAAATCTCTACCAATTGTGCTTTTACCTAAGGGTAAGTTTGCTTTTAACAGCAGATTCAAATGTTGTAGCCAGAAAGCTGGCTTCCACCTATAAAATATTTCTTACCATTTTCTTTCTTGCTTTTCTAATCTATATGCTGTTTTAGGCTTGTAGTGAGTTTTTAATAGTTTTTAACCTTCTTCCTACACTATATCCTTTGTTTTTTATTTTTTCTCAATTGCAGAATTGAATGATTTATGTTTTTAATTCTTTAAATGTTTTTAATTACATTTTGAGACAATATTGTAACTATATCATTTCTCCCCTTCTATCAATTCTCTTTAATGTCTCAGATACACTCAACACTACTGCTTTCTTTCAAATTTGTCATCTTTCTCTTATTTGTTGTTACAACACACACACACACACACACACTTATAAATATATAAATAAAATATTCTCATTTTATATAATACTATTTGTTAATACTTGAATGCTTATGTTTTCCAGGAAGACAATCAGTTAATGGCTAATCAATTGGTATGCTTTTTCACGAAGAAGATTATTTCTTCTGGATTCCTTAGCAGTGTATAGCTCTTTCCCGGGAGTTGAGGCTTCATGAGCTTTCTCTCCTTTCATGTTAGCATGTCAATTACTATTGTTCTTGCTCCAGTTGTGTCTGTCAGTCATTTTGGTAGGACTTAATGGGTGTAGATTCTCTGAAATTTCTAGGAGACACAATCTTGAGGAAATGTTCTGTTCTTCTGCTCTTACAATCTTTACATCCCCTCTTTTTTGGGGGGGGTGTGCAATGAACTTTATTGATAGTTTTCAAGAGAGTAGTTAGGCTTCTCTAGGCCCTTCCTGTTATTATAAGGATCTGGGATGGAAATTGTGAGGGAGATGCTTAGTGTTGAGAGTCGAGTTGAGACAGGGACTCCTCAGCAACCAAGTGCCTCTCTCTTGCTCTCAGTGTCTTAGCTGGGATGGGTGGTCCAGGGTTTCTTACTCCTTGGAGTTCATGTAGGCCACGAGGTCCATGACTCCATATAATACATCTTATAGATATATTCGTTGTCATACCAGGAAATGAGCTTTACAAAGTTGTCACTAAGCACAATGCCAGCCCCAGCATCAAAGGTGGAAGAGTGGGAGTTGCTGTTGAAGTCGCAGGAGACAATCTGGTGGTCAGTGTAGCTTAAGATGAGTGCCCTTTAGTGGGTCCTCAGGTGTTTGCTTCACCACCTTCTTGATATCATCATACTTTGCAGGTTTCTCCAAGTGGCATATCAGATTCACAACAGATTCATTGGGGGTAGGAACACAGAAGACCATGCCAGTGAGCTTCCTATTCAGCTCTGGGATGACCTTGCCCAGAGCCTTGGCAGCACCAGAGAATGCATTGATGATGTTCTGGGCAGTCCCATGGCCTCATGCCACAACTTTCCAGAGGGGCCGTCCACAGTCTTCTGAGTGGCAGTGATGGCATAGACCATGATCATGAGCCCTTCCACGATGCCAAAGTTGTCATGGATGACCTTGGCCAGGGGAGTTAAGCAGTTGGTGGTACAGGATGTATTCTTGACAGTCTTGAGTGAGTTGTCTTATTTCTCGTGGTTCATATCCATCACAAACATGGGGGGGCATTGGCAGAAGAGGCAGAGATGATGACCCTTGGCCTCACCCTTCAAGTAGGTCTCGACCTTCTCCATGGCGGTGAGGATGCCAGTAGTCTTTACAACATATTCAGCACCAGCATCACCCCATTTAATGTTAGTGGGTTCTTGCTCATGCAAGATGGTGATGGCCTTCCCATTGCTGACAAGCTTCCCATTCTCAGCCTTGACTGTGCCATTGAATTGCCAAGGGTAGAGTCATACTGGAGCATGTAGACCATAGCTGAGGTCAATGAAGGCATCATTGATGGCAACAATCTCCACTTTGCTAAGTGCAGAGCAGAAGGCAGCCCTAGTATACAGGTGTCCAATACGGTCAAATCTGTTCTCATCAACCTTCACCATGTTGTCTACGAAACAAGGCTGGCACTGCATTAGAAGATGCGGCTGTCTCTGTAACATGGAGGAGAAGAGAACCTTTATATCCCCTCTTGTGAAGTTATACTTGAGTGCTAGTTGAAGAAGTTACAGTGTTGATGTATCAGTTGAGAATGGTTTCCAAAGCATTATGTTCTGATCAGTTTTATATATATATATACTGGTCTCCACCTGTTGCAAAGAGAGGTTTTCTTAATGAAGGCTAAAAAAATACACTTTCTATGGATAGAAGGATAAATATTTAAAAATAATTAGGGATTATGCTGATTTAATAAAGTAGTGGTTTTATGTTCTTCCCCAAGATCCACGACTTTGCAAAACCCTGAGTAGTTATATAGGTTTCTAGTACAAGGCATGATTTCCCTCTTGTTGAGTGCACTTTAATTCCAATTAGAGAGCTAGTGGTTAATACAGAGTTATGTGCATCATTACTATGTTAGGATTATTATGAAATGCTGGTTATTGTGATTCATACAGTAGCACTTTTGGTTACTGCCATTCTTTGGAATCTTACATAGTTTTTGGCCTTCTAGTACAGTGAGAACTTCAGGGAGATTTCCAGATCAGTTTCAGATTAGGTTCTCTTGGTTCTGTATCTGAAGTACATGGTGATTTCAGCAATAGGGTGAAGACCTTCCACATTTGTGTGAGTGTGTATGGGTGAAGCAACCAAGATTAACAATAATAAATACAATATTTGAGAGTCTTCTATACAAGCTTGACCAACAACTCAAAAGAGAACTCATTGCTGATGTTGGGATTTGTATTAGACCATCTATGACTCTTGGCATAGCCTTAAATTATTTTTACTGTCTTTCAGCTTTCTTTTTTTTATGTTCATAGAAGCTTTATTTGTAATAGCCAGAAACTAGAAAGAACTCAGATGCACTTCAACTTTAGACTGGTTCAAAAAATGTGGTTCATTTATACAATGGAACACTACTAGGCTATTAGAACAATGACATCATGAATTTTGAAGGCAAATGGGTGGTACTAGAAAATATCATTCTGAGTGAGGTAACTAAGACCAAAAATAACATGCTAACATGCATGGTATTTATTTAATTATAAGTGATATTAGCCATAACGTACGGTTAACAACTCTACAATTCCACAAACCCAAAGAAGTCAAATAACAAGGTCCAAGGAGCGGGGAGGTGCTTGAATCTTTCTCAAAAGGGAAAATAAAATAGATATTGGAAGTGGATGGAGGGAAGAAACTGGGTGGGAGAAAGGATGGAGAGAGAAATGGGGGAGGGGCTTTGAGAATAAGGGCAAGGAAAGCAGAAGAGAGAGAATGGAAATTGGCTATGTGGACAGTAGGGCAGGCAGCAGGAGGTGGAGCACTTCTATAGGACATGCCTCAGGCATTCTATGGGGGTGAAACTCCTACTAGTGGAGGAGATGGATCCTGAAGTGGCCATGTTCTATAGCCAGGCAGTCTACCCAGTGGAGGGATAAAGACAAACCCACCCACCACAATTTTTCTAACTCACCCTAATAAACCAGGATTTCCCTAATAAGAAAACCATAGACACAAACACTTGTAACAAAATATTACACAAGTCATAAAATGAGATTTATTGGCCATTTCTTCCACCTCTGCTCCATCTTTGTCCTTGTGAATTCTGTAGTCAGAACACATTTTGAGTCTTCTAGCTTTCATATTTCCTATTATATTGTCATCATTTTCATAGTTAATCATTTGAAGATATTAATTTTAATTTTTTGGCTGTATTAAGTATATTCTTTTTATCTTTTATGTTTTTATGTATATATGACTATCTGGAATGCATGCGTATATTTGTGCTAGTACGTTTGTGGTGTGCAGATGTTTTTTTTTTTTTTTTTGTGTGTGTGTGTGTGTGCATTTTTTCTTCCCCAAGAATACACCAATGTGTTTCGTTGGTGGCTATAAGTTGATAGGTTGATGTCAGGAGGCTTTCTCAATATGTGTCCTTCTTATACATTGAGATGGGATATTTCACTTGAACCCTGAACTCACCTACTGGGATAGTCTAACTAGTCACCATGTCCCAAGTATCTCTTCTCTCTACTTCCTAGATGGTGGGATTATAGATTTGCTCACTCATTATTTGCATAAATCCTGGGGATCAAATTAAAGTTCTCACACTTATGAAGTAAGATCATTATCCAGTGATTCATCTCCTTACCTTTGTCTTTAGATTTCAGAAAAATATCAGTTTTCTTAGGATCTACCTTCTTTTACAGATATTTTAAAATATATTACTGCTCCTTTCTTTAGCTCTTGAAATAATACTTGCATTTTGTCTTTCTTTAATTCTTATGTTCATTTACACACAGAACACTGTATTTCATATTATTTTAATTAACTTTCCTTATGATCTAGATCTTTTATATCTCTATAGCATATCTTACACATTTTAAGTTTGATTTTTAGTCTATTTATCCTTTGTATAGTTTCAGGTTTGAAAATTTGTATTTCATGTTTCTTCCCCAATTTTATAACAGCATTTGTTTTTTTCAATTGCCAGTTAAAATTAGTCATGTTTTAAAATCAACTTTAAAGTTTTCTGTCTTTAAAAATATGGAGAAATTATTCTTTTGTTTTTTATTGTTGTTAGTTTTTTTGTTTGGTTGGTTTTACAGACATGATTTATCTGTATGGCTATCCTGGAGCTCACTGTGTAGAACAGGCTGGCCTTAAACTCACAAAGATCCACCTGCCTCTGCCTCCCAAGTACTGGGATTAGAATCATGTGCCACTACTAACTAACTGTAAGCTTGATCTTATGTTCTCATCATGCTAACTCTAACAACTGAGTCATCTGTTTACTGCTTGTATTTACTTTTATTTATTAATTGTAATGCACACATCACAGTTCTTTTATTTCATAATTATTTTATGATTCTAACGCATTTATATAGGAGAATAATAGATATTTAATTTGTATTATGACTGAAACCATTGCTGTTGTTGACATTGTTTCAAATAGAGTGGTTTAAAAGGTGATAACACTTTTCTAATTACTATTGATATAATTTCAGTCTGGATTTTTGTTTTTATGTGACTTAGTATTGCAATATACTTCTTCATGGTTTCTGATCATTATATAAGTTTCACCTTGCCTTTTAATTATAAACAATTTTTCCTTTAATTTAGTTCAGACTAGCTTCATACACATACTTACTCCAGGATCGATTGCTTCACACTCCTCTTTCTTCTACTTTCTGAATTCTTGCAAGTGTTTGTTTTAATCTTGTGGTTTTCTTGCCTACATGAATCATTATTTCATTTAAAACATTTTTCAAAATAAGAAAACAGAACTGGCTAATTGGTATACAAAAAAAGAACTTACTGTTATTAATCATAAGAAATAAACTATCGCCTTCAATAAAACATCATCACACACTTGAAAAGGTAATTATTAAAACTTCAAGAGATTGAAAGCAATGAGAGAAAAGGAGGTCAAAAATGCCCCCCCCCACCTCAAAAAATAGGGCTAGACAAATTCACTTTAGAATTCAGCCAGGTCTTTTAAAAAATGTGTCCATTTTCATTTGAATCATTTCATGACTCAGAAAATTGCTAATTAATTGTTTATAAATCCAGGACCATCATGCTCCCCCCAATTCAGATAAAGATACAATCATCATGACAAATGAAAATCACAGAAAATGTCTCGAATGAACAGAAATGAACAATGTATTATTAAATACTTAAAAATAAAATTCAAGAACATACAAAAGAGATGATTCATCATGATGAAGTTGAATTACTTCAGAGGTAACTACTATCTTTACCACTGTTGAGAATAGTTCTTGAAGTCTTAGCTAGACAAGTATCACAGGATAACAAAATTGTGTGTGTGTGTGTGTGTGTGTGTGTGTGTGTGAATGAATGTAATGACATTTTCACAGAAATAGAATATATATATATATATATATATATATATATATATAATATATGTATATATACTTATGATGAAATGACATTATTTACAAAAACAGAAAACTATTTTAAAATTTGTTTAGAATCACATAAGACTCCCAAAGCAATCTGAGAATAAAAAATGCTGGAGGGTTTATCCACCAGATTTTATACTACGGAGACATAGTAATAAAAACAGTATTAAAGTGGCAGAAAAACAGATACATCTATATATGGGGCAAAATAAAAGACACAAATATACATATAATTATATATTTGTAATACATAATATATTACATAAATGTACATATAATTACAGTCACCAGTGCTTGATTAAAAATGCCCAAAACACAAATTCGAGACCATGTAACTTCTTTAACTAATGATTCTGGGACATATGTATCACCCTCCACAAAAATCAACTCAAAAAATGTCAAAGATGTCAGTGTTAGCATGTTTTCTATCAGGAATTAAAACTGTTTTAGATTTTGTTTTATTTCATTTGGAATGGCTATCATTAATAAAAAATATAATAAATTCTGTGAAAGATTTGGAGAATGGCAATCTTTATTGTTGTTGAGGGTGTAAAATGGTACATAAAGCATGGAAAGCATTGTAGATATTTCTCAAAAATACAGAAATAGAACTTGCATCTCTACAATTTCTGATCATACTCCTAAAGAATTCATTAGAGATCATTGCACAACCATGTTTATTTTTATTTTATTTAAAATAACCAAGAAATGGAGTCAGCCTAGATATGCAATGAAAATTTGAGATTTGACACATATACACTATGGGAATTTACTATCATAAAGAATAAAGTTATAAAATTTGTGCAAATATTAATGGAACTGAAAACAATATATTAAGTGAGGAATATAAGTCTTAAAAAGAAAACTATCACATTCCCTTTCACTTGTACATTATAGTTTCTAAGTTTTAGATTTACGTGAGACTGTTTGTCCAAAGATACTAGAAGACTAGCAATGGAACTGTGAAAGACTCTTTAAGTGTGAGGGGACGTAGTATGCGTCTAATATAGAAGTGTAAAAGGGAAAACTGAATAAAATGATTTAAAGAGGGAGGAAGGGTAGGGTTTACAGAAAGATGTAGGGATGGAGAGAGGGCTAACCAAACTAATGGTACTTTGAAAAGCTTATACTTTATAAGTTAATCAAAAGTAAAGTGAAAAAATAAGATCTTGATTGAATGTAATCTTCGTGAGTGTTTAAGCTGTTTATAGAAATCTTAAGGTATTGATTGAAAATTCCCATATCAGGTATAGGCTATTTCTTATGAGTTATTGAACAAGAAGTTGTCCTAAGACCCCAAAGCAATACAGACAATTGTCATGATAGCTGGTTCACCACTATATCCAGACAGGAAAAGTTGCCAAAGACACCACATACCTCTAAGGACATAAAGAAATTAATCTTTGGCTGGTTGAAAACTTCCTTTCTGAAGGCCACTTCTTTGTAATTATAGAGTATCTTACACAGCCTTTTGAGAGATAATTATCATCACCAATCTTATTCACCTTTGTACCATCTATAAAAGAATATCCTATTCCAGAAATATAGATCACTATCATAATAGTAATGAGTCTCACATGGGAGAAAATAGTCACTTTATGGTTGTTATATGCTTTATAAGTAAGACACAGTTCGTATTTGTTTCTTTAACCCTGGTCAAAGTATAATGTCTGGGGAAGGTTTTAGGTCTTACTGTTGAAGAAACTTCTCCTGTAAATGGACATGATATGCCTTTCATATTGCATTTTAAATAATTATGCTTTTGTTAGGTAGAACAATATATACTTTAAGATCATATCAGGAATGATAATTTTTTGCAATAAAAATAGATATATAACTGGTTAAATACTGACAAGAAATGAATGTGATTGGCCAATGATAATTGTGAATAAAGATCATATCACTGCTTCCAGGTCCCAGGGACCATATAGAACAACAGGGGTAGGGGGAAGAAATGTAAGAAATAATAAAGGGTAGAAGTATGTGTAATGTTGACGTCTGGGCATGACAAGAGGTGTTACATTGGAAATCACAACAGCTATAACTCTTTTCATAAGATCTCCACTAGACTGGGCCTATCAATACTCTGTCATGGAAGGAGACTCTTCTTATAGTGGTCACTACTTCCTGATCTGAGGATTTGTAGCATGACAAGAGATGATAAGGAAAGAAGAGACATACTCTTCAGTGGTATAGCAATTGGCAAAATGTTCATCCTCTTGTAAACAACCTCCTAAAATCTACTGGGTCATAAGAGAAGTCACAAAAGCAGAAATTATACAAGTTGGGAAGATGAATGAAATTAGGAGGTGAGGTAGTTTGAGAAGAGACCATAGTAGTGACTGAATATAATTAAATATCTTATGGACATGTATTAAAATAAAAACTCATTAATACATATGTATAATATACACCAATATAATATTAATATAAGCAAGATAATAGAAGTGAATTGTTCTATACTATTAACAGAAATGTTATTTAAGACAACTTTAAAAGAGATTATGGAGAGTTCTCAGAAAACCAATAAATGAAACTATCATGTAATTTGACACTTTTCTGGTTATAGCTGGTATTTACATCTATAAAGTCATTTAGATTTCCATGTTTTATCATATTATACATGATGTGAAAACATTGTAAGTGTGTGAATAAAGAAATTGTTCATTGGAACTAGAGACATTACTTAGTAGTTATGAGCCTTTGTTCTTATAGGAAACTTAGGTTATATTTCTAGTACCTATTGGGAGGATTTCATGTATCCTGCTTGAATCATCTTTTGTAAAGACAAGAATTTATATTTAGAAAGGTGATATGGGTTATTGAGAGAAAATACCAAAAACTCTGCTAGCATCAAGTTCTCTGCTGGCACTGAAATGAACAACTGAAAATACAGGAACACACCTTCCTACAATGTAGTGGAAAGCCATCCCAGCAGGTAACACATTATAAGTTATAACCATCCATATTTCCAGTTCCAGAGGATCTGATATCCTATCTGGCATTTAGTCACTGCATGCATGCAATGGATGGAATAAACAAAACACTGGCAAAGAATCGTACATAAATCTTGAGGGGATTATATTAATGTAAAAAAATTCAGAAGTACAAAGAAAAACATAGCTATGTAATGATGTTTACTATTTGAGTTTATGAATCACATGCTAAGTAACATTTTCAGGCTTATTCAGGACATTGTCTAAAATGCAGAAACTGATCACTCAGTTTCCTCATTGCCACCTTCATGTCTTTGTTCCTCAGTGTGTAAATGACAGGGTTCAGGATGGGTGTAATCATGAAGTCCAGAATGGCAAGGAATTTATCCACTGGCACAGTAGGAAATGGCCACATGTACACGAAGATGCA
>JANHMN010000002.1:176030676-176044503 GCA_030674055.1 Rhabdomys pumilio | reverse complement strand
GCCACACCTACTTCAACAAGGTCACACCTAATAGTGCCAATCCCTGTGAACCTGTGGGGATCATTTTTACCCAGACCATCACAATTACTATAATGAATGAATATGCAGAGTGTAGACAACCTTATCCCTGATTTTAGAGGAATTGCTTTGAGTTTCTATTCATTGAAATTAATGTTAGCTATGGGTTTTGTAACTGTCCTTAACATTTTTAGGTATACTCTTGTACCCCTAATCCCTTTATGACTTTTATCATGAAAAGTGTGTTGAATTTGTCAAAGGCCTTTTCTGCATCTAATGAGTTGTTCATATGGTTTTTATTTTTTATTTTGCTTAAATGATTACATTTATTTATTTTCATATATTGTATCATCCCTGCATCTTTAGGATGAAATTTACTTGATTTGGAAAGATGATATTTTTGGTTTGCTTTTATTTCAGATTGTATTTTATTAAGTAGTTTATTCATATTCATACATCTATATTCATTCAAATAATTGCTCTGTGATTTTCTCTCAGTGCTGGGTCTATATGTGGCTTGTTTATCAAAGTAAATGGGACCTCATAAAATGAATTGGGCAATGTTTCTTTTGTTACTGTTTGTGGCATAATTTGAGGAGTATTGGCATTATCTCTTTATAGAAAGTCTGGTAGAATTCTTTGCCCAAATCATCTGCCTTTGGTTTTCGTTTGTTTGTTTGCTTGTTGGTTTCTTTGTTTTATGGTTTTTACTTCTTGGACTCTTAATGGTTTTTTTTTTTTATTTCAGTAAGGCTTATTGGTCTATTTAAATCATTTATCTGATCATGATTTAAATTTGGTATGGAGTACCTACTGAGGTGATTTCCATTCATCTTAGATTTCCAATTTTGTTGAATACAGGTTTTTAAAGTATGTCCTTATGATTTTTTGATTTTCTCAGTGTCTGTTATGCTCCCCAACTCTCCCTTAATTTCTGACTTTGTTAATTTGGATATCATTTCTTAATCTTTTTGTTAATTTAGAAAAGAGTTTGTCAATCTTACTGATTTTATTTAAAAACACCTATTTGTGTCATTAATTTTTGTATTATGTTGTTTTATTGATTCCAGTCATAAATTTGATTATTTCCTCTTATCTACTCCTTTTGTATGTAAATTCTTCTTTTTGTTCTAGAGATTTCTGCTGTGCTGTTATGTTGCTAGTATGAGGTTTCTCTCTCTCTTTTAAAGTAGACACTTTGTGCTGTGAGCTTGCCTCTTAAAACTAAGTAGTTGTTGGTAAAACAGACACTTAGATAAATTTTATGAGTGATCTTTGACAGTACAATCAGAGAGATGAGCTAGCTTATTGAACTCAATAGTTTTTCATACTTCAAATCTTCCTGCTTTGTGTTGTGTACATGTGGATATACTCAGGTTGTATAAGGACAGTGTCTTAAAATCACTGGTTTTTGACTTGGCTTCTACTCACCATCTGAATCTGTCCCAATGAAAAAATTCATAAGCCAACATTGTGAACAAAAGAGAACCCTGTATATAATTATGTTGAATTTCTCTCAGGTGTTTCTTTGTTAAGAATGTTACATTATGCTATATATTTATGAATGTAACATAGGTATAAGCAAAATGGATCGATAAGTCCAGGGTTCTTTTTTTATTTTATTTTATTTTTTTCTTTTTATTGGACATTTTACTTACATTTCAGATGCCATCCCCTTTCCCCATTCCTCCTCCCCCAAAAACCCCTATCCCATGCCCTCCTTTCCTTTTTGCTTTTATACAATTTTCTTTAACTGTTAATCAAAGGCTTTATAAGTTGGTAATGCTCAGTCAGAAGTATAACCCAATACCCAACCTGGATATATAATCTATCTTTGACTGGTGGAGACACGTGAACATCTGTATCCATTGCCCCCTCTCTTTCTCTCTCTTCCTCTCTCTCATCATCTAGCTTCTCCTCTACTTCATCTTCTACTCTCCTTACTCCTTCTCTTCCTCTCGGTACTTCTTCCCCCTTAGCTCCTCCTACATATCACCCTTCCCGTTAAAAAATTTTTTTTCTCTCATTTTTCTCATAATACAATAAGAGCATAGTTATGCCTATTTGTACCAGTGAGGTGCAAGATAGTCCTAATACCCAGTCCATCATTTTGTTGACTAACCAGAACTTCTGTCATCTCTCCTAACTAAAACACTTAGTTTTGAACCTGGCTTTTTCCCTCCCTTGGCTTTAGAATGAATGTCAGTTAAAAACCATCCACTCAGATCTTTTCTCTCAAAGTAAATAGTCAGAATTGGCTATGAGACTATAGGTTTTCAACCCTGTCAGAAATCTAGACTGACTTAGTTAACTGAAATTATGGGAAGCATTAAGCATAGCTTCTAAAACTTAGCCAATTTATAGAGACCACTTAACACCTGGACAGCCCCTATACTACTGAACGTTGGAGCATCAAATCTTCAGCCTTCTGGCCCAGAATCATAAGTCCAGGGTTTAAAATTAGTGAAGTAGTATGAATTTTTTTCTTTAGCAACTAAATGCCACAGTGATAATTTATTCATATTTGCTTTCTACTCTATATAGCCAGAATCCATAGAAAGATTGTTCTCAGGTCTAAGATAAACCTAGAAGCTTCTTCCTGCAGCATATAGGAGCAAATACTGAGACCTATAGCTGGATAGTGCACAGACAGTGAGAAGCCTGAACACTCAGGCCTAAATTAGATCTTTTATTCTTTCATCTTGGCTCAGCAAGCTATGTTAAGAGGATCTGAAAAGATGATAAGACCTAGTTATGACAGAAGACCAGGAATCAAGGCCTTGTACACACTATAAGATCCACAGAGACTAGAGCAACCTAGATAGGTACTGTACATGTCTAAACCATGTAGAGTACCAGTGCTGAGAAGGGTTGTGGACAAAAGTCCCCTACCCTAATCCAGAGGTTATTTCCAATTGATACTCACAAAGTACCAATTAATTTTGTCCAATGGACTCCAACTGCGTACATAAACACACTTAAGGATAGATTCTATACCCAGTTGTAGATGAGCAAGACAAAATAAATTCAGTATTATTTTGAAGTATATTTTCACTATTGTTGTTTTATACTGCTTTAACTGGATTATCTTTCATACCTTACAGATCTTTGTTATGTATTATGATTTCTGATTTTGTGTATTATGGATTTCTGTGTGTGCAAATGTATGTGCCTCAGGGTCAATATGTGTTTCTTGTTCTTTTCTTGGTGTACTTATACTTTTTCTTCCTTTTTTTGTCATGTTTAAAATAAGATGGCTAGAATGGGTTAAATTATGTGTACTTATTAATCTCCCATATCAATTTATATAAATTAAACAGTACTATACATCCCTTATTAGTAGTGATAGTATATTTTGTCTTTTGGATTATAATCCTAACCCTAAATGGCTCATCCATCTTTCCATTTCCACAGAGTATATTTTGAAATTAGGCAGTATTATACCTCTATAATATATTTATATAAGTGATAATCTTGCTTGAAGTCCATATTTTATATATATATGATATATTTATAAATATATTATATATTATATATATTATATATTATACATATACATATACATATATACATACATACATATATACATATATATTATATATATATTATATATATAATATATATATATATATACTGAATCCCTCTATGTCAAGTTTACAGTCATGTTGTTTCACACAAGAAAAAAAGTATTATCCTAAAATTCCTCATGATTTTATTTATGTTCCTATGAACTTCTCATTTCCTTTAGATTATTCACTCCATTGACATGTAGTTATATGTAAAAGTTTGGAGATTATTATTATTGTAATTATAACAATGATTAATTAATTATTAATTATATTGTACTATAAAATATTTGTTAATAATAATAATAACAACTATTATAAGTACCATAATATCTTCTTTTTGCTTTGGGTTGCATACACTTGACTTTCTTTACTTTTTGCAGCTGAAAGATTGTTGATTTTATCTTTAGAAAAATCATGTTTCTAAGTATATATATATATATATTATATATATAATATATATAATGTGTATGTGTGTGTCTGTGCGTGTATACAGTTTTTGAAATCATGCCTTGAAGAGGTATCTGCATGGTCATATTTTTTTATAGTATTACTTATCACAGTCATGATTAGTTGTCAGTTTGATTTTTTCTCTTTTCTTCTTTTTTCTTGCAATTTTTAGAATATTTATTATATCAATTTTCTTTTTTATACTCCTATTTTCATTATTTTTAAATTTATTAATCATTTTATCTGTTTATGTTTCAAATGTTATTCTTCTTCCTGGTTTCCCCTCTACTAACTTCCCACCCATCTCTTTCACTTTTTGTAGTTTGATTTTCAATGAATAACTACCATAATGTTCAAGGTGGTACCATAATATTCACGTCTATGGACAAGAAACTATCTGCAGACAACTGTGAGGCTCTTGCAGGGTCAAAGTGTTACACTTTGCAAAGAGGAGGAGGAGTTGGATTAAGGTTGGCTGCTGGATCTCTTCATTTTCTGGTGCTGTTGCTGCTCTGGAATTGGTGGCAGGCAATGGGGTATATGCCCTGTGGGGCATAGCAGGCTGAGCAGTGCAGCAAGTCAGTGTGGCACAGTGGCAGGATGAGTGTGGTGAGTTCATGGAGCACAACAGAGGCCTAGAAGCCAAGGCTGGGGGCACTGAAGGTGAAGAAACTGCAGTAAGCTCAAGCAGCTTCCAGTGATGTAAGCTTCTGCAGATTATTTTCTTTCCCCAAAGTGTTTACAGTTCTGTAAGACAGACACTTCCAGACAGTCTTTGATAAAATAATCAGTGCACCTTTATGCCTTGTGGATAGGGTCTTATATACATTTAGATTGCTGTGGGGTCTAAAAGCAGATGCTCTCTATTTGCTTAGTCTAAGATATTAAGGATGCTTCACTTGCATGTGGACAGTCTTTGGGTGTTGCCCCTACATGACTGTTTATCACAGTCCTCTCCATGGGGTGTCATGATCACATGTTCCAGGACAGAAACCAGGTTGGGAATAGATGAAGTGCCTACCATTTATGAAAACGGGTTTTTTTTTTACCATTTATCACTGGGGTTTCTGAAACTACTCAGCCTTTTTAGTTTTTGTCTGGTGACACAGTTCCATTTGTCCCACAGTAGTTGATACCATTGTGGGAACTATTCTCCAAATACAGCAGGGCAGATGCAGATATGCCCCTGCCTTCAGGGATTTGACGAGTCCGTAGGGAAGAGGGTGAAAGAATGATAGGACAAGAGACCTGAAGAAGAAGCACCTGTCTGAATGTCTGATCAAGTGCTTGAACTTTATTGTTCCGGTCACCTAATAAAGACAAGCAGGGAGGAGGGTCAGAGTCCAGGGCCATCTGGTAATTGTTAAGTTCTAATTCCTTAGCCCAAACCACTTTCTCATGAGCAAGAGGGCAGTAAAACATTTGTAAGGTTCAAGTTGCTAATTTTCTCTCCCAGGCAGGAAGGCCAATAAGGTCTTCCTTAACTCAGGCTATCTACTTAACTGACATTTATTCTCAGGAAGAAGGAAGTCTTGGCTCCCAGCATTTCCTCCTTTCTAACAATTTTTAAAGAGACTGGTCTGAGAAAGCGAACATTTGGAATCTCACTGATAAAGGAGCGGGCATTGACCAGAGTGGGGAAGATTGACCTGATCCTCCCATTATTATTAGAAATGGTGCCTTTTGGGGGAAGAGAGGGTTAAATGTCTCACGGGCTTCATAGATAAGAGGGTCCTAGTCAGCCGCTTAGATACAAAAGAAATTAACACCAACCTATATGCAATCAGGTTTGCTTCACAAGGGACTCAGATGCAGACAATTCGGAATCTCCCCCTGCGGTACCTCGTCACGCACCCCTTGCAGGTACTCACACTGTGTTTGTGCCATGTTAACCAGCGTGCATCGATCTGAGTTCTATGCAGCTCCTAAAGAAGATATGTCAACACAAAACTCAACCAAGCCTCTATCAGCCAGATCAAGTCTGTAATAATATATTTATAGAGGTTTAGATGCCAGGGAGTCAATTTATTGTTTTATAAAACCAGTGAGTCTGTTAAAGGCTCAAGGACTAAAAGTCAAAAGTAGAAGGAAACTGAACAGAAGACCCAGGACGGAAGGGAGAAGGGTGGTAAGCCAAGGAGAAACAGAGAAGCAGTTTTTAAGTCACCCTTCTTGTTCTCACTGGGATTTTGTCATTTTAATCTCTCTCTGATCTTGGTTATACTATCTCTAACCACCCAGGTATGACCAGTACAAAAACAGCACTCCCCTTTGAAAGCAGCACATAGTCCCTTGTTGAAGGAAAAACAGATCCAACTCTCTGCATTTTTGGAGGACCACTTCAGACAATGAAATAGTGATTTTTCCAGATTAGTGGTGCAAATCTCTAACTGTTCAATGTCCTTGTCAATGACTCCTCAAAGTTCTGAGTAGTGCAAGTTACAGAAGCCGGTATCAGGGTAAGAACCTCCAAACACCACTGGTGGCTCCATTTTATCTGGAAAGGAAAAAAGAAGGGAATTCTCAGGGAGATCTCTCTTCCCTGGATGTCAATTGTTATTTATCTTATCTATAATTGGGTCTGGCTTTGTGGAAGTATCTATTTGTTTTACTAATTTTTCTGGAGCCATCTAGCTATGCCTTCTTTGCTTTCAAATAGACATATCAATCCTCAGCCCCATATAAGAATTGGGTCTGGGTCATTCCACTTAAAGGTAAGAGGGTCCTTCCACATAACTGTGGCATAATTTTTATTGTTCTTAGGGTGCCAGAGGCGATCAGCAGTAGATTTGCCATGAGTGACCAGATTTAGAAAATTGAGAACAAATAAAGCACAATGAAGAATATTTCTAGGGGACCCCTTCTGGGTGTAACTCCCCCTCTTTTGTTTATTAAAAGCCAATTTTTCAGTATTCCTTGTAAAACCCGGGCAAAAGCACCAGTAGCTGCTCTTCCCACACTCAGAAAGTTATGGAGATTTTAAAGTTCCATAATATCTGTTTCACAATACCTTGTCTTTGAGGATTATAAGGAATTCCAGTAATATGGGTGATATTAGATTGTCAACAAACATCTCAAATGTCTGACTGCAATAGCCAGTTTTATCTATTTTAATCTGATATGGAACACCAAGCATAGAAAGATAATGTAGGCAATAACTAATTTCATTTTTAGTTGTTTCTCTTGTTAAGGCAGTTGCAACTAGAAAGCCTGAAAAGGTGTCAAGTCACATGTACATATTTTAATTTTCCAAAATCAGAAATGAGTAACATTCACTTGTCATAATTGGTTAGGTATAAATCCTCAAGTATTAACACCATTATGAAAATATTGAGGACACTGAGAACAAGTTTTTGTAATTTTACTTGTACGCTCTCTAGAAATACCAAATTATTGTCCCAAACTATTATTATTAAACATATGTAACAATCACTAAGCAACAGGACATCCCCTTGGAGCAGATCTCTGCAGATCTATGAAGATGTACTGTCATGTGATGATGTTATATAGACAAATAGATGACTTGTCAAGTCTTAATGATGATCCTATAAGAATCCTTAAAATTATATCAATGATCATTAAGTTTTTATAACTGGACTGCTATTAGACCCTTCTCTGATAATCAAAGCTGCAATGAGAACTCTGTCAGTCTCCCAAGTGTCATCAGTCAATTGCTCTTAGACAGCAATCAGAGTTTCTCCTACTCAGAGCACATTTTAAGAGGCTATAAAAACAATTAGCCAAAGGACAATAAAAAGGAACCAACAATTTACTATAGGTACCAGGACAGAAGATAAAATATTGCCTGGGCCTATCTATACCAAACTTCACTAATAACTTACTTACAGCTTCAAACCTCCAGTGAACCTTTGGAGCTAGATTGGTGATGGTCGTCCAGCCAGACAATCTCTCTCAATGGACATGCATGTAAACATTCTCTGTTGCAAACCTCCACCTCAACCCATGATTTGACCTTTGGTGAACTTGTAATGAACCCTGCAACATGTGATCATGAATTCTGAAAGATGCATAAGCACTGAGGAAAAAGAGAGGAGAGGCAGATACAATAGAGAGATAGAATAGAATTTTTTGCCTATTTCCACTTAGAATAGCATATAGAAGTTTTCCATTTTCCCAGATAGAATAGAAATTTTCTTTTGTCTCCACTCAGTACCTTTCCACTTCTCCCCTAGCTTTCACAGAAAACCTTTCAAACTTAGAAGGCCTATAACCTGCCTGGTACACAAATCTGCTGTGGCATTTTTCTAGGAGCCAGGCAATCCAGTATGAGCTCTTAAATGTCTTATAAAGTTAAGGAAAAGTACATGTTTCTTCAATTAATCTGTATTTGTAAAATTTGAGAATTAGCAATATCTAAATAAGGAATAATTTTAAGCAATTAAAAACCATGAACCATATTACTGGCTAAGAGTATACAAATTGAAAGCTTGATTATTTAGCATTTCAAACAGTGGCTACAGCACATAATTCAATTATTTTTGCTGAAGCAGGGGGAAACTCAAGAGAATGAACATGTGATCCAATTACATATACTGTCTTCCCATTAGATGAGCTGTCTGTAAATACAGTAAACACATTTTCTATGGGCTGCATGTGTAAATTTATATGAAATACATAAATATGTGTAGAGGAAAAGTGTAATAACTTGTTTTTTGGATAATGATTATCGAATTTGTCTAAAAATCGGTCGTGTAATAGGCCAAATATCAGTATTCTTTAATAACTAATTTAATTGCTGTTTGGAATAAGGAATATTTCATTAAGTTCTTCTCAAAATACTTTTGTGATCCTGACCTACAATTCTGTATTAACACAGCAACAGCTTCAGTACAGGGTGTTAAAACTTTCTTTGTAGCTAAAGAAATATGAATCTACATTAATGATCCCTTTTGCCAAAGAATTGCTGTGAAACAGCCAACAATTGATCAGTCTGTATAACATAACTATTGATAACTAACAGCTTCCTCTACTATCTACAAAGCTATTCTTCTTTCATCAGTTAATTGTCAAGGGAAGTTAGAATTTGCATTTCCCTTGAGAATGTCAAACAGAGGTTCAAGTCCTCCTGTGTTGAGCTTAAGGTGAGGTGTTAGCCAATTAGCATCTCCTAGAAGCTTTTGAAAATAATTTAAAGTAAGTAAACTATCTTTTCTTCTTTTAATTTTTTTGTGCCACAATTTATTTAAAAACATAACTGGTGTCTCAAATATTGAAAAGATAATTACCTTTGAATGTTTTCTACAGCAACAAGCATTCCCTAAAATTTTAAAGCTCATTGTATGAGAGCAAAGGCTTGTATTAAAACTCCTTCAGAGGGATCAGCTAATAAAATACCATACAATGAATAATATACACTGAAAGATTCAAACTCCTAACTTTTTGTATTAAAGCAGCAACAATTTTTTTTTTTTTTTATATAATGAAGGGCTATTAGCTATTCCTTGAGGAAGAAATTTTCAATGATATCACTGCATGGGCTCTCAAAAATTACTAGCAAATATGCTAAATACAAACCTCTTACAATTGTCAAGATGTAAAGGAATAATATAAAAACAATCTTCTAAATCTATGACAATTTTATATGCATTTCCTGGAATGACAGCTGGAGTAGACTATAATATTCCACAAGTTTCATAAATCTTCTAGGTAAGTCTGTCTTTGCTCTGTATGGCTAGATAGCTGTGTAGCAGGCCACATTAGCATTCTTATAAGTCAATTGTAACAAAAGGAACTGTTTATCAGGACTTTGTTTGATCCCAGATAAAACTCCCACTGATCTCTTTTTCAGTCTTAGGGGGTGGGGGTCTAAATTTGCCACTACCACTTTATCTAATAAAATTGGCAGCAGGCCTGTACTGTGTCACAGTTGTTTTCAACTTACTACTCTTGCAATCATCTCCACCTGTTCTATCCTCTTTTCATTCATAAACATGGATGAGTTAAAAATTCTTGAGCTTGTGCTTGAACTGGCAATTGCAGCCAATGGAATACTGGCAGTTTAACTATATTTTTATGTTTTTATTTTTTGCAACAGTAACCATAACTTTGGGAAACAAAACCAATTTTTAACAATGCAAACAATGTATTTTTTCTAAAGTCAACACCAAGTACATTGAAAGATAGAAAAATTTAAGTTGACCCCCTGAACCCTACTCTTAAAAGCAAAGACATAAAAACCTGTAAGTCAAACACTGTGGCACTGTAGAGTGAAAAATTATAAAGACCATTTTATAAAATATATACAGGCTCACTAGTCCCAGGAAGGCGGAACTGAATGTAGGATTTCGGGCCTTCA
Source organism: Rhabdomys pumilio (assembly GCA_030674055.1). Taxonomy (NCBI): domain Eukaryota; kingdom Metazoa; phylum Chordata; class Mammalia; order Rodentia; family Muridae; genus Rhabdomys; species Rhabdomys pumilio. The sequence goes on along the minus strand of JANHMN010000002.1, from coordinate 176,034,153 downwards.
TTGCCCCATACATTCCTCAAGGCTTAGGGAAGAAAATCCACCTGTGGGTGGGGTAGGCCCAAAGCAGGAAGACAGATTCCTGGCCACAAAGAAAAGTAAAAAGGCATGCCCAGACAAGTCCTAACTAGCCATCCTGCCGCCTCTGCAAGTTGCTGATATTTGAAATAACCAATCATGTGTAACCGCGTGAGAATTCCTTCCTTTCCCTACCCCCTACTATAAAAGGTTCCTTAGCCTACCACGCGGGGTCAAACTGTACTCTTGCACGAGTATGCAGTTTGAACGCTGGCTGCCAGCTCTCTTCCCTAATAAACCTCTGCTAATTACATCCAGGTACGGTGTCTTGGAGTTTGTGGGTGTTCGCGACTTCCCGAGACTTGAGTAAGGGTCTCCCGAATTTGGGAGTCTTCAGCACCTCAGTCCCAGGAAATTAGCTAACCATTCAACTAGTTGGCCCTAACTAAACAAGCACTGAGATTATTGGTGCCAGGATGCTAAAAGTTTGAGATAAACCTGACCTCTTTGAACCAGAGCTCATGATAGTGTAAAGCTAGTCTAAACTAGCCAATTATAAAGTGACTCACCATCCATCTTAAAAATTTAAGATCAAATGTATCAATGACCTAGTGACATGTCCCCTTTCTTCCCCCTTCCCTAACTCCACCCCCACCTGGTTTGTAGATTCTCCCCTTAAAAGCTGTAAAAATCTGTCGCTGGGTGCTGATTTCCTCTACTCCTGCATGGGAAAGATGCCCTAGCATGATAGTTTTGAGTAAACCTCTTGCTATTGCATCAAGCTGTGTTTCTCGTGAGTGATTTGGGGTATGTCTGCAGTTCTCCACGGATTGTGAGGTTCTTTTCCCTTGGGCTTTACAACATTACTTTCATCTTACAAAGTTTGACTGCCAATTCTCATATATGAATGTATGATAGTGCAGCTTTTAATATCTCATTAAAAAGACATTTTAAATCTTATCCTTTATACATCTGGTTTCTGAATGATTCCAACCCTGAGTTATCAGTTTTAATCTGTTTTTTTTTGTAACCAAAAGTTGCAAACTTTTAATCATACCCAATAACGTATAGGCTAATAATGTATAACCAAGACACGTAGAACTTTTTAATACTTTTAAAAGCAGTCAGAAACAAAGGTGAAGTAGATACTCATTTTATATATTTTATCCAAACAAATTTTTCTTACTTTTTTTAGCTGTAATTTCAAGCGAAAAGCACCTTGTCATTTGTTGAACCCAATAAACCAATAAACACTGTCACAGAAATTTTTCTGGGAAAAAACAAAACAAAACATCAGTTTCTTTACCCGGGAAGCCAAAGAGCTATTGGCCTCTCCAAGTGCAGCTTATGCAAATAATCACTCCTGCCAGGGCTCCTCCTGCTGTGCCTTACTTCCAACAACAGAGCAAAGTAATTTATCTATCAGCTTCTGTTGTATAAACTGAGAATGCCTTTTAAGAACGTTTTAAGCTAAATCAAGCCAGAAGTTTTATCCATTTTTTTTTGAACGTGAAAACATAGAACAATCATTCAAACGAAACAAAGACAGACAATAGACACACATGGACAAATTTTGCGCTCCAAGGACAGACAATAGATGAAGAAAGCATAACTAAGAATCTCTCTGGTAGGAGCCAGGACTTTTGTTTCTCTCCTGCTCCCAGGAGGGCTCTAAAATAGGATTTTCCTTTTCTTTTGCTAACATGCCTGAGAGCAGACAACTGGTTTAGCCCATTCTCTCTCTCATTTTCAAGGCCTAAGTTTTCATCTCCTCCTTAGGAGGTGTAGGATTTTGTCATTAATAGTTCCCTCTTGGGGAAACCACAGACAAACACTGCCAATGAATCCAAAGAATCTTTTAAGATCTTTTTTCTTAAACCTTACTTTTTTTGCCCTGAGGACTCTTTGAGACCCTTTAAGAGCAAATCATGTTTGCTCAATGCTTGTCCTGCAACTGTGTTGCTTTTTCTTACCTTCACCAGATCAATCTCCCAGGCAAGTAACTCTGTGGTGATCACAACACAGACATCTTTCTTCTCCCCAGAGAAGTGAAGGTCCTATGCTTGCAGGACGTCCCTGTAGAAGTAACGTTCAATCGGACCCCTCACCCAAAGGGCTACATTTCAGGTGCCAATATGCCCCTGACATTCGTTCTCAGGAAGAAGGTAATAAGGCATTCCTTAACTCAGGCTATCTACTTAACTGACATTTGATCTCAGGAAGAAGGAAGTCATAGCTCTCAGCACAGATACATACTCATCAATTGTTTCAGCTTGCATGAAACCTTACCAGCTACAGCCAGAAGTGGGAAGGTGGGCACAAAATATAGTCACCTACTGAGGAGCTATTGCCATTTTTATTTTTTTTGCAATTGGAGTGGAATGGTACAGATACTTTCCTGTAGAGTTATGATCCCAGATAGGCTCACTACGTATCAGGGCAGTCCTTATTACCAAGAATAACTGAGCAATGGAAAGTGGACTCAGTGGAGAAAGATGGGGGAAAAAACAGTGTCAAAGTTGGGTGAGAAAGGATGGGAAAGAAAGGAGTTGGAGGAAGAAAATATATTAACAATTTGAAAAAGAAATTAAATTGGTATAAACACTACCAGCTTACATTCAATTTAATATTAAACACAGAATAATAGAGGTAGATACAAAACAGTGACCTCCATATAGCTTACAGATGCCCATTCTTGTAACATGTATACACACATGGCTACACCTCACATAAATACCAAGTAAGGAATACTACGGGATATGTCCATTATTTGTGCTGTGATAATATCTTCATGGATGAATGAATGCATGTATCAACACTTCTTAAATTTTAAGTTTTAAATTTGTTGTATCTTATTAATTTATTTATAACTTATTTATTTAATTAAATTAATTAATTTATGCACTTTTCTTTTTTCAATTACTTTTATTTCTTTTTGTTTTCTTTTTTCTTCTCTCACATAAAATACACCAACTGTAGCCTCTCCTTCTACTCGGAGAGCAGTTACTAGTCCAATCATCATCAGAAAGATTTCTTTCAGCAACTGATTAGAACTGATACAAACACCCACAGTCAAACATTAATCAATTACTTTTTAATTCAGCCTGGCACTCAGTACACAGGCAGAGTGACATCATATGCTTTGTCATAATTTAAAAGAATAGTCTCTATGTCAGGGAGATGAGTCCCTGTTATCCTATAAAACCACATGAACCATGTGCTTCCCTGTTCATATCATTGCTGGTGTTCTAGTTCTCTGAGCTTCCACTAGAATGGCCTGGTCTGCAGTCTGTAACATTCTAAGGATTTTGTATCAAAAGTCGTCAATTCTTCAGTTCAGTTTCTAAAGTATGACTACATTATGATAGTGACCAGTGATGGCCCTACATCTCAGTATCAATTTTTCTATAATAACCAATTTCTCAGTGCTATTATAATATATATTATACAATATATAATGAA
>JANHMN010000002.1:176011014-176027404 GCA_030674055.1 Rhabdomys pumilio | reverse complement strand
TGGCACTGCTATTGTTGCAGAGGAGACCTGTAACCCTGACTACTTGCCTTGCATTGGCTGCCCAAACCTCTTTATTTCCTTTTTTATGATACTAACACATTCCAATTTCCTGGACAGATTGAAGCCCACAAACCTATTTGTCTGCATTCCACAAAGAATACTGCGTCTCATTTTAAAAATAGTTTTATTGTAATAAATTATATAACTACTAATTAATAAATGTAATTTACTAGGATGTGTCTACCTAATCTCTTTTTTCTTTCTAGTAATAGTCTTGCATCTGAAACATACTTTGGCAAATATTCAAGTAGCTGCTTAAGTTTCTATTGTTGTGTATCTTAATAACATGCATCTCTAGCCCTTCCCCGGACCCTGGTGGACTGATCAGCCAGACAGCTGATCTGCTACCCCTTGGAAACTGCATCTGGCGGCATCCTAGCCAGCTTAGGGACCATGGAGTTGCAGCCAGACAGCTGATCTGCTACCCCGAGCGGCACTAGCCAGCTAAGGGACCACGGAGTTGCAGGTAGGAACAGCTGCTCAGCGCCCTAAACCCCAGAAGCACAACTGGCAGTAGGGAGATCTCAGAGTGCACCTGGTACCCAGAACCCTCTCCACCGGAAAAACCACGCCCCTTCTGCCCCTTGCCTGGACCCCAGTGGACTGAACAGTCCCACAGCTGATCTGCTCCCCTGAGGAAACTGTATCTGGGGGCATCCTAGCCAGGTCAAGAAATGCAGAACTGCAGAGCAGGGGACACCATATCCTGAAGCATCCTAGAGGAGCAACTAAACTCAGAGCAGCAAATACCTAGCTGGTCTAATGCTGAGGAGACACCATATCCCGAGATAACCTAGAGGAACCACTGTAGCCAGAACAGCTGGAGCTCAGGATCATAGAGTCATCCGGACCCCAAGGAGTTCTGACACAACCAAGATAACTGGAAAGGCAGACTCCAGTCAGAACCAGTGAGTGTGAGTAGCACTACAGTTAACCAAAAGGGAAAAGGCAAGCATAAGAATGTAAACAACAGAAACCAAAGTTACTTGGCATCACCAGAACCCAGTTCTCCTACCATAGCAAGTCTGGAACACCACATCACACCGGAAAAGCAGGACTCAGAATTAAAATCACTTCTTATGATGATGATGATGGAGGAATTTAAAAAGGACATAAACAACACTCTCAAAGAATTTGAGGAGAACATAGGTAAACAGGTAGAAGACCTTAAAGAAATACAAGAAAATACAATCAAACAGGTGAAGGGATTACACAAAACTGTCCAGGATCTAAAAATGGAAGTAGAAACAATAAAGAAATCCCAAAGGCAGACTACCCTAGAGATAGAAAACCTAGGAAAAAGATCAGGAGTTATAGACGCAAGAGTCACCAACAGAATACAAGAAATAGAAGAGAGAATATCATACGCAGAAGATACCATGGAAAATATAGACACAACGGTCAAAGAAAATGTGAAATGCAAAAAGCTCCTAACACAAAACATCCAGGAAATCCAGGACACAATGAGAAGACCAAACCTAAGGATAATAGATATAGATGAGGATGAAGACTCTCAACTTAAAGGACCAGTAAATATCTTCAACAAAATTATAGAGGAAAACTTCCCTAACCTAAAGAAAGAGATGTCCTTAAATATACAAGAAGCCTACAGAACCCCAAATAGACTAGACCAAAAAAGAAATACCTCCCGTCACATAATAATCAAAACATCAAATATACAAAACAAAGAGAAGATACTAAAAGCAGTAAGGGAAAAAGGCAAAGTAACACATAAAGGCAGACCTATAAGAATTACACCAGATTTCTCACCAGAAACTATAAAAGCCAGAAGATCCTGGACTGATATCATACAGGCCCTAAGAGAACACAAATGCCAGCCCAAACTACTATACCCAGCAAAACTCTCAATCAATATTGATGGAGAAACCAAAATATTCCATGACAAATCCAAATTTACACAATATCTTACCACAAATCCAGCACTTCAAAGGATAGTTGGAGGAAAACTCCAACACAAGGAGGGAAACTGCAACCTAAAAAAAACAAGAAAGTAATCCTCCAACAAACCAAAAGAAGGTAGCTATACAAACATAACTATACTGCCAATAACAAAAATAACAGGAAACAACATTCATCTTTCCTTAATATCTCTTAATATCAATGGACTCAATTCTCCAATAAAAAGACATAGACTATCAGACTGGATACATAAACAGGACCCAACAATCTACTCCATACAAGAAACACACCTTTGTGAAAAAGACAGATACTACCTCAGAGTAAAAGGTTGGAAAACAGTCTTCCAAGCAAATGGCCCAAGAAACAAGCCAGAGTAGCCATTCTAATATCAAATAAAATCAATTTTCAACCAAAAGTAATCAAAAAAAGACAAAGAAGGTCACTTCATACTTATCAGAGGAAAAATGTACCAAGAGGAACTCACAATTCTGAACATCTATGCCCCAAATGCAAGGGCACTCACATACATAAAACAAATTTTACTAAAGCTTAAAGCATACCTTGCACCTCACACAATAATAGTGGGAGATTTCAACACCTCACTCTCAGCTATGGACAGATCGTGGAAACAGAAACTAAACCGAGACACAATAAAACTAACAGAAGTTATGAACCAATTGGACTTAACTGACATCTATAGAACATTTCATCCTAAAACAAAAGAAGGTACCTTTTTCTCAGCACCTCGTGGTACCTTCTCCAAAATAGACCATATAATTGGTCACAAAACAGGCCTCAACAGATACAAAAAGACTGAAATAATCCCTTGTACTCTATCAGACCACCATGGATTAAGACTCGTCTTTGACATGGACAAAAACAACGGAAAGCCCACATATACATGGAAACTGAACAATGCTCTACTCAATGATAACTTGGTCAAGGAAGAAATAAAGAAAGAAATCAAAGACTTTTTAGATTTAAATAAAAATGAGTCCCACTTCATATCAAAATTTGTGGGACTCCATGAAAGCAGTACTGAGAGGAAAAATCATAACTCTAAGTACCCACAAAAAGAAAATGGAAATAGCTTACATTAACAATTTGACAGCACACCTGAAAGCGTTAAAACAAAAAGAAGCTAATATACCCAAGAGGAGTAGACAGCAAGAAATAATCAAACTCAGGGCCGAAATCAACCAAGTTGAAACAAAAAGAACTCTACAAAATATCAACAAAACCAGGAGCTGGTTCTTTGAGAAAATCAAGATAGACAAACCCTTAGCCAGACTAACCAAAGGGCACAGAGACAGCACTCAAATCAATAAAATTAGAACTGAAAAGGGAGACATAACCACAGAAACAGAGGAAATTAAAAAAATCATTAGATTCTACTACAAAGGCCTATACTCAACAAAATTCAAAAATTTGGATAAAATGGACAGCTTTCTAGATAGATACCAGGTACCAAAGTTAAACGAGGAGCAGATAAACCTTCTAAACAGTCGAATTACCCCTAAAGAAATAGAAGCAGTCATTAAAAATCTCCCCACCAAAAAAAGTCCAGGGCCAGATGGTTTTAGTGCAGAATTCTACTAGACCTTCCAGGAAGACCTAATACTAATTCTCTTCAAACTATTCCACAGAATAGAAACAGAAAGAACAATACCCAATTCCATTCTACAAAGCTACAATTACACTCATACAAAAGCATCACAAAGACCCAACAAAGAAAGAGAACTACAGACCAATCTCTCTTATGAATATTGATGCAAAAATACTCAATAAAATTCTCGCAAACCGAATCCAAGAACACATCAAAGCAATCATCCATCATGATCAAGTAGGTTTTATACCGGAAATGCAGGGTTGGTTCAATATTCAAAAATCCATTAATGTAATCAACTACATAAATAAACTCAAAGAAAAAAACCACATGATCATCTCACTAGATGCTGAGAAAGCTTTTGACAAAATTCAACATCCCTTCATGTTAAAAGTCCTGGAAAGAGCAGGAATTCAAGGTCCATACCTAAAAATAGTAAAAGCAATATACAGCCAGCCAGTAGTCAACATCAAACTAAATGGAGAGAAACTGGAAGCAATCCCACTAAGATCAGGGACTAGACAAGGCTGTCCACTCTCACCCTACTTATTCAATATAGTACTGGAAGTCCTAGTTAGAGTGATTAAACAACAAAAGGAAGTCAAAGGGATACAAATAGGAAAGGAAGAAGTCAAAATTTCTCTATTTGCAGATGATATGATAGTATACTTAAGTGATCCTAAAATTTCCATCAGAGAACTCCTAAACCTGATAAACGATTTCAGTAAAGTGGCTGGATATAAAATCAACTCAAATCAGTAGCCTTCCTATACTCAAAAGATAAACAGGCTGAGAAAGAAATTAGGGGAATGACACCCTTCACAATAGTCACAAACAATATAAAATATCTTGGAGTGAACCTAACCACTCAAGTGAAATATCTGTATGACAAGAACTTCAAGTCACTGAAGAAAGAAATAGAAGAAGACCTCAGAAGATGGTAAGATCTCCCATGCTCCTAGATTGCCAGGATTAATTTAGTAAAAATGGCCATCTTGCCAAAAGCAATCTATAGATTCAATGGAATCCCCATCAAAATTCCAAATCAATTCTTCATAGAGATAGAAAGAGCAATTTGCAAATTTATTTGGAACAACAAAAAACCCAGGATAGTGAGAACTATTCTCAACAACAAAAGAACTTCGGGGGGAATCACCATCCCTGACCTCAAACTGTACTACAGAGCAATAGTGATAAAAACTGCATGGTATTTTTACAGACACAGGCAGGAAGATCAATGGAATTGAATTGAAGACCCAGAAATGAGCCCACATACCTATAACCTATGGTCACTTGATCTTTGACAAAGGAGTTAAAACCATCCAGTGGAAAAAGGACATTTTCAGCAAATGGTGCTGGTTTAATTGGAGGTCAACATGTAGAAAAATGCAAAGCGATCCACTCATATCACCTTGTACAAAGCTCAAATCCATGTGGATAAAAGACCTTCACTTAAAACCAGGTACACTGAAACTAATAGAAGAGAAAGTGGGGAAGACCCTGGAATACCTAGGCACAGGGGAAAAGTTTCTGAACAGAACACCAATTGCTTATGCTCTAAGATCAAGAATTGACAAATGTGACCTCATAAAATTGCAAAGCTTCTGTAAGGCAAAGGACGTCAATAAGACAAAACGGCAACCAACAGAGTGGAAAAAGTTCTTAACCAATCCCACATCAGATAGAGGGCTAATATCTAAGATATACAAAGAAGTCAAGAAGTTATACTTCAGAAAACCATACAACCATATTAAAAAATGGGGAACAGAGCTAAACAAAGAATTCTCAATAGAGGAAATTCGAATGGCAGAGAAGCACCTTAAGAAATGCTCAACATCCTTAGTCATCAGGGAAATGCAAATCAAAACAACCCTGAGATACCATCTCACACCTGTCAGAATGGCTAAGATCAAAAACACAGGTGATAGTAGATGCTGGCGAGGATGGGGAGAAAGAGGAACACTCCTCCATTGTTGGTGGGATTGCAAACTGGTACAACCATTCTGGAAATCAGTCTGGTGGTTCCTCAGAAAACTGGACATAGCATTACCTGAGGATCCAGCTCTAACACTCCTGGGCATATACCCAGAAGACGCTCTAACATATAATAAGGACATATGCTCCACTATGTTCATAGCAACCTTATTTATAATACCCAGAAGCTGGAAAGAACCAAGATGTCCATCAACAGAGGAATGGATACAAAAAGTGTGGTACATCTACACAATGGAGTATTACTCAGCTATTAAAATGAATGAATTTGAGAAATTTATAGTTGAATGGATGGATCTAGAAATTATCATCCTGAGTGAGTTAACCCAATCACAAAAGCACACACATGGTATTTACTCACTGTTAAGTGGATGTTAGCCCAAAACCTTAGAATAGCGAAGACTCAACCCACAGACCACATGAAGCTCATGAAGAAGAAAGACCAAGAGGGGATGCCTCAGTTCTACTTAGAACCAGTAACAAAAATACTCAAGAGAGCAATTATGGAAACGAAACATGGGACAGAAACTGAAGGAGGAGCCATCAGGAGACCATTCCACATGGGCATCCATCCCATGTACTGTCACCTAAGCTAGACATTGATGTGGATGGCTGGAAATGCATGCTGTCAAGAACATGATATAGCTGTCTCCTTAGAGATCTGCCAGAGACTGACACATTCAGAGGACGATGCTCACAGCTAACCACTGATAAGATCAAAGGTTTCCCAATGGAGAACTTAAAAGACTGAAGGAGCAGGAACAGTTTGTGACCTCAAGAGGAAAGCAACAATACCAAACAACCAGAGCCCCCCAGAGTCTAAACCACCAGCCTGGGAGCACATAGGGAGGGACCTACAACTCTAGCGGTATAAGTAAGGGAGGACGGCCTTGTTGGCCATAGGTGGGAGAGGATATACTTGGTCCCATGAAAAACGAACACAGAATGGAGGGGGGGGAATGTGAGGGTGAGGAGGGAGTAATGGGGGTGGGGGTAGGTGCGGGCACAGCCTCATAGAAGGGATATAAGGAGGGAGGATGGGATAAGGGTTTCCTGGGTGGTGGGGGAAATGGGATAAGAGGATAAAACTTGAAATGTAAATGTTATAACCAACTACATAAAAGGGGGAAAAAGTTGTTAGAACCAACATCTTTAAAAAAAAATGTCAGCCCTCTAGGAAAAAAAAATTATTTTTTCTTGATACTAAAACTTGTCCAGAAAATTGTATATTGCAGAATACACAGCCTTGGTGTATCTACTCATCAAGCAAAACGAGCAGACCTATTCAAACCTCCGGTGTCTGGGAATTCCATCTGGATGCAGTGAAGACACAGAGTCAGAAGCTTATCAATTTACTCTTCCCCTCCACCCCTCTTCTAATATCTCAACGCGCGTAATCAGCTTGAAGAAGTTAAAGAAGAGTCAGCGCCCCTATTCCCTGGGCTTGGGGACTAAGGCAATTAATATTGGGCTGTCTCTCTGTAAAAAAGTAGCGGTTTTGTTGGAACAGGGAAGATTAGCTAGGATTTATGGCATAGCCATAACCTGTTGGTAGAAATCTGTATAATTTAGTATCAAGAAGAAGTTATAATTTCTTAGATGGTACAAAATTCACTTGGACTTCAAATTTAAGGTTTTCATTGGTATAAGCTTCTTATTGATATGAAAGTGAAATGAATATTGATACTCTCATGGGCATTGTGCCTGTATAACATATTTAGAAATAAAAGGTTTAGACCCAGTCCTTCTTTAACTTTTTTAACTGATTTGGGATGATTAGCCTGCGAGTTAAGGGACTATAGCAAATTCATGACTTTGAGTTTATTGTTAGGGTGTTTTCTATATTTTATTTAGAAATAGCTGAGAGGAGTTAACAGACAACAGTCCAGGTTACCTTACATGGATAGTTGGATTTCAAAACATCAGAAATCCATAGAATTGATGTCACAAATATTTCTATATGAATGTTCATTTTGATTAGAGACCTGTCTGCTCCTGATAGCTTCCTGTCTTGGATTCTAAGAAGAAATTGAGCATCCTTGGAGTTACTCCAGTTGTGGTGTGACAGCCACTGGGCAAGAATTGTCTCTCTCCATCTACAGACAAATTACTGTCCAGAAAAGGACACACTTGCAGAATAGTCGACTGATTATATCTGCCTAGACAGAGTAAACTGCCCTTAATAATTCTGCAGCACTAAAGTCTGTCAGATGAATTTGGGCCAGAAGGCTGAAGATTTGATGCTCCAACGTTCGGTAGTATAGGGGTTGTCCAGGTGTTCAAGCGTCTCTATAAATTGGCTAAGTTTTAGAAGCTATGCTTAGTGCTTCCCATAACTTCAGTTAATCTAGTCATTCTGGATTTCTGACGGCGTTGAAGAACTATAGACTCATAGCCAATCCTGGCTATTTACCTTGAGAGAAAAGATCTGAGTGGATGGTTTTCAGCTGACATTCATTCTAAAGCCAAGAAAAAGCCAGGTTCAAAATTAAGTGTTTTAGTTAAGCGAGATGACAGAGATTCTGGTTAGTCAAAAAGAGGAGGGACTGGGTATTAAGACTATCTTGTACCTCACTGGTACAAATAGGAATAATTATGCTCTAATTGTATTTTGTGAGAAAAGTTTTATTTTAACAGGAAGGGTAATATGTAGGAGGAGCTAAGGGGGAAGGAGCACCGAGAGGAAAAGATGGAGTAAGGAGAGGAGAAGAGGAAGTAGATGAGAAGCTAGGTAATGAGAGAGAAAAAGAGAGAGAAAGTGAGAGGGGGCATGGAGGCAGAAGTTCACATGTCTCCACCAGTCAAAGATAGTTTACATAGCTAGGTTGGGTATTAGGTTACACTTCTGATTGAGCATTACCATACTTATAAAGCCTTTGATTAACATTTAAAAAAATTGTATAAAAGCAAAAATGGAAAAGGGGGCACGGGATAGGGGTTTTCTAGGGAGGGGAAATGAGGAAAGGGGTTGGCATCTGAAATGTAAATAAAATATCCAATAAAAAACATGCATCTCTAATTTTTCTCTTTTAGATGTAACTGATGCTGGGTACTGCACCTGTCTTCAAGAATCTAAGACTGGACATATCAAGGACCTAGGAGAAAAAACAATATGTCTGTTCTACTAATGAATATAGCCATAAGATGACTCCTAATTGCCTAATGTCAGTGTTTTGCTCAACCATCACTATAGAAGCTTGTTCCTGAAGCATATGGGAGCAAATAGTGAGACCTACAACTGGACAGTACACAGACAGTGAGAAACCTTGAACACTCAGTCCTAAATTAGATCTCTTTAATCAATCCTTTTGGCTCAGGGAGCTATGTGGAAGAGGATCTGTAAGATTATAAGGGCCAGTGAGGACAGAGGATAAAGAAACAAAGAATTGTAGACACAATAGAAACCACAGAGTCTGTAGAAGCATAAACAGGTTCTGTTTACATCTAAACATATAGGTCCCCAGTGCTGAGAAGGGTAGTGGACATATGCTCCTAACCTAATCCAGAAGCTATCTCCAATTGGTAGTCACTAACACAGGAAAAATAACTTTTTTTAATGTGGTCTCACTGGGTATATCAATTCATGTAGGGCAGGAAACACATCCCCAGGAGGAAATGGCTAACACACTGTTACTTTTGAAGTATGTTCTTGTTGTTGTTTCATAATGCTTTACCCGGACAGTCTTTCAACCCTTACAGGTCTTTTGTTAGGCATTATGATTTATGATTTTGTGTTTCCATCCACTTCTGTGTGTGTAAATATGTGTTGTTTGGTTGTTTGAGTGGTTGGTGGATTGATTTTTTCTGTGTCTGTGTGAATTATTTTTGGCCATATCTTCTCTTCTTTCTTCTTTTTCTTCTTCTTCTTCTTCTTCTTCTTCTTCTTCTTCTTCTTCTTCTTCTTCTTCTTCTTCTTCTCCTTCTCCTTCTCCTTCTTCTTTCTTCTTTCTTCTTCTTCTTCTTTTCCTCCACCCCCTCCTCCTCCTCCTCCCCTCTTCCTCTTCCTCCTCCTCCTCCTCCCCCCTCTTCCTCTTCTTCTTCTTCTTCTTCTTCTTCTTCTTCTTTTTCTCCACCTCCTCCTCCTCCTCCTCCTCCTCCTCCTCTTCCTTCTTGTTTTTCTTCATTTTTTCATGTATGTGTGTTTATTTATTTTATGTACTCTGGTTTGTTAGTTTTTAAAATTTATCACTTTTTATTATTATTTATATTATTATATTTTCTTTTTAATTGGATATTTTTTTTTATTTACATTTCAGATGTTATTCACTTTCCCCATCCCCCCTCCAGAAACTCACTATTCCATCCATGCTTTTCCCTTTTGGTTTTATATCATTTTAATTACATGCAAATATTAAGGTCAGTTCTAGGTTGAGGAACTAGCAATACAATAGATGCATATAGTCAAAGAACAAGCAAGACAATAAACACAAATAGTCAAAGAACAAGCAAAGCAATAAACAAAGTCCCATGATCATTTCCCTGATCACTGTTTTTAAGGGCTTACCAGGATGACCTAAATATCTGAGCCTACTTCTATGTCCTAGCCCAAAGTCATTTTCATGCCTGAAGCCTACTTTTTTTGTTCTAGTCTCAGATTTAGATTCCTGCCTGAAATTACTTCCTTGTTCTAGCCTAATGTCAGATTCCAGCATGAAGCCCACTTCTTTGTCTTTGGCCAATTTCAGATTCCTGCCAAGCAACCCATTTCCTTATCCTTGGCCAATTTCATATTCCTGCCAAGCAGCCCATTTCCTTGTCCTTGGCCAATGTTAGATTCCTGCAAAGCAGCCCCAAAAGCTCTCCACATCTCCCCCTTTTTATTTCATAAACAAGACTGAGCCTGTCTTACTTCATTCTGACAAGAATGCCTTCCTTACCCATCGTGGAATATGTATTATTAAAAGCAATGCAGTTCTGTCTTAGGTTGGTAAGGCTCTGTACATAATCTTACCCATCCTTGGCTTGCTAGACTGTTAATTTAATAGCTCTCTCTGGGGGGTCCATTTTCAGTTTCAAGCCATGTACTTTGGCTGCCAATATGTTAATGTTATCAAAGACAAGCTTTAGCATGATGGACAGTAATAAAATTATTCCCAGGACAAAAAGAGCTAGCAGGATCAAGCGATATATACTTTATGCTTGACCAAAATAGAAATACTGACCTCAGGCCATGGGAATTTTATCAACAGTATCTGCTGCATCAACACTCAGCAGAGCAGCATTCTTTAAGTTAATAATATCATTATGCAAGGTTAAAATATCCAGAGAGGTGTTAGAATTATGGCAAGTACATGCAAGTGCTTTAAACTTTTTCCTAATTATAGTGACTGTCATTGTAAATTTTAGAAGTAACACAACTCTATTGGTATTTGTCATGACACTCAAGATGGCTCCTTACTCTTAAACTCTGAACCTCCTTCCAATAATTTGAATAGGATAAAGAGCATTAATCTGATGTTTCAAACTCCTATCTAAATCCTCTTGCATACTCAACACATTAGTAACATTTTTTTTTGCTAAATAATTAACAAAAGTAGCTGTCTTTACATCTTGTGTTAAAGCAATTGCAGAAGTAGTGATGCCACCAATTAATGTAATTAAAGCTGTTATACCAGCAATAATCAAGCCCACTACTTTCTTGCTTCTGCTTAAATCCTGAATCACTTCTTCCAGTATTTGCAAGCTTTTTTTCAGAGAACGAAGGTTCTGTAATACTCAGGGCAATAAAACAAAACCTGGTTGAGAGACCTCCATAACTGACATTCTAGATTTCAACACACTAACACAATTATAAAATGTACAATCAATACAACTTACAATATATACTGTCAAAGAAACAAAAGTAATTTTAAGTTGAAAATTAAGAGTCTTAACACATATGATAATACTTGCTCAAAATTCAGATCCTGTCCCAACTTTATCTCTTGCTAACATAACATCAGAAAAAACTATAACTAACTTCCAAATATGTCTCTGAAAATGTCTAGAACCAGCCTTCCAAATAAATTCTGTTATTTCCTATATTGGAATATGATTTCTAGACCAGTCCGTGATTGAGTCCGAAGAACTGGTCACATTTAAGAAAAATACAAGAGTCATTATAACTTCTCTTTTTGATTCTCTGTCCCACTAGGTCTAAAAACTTGAAGCAAAACAGCTTGTCCCATCTGGGATATAGGCAAGTAAAGATGGGTCAGGAACATCACAAAGGGAGGCAACCCTGAAGATGAAAAACCTAGAAGAGAGACCAGGAGTTATAGATGCAAGCATTACCATCAGAATTCAAGACATAGAGAATCTTAGTCTTAGAAGATAACATAGAAGATATTGACACAATATTCAAAGAAAATGCAAAGTGCATAAAACTCCTAACCTAAAACATTCAGGAAATTCAGAACATAATGAAAATACCAAATAATAGAATTAGAAGAGAGTCAAGATTCCCAAATGTCTTCAGCAAAGTCATATAAGAAAAGTTCCCTAACCTAAAGAAAGAGATCGTCATAACTGTACAAAAAGCCTATTGAGTGCCAAATAGATTGGAGTAGAAAAGATATTTCTCCTATCACATAATAATCAAAACAGTAAATACACAGAGCAAAGAGAGAATATTAAAAGAAATAAAGGAAAAAGGTCAAGTAACATATAAAGGCAGACATGTATCAGACTTCTCAACAGAGACTTTAAAAGCCTGAAGAACTTTGACAGAGGTCATGCGGACCCTAAGAAAACACAGATACCAAGCCAGGCTACTATACCCAGCAAAACTCTCAATCACCATAGATTAAGAAATCAAAATATTCCTTGATGAAACTAAATTTATACAATATCTTTCCACTAAACCAGCCGTGCAGAGGATAATAGAAGGAAAATTCCAATGCAAGGAGGGAAAATGGAACCAAGTGGGGGGAAACCAAGAAATTAATCATCTTACAACTTAAACCAAAAGAAGAGAACTCTTGCTTATAGTTTTAAAACACACTTATTTTTTCTTGGAATCTCTCCCTAAATTCCCAGCTAGGTTCTGAGTCTTCATTTGTGCCATGTGAAGAATGGGACAAAGAATCTTTACCTTTCATGCTTGATTCTCTTAAATTTTTTTAGTTCTCCAGGCAGGTCTGATATCTGTCATATGTTATACATATAACTCTGGAAGCAGTCCAGAGATTAATCACCTTTTCTATAAACACAAATATAAACCTTTCTCTCAGATTAGCATGTTCTTTAGCTAATAACCAGAAAAAACTTTTAGCTTGACCTATGTCCAAAGGAGTAATAAAATAACCACAAAACTCAGAATCACACACATTTTTTATAACTAAAACAATTCAAAACAAATGAAGTAAACTAAACAAATACTGTATAGTTTTTCTCTTTTTTTTTTTGTTTTTTGTTTTTTCTGTACAGTTTTTCTAATCTGTCATGCCGAGACATTTATCCCAAAAGTCCTGTGAAGCCCACGTTAAAAGAATATGACATATTCTGCAAGACTTCAAGATTTCCCCAAAGGAATTCTGTCTTCATACAATCTCAGTGTATTTTTTCTTGGAGAGTGCAGACTTTTTTGCCTACCTCCAGCTCAGTCTGTCTGTACAGCATGGGTAATAGCACTTCTGGGCCCAAACCTTTGTATTAGTTTCGAAACGCTGGAAGAATTCCTCATGAGGTTCAGGCAAAATATATATTCTCTTCTTTCTTTAAAAACAATTAAACCAAACTTAGAATTCTACACATGATTACCTGATTTTAGGAAGCAGGCAGCTTTTTCTTTGACTCTCTTCCTCAGAGCGACCATCCAAACTTTCCACAGAAGGGAAACTCAGAGTTTATGAGCTGAATCTGTCCCTGTGCTTCTTTAAGATTCCTGCATGCTGGAGCCATGTGAATCCACTCCCCTCACTGAGAAACCACCTCTCCTCTCCTTCCAGACATGCTTCACTGTGTCTGAATCAATCTGTGAATCCTAAATTATTAGTGGATTCTTGCCTATCATGTTGGAGGTCATCTGTTCCGTGTAGTTTTAAAAACACACTTATTCTTTCTTGGGTGCTCTCCGGAGTTGCCAACTATGTTCTCAGAACGGCTGCAGCCACGTTGTCAGCTGGCATTTTCCTGAGAGCCCCATTCTGCTCTTCTGCCTACAGCCTACCTTCCCGAAAACTCTGAGAGTTGCTGTTTGCATTCTACCTGGCTCTAAATGCCCCAACTGGCTCCACCAACCTCCAGTGACTGACCCACTGCTGTGCCTTTTTTCTTGTTCACCTGAATCATCGCAGATGAAAAACACCAGACAGCTTTAATATTTTACAACCAGATAACACAATCACTCAGCAGAAAATATAGTGTCCTAAACTCATCAGCTATTTTATATCAGAATTCTTTCAGTGGCAGCCACCAGTTCTAATAGCCTTTAAAACATAAGTACAGGGGAAAATTTTCTGACTAATTGTCTAACCAGTGGCTCAGGCTTTAAGACCAACAATTGACAAAACAGATCTCACAAAATTAAAAAACTTCTGTAAGTCAAAGGATGCTGTCAATAGGACAGAACTGCACTCTACAGATTGGGAAAAGATTTGTATATTTTGGTTAACATCTTAAATATACAAAGAACTCAAGAAATCAGAGTCCAGAAAAACAAATAGTCTAATTTTAAAATGGGGTGCAGAGCTGAAAAATAGAATTCTCAACTGAGGAATCTCAAATGGCTGAGAAGTATCTAAAGAAATATTCAACATCCTTAGTCATCAGGGAAATGTCAATCAAAATGACCCTGAGATTCCACCTTACATCAATTAGATATGGCTAAGATCAAAAACTCAGGCGACAGCATATGATGGCAAGGATGTGGAGAAAGAGGAACAAACTCCTCCATTAATGATGGGAGTGCAAGCTGGTAAAATCACTTTCGAAATCAATCTGTTGGTTTCTCAGAAAGCTGAAACTAGTTCTACTCAAAGACCCAGCTATACCACTACTGGGCATATACACAAAAGAGGCCCCACCATACCACAACTACATGTGCTCAGATATGTTCATAGCAGCCTTATTTGTGATAGTCAGAAGCTGGTAGCAATCCAGATTTCAACAACAACAACAACAACAAAAAACGGATCAGAAAATGTGGTTCTTTTACACAAAGAGAATAACACTCAGCTATTTAAAAGGAAGACTTCATGAATATTATAGGTAAATGGATGGAACTAGAAAATATCATCCTAAATGAGGTGACCCAAATCCAGAAGGACATACATGATATGTATTCACTGATAATTGATACTAGTCCAAAAGCTCAGAATACCCACAATACAACTCATATACCATATGAAGCTTAAGAAGATGGAAGACTAAATTGTGGATGCTTCACATCCAGTTAGAACAAAATAATCATGGGAAGCAGAGAGTGAGGGACCTGGGTCAGAGAGGGCAAGGGAAGAACAAAAGGGGACACAGGACCAGGTATGGGAAGAAACATGAAAGAGGGTTAGAAGAATGAATTGAAATAAGCAGCAGTGGGGGAATGGAGAACTGGGGGAACCACTAGAAAGTTCCAGACAACAGGGATGTGAAAGGCTCACAGGACCCAATGGGGATGACATTAGCCGAAATACTCAACAGCAGGGAGATTGAAACTGGAGAGCCCCACTTTAGTAGATAGGCATGGCTTCCAGTGGAGGGATGGGTCCACTCATCCACCTCAAATGTTTTAACCCAGAATTGTCCCTGTCCAAAAGAAGTGCTGGGACAAAAAAGGAACAGAGACTGAAGGAAAAACCATCCAGAGATTGCCCTACCGTGCAATAAATTCCATCTGCAGATACCAAACCCTGACACTATTGCTGATGCCAAGATGTGCTTGCAGACAGGAGCCTGGTATGGCTGTCCTCTGAGAGGCTCTCACAGAACTTAAGACAGATGTAGATACTCACAGCCAGTCACTGGATTAAGCTCAGGGACCCAAATGGAAAAGTTAGTAGAAGTGTTGAAGGAGCTGAAGTTGATTGCAACTCTATAGGAAAAACAACAGTATCAACTAATAGGACCCCTTAGAGCTCCCAGGAACTAAACCACCAACTAAAGTGTATACATAGGCTGGACCATGACTCCTACTACATATGTAGCAGAGGACTGCTTTATCTGGCATCACTGGGAAGAAAGGCACTTGGTCTTTTGGAGGCTTGATGCTCCAGAGAATGGGGATACTATAGGGATGAGACAGGAATGAATGGATGGATGGTGGAGCACCTTCCTAGAGTCAAAGGTGAATGAAATGAGGTAGAGTATTTGTGTGTGTGGGAGATCCAGAAAGTGGATAACATTTGAAATATAAACAAATGAAATGATTAGAAAACACAAACAAACAAACAAACAGACAAACAAACAAAAGGGTGGATGAAGCAACCCTGTAGAAGAAAAAATGGTTCCAGGAGCAGAGAGTCAGAGACATTCCTACCTCTACTATTAGAAGTACAACAGAAACCCAAGCAACAACCACAACATGTATGCAGAGGGCCTACTGCCTACCCATGAAGGCCTAGAAATTGCTAGTTCAAGTCTCTCAAGTGAGTTGCCAACAGCTCTGCTTAGTTGATTCCAAGGGCCTTGTTCTCCTAGAGTCCTACATACCTCTTATACTCTTTCCTCCTCCTCCTCTTTGGGGTTTCCTGAGCTCTGCCTAAGTTGAGACCATAGGCACTAGTAGGTTTCAAGAAGAAGAAGAAGAAGAAGAAGAAGAAGAAGAGGAAGAAGAAGAAGAAGAAGAAGAAGAAGAAGAAGAAGAAGAAGAAGAAGAAGAAGAAGAAGAAGAAGAAG
>JANHMN010000002.1:175987032-176011004 GCA_030674055.1 Rhabdomys pumilio | reverse complement strand
AGAAGAAGAAGAAGAAGAAGAAGAAGAAGAAGAAGAAGAAGAAGAAGGAGAAGAGGATAAGGAGGAGGAGGAGGAGGAGGAGGAGGAGGAGGAGGAGGAGGAGGAGGAGGGATGACTCAGAGACTTACAGCAAAACTAAATATGATCAACAACAACAAGGTAAATGAAATGATTACTTATGATAGTCTGCTATACTCATAGAGCACTTACTAGGTGAATCATCATCAGAAAGAATTCCTTCAGCAACTGATCAAATCAAATACACACACCGATAGTCAAACATTAGTCAATTGCTTTTAAATTCAGCCCTGCACTCAGTACACAGACAGAATAAAGCCAATCTTTGAATTTGAATTCTACCATTTTCCCAATTCTCTATACATGATAATCTTTAGCTGTATTTCTTAGTTTAAATCTAAAATTAAATAAGCATGTTTGAAATGTATATCTATGTCTTCTCTATAAATCTTAGTTAAAGAAGACAGAGGAAAGCTATCTCTGAGAATAAAGATGTTTGCTGTGCAAGTCTGACAATCTAAGTTCAAATTTGGGGAAGGTAGAAGGAGAGAATTGACAGAGTGACCCTATGACCTCTCTATATATACTATGGCATAAATTCACGTACACACACAATAACTATAGACTATATGTAGATAACAATAGACTATGTAGAAAAACATTTTCAACAACCTCATGGTTTAAATAACTTGATGGCAAATTCAAACCTGCAAACATCACATACAATTACAGAGCACACTGAAATTCATCAGTTATGTGACCAAGATTTGATCCATATTGCATATATTATGGTATTATGATCACAGTAATTTTTTTGCAATATCTCACACTTTTAGCAATTGGTCACATAAGTATAAAATGTTTGGAGTCACTTTGATTAAATATATGCAATAAGAGATCAGGCAGCGGCAAGCTTGCCTTTATTCCTTATTGATTAAGAGAATAGTTTTTGAGAGGTTGATCAACGTTATCAATGCTGTGATGACTAACAGGAGTTTTTACATGTCCCTCTTTTTATTTTCATAAATAAGTAGCACTCAATATTACTCGTAGCAGAGAAATTCCCAAGAGGTTCCAAGATAATTATTTCCAAATTTTTTTTTTTATTTTTCAGAATACAGAATAGGTGATGTTGGACACCCATGGGACAATTGCAGAAAGGAAGATAAGTCAAGCTGAGGGGAAAACTCTTTACACAACATCAATGTCTTCATAAGCACACATCAGATGGAGCGAAAATCTGACCCACAGGAAAATTGTGACTTTGGTAAGTCATTTCTCTAATATTATTCTGTTAGGAAATTCTCAAAATATTTCTAGCTATTTTTTTTTATCAATACGCAGTATGTGGTAGGCTGTGAATTACTTGTAGTTTCTTTCTTTTGTCATCCTTAGGAATTCATGTGTTTTCTATACCTGCCCCATTCTATGAGTCTTCATGTTTATATCAGAAGATCATTATTCTTTATGAGATAATCCATAAAAGTAGTATTCAGCTAGCATTGTACAAATGTTCTCTTGAACTTAATCAAACAAAATATTTTTTAATTCAATGTGAATAATATATAAGATAACTTTCAGCATATATGTAATAAAAATAATAGCAATTCAAGTGATAAGAGATATAATACATGGGTACTTTATAACTAATATTTTAAATATTTGAAAACTAGTCTCCATGAAGAAGGAGGAATAGCATCTCCCAGGAATGATCCCTCTAGTTTGTTGTCAAATGTTGAGTGATTAAACCTAAATTCATATACTATAAGAAAGTTTGAATCAATTGGTTGTGTGTGTGTTTATAAAACTACATACATATACACATATATATGTAATAATAATAAAGAAAAAAACAATCAACTTGAGGGGTGAGACTGAAAGGCCTTAAGAAGTGTAGGTGAAACGGATTTAAAAAAAAAAGGGAAAGGGAAAGTGATGTAATTCTATTTAAATTAAAAGCATGTTTAATAAGTAAAATCATACTAACCTTTAAAAACAAAAGAGACAGACAAAAACATACAACAACCAATCCTATGCCAAAGTAGTTCATTAGCAACTACTAAAATATAGCTGTGTAAGTCATCAGTATCTATCACTTGGTTTGTACTAAGTTTAGTAAATATAACTATATTCATAAATATATAAATATTAATATTCAGACTATTACATTGTTTGTCACTTTGATAAAGGAACCAAGCAATATGAAAAAAATACACATGAAAGAAAATTGTTTGTAGACTCTAAAAACAGATAATTGAGTTTGCTTCTCTTCATTAATATTTGTTAATGTAAAACTAGTATTAGAATTGACACTTAGTTAAAGGCAAAAATTACAGAGATACTTTAATAGATTATTGTTTTCATTATGTCATGTAAAATACTGATAGCTCCTGAGCAAGGGAAGGGTGAAGTGGTTGTTATGATCCTGACAATCAATATGCATGTTGAATATGTCTTTCATAGTGGCATATCTCATAGTTATTGAGCAGATATGTAGGAACTTAAGAGAAGTATAAGTAGTAAGTATTTTAAAGAAAATTAACACACACAAACATGTACTTTATAGCAAATATATATACATATATATATATATATATTTATATATATATGTGACATATATTGTCATACAGGCAAATGTTTTATATATTGTGTGTGCTTTTATAAATATCTATTACCCAGAGACATTTGAACAACAGACTCATTGCCTATAATCTCAAGAACTATACTATTTAAAGATATACTAGAAACTATACTAAAAAGAGTGAATTCATGGATCATTGTACTCTGAATACTAGAAAGGCTTAATGATTCTCATGCGTGCATTTTCTTCTATGTCTTTACTATACATTACTACATTAACTGTGCTACATCTTTTCAAGCTATTAGAGTACATGGCTCAACTTTTTACTAGCATTTGAGTTATCACCTGGAAAGTAAAACATTGTGAGTATCATCATTAAAAGAGTTTTGATAAATCATGGTCATCAGAATGTATCACAAAGCAAATATAACATATTTTACATCCGCAGATGTAGAATCCAATAGTATGCTACATATACAATATTAGAGGAGAGAATATAAAAGGCATTGTGAGAGACTTGGTTCTATTTTTTAATGAAAAGAATAGTCTGACACAGCTTTGTGAAGAAATATACTTGCTCTCTTAAATATTAATTCATTTGTGACACAATTCTCCCTTGACTTTCTAAACTTGTGCAGAACAAACACAGTAACAGAAAAGGAGATAAAGAGCACAAGGGAAAGTTCGACAAGCCTCAGCCCTACACAAAGAACAAAGGCAAAGAAGATATGCTGAGAGCTAGAGAAATAGTATCACTCAGAACAAGCAATTTAATATATTGTTCAATACCAAATGGTCTGTCCTTACAACTTGTATATACAAGTGACATTACACAGACTGAGCAATTTATATTTTGGGATAAATACATATATATATGTATATATATATACATATATATATACACATGTGTGACTTAAAAATTACTCAAAAAAGAGGCTATGAATTTGAAAGATGGGATGGAGGATGTCTATTGAATGATTTGTCGGGAAGAAAGGAAAGGGGAAATTATGTAATTTTATTTTAATTTAAAAACATAAAAGAAATAACTAAAACAAAACAAAAATGTAAACCTGGAAAATTTAGGTTTGCTAGAAACTGTCTTATGGAAAAATCAAATTGTCAAGGAACGCAAACTCTTTGTTATATATATAATCAGCATATTCTTACATATTTAATAAATCTTTGTAAAGTATGTCCATTCATTTATCCGCTATGATGCATCTATAGCAGATAGTTGCGTTACCTGATGTCTTCAGAATATTCTTGGTTTTGTTTGCTTGTTTGCTATTGTTGTCATTATTGTTGGAGTTGTTTTCATTTTTACTGTACCCTCAGAATCCTTAAAAAACAGAGGTGTAAAATAATTGTAAAGATAATGTCAGGAAACTCATTGTTTCCTGATGATTCCCCTTACTTAGAGAAATCAAAGGATCAAAGATGATAAGACCTATGAGTTGAAAGTTGCAAGATAATTACTAAGTGGAGGAGAAAATAGAGAATGACTATCCACCATACAGCTCGAGTACTGTCCATTCAATCAGTAGAAGTGCCCTGCCTGTGCTTTAAGGTGAAAAATTGCTGCTCACTGCATGGTAACATCATACTCATCAAAGGCTGAGAGTAAAAAAATAGCTATGCTTACAGGTTTATGTAATTTATTCTATTCTTTAAAACAACATAGATGATCAGTAGATAAGTTACATAATGAGAACATATAGTGATGATACATTGGTGATAGATAATATATAATTCATATCAAGAAACTATAATACCTAAAAGTCTAGTTATTCTCAATATCTTGAAGTTGCATGACAATTAAGTTGTTGATTCAACTTGAGACCTTTATATTATTGTGCTGAATTTGAACTAAATGTGACTTTTAGAGCTCAGGTTTGAATATGGGTTGCCTTGTTCTCAGTAAATATACTCCAATAGGTATTTGTAATGGTAATTATTAATCAGTTTATTTGAATAAATAAATTTGATGATGTATATTTATTAATAAATAACTGTAAAGATAGTTTAGTGTTTCAATTTGGTATCTGTGTATATCACACGATGTTCTGTAATGCATCTCCCTAAAGTTTTCACAACATGTACATTAGAGTCTTAAACTAAAATTTTAATTTGTTGATGTCATGGATTTTGTTTAACTAACATTCAATGAAATCATAAAACATGCTTTCAATAATTGGCTCATCCTGTCTTCCCATTTGTACTGAACTTCAATGCAATTCCCCCACACTTTTCTAAGTTTAAACCTCATATTTGTTATAGAATATCATGATTGTTACTAATTTAGACCATTTATTTAAGAAACCACACACATTTTTAGATATTCACATTATTGTCTTTTTCTCCTTTTGTTTTCTTCTATAACAGATATTTCCTGATAGACAATGTGTATAACAATCAAACCTGATGCTTCTTTTCTTGAGGAGTTACTCTTGATTCATGAACTTTACCTGAGGAAGCAATGTCACTCATATTTGGCTTTGATTTGTCTTTATTTTATTCATTTTTATCCACCAAGTTTCAATACAAATGTCTAATTCTACAAAGGAAATAACTTACCCCATATCTCCAGCTGATTGACAATCTTTCTCTCTTTGCAGTTTATATCTGAGAACACACTGAATATAATGGATGGAGGCAACCGATCTGTGGTGTCTGAATTTGTACTCTGGGGACTTGCCCACTCAAAAAATATCCAGATCTTACTCTTTGTGATATTTCTGATGCTTTATCTGTTCATTGTGTCTGGAAATATTGTCATCCTGACCTTAATCACCACTGATCCGCATCTGCATTCTCCCATGTACTTCTTGTTGGCCAACCTGTCCTTTATTGATATGTGGCTCTCCTCAAACATCACTCCTAAGATGATCACAGACTTTCTCAGGGAAAACAAGACCATTTCCTTTGCAGGGTGCATGTCCCAGGTCTTTTTTACCCATTGCATTGCTGGAGGAGAAATGGTGCTGTTGGTGGTAATGGCTTATGATCGCTATGTGGCCATCTGCAAACCACTCCACTACTTTACCATCATGAACCTGAAGAGATGCACTGGGCTGGTGTTGACCTGCTGGACAATTGGATTTATTCATGGTATAAGTTACTTGGTAGTGTTTGTTCAGCTGCCTTTTTGTGGTCCCAAGGAAATAGACAGTTTCTTTTGTGACATGCCACTGGTAATCAAGCTAGCCTGCATGGATTCCCATAATTTAAATACATTAATGAATGCTGAATGTGGGGTTGTTGTTGTAACCTGCTTTAGTCTCTTGCTCATATCCTATACCTACATCCTTGTGACTGTTAGCAAAAGCTCTAAAGCTGGGGCATCTAAGGCTCTGTCCACTTGCAGTGCCCACATCACCGTAGTTCTGATATTTTTTGTACCCTGTATCTTCATCTATGTGTGGCCTCTCAGTATCACTTGGTTTGACAAATTTCTTGCTGTGTTTTACTCTGTTATTACTCCTCTCCTAAACCCAACTATTTATACACTGAGAAATAAAGAGATTAAAAATGCCATGAAAAGATTCATAGTAAAATTTCTGGATCTCAAAAGAAATTCCTAATATCCAGAATTGTTTACTGTTTTCCTCACATGTTGAGACTTGCTGTATTAAAAAGCTTCAAAACTAACAATGCTGCTTCACTTTAAAAATATAGACCATGCATTTGATAGATATATAATTTAATATTTTAAAAAGAATATGACATTTACTGATCATCTGTGACAATATTATAAGTCCTTCATACTATGATCTAAATATGAATAATCTTTTCACATGCCATCAAACTATGATTCTCTGATTTTAATAAAATTGTACTTAACTTTTCAAGCTAATCTCATTTGTTTAACTTTATGAATAAAATATTAGTAATTTTTCCTGAGTATAATTCTGTACACAACTGTATATGCCACAAATTACTTACTTTTTTTTTTTGCCAAATAACTGATACCATTTTTCTCTTACTATAGCTATCTACCAAAATACTAATGGGGTGGGCAGAAAGAATTAAGAATGGCAAAGTAAAGTGATAACCTTCACATGGAACAGCTTTGAGCTTTTCTCAGTTATTATAGTGTCATAATAAAATGAGTGAATAAAGATTAATTAGATTTCAATCTTATCTCAATCTAGTATTAAAACTTCTCATTTTAATTATTACTTAATTCTGCATAATATCCTGAAAATTTTCTCCATGAATGCAAATGTCCATGAATAGATTAATTATTACAACTATTGTACTTCATTTAATTGTTAACAAAGATGAGACATTTAACAAAACCATTTGTAAGTACACATATGTTGTTGTTGGTCAGTGAGGCTGCTGACATGTCTAGAACAACTCAGATTTATTGCCTTTGCCCTTGTTTGTCCACCATAGTCATGGGAAAAGACCCTGTTGATGAATAAACAACATACTTTGTTATTAGGACACAGAAAAATGCTTCAATGGTCTTACCCAATTCTAGACCCTGGATGGGAAAATAGAAACCTACCTGGAAAGATACACCTACTATAATAATAATGCAATAGTTTGGCAGAGAAAACAACTAATTTCTTGATGCCTCTTCTATAGGAGAGAGATTCTGCCTGATACTGTAAAGTTGGTTAAAACTTGAAAGCCATTCTAGCAGCTTAGTAGGTTCAGATTTTCCTTTCCTTTCCTTTTATTTTATTTTATTTTATTTTATTTTATTTTATTTTATTTATTTTATTCATTCGGAGTTGACTTTTTTTTTTTTAAGGATGAGAGATAATGATTTAATTTCACTGTTTATGTAGGCATCTAATTTTCCAAACAAGATTTGTTGAAGAAGATGTCTTTGTCTCATGTTATTTTGTCATCTTTGTTGAAATTCCGGGTCACTGTAAGTTTGTGGACTTAAGTCAAAATCTTCTACTACATAGTATTAGTTTAGACAATAGTAGACAATCATGTCATTGCTACATGTTTTGCTTTGCAGTAGAATTTGAGCTCATGTATAATAATCCAATGAATACTTTTCTCTTTGCTCTGGAACACTTTGGCAATCTTTGTGTTTCCAGATAGTTCTTGTTGTGGACCATTGCTATGTGATTGGTGTTTTCTTGAGAGGTGATATTTTAATATTGTTTCATGATATAATGTTAGCTCTGAATTTAAGTTGTTGGTCACAATTTTTTTAAACGATTTTTTTAGCCCATTAGCCTAATAGTACAAGAAAGAACAGTGAGCTCGAGGTTTGATGAAGTTGCTGGAGAAAGATGAATGAAATAACAGGAGAGTCAGGACTATGACCAGATCTTGTCAGTTGTGCTCAAAGCTTGGCAGAGAGGATCATGGTGCACTGAGAGATTAGCAATGGTCAATTCAGGTCTTTTACTAGATATTGTATTTATCCAGTATCTTGAGTGAATTCTGAAGGTCTCTTAACACATCTATCCATGTGGGCTGGTGCCTGGTAGAGTTTGTTATGTAATGTGTACTACTTCATGATACACCATTTCCATAAATTTAACAGTATTGTACATTGTTAAATTATCTTACCAGGTGCAGAGGTTCAGTAGTGTTCGTACTACATACATAAACAAGAAATAACTAGTAACATAAATAATGATATTTTCATTAGTTTGATTGCTATGTTTATTTCATGGAATACAAAACAAAGCACTGCTTTTCACCTTAAAATATACAACATTAGTTGTGTAATTATAATTCAATAAAGATTAAAATTGGGCTAGAAGACATGAAAATTTGAATACAACAAAGGAATAAAGTGTAACATTTATAAGTAGAAACAAATTAAATTGAGTATATATTAGTAAAATAAACAAAGATTGTACTAGAGTTTCTTAGAGAAAGATAAATTTCTCTCTTTCTGTCCCACTCTCTCTGTACTCTCAATACTTTTAAGTGCCTGGATAAATACCTTATAATATATATGATAATTTACTTCACTCAAAATATGATGACCTAAATCCTAATTTTATCTAAGAAAATCTTCACAGCAACATTGAGGCTACCTTTTGACAAAATATACCATTATTGGGGTTTAACAATATCTACACATAAAATTAACAACTAGAATCAACAAAGCCACAAGTTGAACCTTTTCAGTGTTTGATTCCATTGAGAATTTCTCCATGTGAGGAAGTGTAATGCAAGGTGTTAGGCCTATCTCAATGATTATTATCATTTTCTTTTTGTAAAATCTTGGTTCTTCAATACTCTTTTCTCCCTTCCTCTGCTTCACCTAGTCTTTATCTTCTCTACCATTTATCTGTTGCTCTCTGGATGTCTGTATTTGCTGTAATCAAATGCTTGCTTGTTACTCAAATTTCGTTGACTGTCTCAAAATATTTATTTATTTTGGCTTATTCAAATAAGGACCATGACATTGCACTGGTTGATGTCTTTTCAGTTCTTCAATCTCTACCAATTTTTTTCTACCAATTTTTGAGAACTACTTTTTCACACTTTGAGGTTGATGACTACTCCAGACTATTGTCCCAATGACTATTCATACTTCAACAGTATGTTACTGGATCTATCTAGTATTTCAGCACATTTCTCTGTTGTCAATATTTTCTGTAATATGTCATTACATAGAGAATCTTTATGGTTAAGTTCATCAATACTTACTTTATACTTTATTTTTCCTATAATTCTGTGAATCATGATGATGTGTTAAAATTTTCTGATTATTAACCTCTTGTAAGTTTTACTACAAAACTCTTACCTAATAATTTTTAGTTTCTATTGTTTCTCTTATATCCATAACTGATTTTCTAATTCCATGATTACAAATTTGAATTATGAACTTGAATTTTTCTAAACTATTTACTCCTGATCTATATAATTACCTCTCCTTTGGCTGAAAATATCAAAGAATACTTACTTGATTAAATCTTTATTTTTAATAATTGCATTATAGAATATTTTGGTTTTGTTAAATTTATTATAGAAATTAAAGAAGTGTCAGAATATTTAATAAATTAACTAGTTCTATCCAATAAATTAAAATGTCATTTTTATTTTAATATTTTGTTGATGTTGTTATATATTAATTTTTCAACTTCTTATATTCATCATTACTTCACTGACCCTCCTATTAGCTATTTCTTCTTGTTGTTCTTCCTGTTTGTGTTGTTCTTCTTGTTCTTGTCCTCTCCTCCTCCTCCTCCTCCTCCTCCTCCTCCTCCTCCTCTTCATCCTCCTCATTTTCTTCCTCCTCTTTTTCTTCCTCTTCCTCCTCTTTTTCCTGCTCCTCTTCCTCCTCCTCCCCCTTATTTTACTGGAGTGGCTTTATTATTAATTAATTAATTAATTAATTAATTAATTTGGGCATTTACATTATAAATGTTGCCCCCTGGTTCTCCCTTATAGACTTTTATTCCTCATCTCCCCTACCTTTCGCCTCTAAAAAGGTGTCCCCTTGGACATTTTGAGTCACCAAATACTTGGGTATTTTCTCTCCTTGGAGCATCAGGTCTCTGCAGGATTACATGCACTCTCTCACACTGAGGCCAGACAAGTCCTATGATATATATATCATATATATATGATATATATATATATATATGCTGTGGGCTTCAGACCAGCCAGTGTATGCTCATTTTAGTCTCTGGGAGATCCCAGGGGTCCTGGTTAGTTGACACTGCTGGCCTACCAATGGGGTTGCCATTCTCTTGAGTTCATTCAATCCTTCTCCTAAGTCTTCCATAGGAGTCATGGAGCTAAGTCTAATGCTTGTCTGTATCTGTCTCATTCAGTTGCTGGTAGAGCCTCTCAGAGGACAGTCATATTAGGTTTCTGTCTGCAAGCACAACATAGCATCAGTATCAGTGTTAGGATTTGGTATCCTCCTGTCTTAGGATTTTATTGCTCTGAGCATACACCATGACAAAGGCTTATAAGAACTCTTATAAAGACAACATTTAATTGGGGCTGGCTTACAGGTTCAGAGGTTCAGCTCATTATCATGAAGGCAGGAGCATTCCACCATCTAGGCAGGCATGGTACAGGAAGAGCTGAGAGTTCTACTGGCTTCCAGGCAGCTAGGATGAGAGTCTTAAAGCTCATTTCCAAAGCTACACACTTCCTCCTACAAGGCCATAACTACTCCAACAAGGCCATACCTCCAAATAGTGCCACTCTCTGGGCCAAGCATACTCAAACCACCATACCAGTTAAATAAGTCTTCTATCTAAATAGACTGATTTATTTTTTATACTACTGGAATTGTGACTCAGGGTATTATCTCTAGTTGTTCATGCAACATAGACTAATTCCACTAGCCAAACTTAACTTCATCTTTTTATTTTATAGTTCATGTATCACAACTTAGGGAGCTAGGTGCCAACTATCAAAATATCACACTTTCCTGAAAAACTACATGCTTCTGCTTAGGAAGAAACATATATGTAAAATGTAAATGGTATCCTTCTATCATGTAATTTATTAACTAATGTGTACATGGCATGATCCTCAGAGGTAGTTAAAGCCACTAATAGGAAATTATTGTCCTTTACAATACAAAACAAGATTGAGAAACGGTCTTCACCAATCCTACATCTGACAAAGGGCTAATATCCAAAGTTTACAAAGAATTCAAGAAGTTAGACTCCAAAAATCCAAATAATCCAATTAAATAATTGGATATAGAGCTAAACAGAGAATTCTTAACAGAAGAATCTTGAATGGCTGAGAAATACTTAAAGAAATGTCCAATATTCTTAGTCTTCAGTCTACTCAGTAAGTGTCTTACCTTTGACTTCTGGACCCTGCTATGCCCTCAAGGGCCCACCAGATGTCCAATTTTTTACTCACTAAGATACTTTTCTCTATCTACTGGATCACTGCCTTTTCCAAAAAGCTGCTCAGCTTGCCTCTTCAGCTATTTTCTTTTCTACCTACTCTAACCACTCTAGGTAAATGACATCATAGAGGTGTCTACTTTTACTACAAAAGCCACAGCAGTGTGTCAAGACACTTCTTTCACCTTACTTGACCCCTAATCTGTGGAAAGGGATGCCTCTCTTTTGTGATTTAGAACACTTCTTTCTAAGAAGTCTTTCAGCCCACTTGGTGATGCCCTGGGTTGAAATTCTTGTCACAACATGTTTACCACCTCTGCTCCCTTGTGGCCTCTTTCAGCTCCTTTCTGGAGCTTCCTCACCTTCTCTTTCAAGCTGCCTGGTAATGTCATCAGCTTCTCTATGTGCTCCTGGGCCTATACTGTAACCCTTTCCTCACCTTCCACCATACAGCTCTCTCCTCTTCTCCATTTCAGAGCTGCCTGCATTGTCTCTTTCTTCAGTCTTCCCATATGAGGATCTTCCCTGGGGAAGTTTCTACTTGCCACCCTTGTTCCTCTGCCACTCAACTTTACCTTGGATGTCCTGCAGATTCTCTACACCCTCCTGGCAGCTACAATAGTGAAATTCTTTCTTAGGTGGAGTTCCTGCTTGTTCTTCCTGTTGCTTATAACTAGAGTAGTCTCTGTGTCTCAACTCCCTCTTGTAGCTTAAGGGAATTCTTCCTATCTAAGAGTTTGTTTTGTAACATGTCCTTCTTATTGAACTCAATTACTTCCTTGAACTCAGAGATTTTATTTAAGTCTCATTGTCTTACTAAAACAGCTTGACCTCAATACAGCTCAGTGAGCAAAGATGACAATCTCAACTCCAAATTCTATAAAATTGTAGCATCTTCTGCCCCCATACAAGAAAATAATCAGAAAGTCTCTTTCTTATCTCTAAAATATTTTTGATGGTAAGCTCTCAAGAAACCCTTTAAAACAGTGTATAAATGGTCTGTATCTCAGGATTTGTAAGATAATTGGGTATGGTTAAAAAAATATCTAAAAGAATTTGGCTTAAAACCTGTAACAAAAGGTTTATAGTTAAAGACCTAAACATAGTTAATTTTGTTTTAGTTTAAAACCTGTTTATTATTATTTTTAAGCATCTGTTAAATGAAATTAATTGTGCTATTTATAACTACAACAAATATTTAATATATAATGTTCAGTACTCAGAGTCTTTCTTCATCTCAGTGTTTATTTTGGGAGAATTGTGTGCTCATTAATGTTTTTGAAGACAAAGGGTTTGGGGACATAGGACTTCTGAACACCACTGCATAACCTGACCAATGTTGAAGACGATGCAAAGGATGCTGAATGAATTTCAGATGATGTGTTTTGTCTTTAAAGAGTCATTTGCATTGCATATGCTGTTTTTCTCATTCATTCCCTTTTTATTAAATATTTTATTTACATTTCAGATGTGATCCCTTTACCCCATTTCTTCCCCTCCTAGGAACTCCCTATCACACCCCACTCCTGCTTCTATGAGGAGACACAAATAATATAAAATAACTTGGAGTAACTCTATCCAAACAAGTGAAGGAATTGTATGGCAATACCTTCAAGTTTTTCAAGAATGAAAGAATTAATTTTTTTTTGGTTTTTCGAGACAGGGTTTCTCTGTGTAGCCCTGGCTGTCCTGGAACTCACTCGGTAGACCAGGCTGGCCTCGAAATCCACCTGCCTCTGCCTCCCAAGTGCTGGGATTAAAGGCGTGCGCCACCAC
The DNA here is from genome assembly GCA_030674055.1 of Rhabdomys pumilio. Classification (NCBI taxonomy): domain Eukaryota; kingdom Metazoa; phylum Chordata; class Mammalia; order Rodentia; family Muridae; genus Rhabdomys; species Rhabdomys pumilio. The sequence goes on along the minus strand of JANHMN010000002.1, from coordinate 175,997,816 downwards.
CGCCCGGAAAGAATTAATTTAAATTGAAGAAGATCTCAGAAAATAAAGAGATCTCTTATGCTCATAGATTGGCAGAATTAATATAGTAATAATGGCCTTCCTACCAAATGTAACCTACAGATTCAGCGCAATCTCCATCAAAATCCCAACAAAAATTTTCAAAGACATAAAAAGAAATTCTCAAATTCATCTGAAAAGGCAAAAGAAAAACCACCCCAAAACAAAAACAAACAACACAAAAAACAAACAACAAAAAACCCTCCCCAAAAGACAGAATAATGAAAACAATTTTTTTATTCAATATTTTATTTATTTACAGTTCAGATGTTATCCCGTTTCTCACCCCCCATTAATCCCCTATATCATCCCCCTGCTCATTTTTTGATTTTATTCCATTTAAATCACATGCAAGTTTTAAGGTCAGTTCTAAGTTGAGGAACTAGCAATACAATAGATGCAAATAGTCAAGGAACAAGCAAGACAATAAACCCAGATAGTCAAAGAATACACAGGAATATAAACAGAGTCCTGTGATCACTCCTGTGATCACTGTTTCTAAGGGCTTATCAAGATGACCAAAATATTTGAGCCTACATCCCTGTCTTAGCCCAAAGTCATTTTCATGCCTGAAGCCTACTTCTTTGTTCTAGCTTAAGATTTAGGTTACTACCTGTAATTACTTTTTTGTTATAGCCTAAGAAAACAATTCTTTACAATAAAATAACAGCTAGGGGGAATCATCATCCCTGACTTCAAACTTTACTACAGAGAAATAGTGATAAAAACCTTATGGTATTGGTACAGAAACAGACACAATAATCAATGAAATAGAACTGAAGACCAGAAATAAAACCACACACTTATGCACATTTGATCTTTGACAAAGAAGCCAAAAATATACAATGGAAAATAGAAAGCATCTTAAATAAATGGTGGTGGTCGAATTGGCTGTCTGTATGTAGAAAAATTAAAAAAGATTCATATTTGTCACCTTGCTCAAAGCTCACGTCCAAGTAGATCAAGGACCTCAACATAAAACCAGATACACTGAATCTAATAGAGAAAGTGGGAAAAAGCCTTGAACTCATTGGCATGGGGCAGTGACTTCCTAAACAAGATTCCAATGGCTCATGCTCTAAGATCAAATATTGATAAATAGAACCTCATGAAACTGAAAAGCTTCTATAAGACAAAGAATATAGTGAATAGGATAAATTGTCAATCTATAGATTGGGAAAAAGTCTTCACTAACCCTACATCTGTTGGAGGGCTAATATCTAAAATATATAAAGAACTCAAGAAGCTAACCACCAAAACAGACATACAAACAAAAACAACCCAATTAAAAAAGTGGGGTATAGAACTAAACTGAAAATTCACAATAGAGGAATATCAAATGACTGAGAAGCACCTAAAGAAATGTTCAAAATCCCTAGTGATCAGAGAAATTTAAATCAAAATCACCCTGAAATTGTATCTTACAGCAATTAGAATGGCTAAGATCAAAACCTCAGGTGACAACACATGTTGGCAAAGATGTGAAGAAAAAGAACACTTCTCTATTGCTGGTGGGATTGCCAACTGGTACAACCACTTTGTAAATCAATCTAGAGGTTCCTCAGAAAATTAGAAAATAGATCTACCTGAAGACCCAGCAATACCACACTTGGGAATAAACCCAAAAGATGCTCTGCCATGCCACAGGGGCATGTGTTCCACTATGGTCAAAGTGGCCTTGTTTGTGATAGCCAAAAGGTGGAAACAACCCAGATGTCCCACAACAGAAGAATGTATACAGAAAATGTGGTTTAATTACACAATGGAATACTACGCAGCTATTAAGAAAGAGTACATCCTGAGTTTTGCAGACAAATGGATGGAACTAGAAAATGTCATCCTGAGTGAGATAACTCAGACCCAAAAGGATATGCATGGCATGTACTCACTAACAAGTGGATATTAGCCAAAAAACCCAAAAAGTACAGAATACCTAAGATACAGTCCATGGAACTCAGAAAGATCAATAAGTTATAGGAATCAAGTAAGGACTTCTCAGTCCTAATTTTGAGAGAGATGAAAGCAATCACAAAGAGGAAGAGAGAGAGGAACCTGGGAGAGAAAGTGGACTGATGTGGGGAGGGAAGAGGGGAATCTAATCTGGTATTGGGTGAGGGAAAAGGAATGAAGGTGTGAGGCTCAGCAGAAAGAATGGAAGCAGCCAACCTAGGGAGGTAGGAGGTTGGGGGAAAGCACCAGAATGCACTAGAGACCTGGGAGTTGAGAGACTCTCAGGACTCAAAAGGAGGGACCTTAAAGAAAATGCTTGACAGTAGGGAGGGGAAACTTATAGAGCCCACCTTCAACAGAAAGACAGGACATCAAGTGAGAAAGGGATTTGCCATCCCACTGTCAAAACTCTGACCCATAATTGTTCCTACCTGAAAGAACTACAAGAATGGAAATGTAGAGGAGCCTGAGGAAAGAAGGTCCAGTGACAGATCCAAAGTGGGATCCAGCTCAAGGGGAGGTCCCAAGACTTGACACTATTACTGATTCTATGGAATGCTCACAGAAAGCATCATGACTGTCCTCCGAAAGACCCAACAAGCAGCTGGAAAAGTCAGATGCAGATATTTGCACCCAACCAATGAACAGAAGCTGCTGACCCCTGTGGTTGAATTAGAGAAAAGCTGGAAGAAGCTGAGGAGAAGAGCAATCCTGTAGAAGGACCAGCAGTCTCAATTAACCTGGACCCCTGAGAGCTCTTAAACACTGGACAACCAAAAAGGCAGCATACACCAGCTGATATGATATTCCCCAATACATACATCAGTGTACTGCCAGGTCTGGGTTCAGTCAGAGAAGATGCTCCTAGCCCTCAAGAGACTGGATGCCCCAGGAATTTTAGAGGTCTGATAGGGTGGGGTTAGGGTAGTGAGGACATCTTCATTGAGACAGGGGTTAGGGAGGAGGTTATGGGATGTGGAACAGTCAGAGGGTGGATCAGTAGGAGAATAGTCTGGAGTATAAATTAATAAGTAAAAGATAAAAAAATGTGAATAATGTTGCAGACCTTTTCTCCTTTCTATGTTATTGTTATATTTAGACTTCTAACATTCAGAATTTTGACATTAATCAATGAGATATGGTATAATGTAGATCTGGTAAAAGACTGCTATTATTATCATAGTCACAAGCTCAAATTTTAAATTTTCTTTGGTTGTTTTCTAAGTATAAACTTTAAAATACTTCTAATCATGCTAAAAGCAAATCTCTATTCCTCTGGAAAAATATTCATGTTTTTTACCTCAAATTATTTTTGGGTCTCCAAGCTTTTGTTATGAGTCAAAGGCATGAGTCTACTGCTTTTACTATAATGTTAATTTCTGTACAGAATAAAAAAAGTGGTTATGTTGATATATCTAAAACTTTTTTCTCTTTTTGTAAGCTAAAGTAAAACATTTTTGTAAGCTTCATGATGTCACAACTTTGATCCTCCTGCCACATGTCAAATGAAACCTAGATAATCGTTCCTGTCAGTAACAGCCTACATTTCACCACTTGTCTATTCCGAGTGTAGGACACTCCCGTTTTCCTGGTCTTGGGACTCCTTCCCTCAGCCAACTACCAGGACCACATGACTAAGATTCAATTATATGCCCGAGATAAAAATTTTCTCCTAAACCTCTTAACTTTACCTCCTCTCCCTAGTCTATCTGTTCTAGAAGGTTTCAAGTCAACTGTAAACAGCTGCAATGCTACCTACAAAGCGTCATCCCTAGGTATTCCCTCGGAAATTATATTCTAGATGACAGATGGGCCAGTCAGTATTCCAGACTACTCCAAAGCAGCCTGCACTTCTCTTCCTGTTCTTTGACCACCATTGCAACTTTCCTGTGTCCGAACAATGATGCCCAAATATCAGTGGGAAATTGTTATAGACGAGATTACTTTTTCACTTATCATCAACAAAAGGCTGGGATGTTAGGGCAGGTCTCACTCAGGATCTGTTGTTCTTTCCCACACTTCTCACCCTGGCTGCTACCCAAAACCTGTCTTCCCAGAGGCTGGGCTTCTGCTTCCCTTTACCCAGCTGGGATCTCTATATAACGCAACCATTTTAGTCATGCCCCTCTCTTGGCCCAGGCTGCTGCTCTTGGTTAGTAGCTCTGTTCTTACTTCCCCTCCCCCTGTTCTCTAATGGTCCTGTTTATTCTGCTCACCAAGTCTAGCCTGTACTCTTACCTTTGACTGCTTTCTATCTTGTATCTAAAATAAAAGTCTCTATACTTTAGGGGCAGCCGTATTCTTTTATTTTATTTTTTTTTCATTCAAGTAGGTTCATTTCTTAAACTTTTGAAACTTGTCTCTGTTGGTTAGGATTTAAATTTATGAAAAAGGAGAGACTTTGGATTATTTCTTTGGCTAGTAATCATCACAACTAGCACAAAGCTGTGAAAAATATGTTCTAAATTTGATGGTGGGTGAGATTCTTCACTTCTAAGCTACATTGTTGAAGCAATGCTGTCAATGAAGGGTATAAAAATGATGGGTTCACCTGCACCACCCTTCTGGTCCTTATTGCGACTTTCTCCTTCTTGTCAGATGTGTCTGCTTTTGTAGCACAGCAATAATTTCTGTCAGTGCCATTTTGATTTCCTCCATTTTCTTAGTTTATTTTTTTTCATTGTCCTTATCCCTGTCTTCCACTAGAAAATCTTGCAGTGCTTTAACCATCTCCCATCCCCAGTTAGGCATCTTTATTTTACTCAACATAATAGGATAGAAAGATTCAAACAAAGAACTTTTAGTCTTGACTTCCTCTCTTTGTGCATCATTTAAAGCACTCTGCCCTACATCAGATCAAAGGGCTCCTCTGCAGAACAGCAAGAATTTATCTGCAGGCAGTCAGATCAAAACTTTTTTAGCTCAGATACTTGTACTTTAATTCCTTTGTCTTTGAGTAGAAACTTTACCTCCTGTGTCTAAGATATTCTCTTGATCAGGTGGCAAAGTTTCCATTCTACTTTTGGTTTGCTTTATTTATTTATGTATTTTTATGTATTATTTACATATTATTTATGTATTATTTATGTATTTATTTATTTTAATTAACTTGTTTATTTTCATCCTCCACAAATTGCCCCCTCCTGGTCTCCCCTCATTGAGACCCTCTCCTTCATATCTCTTTCCCTTCTCTTCTAGGAGGGTGGGGGTGCCCTCTAACTCTTCTATAGAAGCGGTTTCCAACCTTGATTCAATGGTTAGCTGAAAGTATCTGCATTTGTTGAAAGTATCTGCATTTGTCTCAGCCAATTTCTGGTAGAACCTCTCAGAGGACAGCCATGCCAGGCTCCATCTGCAAGCACAATAAGGCAGCAGTAATAGTTCCAGGATTTGGTGCCTGCCCATGGGATGGATCCCAAGTTGTGCCAGTCACTAAATGGCCTTTCTTTCAGTCTCTGCTCTATTTTTGTCTTTGCATTTCCTTTAGATAGGAACAATTCTGGGTTAAAATTGTGAAGGTGGTTGGGTGATCCCCTGCCTCAACTGAGGACATTGTCAATCTACTGGACATGGTCTCTTCAGGTTCCATGTCTCCACTGTTGGGCATTTCAGCTAATGTCATCCCCAATGAGTCCTGGTAGTCTCTCCCATCCTAGGTTTCTGGGACTTTCTAGAGGTTCCCCTGCCCCCCATCCCCAACTGCTGCATATTTCCCTTCATTCTCCTGGCTCTCTGGGTATCCCTCCTGTCTCTCCCTATACTTGATCCTGCCCCTCTTTCCCCTCCTCCTCCCCTCTCCCACCCAGTTTCCTTTCTCCCTCTGCATCCCATGGTTATTTTGTTCCCCCTTCTAAGTGGGTTTCCGGTGTCCATACCCAAAAAGATATAAATGATACGTACTCACTGATAAGTGGATATTAGCCAAAAAGTTCAGAATACCTATGATACAACTCACAGACCATAGGAAGTTTAACAAGATGCTCTCGTTTTTTACCAGTTTGTTTATTTGCAGTTTGCAGCTTTAATGACCATGAAAATATTAAAAGGAGCTGTGATACACCATTAATAATTCTAAATTGCATCTGATGAATACATTCAAGATTTGTCTCTAGTTGTGCTTCTTGACCAGCATGTGTTTCTGGTTTCTTCTGAAGGATTCAAGCACACTCTTCTTCCCAAGTACCACAACTGGAGATCTGGTATATTATATAAGGTTTTCATGTCTTGGCAGTACAACTTTAGAAAACAAAACCACCCCAACTTGGGATCCATCTTATGGGGGTGGGCACTAAACTCTGACACTATTACTGGTTCTGTGTTGTGCTTGCAGACAGGAGCCTAGCAAGGCTGTCCTCTGAGAAGCTCTATTCAGCAGCTGACTGAGACGGATGCATGTACTCACAGCCAAACATTGGAAGGAGGTCAGGGATCCCTAAAAAAGACTTAAGGGAAAGATTGAAGGAATCAAAGGAGTTGGCAACCCCATAGGAAGAAAACAGTGTCAACAAACCTGGTCCACTGGAAAATCCCAAGACTGAGCCACCAATCAATGTGCATACACAAATGGGTCTGAAACCCAAGGCACATATGTGACAGATGGCTGCCTTGTCTGGCCTCAATGGGAGAGGATGTATTGAAGGAGATATTTTAAAAAGCGGCCACCAGCAAAGCCAACTATCTAAGCTGCAGCAACTCTGCTGAGCTCAGTTGACATGTTGTGTGGCCAGAAGCCACGTGCAAAGTGGCTAGCCAAAAACACCAGCCCTGCCACCCATGAGACTCCAGTGTGGGAGATGGCTCTGCCAATCTTCCATGCTGTCTCTGCAAAGCTGGGCATTGCCCAGACCATCCCACCAACCACATGGGCCCAGTAAGAAAATGAGACTCTAATGCTTAAATTATCCAAAGGCTTATATAATTAGTAATGATCAATAACAAAATGCCCTAACAATCAGAGGTGTAACCCAATACCCAACCTAGATATACCAACTACCTTTGACTGTCACAGACAAGTGAATATCAGCCTCCATGTCCCCCTTTCTCATTCTCTGTCTCTCCCTTAGCTCCTCCTCTTCCTTCCCTTCCTCCTTTTCCTCTCCTTACTCCTTCCACCTTAGCTCCTCCCACAAGGATGTGCCTAATCCTGTAAAGATTTGATATCCCAGAGAGGGGATATGCCCAGAGGTGGAGCACCCTCACAGTGGTGTAAGGGAGGAGCATAGGGGAAGAACTCTGCTAGGTGGGAGGATGGGGAGAGCAATATTTAGAATGTAAATAAATAAAATAATTAATTAATAATAATAAACAAAACAAAAAATAAGTCTCCTGAAATACTTTAAATTTTATTTGACTTTTTCTGTAGGTGATGTACTTCTTTGAAGAAGACTACCAGGGCAACAAAGTTATAGTATTATAAAAGAGAGATATACACAGGTATTACATGATTCAAAGTACTACAGTCTATTTCTAAAATGGTAACATATATTACCATTGAAAACTAGGCTAGAAATAATACATGAAAGTTTTTAAAGTTTTGATTATCCTACTTATTTACCTTAAAGAACACATTAAAATATGTTCTTCAATTTCCATAATTGTTGGTTTATGCAAATGCATATTTTTTTTGTTAAATTCACATAATTTCCATAAATCATCTGTTCATATTCAATGTTATCTCATTCAGATAAAGATGCTGATAAAGTTATACTGTACACATGTATGTACATTTGTACAAGCAAAATAACATAACAGCTTGTGCAGTAATTACTGATAATTACAATTAAAGTATGCTGATTTGAATAAAAAAAAAACATATGCAGCACTTTTATTCTGTGATCAGGAGAACTTCTTGCAACTTCTTATATACGCCCTAGTTTTCTTAAAATAGTATAAGAAATATTTGAATTCTATGAATTAATAGTTCTGGTGTCCAATTTATAACCACCAACATCACATGTAGTTATGGAGTAGATTCAACTTCACCAGTCATGTAACCAAGATTTGACACAGATTTTTCATTCATTCAGAAATTATTTTCACAGCATCGGTTTTGTTTTGGTCATATATCCCATTTATAGTGCATGATCTCATAACTATAAGAAGCTGATCCACTTTGATTTTATACGTATGGTAATACACCAGAGAGCATCAAGATTCTCCTTAGTCCTTCTTGGTGAAGTGAAGTGAATAATTCTGAAAAGTTGTCTAACTTTATCAATGTTGAGATGAGTAACAGGAGGTTCAGCTCTTTCTGCTTGGACAAATATGAAATACTATCATACTTAACAGAAAAATCCCCAAAAGATGTCCACGGTAATTATTTCCAGAGTTCTAATTTTGATCAGAACAGGTAAATTTCACCCATGGGACAATTTCAAGAAGTGAATATATGTCTTGATGAGGGGAAGATTGTCTCTACAAGACATGCATGTCTTCTTGAACACACATCAGATGGAAAGAAAATTTGATTAAAAGAAGTGTAAGTTTGGTAAGTCATCCTGTATCTCTGATATTTTTCATTAAGGCAATTCTTGAAATAATTCTAGTTATTAATACCCACTATGTATGGAATTGAGATTGTTTTTTCTCTTTAGTAATTTTTAGAGACCAATTAGTATTTTTTCCAAGTTTCCTGTACTATGTATACCCATGTCTAAATGAGAAGACCATCATTCTTTACATACAGTTTTTGTTTTGGTCATATATTCAAATCCATAAATGTATGCCACGGCTAATATAGTCCAAATATTCCCTACCACTTAAGTGAATAAAATATTTTTAAATCAAAGAATGTATAGTAGATAAGTTTCAGCATAAAATATAATAGTAAAAACAAAATCAAATTAAGTGGGAATTGTGGAAATCAGATTAAAAAATTCTGCCATCTATTGTATGCTAGGAAAAAGAAGGAATAGTTTCTCCAGGGATAAGCTCCCTTATTTGTTGGCAATGCCCAGTTATCAGTCATGAAACTATTTGCAACAAAAAAATAAATAAAAATAGACTCAATGGATTGCATTTATATTCATTTTTCATACATTTAATACAAACACCCATATACGTTGTAATAAGAATCAAGGGGACACAGGCTAGCCACGTGAGAAGTAGCATGGGAAGAATAGGAGGATGCACTTGGGAGCATTTCCAGGAAGGAAAGGGAATGTGTAAATGATGGAATTCTACTTGCATTAATAACATATATGAAAGTGAAACATAGATACTACCAACAACCCAAACTAAAGCACACCACAACAACAAAACACAAAACAACAATCAATCTGTGAGCAAAACAAGCCATTAGAAGCTAGTAGCTGCCCTTGAGTCATCAATGTCTATGACATGGTATCTTTTAAGGTGTGTAATTCTCATTACATTTATAAATCCTTACAGAATACAAATACTCAGATTAATAGAAAGTTTATCACTTTGATACAAGGGTATTCAACACAGGGAAAAACATTGAAAATTGGGAGAAAATTAACAATTCTCTTTTAGACTCTGAAAAAGATTATTCAATTTGTATTTGTTCATTCAGTTTTATAATTATTATATGTAAACTAACCTTAGATTATCTAGAAGAATTGCTGCTGAGTTAGATGCAAGAATTGCAGAGATTCTTTGATAGATTATTGTCTTTCATTAGGTCTTTTAAAATACAGATATCTCCTGGCAAGAGAAGAGATGAAGTAGTTGTTATGTTCTAAATACAATTTGTACATTTAATATATCTTTTGCATTTATACATTTAATAGTTACAAATAGGTAACTATTTGTCAACTATAGACAAACAATAAAAGTATAGGTAGCAAGTATTTTAAAGAAATGTGACTATATATACATGTATATATATATATATATATACAAATATATATAATATGTGTGTATGAATGTCAATAAATATGTATGTGAAGATATAAAATATGCAAGTGAAAATAAAAATATGTTCATATGTAAACCTTCATATATATATGTTCATATATATATATATATATATATATATATGTTCATATGCATACCTTAAAGAGTTCAGATGAACATCAAAACCTTAACAGTGAACAATATTGTTTCAAGATGTACTAGAAAATATAACTAAAGGAAACAACTCATATACCGTTGTACTCTACGAATTTGAAAGCATTAGTGATTCTTGTGTGTATATTTAATTCTATATTTTTATAACACATTAAAATTAATTTAACATTTGTTAAGATACTGTAATATCTGGCACAATTTTTGTTGGCTTCTCAATCATCACTTGAAAACACAATATTCTGAATAAAATCATTAAAACAGGTCTGATAATGCATAGTCACTATTGTGTATCAGAAAGCAGATATAGGACATTATACAATCACAAATGTGAGATATAGTAGTGTGTGACATCTGTAATACTAGAGGAAACACTTTAAAAGACATTACTTGAGATTTGGTTTTCCTTTGCAGGAGAGGTTCCAAAGAAAGGCTGATGCAGTTCTGTACGTGAATGCTCTGAGTAATTCCTTTATTAATGATCCAGTTATAACACAACTGCCAAAATTAAACTGAATATACCTAATACAAATTTGTGCCAATAGACACCAATAGAATAAATCTTAACACCCAATCAATACTTCAGTGGGAGGCAGAAAGCCCAACAGGCCTCAACAGAAAGTCACAACCAACCAAGAAACACTGAGATTTGGAGAAGTAGACTTCCCATGGAAAGAACACAATTGGTTCTCCAATTCTAAATGGTCAGCCTTGACAACATATCTACAAAAAATATCATGTGGACTGAC
>JANHMN010000002.1:175946151-175987022 GCA_030674055.1 Rhabdomys pumilio | reverse complement strand
GTTCTACAGCAGATGGATAGATTACCTGATGTCTTCAAAAAGTTCTTCTCTTTTATACCTACTCCAACCTTCTGAGTCCTCGAAAATGGGAATATTATGCAATTTAACATTGATATTTTCTAGTGTTAAGAATGAATTAAGCGTGACATTCAGAACTCAGGTCTGAATATGATTTTCCTCATGCTTTGTCAACTACTCCTACACTATTTGCAATAGAATTTGTTAATCAGTTTAGTTGACTAATTAACTTCGATGATACATATTTATTGATAATTAAATGTAAACCTGGTTTGTACATCAATCTGGTATTTGTATATCTTATATGGCATTTTGTATGCTTCACCACTGAAAATTTCCCATCATCTACTTTATCACTTTAAGGTAAAACTTTAATTTACCAATGTAACAAAGACAATTCCATGGATGCTCAATGAAATCATGATCCGTGCTACTTAAAAAGATAACTTCCTATCAGGCCACAGGCAATTACAGCTAGTGACAAATTCTGACTTTTTTTTTTTTAAGAAATCACACTCATTTTCATGTTGCTGTTTTGTTTTCTGCATTGCTCTTATGTAAGAGGTATTTCCTCATAGAGCATGTGTATATCAGTCACATCTGATGTTTCTTTTCTTGAGGAGTTGCTCTTGGCTCATTAGCTTTTACTTTGGGCAGCAATGTCACATTTGTTTTAGATTGTCTTCAATGTTTGTATTTCTATCCAGGTAAGATTCAATATGAATGTCTAATTCTACAAAGGAAGTAGCCTACCTCATACCTCTAGTGGATAATACTTTTTCTTTGCAGGCTATTTCGAGGACACAGTGAATAAAATGGACGAAGATAATCAAACTGTTGTGTCAGAATTTATACTCTGGGGACTTGCCCACTCAAAGAGTACTCAGGTCTTACTCTTTGTGATATTTCTAATACTTTATCTGTTCATTGTGTCTGGAAATATTGTCATCCTGACCTTAATCACCACTGACCCCCATCTGCATTCTCCCATGTACTTCTTGTTGGCCAACCTGTCCTTTATTGATATGTGGCTCTCCTCAAACACTACTCCTAAGATGATCACAGACTTTCTCAGGGAAAACAAGACCATTTCCTTTGCAGGATGCATGTGTCAAGTCTTCTTTTCCCATTGCATTGCTGCAGGAGAGATGGTGCTGTTGGTGGTAATGGCTTATGATCGCTATGTGGCCATCTGCAAACCACTCCACTACTTCACCATCATGAACCTGAAGAGATGTACTGGGCTGGTGTTGACTTCTTGGACAATTGGTTTTATACATGGTATTATTTACATAGTAGTGATTGTGCACCTGCCTTTTTGTGGTCCCAATGAAATAGACAGTTTTTTCTGTGACATGCCACTGGTAATAAAACTTGCATGCATGGATTATCATTATTTAAATAACTTAATGAATGCTGACTGTGGACTTGTGGCTATAACCTGCTTTATTCTGTTGCTTATTTCCTACACATATATTCTTATCACTGTTCGCCAGAGCTCTAAAGCTGGTGCATCTAAGGCTCTGTCCACGTGCACTGCACACATCACAGTGGTGATGATCTTCTTTGTGCCCTGCATCTTCATCTATGTGTGGCCTCTCAATATCACCTGGTTGGACAAATTTTTTGCAGTGTTTTACTCTATTTTTACACCTCTCCTAAATCCAGCCATTTATACACTGAGAAATAAAGAGATAAAAAATGCTATGAAAAGGTTCACAGGCAACTTTCTGGATCCCAAAGTTAATTCCTAATATCCCAAACACAAACTCATTACTTATAATGAGACTAGCTAGGAAATAGATGTATAATCAGGAAATAAATTATTTCAAATTATTATTTGAAAATGTTACGTTTTCTAATAAAGAAATAATATAATGTTTTAAAATGATATGACATTATTGATTAATCAATAAAGCATTGCAAATCCTTTTGTCTTAAAATCTAAATATGAATAATCTTTATAAATGTAATGAAAGAAAATCATCAAATTGTTTTTTAATAAAGTTTAAATTATCTTTATTGACTAAGCTCTTGTGTTTATCTTTGTGAATAACATCTTAGTGAGTTTTACCTGAGTGTGATTCTATACATCACTACATGCCCCAAACCCTACACTGAATCTATCATGTGGCTAACTTCATCACTTTTATCTTATGACAGCTATTTACCAAAACACTGATGTTACATAGGTAGGAAAAATTAAGAAGAGATGAAACAAAGTGATAAATGTGACATGGGCTAGCAGTGAACCTTTGTGTTGTTTTTCTTTTAAAACCAAATGAATAATGTTTCAAAATAAAACATTTTGATAAAGATTAATTATAAATTGTGTTTATAAATTGTGTAATATCCTGAAATTTAATCTCTATGAGGATCATGTTCATAAGTAGACTAATTATTAAAACTATTGTACTTCATTCAGTGGTTAACCCACATGTGACATTTAACAAACACAGTCGTAATTAGACAAATGGTGTGTTGGTCTGTGAAGCTGCAGACATGTAAAATAAACTAGACAATTGTATTTCTCTTTTGGGGCCATCAAAGTTATATGTTGATGACTAAATCACACATTTTGGTTTCAGAACACAGGAAATCAATCTCAAATTGACTGGGGATCTTTCTCCTATTCAGTATCATTCATGGTGATAAATGTTGCTCAGGTTACTGGGTAAGAAAGAACATCAATCCTCTTATACAGATCTAGACCTTGCATAGGAAAACAAACTCATCTAGCTAGATGTGGGCACTACTATTACAATGGCAATAATTTGATGGGTGAACTCATTATATTTTGGGTGCCTTTTCCTCAGGAGAGAGTTTATGCCTGATACTGTAAAGCTGGTTAAATTCCATAGCCATTCAAGCAATTTAAGATTTTCAGATCTTACACTAAGAGTTTTTACTCATTTGGATTTTTTAAAAAAACAATTATGAGAGATAAAATATTAATATCATTCTTCTCCATGCAAGCATACTGTTTTTCCAACAGTATTTGTTGACTATTCTGTATTTCATCCACTATACATATTTGTCATATTTACTGAAAATCAGGTCACTGAAATTTTGTGTAGTTAATTAAAATCTTTTTGTAATTTAGTTTTTCTGTTTACATCCTGCTCACTGGCCCCTCCTAGTAACCCCTTTCCACAATCATTCCCCCATCTTCCCTCCCCTTCTCCTGTGAGCAGGTAGTACTCTCCTGGATATCCCTCCACCCCGGTACTTCAAGTCTCTGCGAGGCTAGGTTTTTGCTCTCCCATTGAAGCCAGACATGGCAGCCCAGCTAGAGAAACATATCCCACATAAGGGATCAGTTTCTGGGGTAGCCCCATTCCAGTTGTTCGAGGCCTACATGAAGTCCAAGTTGTGTTGCACATCTGCTACACAAGTGTGAGGAGGCCTAGGTCCAGAACTTGTATGTTTTTTGGTTGGTGGTTCAGACTTGGATAGCCACAAGGGTTATGGATACTTGGCTCTGTTGGTCTTCCTGTGGAGTTCCTATCCCTTTAGGGACTGTAATCCTTCCTCCTATTTTTTCATGAGTTCTCAAGCTCTATTTGGCTGTGAATACCACCTTTGTTCTCTTAATATTTTCAAGTGATTAAATAAAGATCTTTTAATATAGATGATTTTTTTCATTTAGAATCTACTAATCTAAATACTAACTTCAGAACACCAAGGCTACCATTTGACAAAATAGACCATTATTGGAATTTAACAATATCCACACATAAAATTACCTAGGTCAAAAGCTGAATCTTTCCAATGCTTGATTCCATTGAGAATTTTACCATGAGAGAAAATATAGTTCTTTCTTTTCTGTAAAGTCTTGGTCCTCTAATTTCCTTCTCTTTTTTATTCTCCTCCTCCTTGTCATGATATTCTTTACCTCATTATCTATATCATTTATCTGCTGCTGTCTCTAGATGTCTATATTTGTTTGTGCTCAAATATTTGCTTCTTATTTATTAATTCTCTTAAAAATCGTCATTTAAATTTGTTTGCTCAATGAAGGATCATATGGCAATACCCGGTATTACACTGGTTAATATTTTTTCTGTCTTTCCTTTTCTTATTGGTTATCGTATTTAATTTACATTTCAAATGTTATTCCCCCTTCTTGGTTTCCCCATCTAAAAACCCTTTATTTCATCCCCTCCCCTCTGCCTCTATGAGGGTACTCTCCCACCTGCTCACCCACACCTGCCTCACTATCCTAGCATTCCCCCATGCTGAGGCATTGAACCTTCACAGGGCCTAGTGACTCCCCATCCACTGATACTAGATAATGCCATCTTCTGCTATATATGCAGTTGAAGTCATGGGTCCCTCCATATGTACTCTTTGGTTGGTGGTTTGGTCTTTGGGAATTCTGGTGGCGGGGTGTCTATTGGTTGATATTTCTGTTCTTCTTATGTGGTTAAAAACCCCTTCAGCTCCTTCAAGAAAAAATTTTCAGTCTTTCTATCTAAAACAGTTCTTCACATGATGTTTACTCCTTCAATCTGATGACTATTCCAGACTCTTTGACTATTCGTGCTCCAGTTTTATGCTTTTTAATCTATCTACTATTTTTGTGCTTTTCTCTTTTGTGGATGTTTCTTGAAGAATGTCATTAAAAAGAGAATCTTTATTAATTTAGTTCATTAATAATTACTTTATACTTTATTTTCCCCAGATGATATGAATCACAGTCTCTGTGTTTCAATCTGTCTGATTCTTTATTTCTTATAAACTTTATTAAAAAAACTCTTACCTAATACGTTTTGGTTTCTATTGTTTACCTTACACTCATTAATTTATTTTTTTACTTATGATTACAAATTTGAATTATGAACTTGAAGTTTTCTAAAATATTTACTCCTGAACTATCCATACTTGATCTGTCTTCCTTTTTAATAATCACATTACAGAATATTTTGGTTTTGTTACATTTGTTGCAAAAATCCAAGACAGTTCAGAATATCTAATAAGCTTATTAGTTCTATCCACAGAAAGAAAAACATCATCTTTTAAAATTTTAAGATTTTGTGAATGCTTTCATGTAATGATGATTCAATTTATTATACTTACCATTGTAGCATTGATCCTAATATGGGCTATTTTCTGTTATTGATAGATTATTCTATTTTTTGTGTTATTTTGGTTTTATAGTAGCAATTAATTAGGTTCCTTTAACTATGACATGAAAGATTTTATCTGTGCATTTTGGTGCATGTGCATATCTTGCACTTGGCGGGGTGAACCAGATACATTTTCATAAGTTTGAAGGGAACATTAGCTACATGATGAGTTGTAGGAGATTTTTGATGCCATGACATGATGCTCAGGCACAAAAATTAAAATAAAAGGTTCCTGAAAGATCTGGGTTGTTTCTGCTGCAAACCTAGCATCAAGTATTTACCTAAGAAATCTAGATTTATTTTAGTGACAAATAATGCTTGATAACAACACAAGGACATTAAATATAATTTTCTTTTATTTGGATTCAATAGATTTTCAAAGAAGAATGTTGAGGACTACTTATATTTTATTAAAATAAAAACAATTTATAGTCATATCTATAATTGAAATGAAATAAAAATTGCTTAATGATATATATTTTTATTATTGGTATTAATATACTTACTCCTTTGCTTTATTTAAATGAGTGCTTTTTAAAAAGCAAAACTACTATTACCAACTTATATCTAGTTAAACTTTGCATGATTTCTGTTTAATAAATTATTCATTCATTGGTATTATATTACTTAAATAAAATATTATTAAATAAGTTATTTTTTTCAAACTTGATTTTTTTAGAGATTACACAATGCTTTGTATTTTACTTTTAAAATTGATTCTTTGAAAATTTCATAAAATAATTATACATAACCCTTTCCCTTGAATCCCCTTGATCCACTCATTTTTTCAATCTCCCCTGAAAATTTTAAGGTTCTTATTTTCATATTTTTATTTTAAATTGTTTGTATTTGTATATGACTGTATAATATCCTGTGCTCACGTGTGCATGTGCCAATGAATGGCTGAAGGCATGTAATTCCTTGGTGTTAGAGTTGCCAGCCATGAACTGCCTGACATTGGTTCTGTTAAAGTGAACTCGGGTCTTCTGGAAAGTCTAAAATCATCCTTAAGCCCTGAGCTATCTTTGTAGGACATGGAACTGTTTTTACATTAATTTAATTCTGCAGGAGTTTGTTTGTATGTTTGTTTGTGTGTGTTATGTGTGTTATATATGTGAATGTGCGTGTATGTGAGAGTGAGTGTGAGTGTGCATGTGCATGTATGTGTGTGTGCTTGCACACACAGGTTGATGTGTGCGAAAAAAATGTTTCTGGATGTCTACACCTCTGGAGATACTTATCTTGGTTTTTAAAACAGTGTCTCTTACTCAGTGTTAGACTAGGCTGTCTGGCCAGTGTGACCAGAGGTTGAATTACAGTCATATACCTTATATACCATTAATTCAACTTTTCCACATAGGTTATGAGAGTTGAATTCAAATGTATTTACAGATTTAAAACAGATTCACACCTTGAGTTCATTAAGAAATTATTCTGTGATATGACAAGTTGATCCAATAACGTTTTTTTCATATTATCCCAGCTATTCCATTCATTTATAAATAGATCCTTTATTTTACCACTGACTAGATCATAGATAAATCTTTTTAAGCGTTAAATATCCCTATGGATATCAGGACTATTTTTCCACTTAAGAAAGAGTAATTTTAAACCTTTTTATTATCTTAGTTTTCATTTGTATTAATTTATTCAGATTAGAATTCATGTAGCTATGTTGCTTGTTGCTCAGAATAAGTGGTATTCAACTTTAGTATGCTTCTATGAGAATTCCTGGAAAGGTATATAGTTGGGAGAATCACTTGTAAATTTTTAAATGTATATTCTTCTTTACTTCTTCCCTGACATTTAGAATTCCTCAGTAGGATAGAAAGATGTGCTCATGGAAGAGTATGCATACAAATGTACACACTTGCACATAAGTCTACACATTTCCATTGTAACTCCAAAGCCTCAAATAAACATTTGCTAACATGTCCCTGAAGTAATTTGTGAAATACCAAAGTTTAATTAAGTCAAAATTCTTGACTACATTTACATAAATTAGTATGGATAATATAATACTTTCTAAAATTCACTGAGAGGTTGACATGTCACAGGATTATGTTGCCTGATGTACCTTTAGTAATCAAATACTTTTCGTAACTATGTATAATGCATATCATGATTTTTGTATTAACGTGGAGACCAAATCTTATTTAAAAAGTAGCTATAATCTCATTTAGTAAAGTTTAAGTGGCATTGAACCATCATATTTTGACTTTAACATTCTGATAATAGAAAATAATAGATGTATATAAGTTATATATTTTGTGACAAGATGGTCAAAGGCTGAAAAACTCTTAATTCTGTTTACTGTTCTATAATTGTAGTATCACAGATTTTTAAATGTTTTGAAGAAAAATAATAGTGAATTGTTCAGTATTGCTGTCACATCTAATGAGGAACTAATAGATTATGGTTTGCTATAGTAGTAGTAGAAAAATTATATGGTTACCAGAAAGAAATATCACTTATGATTCTCAGTAGTAGGCATATAAACTCGTATCATTGAGCATATTTTTAGTTTGGTGGTTAGTAATTCTTTTATTATTATGTTTTTATGAAAAATGAGCAAAGTAATATTTTCTTTAACGTAAAATAGTCTAACTTGTATCTTTTATCATCTCAAACAGAAAGATATCCATGAAGTTTTAATTTGTACATAGATAATACCATGATAATACCTTTAATTAGGCTAAAAATTAGTGAAATGATATTTTGAATTCATGCTATTAATTTTGAACCTATACAAACATAAAAGATGTAATCACATAGAATAAATTGAGGCACTATTAGAACATTCCTAAACAATTACTAAGTGTAGTAAAATGAAATTTTATAATTCACATAAGGTCTGCTGAATAATGTTGGTCTTCGCTCAGTATCTCACTCTCATGGCTACAGTAGATTTAAGACTTCATGCAAATCTTTAAATTCCATTGTCTCAGGTGTCTCATGGCAGTTTTCATCTCTGTATTCCTCAGTGTGTATATAATGGGATTCAAGAGAGGAGTGACCACAGAATAAAAGACAGCAAGGAATTTATCAAGTGACTTGATGGGGAAAGGCCAGGCATAAATAAAGATGCAAGGTCCAAAAAACAGAAGAACTACTGTGATGTGAGCAGTCAATGTAGACAGAGCCTTAGATGACCTATCAGAAGGCCGACGTTGGATGGTCATTAGAATAATACCATAGGAGATGATTAACAAAACAAAAGAACACACAGTAAGCACACCACTGTTGGCAATGACCATGATGTCTAACTTATATGTGTCTGTACAGGCAAGTTTGAGTACTCTAGGAAGGTCACAATAAAAACTGTCAACCTTATTGGGACCACAAAATGGTAAGTTCACTGCAAAGGCCAATTGGCTTACTGAATGTAGGAAGCCAATTCCCCATGCAGTAACCACAATGCCAACACATACATTGGCATGCATAATTGTAGCGTAGTGTAAAGGCTTACAAATTGCTATATATCTGTCAAAGGCCATGGCTATGAGGGTCACAAGCTCACTACCCCCAAAGAAGTGAAGGAGGAATATCTGTGCAAAACAGCCATGGACAGAGATGACTTTGCATTTGCTGAAAAAATCAGCAATCATCTTCGGTGCTGTGACAGAGGACAGACACAGATCGATGAATGAGAGGTTGGCCAATAGAAAGTACATAGGAGAGTGGAGGTGGGAATCATAGATCACAGTCATGACAATAAGAAGGTTTCCAAACACAATTCCTATGTAGAAAACAAAAAAGAATACAAACAGAAAGATTTGAAGTTCCTGAGAGTCGGAGAGTCCAGTGAAAATAAACTCTTTCACTACAGAGTTATTTGCTTCCCTTTTTGATTCATTCCAGAAGAAAGTCTCTGTACTTGCCTTGGAGAAGACAATAAGAAACTAAGTCAGAGTTGTTAGATCTAAATTTTAACCTCTGTTCACTCATTAAGGACTTGCTATGATCTCTTGCATAAAACTCCCAAGCTAAAAATAAAAACTCATAGTTTAATTCTCATTTCTTCCTTGCCTGTCTTGTTCTTCAGCTAGCCAAGCTTCCCAATTTCTCTCTGGTTTTAGACTCCATCCTAAGGCAATGTTATGTTTGTGCCACTCCCTCTGTACTCTCTTCCTAGACTTACTTCATTCATCTATAAATGTCAAGACACTAAGACATACAGAACAGTCCTTACATTTAAAATGTTAAAGTACTTAGGAGAAAAAGAATTCTACCAAATTTAAAAAAAATGTACAAAATAGAAATGGCAAAACTAAGTAAAACTATAGAAGTTTAAAAGATTACATGACACAGCACACATCTATAACAAAAGGCAGAGATAGATATGATGAGTACTATCTTATGGGAGATAAGAGGATATAAAAAATATCCTGATAGAATCCTTTTACTTGTTATTTGTTTGGATATTTGCTTACTTACAATCAGTTGTGCTTACAAATTATGTTCATCTATTATTCCAAATTGTTTTCCTAACACTTTTCCAGTTAAGTATTTAATTACTGTTTATACAATCATATGAAAACTTAATGATTCTCTTTTTTCTAAATATGGAAAGATCTAATCATAAAATAATTCATTAAACTCTTTAAATTTGTGCCTCTTTAATCCAGTAAAAATATAATCATCTGAACACTTACAATACTCAAGAATAGGAGAATTTATTATGGTGTGGCTAGTTCATTAAAGTATTTTTTTTAGAATCATACTATTCAAAAAAGTTGTTTTGAGTTTTAATTTATTTTAAAATGTTGAAACATTTTGGGAATAGAGAAGAAGATAGAGAAGGAAAAGTTCCAGAGCATATCTTCATGAGAAATATTACCTAGGATGAAGATGGGTCCAAGGTTCTTATCTGAAGGAAATCAAAACTTACCATAGTAGAAAATTAGAGTTTAAGAATGTAATTTTTCAGAAAAAAAAGAGAAATCTTGTAGCTCATTATGAGGCACAGCTGCAGAGCTTTGTTACTAAGAGAAGGATGATAAAATGCAATCCCCATCTAGTGCCCATCTACCAGCACACAGTGTCCTCATGCTTCATTGGGGAATGTTAAAAAGACTCAAATTTTTTGAAGAGTGTACAGATTTTATTTTTAAATTTTCATTCATTGAAAGAGTTCTCCTGCACCTCATACTGTGTATGTGATACTAAGAGCCAACCATGACTAAGGAGAAACACTTTAATCACACTAACTTTGAATTCAATCTTTTAAATGTCCTTTTCATAACCATCTTTTATCCTAATTTGTTTTTCAACAAAACATCTTTTTATTCACTAGGATTGGAATCAAGGTTTAAGTCATATCCACTGCTTGATCCTGGGTGTCTTAGGAAAAATTCCAGAGCCTTTATTTTCTGGTTTCAAAATGGTACACCCCAATCAATTGTTTTCAGAATCTCCACAGTTTTAACAATATATTTTGAAACTTTTATGAAAAAAATTAAATTTTCCCTGAGCTTATTAATAAAAGATAAAAAACTCACAGAAAAGAAACTACTAGATTTTGGGTAACAGAATTGTAAAGTCCACTAAATGAAGAGAAAGTAATTTGTCAAGTCAACAAAAGGTGAAGGAGTCAGTCTTTATTGCTACTTGGACACCACTAGCAAGGGTTGTTCTTTTACTATTACTCATGTTAATTATTATAAGTACTTAAGGCAACCTTAAAGGATTTTCTATTTGTTTTCCTGAAGAAAAATAATAATTGAGCTCTGCATAATTAAATTCTACTCATAGAAACACGTAATTATTAACAAAATTCTAACTTGTAGTTGCTTCTACTGATGAATTTAAATTTTGTTATTCCACTTACCTCTTTCATAACTTGAAGAGATAGCAATAACTTAAGGGTTAGAACAGTACAGGATCCCTTTTATACACTCTTTCAAAGCATTAACATTTCTGGGAGATTGGCTTTTATGTGAATTGTCCTCATCAGCAAACTCATTGGCTAATGGTAAACAATCGTGAAGTAACCAAAAGCCCTTAGAGGATCCAGAAACAGCCTGAGGATTCCTGGCAGACTGACTCAATGTTATAGGTTTTCTCTTGGCCTTGGAGGAAACAGACTATTCCTGAGTTAAGGATCATTGTCACCATTTCTTGGGTCATTGGATAATATTACTATCTTATTTAATCTAAGTTTTTTTTATTGGATATTTTATTTATATTTCAGATGCTATTCCCTTTCCCCATTTCCCCTCCCTAAAAAACCCCTATCCCGTGCCCCCTTTTCCTTTTTGCTTATATACATTTTTAAAAAAATGTTAATCAAAGGTTTTATAAGTATGGTAATGCTCAGTCAGAAGTGTAACCAAATACCCAACCTAGATATATAAACTGTCTTTGACTGGTGGAGACAAGTGAGCATCTGCCTCCATGCCCCCTCTCTCTTTCTCTCTCACCACCTAGCTTCTCCTCTACTTCATCTTCTCCTCTCCTTACTCCATCTCTTCCTCTCAGTGCTCCTTCCCCCTTAGCTCCTCCAACATATCACCCTTCCTGTTAAAATAAAACTTTTCTCTCAAAATACAATTAGATCATAATTATTCTTATTTGTACCAGTGAGATACAAGATAGTCTTAATACCCAGTCCATCATTTTGTTGACTAACCAGAACCTCTGTCGTCTCTCTTGATAAAACACTTAGTTTTGAACCTGGCTTTTTTCTTGGCTTTAGAATGAATGTCAGCTGAAAACCATCCACTCAGATCTTTTCTCTCAAAGTAAATAGCCAGGATTAGCAATGAGACTATAGGTCTTCAACCCTGTCAGAAATCCAGAATGACTGAGTTAACTGAAGTTATGGGAAACACTAAGCATAACTTCTAAAACTTAGCCAATTTATAGAGACCGCTGAACAACTGGACAGCCCCTATACTACTGAACATTGGAGCATCAAATCTTCAGCCTTCTGGCCCAGGATCATCTGATAGACATTAGTGATGCAGAATTATTAAGGGCTGATTACTCTGTCTAGGCAGATATGATCAGTTGACTATTCTGCAAGTGTGTCCTTTTCTGGACAGTAGTTTGTCTGTAGATGACAAGAGGCAATTCTTGCCTGGTGGCTGTCTCACCACAACTGGAATAACTCCAAAGATGCTCAATTTCTTCTTAGAATCCAAGACAGGAAGCTGTCAGGAGCAGACAGGTCTCTAATCAAAATGAAGATTAGTACAGAAATGTTTGTAACGTCAATTCTGTGGACTTCTGACGTTTTTCAAAACCAAATATCCATGTAAGGTAATCTGAACTGTTGTCTGTTAACTACTCTCAGCTTTTCTAAATAAAATATAAAAAACACCCTAAAAATAAACTCAAAGTCATGGATTTGCTATGATCCCTTAACTCACAGGCTAATCATCTCAAATCGGTTAAAACAAGTTGAAGAAGGACTGGGTCTAAGCCTTGTATTCCTAAATGTGTTATACAGGCACAATGTCCATGAGAGTATCAATATTCATCCCACTTATATCAATAGAATGCTTGTACCAATGAAAGCCTTAAATTTGAAATCCAAGTGAATTTTGAACCATTTAAGAAATTATAACTTCATCTTGATACTAAATTATACAGATTTCTACCAATAGGTTATGGCTATGCCATAAATCCTAGCTAATCCTCCCTGTTCCAACAAACCCACTACTTTCCCCTAGAAAGACAGCCCAATATTAACCACCTTAGTCCCCAAGCCCAAGGAATAGGGGCTCTGACTCTTCTTTAACTTCTTCAAGCTGATTGTGGGCGTTGAGATATTAGAAGAGGGGTGGGGGGAAAAGTAAATTCATAAGCCTCTGATGCTGTGTCCTCACTGTATCCAGATGGAATTCCCGGACACCTGAGGTTTGAGCAGGTCTGCTCATTTTTCTTGATGAATAGATACACCAAGGCTGTGTATTCTGCAATATACAATTCTCAGAACAAGTTTTAGTATCAAGAAAAAAAATTTTTTTTTTCCTAGAGGGCTGACATTTTTTTTTAAAGATGTTGGTTCTAACAACTTTTTCCCCTTTTATGTAGTTGGTTATAATATTTACATTTCAAGTTTTATCCTCTTATCCCATTTCCCCCACCACCCAGGAACCCCTTATCCCATCCTTCCTCCTTATATCCCTTCTATGAGGCTGTGCCAGCACCTACCCCCCACCCCCATTACTCCCTCCCCACCCTCACATCCCCCCCATTCTGTGTTCGTTTTTCATGGGACCAAGAATCTCCTCTCCCACCTATGCCCAACAAGGCCGTCCTCCCCTATGTATACTGCTGGAGTCATAGGTAACTTCCTATGTGCTCCCAGGCTGGTGGTTTAGACCCTGGGAGGCTCTGGTTTTTTGGTATTGTTGCTTTCCTCCTGGGGTCACAAATCCTTTCTGCTCTTTCAGTCTTCTCTCTAAGTTCTCCCTTGGGAAAACCTTGATCATATCAGTGGCTCACTGTGAACAAAGTCCTCTTAATGCCTTAATCTTTGTCAGACCTCTAAGGAGATAGCTATATCATGTTCTTGACAGCATGCACTTCCAGCCATGCACATCAGTGTCTAGCTTAGGTGACTGTACATGGGATGGATGCCCAGGTGGCATGGTCTCCTCATGGCCCCTCCTTCAGTTTCTGTCCCATGTTTTGTTTCCATAATTGCTCCCTTGAGTATTTTTGTTACTGGTTCTAAGTAGAACTGAGGCATCCCCTCTTGGTCTTTCTTCTTCATGAGCTTCATGTTGTCTGTGGGTTGAGTCTTTGCTATTCTAAGCTTTTAGGCTAACATCTGCTTAACAGTGACTAAATACCATTTGTGTACTTTTGTGACTGGGTTAATTCACTCAGGATGATAATTACTAGATCCATCTATTTACCTAAAAATTTCTCAAATTCATTAATTTTAATAGCTGAGTAATACTCCATTGTGTAGATGTACCACATTTTTTGTATCCATTCCTCTGTTGAGGGACATCTTGGTTCTTTCCAGCTTCCAGCTATTATAAATAAGGCTGCTATGAACATAGTGGAGCATATGTCCTTATTATATGTTGGAGAATCTTCTGGCTATATGCCCAGAAGTGGTACAGCTGGATACTCAGGTAATGCTATGTTCAGTTTTCTGAGGAACCGCCAGACTGATTTCCAGAGTGGTTGTACCAGCTTGCAATCCCACCAACAATGGAGGAGTGTTCCTCTTTCTCTGCGTCCTCGCCAGCATCTATCACCTGAGTTTTTGATCTTAGCCATTCTGACTGGTGTGAGGTGATATCTCAGGGTTGTTTTGATTTGCATTTCCTTGATGACTAAGGATGTTGAGCATTTCTTAAGGTGCTTCTCTGCCATTCGAGTTTCCTCTTTTGAGAATTCTTTGTTTAGCTCTGTTCCCCATTTTTTAATAGGGTTATATGGTTTTCTGAAGTATAATTTCTTGAGTTCTTTGTATATCTTGGATATTAGCCCTCTATCTGATGTGGGATTGGTTAAGATCTTTTCCCAATCTGTTGGTTGCTGTTTTGTCTTATTGACAATGTCCTTTGCCTTACAGAAGCTTTGCAACTTTATGAGGTCCCATTTGTCAATTCTCGATCTTAGAGCATAAGCCATTGGTGTTCTGTTCAGAAACTTTTCCCCTGTGCCTAGGTATTCGAGGGTCTTCCCCATCTTCTCTTCTATTAGTTTCAGTGTATCTGGTTTTAAGTGAAGGTCTTTTATCCACTTTGATTTGAGCTTTGTATAAGGAGATATGAATGGATCAATTTGCATCCTTCTACATGTTGACCTCCAGTTGAACCAGCACCATTTGCTGAAAATGCTGTCTTTTTTCCACTGGATGGTTTTAGCTCCTTTGTCAAAGATCAAGTGACCATAGGTATGTTCGCACATTTCTGGGTCTTCAATTCAATTCCATTTATCTTCCTGCCTGTGTCTGTACCAATACCATGCAGTTTTTTTTTATCACTATTGCTCTGTAGTACAGTTTGAGGTCAGGGATGGTGATTCCCTCAGAAGTTCTTCTATTGTTGAGAATAGTTCTCGCTATCCTGGGTTTTTTGTTATTCCAAATAAATTTGCAAATTGCTCTTTCTATCTCTATGAAGAATTGATTTGGAATTTTGATGGGGATTGCATTGAATCTATAGATTGCTTTTGGAAAGATGGCCATTTTAAATAAATTAATCCTGCCAATCCATGAGCATGGGAAATTTTTCCATCTTCTGAGGTCTTCTACTTCTTTCTTCAGAGACTTGAAATTCTTGTCATACAGGTCTTTTGCTTGCTTGGTTAGGTTCACTCCAAGATATTTTATATTGTTTGTGACTATTGTGAAGGCTGTCATTTCCCTAATTTCTTTCTCAGCCTGTTTATCATTTGAGTATAGGAAGGCTACTGACTTGTTTGAGTTGATTTTATATCCAGCAACTTTACTGAAGTTGTTTATCAAGTTTAGGAGTTCTCTGATGGAAATTTTTGGGTCACTTAAGTATACTATCATATCATCTCCAAATAGAGAAATTTTGACTTCTTCTTTTCCTATTTGTATCCCTTTGACTTCCATTTGTTGTCTAATCACTCTAGCTAGAAGTTCCAGTACTATATTGAATAGGTAGGGTGAGAGTGGACAGCCTTGTCTAGTCCCTGATCTTAGTGGGATTGCTTCCAGTTTCTCTCCATTTAGTTTGATGTTGGCTACTGGCTTGCTGTATATTGCTTTTACTATATTTAGTTATTGTCCTTGAATTCCTGCTCTTTCCAGGACTTTTAACATGAAGGGATGTTGAATTTTGTCAAATGCTTTCTCAGCATCCAGTGAGATGATCATGTGATTTTTTTCTTTGAGTTTATTTATGTAGTTGATTACATTGATGGATTTTCGAATATTGAACCAACCCTGAATTCCTGGGATAAAGCCTACTTGATCATGATGGATGATTGCTTTGATGTGTTCTTGGATTTGGCTTGCGAGAATTTTATTGAGTATTTTTGCATCAATATTCACTGGTTCTAACTGGAGTCTGCCTTTCCAGTTATTTTCATTGTGTCAGAACTCCTTGGGGTCCAGATGACTCTATGATCCTGAGCTCCAGCTGTTCTGGGTACAGTGGCTCCTCTAGGATATCTCAGGATATGGTGTCTCCACGGTAGTAGACCAGCTAGGAGTTTGCTGCTCTGAGTGTAGTTGCTCCTCTAAGATGCTTCAGGATATGGTGTCCCCTGCTCTGCAGCTCTGTGGTCTGTGACCTGGCTAGGATGCTGCTGGATGCAGTTTCCTCAGGGGAGCAGATCAGTTGTGTGGCTTCTCTGTCTACCTGGGTCCAGGCAAGGGGCAGAAGGGGCATGGTTTTTCGCAGGAGCGGGATCTGGATGCCAGATCCACTCTGGGATCTCCCTACTGCCAGTTGTGCTTCTGGGGCCTAGGGCGGTGAGCGGTTGCTCCTACCTGCAGCTCTGCAGTCTGTGACCTGGCTAGGATGCCTCTGAATGCAGTTTCCTCAGGGGAGCAGATCAGCTGTATGGCTGCTCTGTCCACCAGGTTCTGGGCAAGGGGCGTAAAGGGTTAATCTAAGTTTTATTGCCAACGAATTAAAATAAATGAGATAACATGAAGAAATTAAATTCTATACATATTAATCATGTAGTGAAAGATAATATTTAGATTTTATACAAATAGGATAGCTTAAGCTGTCAATCACCAGTATTTGGAGGGCATAGGAAAATACTCATTAGTATTAGTATTAATGCTTATAGTTTGCTTTATTTTTCTGATTTATTTGCAATGAAGACATTAAAATGAGCTCAGATAAACAACCAATGTTTTAAAATTATATCTAATTTCAGAAAATAGGTATTTGGAAGTACTCTAAATTATACATGTCATTTTCTCTAAATCATGAAATAATTCAATTGTGCTATTATAATATACAAGTTTTTTTCTTTTTTGGAGTTGAGGGATTGCATGATTCAAAATCTATGGTCTATGTTTTAAATGACAAATATACTATATATGTATTTAATATATGTACATTATACATTACAAACTCAGCTGTTAAGAACACACACAAATGTTAATAATGTTGCTTTTTCTATTTTTCTTTCTTAAAGTGCACAAGATTATTTCCTCTTCATTTTACATATTTATTGCTTCTAATAAATCCATTTTTCTCCATTGGACCCACATAACTTCCCTAAGAGATATCTATTAATATTCAATGTTTCCCACCTGCAAAGAGATACTTTTGAAGTTTCATTGCATACATATATGTGAATACTTTTAAATTAATTTCAATCTTTTTTTACAGTCCAGTTTTTATCCCTCTCTCTGTCTACCTTCCAACAGTTCTTTAACCCATTTCTCCTCCCCTGTCTCCAAGAGGATATCCCCACCCCCACCCCACACCATCCTACACCACCCACCACACCCAGGTCTCCCCACTCCCTGGAACCTCAAGTTTCTCTAGGGTTAGGCGAGTCTTCTCTCACTGAGGCCAGACTAGGCAGTTTTTTCTGATGTATATTTGTCAGGCGACTTCGGACCAGCTAGTGTATGCGGCTTGGTTGGTAACTCAGTGTCTGAGAGATCTTGGGGGTCTAGATTAGTTGAGACTGCTGGTCTTCCTATGGGTTCGCCCTCCTTTTCAACTTCTTCCAGCCTCTCCATAATTCAACAACAGGGGTCTCAGACTTCATTCCATTGGTTGAGGTATATGAATTTTTACAAGCAAAATGACATGGAACTTTGTGCAGTAATTGCTGATAATTTCATTTAGGTATGCTGACTACCTAGAAAAAACATATGTAGTACTTTTATTTTATCATCAGCTGAATTTATTGCAACTGAATCTTGAGTGAAATTATTTGAGAGGTACACACCTTAATTTTCTAAAGTCAGTAGACGAAATGTTTATATTCCAGAGAGTTTATACTTGTGGTATTCAATTCATACCTGCCAATATTACATACACTTATACATCACACTTTATCAGTCATGTGATCAATATTAGACAGAAATTTGGCATGCATAAGGAAATTATATTCACAGCATGGGTTTTGTTCTGGTCATATATCACATTTTTAGCATATGGTTTTATAACTAAATGAGGATGCCTCAGTCCCACTAAGAAGGTTAAAGAAAATAATCCCAGGAGGCAGAGGAAGGGAGGGGCATGGGTAGGAGAAACGAGGGGGGAGGTAATAAAGAGAAAAGGATCAGGTATGAGAGAGGCCCAAAGGGCCAAGAGAATGAATGGAAATAAACAACCTAGAGAGGTGGGGAGACCCTCTAGAAAGTACCAGAGACCCTGGAGGTGACAGACTCTCAGGACTCAGTGGGGGGTGACCTTAGTCAAAATGCCCAACAATGAGGAGAGAGAACTCATAGAGTCCACATCCAGTAGATAGACAGGGCCTCAAGTGGAGGGATTGGGTTACTAACTCACAGTCAAAATTTCTGACCCAGAAATATTCTTGTCTAAAAGAACTGCAGGGACAAAAATGGAGAAGAGACAAAAGAGAAGGTAGCCCAATGACTGGTCCAACTTGAGGTCCATTTTATGGGGGTAGGAGGCACCAAAGCCTGACACTGTTCCCAATGCTATATCTTGTTTACAGATGGAAGCCTGGCGTGGCTGCCCTATGAGATGCCCTCAAGCAGCTGACTGAGACAGCAGCAGATACTTACACCCAACCACTGGACTCCTATGGTTGAATTAGGGGAAGGATTGAAGAAGCTGAAGGGAAGAGGGACCCCATAGGAAGACTAAGCAGTCTCAATCAACTCAGACCCCAGGGAACTCCCAGAGACTGAGCCACCAACCAGGAGCATACAGGGGCTGGTCAGAGGCCCCTGGCACATATATAGCAGAGTTCTGCATGGTCTGGCCTCAGTGTGAGAAGTTGTGACTAATCCTTGAGACACTTGAGGCCTCAAGAATGGTGGAGGCCTGGTGGGTTGGGGACCCTCTCAGAGACAGGGGAGATAAGGAATGAGGTGAAGAACTGTGGGAGGGTGGACCAGGAGGGATGGGAAACAACTGGAATGTAAATAAATAAAATAATTTAAAAAATGTAGTCACTTAGAGTATATTGATATAGTAAGAGATCAGGCAAGAACAAACTTCTCTATATTTCTTATAGATGAAGTGAATAGTTTTGAAAAGTTGACTGACATTATCAATGCTGGGCTGACTAACAGGAAATTTTACTTGTCTCTTTTTTCTATTTACACAAATATTTAGCTCTCAGTATCTTGCTTAACAGAGAAATCCCTAAGAGATGTCCAAGATAATTAATTCCAACTTTCTCTTCTTGTTCAGAACACAAAACAGGTGACATGGGACACCCATGAGACAATTTCAGGAAGTGAAGATTGGTCAGGCTGAAGGAAAAATTGTCTCTACACAACATAAATGTCTTCATAAGCACACATCAGATAAGAAGATACTCTGACCCAAGAGTAACTTGTGATTTTTGGTAAGTCATCTCTTTGTTAGTCAACTATTTTATAATTCTTAAAATATTCCTAGTTATCTCTTTATACCAATATTCACTATGTTTTGCACTGAGAATTGTTTCTTTGTCTTTCATCAGCATTAGAGGCCAATTAATGTGTTTTCTCTACTTCTATTTTTTGAGTGATTATGTCTATATCATAAGTTTACCATTTTTTAAATTAGGTAATCCATATGAGTAGTATCCAGCTAACATTTTACAAATATTCCCTGAAACTTAACCAGACAAAATGTTTTTAAATGAAAAAGTACATAGTAGAAAAGACAACTGTAGACACAAAATTGGGAGTAAACTGAAAGTAAGTTTAGTGGTTATTATAGAAATGAACTCAAAAAATTCTGAAAACTATATTACCTTCAGTGAGAAAAAGAATTACCCACTTCCAAATATGAACAGCCAGTATATTGTTAAATGTAGAGAGGTCAGTCCTGAAACAAATTGCCACAACAAAGATGGATTCAAAAGATTGAATTTACATGCATTTGTCTATACACATATAGTCATACACCCATATATGTAACACTAAGAATCAAGGACAAAGAGGCCAGTCACTGAGGGGTAGCATGGCAACAATATGCAGGGGTGGTATTTGGAAATTGTATTGGAAATAAAAGGTATTACCAATGTATTGAGAATAAAACTAAATAGGAAAATGATATAATTCTACTTTAAATAAAAACATATATAAAAACATATGTATATATATATAAGTGTGTATGTATATAACTAGAGTAATTTATAAACATATAAACTTATAAACATATATAAATACATATGTATATATTTATATATGTATAAAGTACATATGTATTTATATATGAACATATTTGGTATATTTGAAAATAATTTATATATGCAAATATACATATATATTTATATATGCATGCATATCTTACACAAAGAGTTCAGATAAGCATTAAAATCACTTGTCATACATTTATGAACAATGTTGTTTCAAGAAAAACTAGTAAATATAATTAAACAGAACAACTCAATTATTATTGTATTGTAGATATTAGAAAGATTTAATGATTTCCTTGTGTATATTTTATTTTATATTCTCACAACACATCAAATTGATTATGTGACTTTCTCTAAGCTACTGTAAATATATGGTATCATTTTTACTAGCATCTCAATTATCACATGGAATCAAAACCTTCTGAGTAACATCATTAAAACATGTCTGATAATGCATAGTTACTACTATGTATCAGAAAGCAGTTGTAGTATTTTTACATTCACAAAGGGTGATCCAGTAGTACCCTACAACATCTATAATATTAGAGGCGACAACTCAAAAGGCATTACTTGAGACTTGGTTCTATTTTGCAGCAGAAGTCTAAAAGGTCAGTTTGACATCATTTTGTAAATGAATTCATTCTCTTAGTAACTCCCTTTTGTAGTTCTATAGTTCTATTTTGATTATCAAAATTAAGCTCAATAACTCCAACATCATACTACAGTAGAAAAGGGGAAAACACAGGAGTCCTCAATCCTATGTGAAGAATCACAGCCAACTAAAGATTCCTGAGAGTGAGAGAAGTGGAGTATTCCATGGCAGAGCATTTCCATTGGTTATCAGTACTAATGGTTAGCCTTGAAAACATACACAAGTAACATTATATAGGCTGAATACTGTTTATACATACATACATACATACATACATACATACATACATACATGTGTGTGTTTGTATATAATGAAATAGGCGGCCATGATTTTCATTTTTTCACTTTTTATTACACATAAATTCTGTTCTCAGAATTTATTCTGAATATAGTTTTTCCATTTTCTTTTCCTCCATGTTCCTTCCCACCTCCTCTTTCATTTGGATCCACTCCCTTTGTGTCTTTCACAAGAAAAGAACAGCCTTCTAAGAGATAACAACAAAAACATAACAAAATAAAATATACTAAGATAAAGCAAAAACCATCCTACTAAAGTTGAATATAACAAGCCAATAGAAAACTTTAAGAACCCCAAAGAGAAGGCACAAGAGACCCACTATTCAGAAGCTTCATAAAATTACTAAAAAGGAATCTATAATACATATGCAGGTGTGTGGATCCATGTAGTCCCTGTGCTCACTTCTTTGCTTTCTGTGAGCTCATATGAGCTTTGCTCAGTTAGTTTATGGTCTTATTCATCCCCATGCTTTGAAAGAGAACAAGGAACAATATATGAAAGAATCTTGAGGAGAAAATGAAAGGGAGAAATGTTGTAGTTATATTATAATCTTTAAAAATGAAAGAAATAATAGAAAACAAAACAAAAAGTTTAGGTTGATCTAAAATATTTTGACATGTGGAAAAAATAATTCAAAGAACACATTCTCTTCACTGTATAGTTATTGTATTTTCTTTCCTGATGATGAAGTTTGGGATTTTATTGTTCACCTGCTTTAGGATAAAAGAAATGAGACCTATACGTCTCCAAACATCAAGAGAGTTTCTGAGAGGAGAAGAAAATTGGCAATGACTATTCACCATCTGGCTTCAGTGTTGTTCGCTATATCAGCGTAAGCATCCTTCTGTGCTTTGAGCTGAATAATTGCTGCTTGCTGGAAGTATAATTTCATACTCATTCAAGACTGACAGCCAAATGACTGGTATGCTTGCATGTTTATTTAATCTATTATATATTTTTAAGACACAGATGATCAGTAGAACAGGGAAACAATGAGAAAATATAGTGATGATAGATGATATATTATTCATGTCAGGAAACTACAATGTTTCAAAATTGAAATTCCCTTCAAAATTAGTTTATGAAATTTAAGATCAATATTTTCTACTGCTAAGATTGTGACTTTTAGAACTCAGGTCCATTTATGAGTTGAGCAGTTGCTTGGTCAATCCACTTCTTCATGTATTTGCATGTTAGTTTGTTAATCAGTTTAGCTGAATAAATAAATCTATTAATGAATAACTGTGAACCCGCTTTTTTGCATTTCAATTGCATGACTATGTATGTTTTATATGTTTTTCTGTAAGCTTCCCATGTGAGGCTTTCCTAACATATTCTTTGGAGTTTTAAGCTAATGCTTTCATTTATTGATATTATTCTACTCATTCTCAAAGAAATAATAATATATTCTGTCTGAAGATCTTATAATACCATTTGTACTGAAATGCAAGGCAATTCCCCACCAGTTGCCAAATGTAATTCACGTTTTTGTGATGGAATGTCATGGTGACTAGAAATATATTCAGATTTTCTTTTAAGGAACAACATACAATTTAAAATTTTCACATTACATTCTTGCTCTCTTTAATGCTCTCTTATAAAAGGAAATTTCTCACAGAGTATAAAAGTCACCCCGATACTTCTTTTCTTGGGGAGTTACGCTAGACTCATTAGCTTTCACTTTAGCCATCAGTTTCTTATATTTAGCTTAGATTTCTATTCAATTAAGTTTCTTGGTGAATGTCAAATACTACAGAGAATGTAGTCTTTCTCATACTTCTAGTAGGTAGTTGTTTTTTTCTTTCAGGTTACTTCTGAAGACATGCAGAGTAAAATGGATGAAGGCAATCACACTGTGGTGTCAGAATTTATACTCTGGGGACTTGCTAGTTCACAGAAGATTGAGGTCTTACTCTTTATGATATTTCTAATGCTTTACCTTCTCATTGTTTCTGGAAATATTGTCATTCTAGTTTTAATCACCACTGATCCGCATCTTCATTCTCCCATGTACTTTTTGTTGGCCAACCTGTCCTTTATTGATATGTGGCTGTCCTCAGTCACCACTCCTAAGATGATCACAGACTTTCTCAGGGAAAACAAGACCATTTCCTTTGCAGGATGCATGTCGCAGGTCTTCTTTGCCCACTGCATTGCTGCAGGAGAGATGGTGCTTTTGGTAGTAATGGCTTATGACCGCTATGTGGCCATCTGCAAACCACTCCACTACTTCACCATTATGAACCTGAAGAAATGCACTGGGTTGGTGTTCACTTCCTGGACAACTGGGTTTGTGCATGCTATGAGTCACTTAATAGTGATTGTGGAGTTGCCTTTTTGTGGACCTAAGGAAATAGACAGCTTTTTCTGTGACATGCCATTGGTAATAAAACTAGCTTGCATGGATTCCCATGACTTGGATGTTCTAATGAACGCTGACTGTGGACTTGTGGCTGTAACCTGCTTTATTCTGTTGCTTATTTCCTACACATATATTCTTATCACTGTATGTCAGAGCTCTAAAGCTGGTGCATCTAAGGCTCTGTCCACGTGCACTGCACACATCACAGTGGTGATGATCTTCTTTGTGCCCTGCATCTTCATCTATGTGTGGCCTCTTAATATCCCCTGGTTGGATAAATTTCTTGCTGTATTTTACTCTGTTTTTACACCTCTCCTAAATCCAACAATTTATACTCTGAGAAATAAAGAGATGAAAAATGCCATGAAAAGATTTATAAACAATTACCTTAGTCACAAAGGAAATTTCTGATATCTAGAAACCTGTACCAAATATTTCACATTGTAAGATTGACTGTTTGAAATAAATTTTAAATCAGAAAATATAATTTATGTTTACAATTTGTACCAATCTCCAAATATAGATATTAATCATATAAAGAAGATATG
Source organism: Rhabdomys pumilio (assembly GCA_030674055.1). Classification (NCBI taxonomy): domain Eukaryota; kingdom Metazoa; phylum Chordata; class Mammalia; order Rodentia; family Muridae; genus Rhabdomys; species Rhabdomys pumilio. The sequence continues at coordinate 175,962,773 of JANHMN010000002.1, read as the reverse complement.
ACATTTATTGACCAACAATCAAATTACTGTGAATACTTAATCTAAAATCTGATTGTGCATGATTTTTCTACACAGGGATGTCATTTAACTATTCTTCTATGGTTTTAGTAAAGTTTAATTTAATGTTCTTTTTTTGATAAAACTCATGTTTATATTTATAAATAATATCTTAGTAATTTTTACCTGAATATAATTCTGTACATCATCATCATACACTCCAAATTTTCCATTTCTTTCTCATTGGCAAAGGTCTCCACTTTTGCCTGATCACAGCTGTCTGGCAAAACACTAATGGAGTGGGCTAGAAGGATTAGAAAATATTAAACAAAAGATATATATTTAACAAAACAGCAATGGTTTATATAATTTGTGTTTTTTATTTTATGTAACATGAACACAGTATCATAATAAAACAGATTTAAATGATATTTCTAACATCTCCATCTGAGACTAAAATTTGTTCTTTAAATTATTATTTAATAAAGTATAATGTCACAAAAGATAGTCTCCATGATGTCTATTTCTATAAATTGAATGGTTAATTATAAGAACAATTGTACTTAGTTCATTCGTTAATACACGAGTCTTAGCAAACATATTTTTAACTGCACATATGGTGCTATTGGTTAGCAAAGCTGTAGATTTCTCTAAAACTCCAACCACTTTTTGTGTATACATACATTTGGTGGATGGAGAAAAGCTCCAAAGAGCAAGTGCCAACAACTTTATGTTTTCTATCACAGTGTATATTCCCCAGAAAAATCTGCCAAGAAGTATAAAAATTACAATGTGGCTACATTCTATTTTTTTTCTAGTGAATGATTATAGTGGGTATACATAAGAAAAACATGTCCCCCAGTATCCTCATATGAATAAAAATTTTACATATTACAAGTGAAATAAACGAATTATTACCAAGAACCCACATACATTTGCAACTGAGCAACTTGTTATAGGTAAGTGTATGAGCAAGCAAGGTAATTTTCTCAGATACTTTCAGTTACTGGCCGGCTGCAAATTGTGGTTGCAAAAAAAGGGTCAATTATTTTATTATTATCTTAAAAAGTAATCTTATACAAATTTTAAAAGAATCACAATCCTAAACTTTTAGATTAAAAAAAAATCAGTCATTTCCACTTCAAATCTTCAGGCTGAGATCTGCCTATTAATATTTTTAATTAAATCATATCAAGAAGCTAAGGGTAAAAATGGGCACAAAAGGATTAATCACCACGTTGCTCACAAGCCCAGCTTTCGCAAGAGAGGCACATTAATTAGCTACTGCTGGTTGGGCTGCCACTGTCCTTCCATGATCTCAAAACTTTTCTAGCTTAACTATTAAGAATGTGCCTTTCTGAGCTCCACATTGTTTTTTTCTATATCAATTTTTGATTTTGTATATCAAATCCATTAGCAAAAAGATCCTAACCTAACTTCACTAATAATCTACTTTTCCAAATTCTTTCTAAGGATGGTAGTCATTGCTACAATCTATATCTCTAAGTTCTTTCTGATGAATCATGAATCTGCTCCAGCAGCAATGCTGGAAAAAGATCAAGCACTAATAACATGAGTGTCAATGATACACCCAGTGACAGGCTGGAAGCCCCCTTAGAGTTTCTATACAACTCACAGATTATGAGGAATACGGTGACCATGAAGGCAGTAATCAGTCATGCTTCATAACAGCAAGAAGTCCTCAAGTCCTCAGGGCTTTGCCTCTCTGAGGCAGACTCACCATAATTGTGTGAACAGGTAAACCACATCTCATTAGTTGTAAAGCTATCTTGGTGTCCCTGTAGCATGGCTCCCAACAATAAATGTTTAGTTTCATTCTTCCCTATGTCCACATCTAGTTTTTCCAAGATTTGTTTAAGATTCTGTCTTTCCTCCTGTATGTAGTTTTGGAATCTCTAGTGAAAAACATGTCACTCTTATTGTTTAAAGTTAAATAAAGTCCTTCTACTCTATTTATTTATTTTCATGTAGGCATACAGGTACACCAGCATCATATTGTTTTGATGACCATAGCTCTGGAATATCACTTGAAATCAGAAATAATATTTCAGAGATTTTAATTTTTGTTCAGTAATGCTTTTCTAGTATTGTGCTTCCAAACTGCTCTTATTGAGGATTTTTCAATGTATCTAGTGATTTTTTGAATGATGGCATTCTAAAATTGTTTATGGTTTTATGATGGGATATGGTCTTCTGGAGTTAGGTTGTTGGTAAGATTTTAAAAAATTAATTGTAAGCTAATTTGTCTGGAGTCTCAATGAAGGACACTGGGCTGGTAGTTTTCTGAGATTCCTGGGATGAAAAGAAGGGAACACAATGGAAGAGGCAATTCTCAGACCAGATCTGGTCACTTGAGCTCATGACTTGGTACTGAGAGTCCTGTAGAAGGATGTTTCCAGAAATGGTGCAGTCAGGTCTCTAACAAGGTCTTGTGTGTGTTCAAGACTCCTAAGTTAGAGTGTCATGGGTGAAACATACAGAACGGCAGAGCTCAGATCTCTTACCTTTCTGGCCATGCAAACTGGAGCTTGGCAGATTTAGTTACTGATTAAGTACTATTTAAAGATACTCCATGTCTAGTATATTTGACAATATTATACATTCTGAAATTGCTTACAGGGGTAGTCTGATGAGTTCTCACTACATAAATAAATGAACACAAAATACACTTATAAGTGGTAAAAAAAAAAGCCAAAAACCAAAAAAACAAACAAACAACAAACAAAAAAACAGAGATGTTCATTATCTTGATTATGGAGACTCTTTCATAGAGTACATACATATTAAAAGATTGTCCTTCATCTTATTTGTATTCATAATTATACTTTAATAAAGTTTAATAAAAGGGTAAATGATTTAGAAGAAATAAAAATACAAATAAGCAAAGAGAACAATTTCTGACAAATAATGTCAGAAATCAATGAAATATAAAATAGACTAGTACAATTGGTGAATCATGTATTAGGGCAGAGACAGAAATAATTGTGGTGTGTTCATGGGTATGTGTGTGTGTTTATTACAAAAAATTGACTCATAAAATGACATATATGAAGGCTGTTAATCACAAATTTCGCAGGGTATGTTGGTTGGGTACATTCGTTAGGGAACCACTGAGATAGTTGAAGCTGATGAGTTCCAATGGTATCTATGCTATGATAGCACTTCACAAATAGTTTTTTATTAAGGTTAATTATATGTACACATAAAACTAATGATGAGTGTTAAGTGAAAGTTAAATCTTTAAAGTGTTTCCATTTAATTTTGAATGAATTTGATAAAATGTTAAATAGTCTGACCAGTGATACACAATAAAAATTAAATAATTAGACAAGAATATATCAGTGATATTAATAACTGTCAGGAGCCATTATGGGACAAGCTAATAACCAATAGATGATCATCCTGAAATGGCCTGCTTTGGGTTATTATATAATATGCAACAGGTGCGTCCTTATCCAGCAAGGCTGTAAAAGACTCATTTTAGGAGAGATTCCTGCTAGTAATTTGGTTTTTCTATTATTATTATTAAACAGATGTAACAATCACTAAGTAATAGCACACCTTTGGGAGCAGATCTCTGTACATCCATGAAGGTGTACTGTCTTGTAGTGATGCTTATATACAGACAAATAGATGACTTCTTAAGTCTTAATGATGATCCTATAAGAATTCCTAAAATTATATCAGTGATTATTAAGCTCTTTTATAATGGGACTGCTATTAGGTCTCTTTCTGATAGTCAAAACTGCAATGAGAACTCTGCCAGTCTCCCAAGTGTCACCAGGTAATTACTCTTAGATAGTAACCAGACTTTCTCCTGCTCAGAGGACATTGCAAGAGGTTGTAAAACAATTAACCAAAGGTCATAAAAAGGGAACTAATGATTTATTACAGGTGCTAGGACAGAAGATAAAATATTGCCTGGGTTTATCTATACAAAACTGCACTAATAACTTAGTTACAGTTTTAAACTTTCAGTGAACCTTAGATCTAGACAGGTGATGGATGTTTAGCCAGATAATTACTCCTAATGGATATGCATGTAAACACTCTCTGTTGTAAACTTCTATTTCAATTTGTGATTTGATTTTTGGTGTGAACTTGTGATGAACTTTGTAACATGTGATCATGAAAGGTGTATAAATACTGAAGACAAAGAAAAAAAGAGATTCGTTTCTTCTTTTCCTTTTCGTCCCCTCCAGAAGAATTTTTTCCATTATTAGATTTTTTTTCCTTTTCCCCACATAGGATCTTTCTGCCTTTCCCCTTGGATAGCTTTCACAGGAAAATTTTTACACTTAGTAAAAAACTCTATAATCACTTCTCTAATGTCTTTTCTTCCTGCAACCTCAGATTAGCAGGCTTAAGTTAAGCCCAGTAGTTCCTGCTTAGATAGTACAAAAGGATATTTGCTTAAATCTTTGCTGTTTTTAGGATGAGGTGCTAAGTGCCAGAAACTGTAGTTTCTGGCCTCACAGGATCACAGAAGGCAACTCAGATACAATAACATAGTAACTTAGACTTTTATTATAAAGCAATCCTAAATATCCCGAATCTCCTAAGACCAAGTCTTATCCTCTGCCAACTCTCTTCCCCATCTGCTGCCTCAAGAGCTGACAAGAAAGAAGATCATCCCCCCAGGCTGGGGCTGTTCCCCCCAACCCCCCGGCAAATAACATTAAGGACAACAACAAAATATGGAACATTTTATGCCTCTGTATTTCTCATTTTTGAGGAAATTGATGCACTTAGCAAAAAATTATACCTTTCTCTTAAGATTTAGTGTAAGGCAGTAATTTATTTCTCACATTTCTATTCATTGTATTTGAACTTCTAGATAATATAAAAATAAAAAAAAACCAACAAGAATTAAAATTGTATAACTCTTTAATATGGTATATGGCACAAATAATTGTTTAGAAATTGATAAAGCCTCCAAACAGCAATGACTAGATATAATAAATTAATTCAGAAAGATTGCAGACTAGACAATTTAAAATTTTATGTATCTCTACCTTAGCAACAGATTTGCAGAAATGAAATGAATAATTCTTTTTATAGTATCAAGTTCGCAGGACCATCTTTAACAAAACTATGCCATGAAAATTATATAATACTACTGAAAACATTAAGGAAAATATAGTAAAAACAGAAAAATACAATTTAACATATTATAAGGCTCAGTAGATGATTAGAAGTTTGAGTTAGTAGATTTTATTCTTCCTGTCCTTGCTTTAGTCTTCTCTGGTTTGTTTTATGCTGATTTGATACCAAGTTTTATCTTTTTCAAACTTCTTTGTGCCTGGATTTCCAGCATTAGATTCTATTAAGAATTTATCTATGATATGACCAGCCTTCCTGTTCATTATTCTAAAAAGTCTTTAATTTCTTTCTTCATTTCTTCCTTGACCAAGTTATCATTGAGTAGAGCGAGTAGAGCATAGTTTAGTTTCCACGTGTATGTGGGCTTTCTATAGTTTTTGTTATTACTGAAGACCAGCCTTAGTCCCTGGTGATCTGATAGGATGTAAGGGATTATTTCAATCTTTTTGTATCTGTTGAGACCTGTTTTGTAACCAATTATATGGTCAGTTTTGGAGAAGGTTCCATGAGGTGCTGAGAAAAGGGTATATTCTTTTGTTTTAGGATGATGTGTTCTATAAATATCTGCTAAATCCATTTGGTTCTTAACTTCTTCTAGTTTCACTGTATCTCTGTTTAGTTTCTGTTTCCATGATCTGTTCATTGTTGAGAATGGAGTATTGAAGTACCCCACTATTATTGTATGAGATGCAATGTTTGCTTTGAGCTTTAGTAAGGTTTCTTTCATGAATGTGGGTGTCCTTGCATTTGGAGCATAGATATTCAGAATTGAGAGTTCATCTTGGTAGAGTTTTCCTTTGACAAGTCTGAAGTGTCCTTCCTTATCTTTTTTGATAACTTTTGAAAGTTGAATTTATTCAATTTTAGAATGGCTACTTCAGCTAGTTTCGAGGGACCATTTGCTTGGAAAATTGTTTTCCAGCCCTTTACTCTGAGGTAGTCTGTCACTGAGTTGCATTTCCTGTATACAGCAAAATTCTGGGTCCTGTTTATGTATTTAGTCTGTTAGTCTATGTCTTTTTATTGGGGAAATTTTGTCCATTGATGTTAAGAGATACTAAGGAAAAAATGATTGTTGCTTCCTGTTATTTTTGTTATTAGAGGTAGAATTATGTTTGTGTAGCTATACTCTTTTATGTTTGTTGGAAGATTACTTTCTTGGCTTTTTCTAGGTTGTAGTTTCCTTCCTTGTGAAGCTCATGAAGAAGGAAGACCTAAGTGTGGGTGTTTCAATCTTTCTTAGAAGAAGTAACAAAATACTCATGGGAGCAAATATGAAGGCAAAGTGTGGGACAGAAACTGACGGAGGGGCCATCTGGAGACTGCTCCACCTGTGTATCCACCCCATGTGCAGTCACCAAAGGCAGATGCTGATGTGGATGCCAGGAAGTGCATGCTGACAGGAGTCTGATATTGCTGTCTTCTTCGAGGTCTGCCAAAGCCTGACATATGCAGAGGCAGGTGCTCACAGCTAACCATTGAACTGATCATGGGGTTCCTAATGAAGGAGTTAGAGAGAAGACTGAAGGAGCTGAAGGGGTTTGAAGTCCCATGGGGAGAGCAACAATACCAACTAACCAGAGCTCCCAGGGACTAAACCATCAGTCTGGGAGCACATAGGGAGGGACCCATGGCTCCAGATGTATATGAAAAAGAGGATGGCCTAGTTGGGCATAGGTGGAAGAGGAGGTCCTTGGTCCAGTGAAGGCTGGATGTCCCAGTGTGAGGGAATTAGAGGGAAGGGAGTTGGGAGTGGGTGGGTGGGTGGGTGGGGGCATATCCTCATAGAAGCAGAAGAAGGGGGAATGGGATGGGGATGTTTCTGGGTGGGGGGTTATGGGAAAAGAAGATAACATTGAAATGAAATAAAATATCAATAAAAATTTATCTATGAGAGAAAAATATTATGAGCATTTCTTTTCTGTATAATCTTGTTTCTCTGATTCCATTTTCTCCCTCCTTTTTCTCCTCCTGACCCCACAACCCCCATTTTATGCATTATTTTTCTGCTGTTATATCTGACTATCTATATTTGCCATAAACACACACTTGCTTGTTATTCCATTTTGTTGATTGCCTCACAATTTTATGAAAATTGGCTTGCTTAAATCAGCCCCTTGACAAAACTCAATGAGTTTGTTGTTTCTTCTGGCTTTCAATCTGAATCAATTCTTCTTACTCTTCTTTCATTTCTTGAACCCAATGAATGTTCTAGATAATTTATCCAATTAACCGTTCCATTATTCGATTTTTATTTTGTTGAATCTATGAGGTATTTTTGCAAGACTTTGTCCTGTGTCTTTCCTGTTGAATGTCATTAGGCAGATAATCTTTATTAATTACTTACTGTCACTTCATTTTTACCTTATTTCCACACATAATATTAATCATGATCGTATCTTCAAATTGTTTGTTTTGCTAATTCTTGTAAATTTTGAGCAAAAACTCTTACCTACTAATTTTAGCTTACTAGGTTCATTCAAAGAGAAACTCTGACAGTTTTTATTTTAATGATCATTTCGTGGATGCTTTTATGTACTTATGATTCAACTTGTTGTAGTCATCACTGAAACTGGACCAAATCTCTAAACATCATATGGTCCATTTCTTATTGCTGGCAGATTATTCTACTTTTTAGTCTTTTTAATTTTATTTTTGGCTTTATCATAATAGAAATTGTTTAGGTACATTTAAAGGTGATGGTAAAAAGATTTTGTAACTGTGCATCATTCTTTCATTACAGCTTCTCTCCTTAGTTGTATTATTAAATATTGATATCAGACACCTTATAAGCCAGAGATCATATTTAGATAAAATTTTAGCTTGCATATATTTTCATCATGAAACAGTTTGACAATGTTTCTTGTACATATGGGTTCATCTTATGTAAACAATATATGTTTAAAGCTTTTGCTAATTTTCTACTAGGTTGTTAAGTTTATGAAAGTTACCTAATTTATACATAATAACTGTTGTTATTATATACTAGTTATTACTCCTGGAGTGCTATTAGCTTTCTCATTTATCTTCTTTTTAGATAGCCCAATGTGACATTATAGTTAATTTTATTCATTTACTAAATTGTGAATTCTAAAGATATTAATTCATGTTTTAAAATATTTGTATAGTTTTTAAATGGATTCACATCTTCAGTTCATTTAGAAATTGTTCTGTAGTTTGATGAATAAATCAAATGTCTTCTTTTCCAAAGCATCATGTTGATTCCATCACTTTATTAATAGCTCTTTTGTTTTATCACTGATTTGAGACACTGTCTGTTCATTTGTATTAGTGTTCTCATGGATATTTTGTTTCTCTTGAATAAGCATAATTTTGACCCTTTTATTGTCTGAATTTCCATTTCTATTCACTCACTGAGATTATAATTATTCAGCTATGTTGATTCTTAGTCAGAGCTGTGATGTTCAACTTTAAACTGCATCAAAGATTATCAATAGAAACGTGAAAACTTACCAGAATAACTGTTAAGTTCTTAAAACACATAGTCTCTACTCTTTCTTCTGTCCTGATATTTAAAATTCCTTACTATGATGGCAGAATACATGTACCTTACACAAAATATGTGTTTGACATTCTAGAATATAAATGTGTTGATATCACATTGCATATAAATGAACACATTTCCAATTGTAACTACAATGCCCTACATGATCATCTACTAAGATTGAAATATGTCATGTCCCTGTACTAAGTTCTGAAATACCAATGCATAAAAACTTTTGACTATGTTAACATAGATGATTACCATGGCCATTATCTAATGTTCACTGAGTGGTGAATAAGTCACGTGTTTATATCATCTTACATATCTATACTATTTTATTACTTCTCATAATAATCATATGTAATACATATCATAATCTCTTTTTATTAATATGACATCCAAATTTTGTAAAAGGTGAATAAGTACTCATAATCATATTTAGCAAAGTTTAAGTGATATTGAAGTCAACATCTTTTAACTTTAAAATTCTGACAATGAAAAGTGATAGATGAATGTAAGTTATATGTTTGTGTCAACATGATAAGTGGTTGGAGTACGCTTATCTCTTTTCACTGTTTTAAAAATCAATTGCTATATTCCACAGACTGTCAAACACCATGAAGGCAAATCATGATGGTAAATTTGGTCTCCATATTATACTTGAAGACTTGAAAACACTATTACACTATGGTTTGTTATATTGTAGGAAACAAATGATATATGGTTACCAGTTAGAAATATCTCTCATAAATATCTGTAATTCAGATTTTAACTCATATCATTGAGTACATTCTTTAGTTAGGTAAGTAGTAATTTTTTATTAAGCTTTCATGAAAAATTAGCAAAATAAAGTTTTTTTTTTAATGTAAAATAGTCCAGCTTGTATCTTTTATTATCTGAAATCCAAAAGTATCCAGAAAGTCTCAGTTGTACACAAATAATAACATAATAGTACCTCTAATTGTTCTAAAAACTAGTGAAAAGGTAGTTGGATTTAATGCAATTAATTTTCAACCTATATGAAAACCTATATATTCACATAGAATAAATTGAGTAAATGATAGAACCTTCTTTAACAATTACTAAATGGGGTAAAAATGAATTTCTACAACTGACATTGGGTCTGCTGTATAATGTAACAACTTCCTTCATTAATTATCTCAATCTTATGGCAACAGGAGAACTAAGACTTCACCCAAAATTTAAATTCCATTGTCGCGGGCGTCTCATGGCAATTTTCATCTCTGTGTTCCTTAGTGTGTATATTATGGGGTTCAAGAGAGGAGTGACCACAGAATAAAACACAGCAAGGAATTTATCAAGAGACTTGATGGGAAAAGGCCAGGCATAAATAAAGATGCAAGGTCCAAAAAACAAAAGAACTACTGTGATGTGAGCAGTCAGTGTAGACAGAGCCTTAGATGACCTATCAGAAGGCCGACGTTGGATGGTCATTAGAATAATACCATAGGAGATGATTAACAAAACAAAAGAACACACACTGAGCACACCACTGTTGGCAATGACCATGATGTCTAACTTATATGTGTCTGCACAGGCAAGCTTGAGTACTCTAGGAAGGTCACAATAAAAACTGTCAACCTTATTGGGACCACAAAATGGTAAGTTCACTGCAAAGGCCAATTGGCTCACTGAGTGTAGGAAGCCAATTCCCCATGCAGTAACCACAATGCCAACACATACATTGCCACTCATAATTGTAGTATAATTTAGAGGCTTACAAATTGCTACATATCTGTCAAAGGCCATGGCTACAAGGGTCACCATCTCACTCCCCCCAAAAAAGTGAAGGAGAAATATCTGTGTAAGGCAGCCCTTGACAGAGATGACTTTGCGTTTGTAGAAAAAATCAGCAATAGTCTTTGGAGCAGTGACAGAGGACACACACAAATCTATGAATGAGAGATTGGCCAACAGAAAGTACATAGGGGAGTGGAGGTGGGAGTCATTGGTCACAGTTATGACAATAAGAAGGTTTCCAAACACAATTCCTATGTAGAAAACAAAAAAGAATACAAACAGAAAGATCTGAAGTTCTCGAGAATCGGAGAGTCCAATTAAAATAAATTCAGTCACCACAGAATGATTTGCTTCCCATATTGATTCATTCCAGAAGAGAGTCTCTGCACTTGCCTTTGAGAAGACAGTGAAAAAAAAAATCAGAATCACTATATGTAAATTCTAACCTCTGCTCACTCATGAAGGTCTTGCTATGATCTATTGCTTAAACTAAACTAAAAATTCCAAACTAAAAATCAAAACTCATAATTTAAACTATACTGGTTTTGCTTTGCTTCTTAGATATCCAAGCCTTCAGTGTATCCATGGTACTAGACTCCTTCCTAACACAATGGCACAGTCTGTGCTGCTCTCTCTGTACTCTCATCATAGACTTATTTTCTTTATGTCTGAATGTTAAAAACAAAACAAAACTGTAATGTATAAAACATTTTTTACATTATTTTATGTGAAAGTCTTTAAGAAAAAAAAGAAATTTACTAACATGAAACTAAAGATAAAAATTAAAAATGACAGAAATAAGTGAAAATATAGGATTTAAAATGACAAGGTTGTAGAGTAGACATTTATTTATAAGATAGAGACAGATTTGATGAGTAATTCTCTAAGGAGACATAGAGACTTATTTTGCTCTATTTCTTGGAGAACGCTATTATTTATTATTTGTTTGTGATTTATTTGTTCAAAACTGCTTGTGCTTGGAAATTATAATTATCTCTGCATTAGTCCAAAATAGTTTCTTTAAACCTGCCCAGTTACATTCAAATTACTGTGTACAAAGTTCTATGACAATTTGGTGTTTCAATTTTTTCATAATAAAGATAGATCTAATCATAAAATAATTCATAAAACATATTTTGGTTTGTGCCTTCTTAACCCAGTATAAATATAATTATCTAACACTGATAACACTCAAGGAAAGGATGTCTGTTGTGAGATACAGTATGGTGTGACTAGTTCATGAGACCTTTTCTTTAGAATCATACTATTCAAATTAAAGTTATTTGAGTGTTTATTTGTTTCAATATTTTTCAAACATTTTGAGAATGAAGAAGAAGATAGAGAAGGAAATACTCCAGGTTATAGCTCAATGACAAATATGCCAAGGATTGTGGGTCCAGAGTTCTCACCTGCTAAATATCAAAATCTACCAGAGTAGAGAATAAGAATTTAAGAATTATATTTTTAAGAAAAAGTAATTTTGTGGTTCACAATGTGTCACATCTGCAGAGTTATGTTGCTAAGAGGAAAATGCTAACATGGTATTCTCATCAATCATCATTTTACCAACAGAACTTCTTTATTTCATGTGGGACTCTAGAAAATACTCAAGAAGTTTTCGAAGAATGTAATGATTCTATTATTAAGTTTGCATCCAAATTTAAAGAGTTCTTTTTCATCTTTTTTTAGAAATTTACTTTTCTCTCATATAGTATCCTGAACTCAGTCTCTCCCTCCCAACCTGTACTTTCCCCCAAATCCTCCCCTCCTTTGTTTCCCTTAAGAAAAGGGCAGGTCTCAGCAGTATATCAACAAAACATGTCATACCATGTTGCAATAATACTAAGTACGTCCCCTCACGTTAAGTCTGCGTGTACTGCTTTTATTATAAAAACCACAGGCCAAGCATGATTAAAGAGAAAACACTCTCAATATATTACTTTTGAATGAAATCATTTTAATGTTGTGCTCTTCATAGTCATGTTTTACATTAAGTTTTCTAAAAGAAAAATATATTTTTGTACTCAGAAAGATAAGAACCAGGGCTCTGTGCTTAAGCATAGATCCACTACTTGATCCTGAATATACTAAGAAAATTTCCTGTGCCTTGATTTTTCTATTTTCAAATGCTATAATCCAATTAATCAATTAATACTTCTTAGGATAACCATAGTTGTAACACTATATTTGTGACGTCTATGTGAAAGAAATGTTCAAAAGTATTTTTCCTCTGAATTTATTAGGAAAAAATAAGACATGGAACAGGAAAATACTAGGTTATTGGGTTTTTTTGTTTGTTTGTTTTTGTTTTTTTTTTTTGTTTTTTTTGTTTTTGTTTTTTAGAATAATTCAATAGAACCACATCACAGAAAGGAAAGAATATGTTAAATCAGTAAATTTTGGTGTAGAACACTGATAATATGGGTTATCCTTTTTAATATTCATCATGTTAACTCTTCTAAGTGTATAAGACAACCCTACAGGAATTTTATTTATTTTCATGAAGAAAAGAAATCAAAATTTAGTTCTGCGGAATGAGTTTCCATTCATTAAACATCTAACCCATAGTTGCTTCTGATAAATGTCAATTTTGTCATTCCACTTACCTCTTTCATAACTTGAAGAGACAGCACTAATCTTAAGAGACAGAACAGTACAGAGTCCCTCCTAAACACACTTTAAAGCATTAACATTTCTGGGAGATTGACTTTTATATGAATTGTCCTCTTGAGCAAACAACCTGCTTGGCTAACGATAAGCATTTATGAAGTAACCAGAAGCCCATGGAGAATCCAGAACAGCCTGAGGCTTACTGGCAGACTGATTCAGTGTCATACATAGGTTTTCCCTTGGCCTTTAGTGGAAACATGGTTTATTTCTGAGTTAAGGGACATTGTAGTTTCTTGAATCACTAGATAATTTTATCATCTCACTCAATCTAAAAGTGACTGCAAAAAAATAAAACCAAGTAAAGTTTACAAAGAAGTAAAGTAATATTACAAAAATAAAGTCTACACAAATAAATCAGGCAGTGAATGATAATATTTCAATTTTATAAAGAGAATAGTTCAAAAACATTGATAAACAGTATGTGGAGAACATACCAAAAATTTCCTGAATAATTTAAAAATCTCAGTTCACACATGTTTGGTATTTGTAAACTTTAATTACCATGAAGACATTTAAATAAGCTGAGATAAACAACTAGATTCCTAAATCACATCTAAGAAACACATTCAAGACTTATCTCAAATTGGGCTTCTTGACCATGATTTTCTGGTTTCTTCTGAAGGATTCAAGCACACTCTTCTTCCTAAGTACCACAGCTGGAAGGCTAGCATGCCAAATAAGCTTTTCAGATCTTGGTGGTATAACTTCCCTGAAATAAATAGTTTAACTTGTTTCCCTGATAGTTTAACTTGTAGTTGTTTCTTTTCTGTTAAGTAGGAACTTGTTTGAGGAAGATTACTAGAGAGACAAAGTCACGCTATTATATAAAAGGGACATACACAGATATTGCATGATAAAAGTTTACTAAGTCTATGTCTAAAACAACATCATAAATTGTCATTTAAGAACAGGTATTGCTAGTTTCTCGACCTAGAACTGACCTTAATAATTACATAAAATTAAAATGGTATAAAAGCAAAAAGGAGGAGGCACGGTGATGGGATAGAGAGGTTCTAGGGAAGGGAAATGTGGAAAGGGGATGGCATCTGAAATGTAAATAAATAAAATATTCAATAAAAAAGAAAAAACTAAACTGTCACACAACCAGAAATACATATCCATTTTTAGATATTCTAAAATGGAAAAATATGTAACTTAAAAATAATAAAACGGTATGTGTCAACCCACAAAAAACAGTTCAGAAAAAAAACACAAAAATCTTAATAGTGATGATTGTCCTACTTATATGTCTTAAACCAAAATTATTGGTTTATCTAAACCTATATTTTATCCATTGGATCCACATAATTTCTATAAGAAATATATATAACTAGTGTTGTCTGTATATAGATGCCGATAAAGGTACATTGCATATGTATATGCACATTTATTTGTACAAACAAAATAACATTAAAGCTTGTGCAATAATTGCTTGTTATAATAACAAATATAATACAAGTACTTCAGTACAATACAAAAATTTAAAACCAATAAAATTTAGTCATATTGATTGGAAAACATATATAACACTTTTATTTTGTAAGCAGCAGAAGTTATTGTAACCCCATCTTAATTGAAACTCTTTGGTAGGTGCATTTTTAAGTTTCTAAACTCAATAAAATAATGTTTTTATTCTATTGTATTAATATTAATAGTTTATCACATGTTCTGTATTTTATTAATAAAATTTACTATGTAAATTCCCTAGAACTTAAAACCTGTCTACTTAGCCTTCTGATGGCCAACCTCATATCTTTATTCCTTAAAGTATAGATAGTAGGATTTAAGACAGGAGTGAGAACAAAGTCAACAATAGCAAAGATATTATCAAGTGACTTAGTTGGAAAAGGCCATACATACAGAAACATGCATGGTATGAAAAACAAAACCACTACGGTGATGTGGGCTGATAAGGTGAAGAATGCTTTGGATAAATCAGTTGAAGAATGTTGTCGTACACTGACCAGAATAAAAATGTATGATATAATCAAGAAAAAGAAGGTACACATAGAAATGAAGCCACTGGTGGCAGAGACCACAAATTCCAGTTTATAAGTGTCCATGCATGCAAGTTTAATGACCCTTGGAAAATCACAATAAAAGCTTCCTACATTATAGGGACCACAGAAGGGTAAATTTATGACAAACATAAACTGAGACACAGCATGGATCATGCCTATAACCCAAGCAGCAATTACCAAAATTATACACTTTTTGGGGTTCATGATCATCAGGTAGTGAAGAGGCTTGCAGATTGCTGTATATCTGTCATATGCCATGGCTATGAGCAGCACCATCTCAACTCCACCCATCACATGAATGAAGAACATTTGTATCATGCAGCTGTGGAAAGAAATAACTTTACAACCAGTAAAAAGATCAGATATTGTCCTAGGAATTGTTGTAGATGAAAGGCCCAAGTCAATGAGTGAAAGGTTGGCCAGTAGAATATACATAGGGAAGTGTAGGTGATAATCAACAATCACTATGAACACGATGAAGAGGTTTCCAAAAAGAATCCCCACATAAAATAAGGAGAAGAAGAGGCCAAAGAAAATCTGTGTTCCAAACGATTGTGCAAGTCCCAGCAAAACAAATTCAGGTACAATAGAATCATTCACTTGTTCCATTGAATCAGAATATAAGGAAGACACAGAAAAATCCTGAAAGAGAAGATAAATTATTTTAAGGCATCAAAAGTAAGATTAAATATTAGTAATTTAAAATCAGTCACTCTACCAGAGATACTGCTTAACAGTAGACCATTTGCTTATCAAACAATTTCTATAAGTAATATGTATATTTTTAGTTGGTGTAGACTATTTACAAAATGCGAGGAACCCACTGTACAAGAGATTTATGGAGTTTGAAAAGAGATCTACTCAGAATGATATGCTGCATTAAATTATAGTAACTGATAAAACATAAACTTATGAGACAATTTATGTAGTAGGAAAAGTGTATTGAACAAATTCAAGAAGTTCAGGTGAAATAAAAAGAGATATGGGAACAATCCTAAGTGAATGCAGTATTCCAGAGAATTAAGACTCTGTAAGGACATTAACATTGTTTTCAAAACTTAAAAGGGATTATTTTAAAACTAATCTAAATTAACAAAGTTAAGTGAATATAAGCATTAGAATGGAAGGTGAGTCAAGACACATAAACAACTTATTTCTTACTTATGCTAGTTGAAAAAAAATATTCAATGCTAAAGTACTTTACTAGCATGTAGGGGATTTGATCCTCTGTACCAAAAAAAAAAAAAAAAAAAAGAAAGAAAGAAAGAAAGAAAGAAAAAATGAAAACAGAGAGAAAGAAGAAAGAAAGAATTATTTCTTACCATGCTTGTCACAAAACTAACTCATGGTTTATCTTGTGCTTGAACTTCAATGTTTAGAGAGAATAAAGCTGATATCATTATAATATTAAAATGATTAAACTATACATGATTGATACTAAAAATCCATCAGGGAATGTGAACAATGATATAGAGAACTGAGAAATGTAACTGTGTATCTCTCTCTCTCTCTCTCTCTCTCTCTCTCTCTCTCTCTCTCTCTCT